>CANSZD010000002.1:2490000-3137500 GCA_947648045.1 Beta corolliflora
CCTTCCCACGAAACACTCCCCGCCCTCCCCCGCCCCCTCATCCCCATGTCCCCGAAACCCCTCCCCTTCGGACCACTAAATGAGAAGAAGAAGAGAGACAGAGAAGCAGCGGCTAAAGGTGAGAGAGACGTGAGCAAGGTCGCTTTCACAACTGTATCACCAACAAGGGTTGCGTGACCCATCACCGGCAACCAACAACAACCGCGTCGGTAGCATCCAATCAGTAGCCGCAAATAGAGAGAAAGAGACAGGATGGGGGAAGGGGTTTCACGGGCTTGGGTTTCGGGTGTGAGAGAGATAAGCTACGAGAGAGGTTGTAGTTTGGGTGGAAGGGAGGGGGAAGAGGAGGGGTGGAAGGAGAAGGGGAGGAAGGAGGGAGGAGAGAGAAAGACTGAAGGAGGTGGTAGAAGAAACAGGTCAAAAAAAAAGAAAAAAGGAAAATAGGGGTTTTTTACCGGTTTAGCAAGTCACCAGTCCACTCGGACCACCAGTGCAAAGGGGGGGTTAAAGTTGGGACTGAACAATGAAAAACCATATTTGGGACTGTTTTTGTCAGGACGCCCATAGTTGGGACTGTTTAAATCAATTTTTCCTAATATCTAAAGCTCTATGACAATTATTAGTTACCTGGAACGTCGAATAGTGTACGGAAAAATGACAAGGCTAGACGTGCTCCTCGTGCGTGGGGTTAGTGTCCTCCAAATCGCTTTCTAGAATCCCAAATGCAAAGGTTAAAGCTTTCAAGGAAAAGATGCAAATAAGTGAACAAGTGCTTGAATTTTTTTTATGAAGGAAACTGATTCTCTCTTCCTCTAATGGTTCAAATATGTGGCATGTGGTGATGATGAATAGTGTGCAAATTCTGATTAAAAATCAGATTTTTGGGGAGGTTTGGAAGCTCAAAGAATCATTAGGTGAGAAGGAAAGAAAGGTGCAATAAGTGGGACGGTTACACAAACTAAGAGCTCTCAAACTCTTCATTTTCCTTCCTATAACCGGCCAACCCACACGCCCCACCCATGGACTATGACGGACTAAGGTTCGTCACAAGAATGGTCCAATGTGATAAAAAGTAATGATGCAAAAGTCGTGCGCCTAAAAATAATAATAAATAAACTAAATAATAACCTTAAATATAAAAATCATAACATAATTTAAAATATTATAAAATTAGTTTAAAATTTTCAAAATAAATACTAAAAGCACACGAAATACTCCAGGAAAACCCCCCTCTCCTTCTAGGTACCAGGAAAGGAAAATGAGATCTTGCTAGGTGAAGCAAAGCCATGGCATTTATCAAATTCCAGAATTTCAAATGATTATATCTTATGAAATATAAAATATGAAAATATCTCAAAAATACCTGTGGTCACAATTTTTATAGATCTATCAATTGACCTCCATTTGCCATAATTCTATGCACTTTTGAAAAAATTTATTTCCTAAAAAAAGAGTAATTATAATTTTTTTAGATAAAACACTAATTCTATAAAATAAAGAATTGAGTTTGTAAATGGAAGAGAAAGCATCATACTTTGGTGAAATTAAAAAAAGAATATTATTACTCCTAATACGTTTTAGATTGCAATATTTACGCAGTCGTTTAGTCATTTTAATCCTTTTTATAAATGTAAACCATGGAATACTTAGAACACAACAAGAACGTATTATAACACAACAAGAACAATTTAGAACACTAGAAGAACAATTTAGAACGATAGAAGAATTGTTTAGAACATACATTATACTATATTTAGAGCATAAGAATTACTACATATACCATCATTTATTTATCAACAACAAAATAAGCACCAGATTAACATGGGAAAAAAGGTGTTGTGAAACATGTCCAACATTAATAATAATTTTATAATCCATAAAATATAAACATATGTTTTATACTTTGCTTTTTTTTTTAATCTCATTGTAATATCAATATTTCAAAACAAACTATTTGTTTTATTCTTTCATAAACTTATACATTAGAAACATCAAAACACTATTGCAACTATATAGAGCACGACAATAACTATTTAGGAAATGACAAGAAACAACTTGTAACACAATAAGAATTATTTTGAACACAACAATGACTACTTTTTTCGAAGAACACAACATGGACTAATTAGAACACATCAAGAATGATTAATAACACAATAAGAACGAATTAAAACACTAGAAGAATAATTTAGAGCATTAGAAGAACTATTTAGAACATACGTTGTACTATGTTTAAAGCATAATGAACAACTGCAAGTAACATCGTTTATTATTTATCAATAAAATAGGCACAAAATTAACATGGGGAAAAAAAGATGTTGTGGAAAATGTCCAAATTAATAATAATTTCATAACCTATAAAACATAAACATATAATCTAAACTTTGTTTAAATTCTCATTCTAGTGTTGCTATTTTTTTTTTGGGAGTGGTGGGTAACGTGACCCAACATGACTAACATGAGCGGAGCAATTATACTCGAAGTGAGACAAGACCAAATTCGGAGCTTAATTCAAAGAAGTGTTCTAGGCCATAACTCGAATCTGAGCTAGATCTTCGTAAAATTAACAAAACTACTTCATTAACAAAGAGTATATTTTTTATCGGATTTTTTCACATGGTACCCGTGTGGAATTTTTAAAATTCATGGGGTACCCCTATAGTTAAAAAAATGCACCCGGTAACCTTACTATTTAAACAAAATGCATGAAATGCCCTTAATGACTAACGGCGTCAAGTTTTCGATAGTCATTAAAGCTAAATCAACCTAATTATTCTAATTAATCCCTAATTAACTACATTTATACCAATTAAATCATAAATAATCCTAATTAACTATACTGGAAAAAAAAACACCCAAAACCCTTCCCCCACCCCCAATATAGCAACCTCACCCCCACTACCGCTACCCACCCCCACCCCGCCATTACTGCCGTACGGAGAACCACCCTCAGACCCACCACTACAGCCGCATTGCCTTCGGATAACCACCCCCACCCGAAAAACGACTGAAATCCCCCCAAACCCTTGAAAACCTCCCCCACCCCCTTAAAAACCACCCTCACCCCTCGAAATTCACCCACTCCCCTCGAAAAATTCCACCACCCACCGAAAGCCTAGACCGGTCTGGTTTTTCAGTGGGTGGAGGGATTTTTTGAGGAGATGGGGGCTCTTCGTCTTCGCCAGCCAGGGTTCTAGGATGGCTTTCACAGGAGTGTGACGGCAGTGCGCTTGGGATGCGGCAGAAAGTGATGGTGTAGCGGCACAGCTGGTCGAGCGAGGGTGGCGCAAGAGACAGAGGGACAGAGAAGTAGAGTGAGAAGAGGAGCGTGTGAAGGGGGCAGAGCAGAGGGAGAAGAACGGACTGCAGCATGGACGACAAGTGGCAGTGTGGGTTGTGGCAGCGGCGGCGTGGCCGCGGTGGTGCAACACGCAACAGCAGGGGAGGGAAAGAGAGGGAGAACGAGAGGAGAGAGAGGATGCAACGAAGAAGAGGAGGGGGTGTGGTGGGTGGTGCAATGGTGGGTGGTGGTGTGGGGTAGGTGGCCCAAAACAAGGGAGAGAGAGGGAGAATTGGGGTAAAAGAAAGAAAGGGGAAGAGATGAGAAAAAGGAATTAACTCTCTAAACCTAACGGAAACTTGACGACGTTAGTCATTAAGGGCATTTCATGCATTTTATTTACACACTAAGGGTACCGGGTGCATTTTTGAATCTCTAGGGGTAACCCATGAATTTTAAAATTACACAGGGGTACCAGGTGAAAAAACTGTTTTTTATTTAGGAAAAATTATTTTAAATAAGTCAACCTTTGCGTGGTCTTTCCATTTTAAGTCTACCTTTTGATTATTCCTGACCAAGTCAATCTTGTAGCTTCATTAACTTCAATTATGTTAAATTAAAATGTTACCTAGAACTATAGGTAAGAGCCGGTTACAGGGCGACGTGTCAGGTATCGATTCGTGATCTAGTGCAGATCACAGCTAACCTAGCCCAAGGTCATAACCGGGATGGGGACTTGTCTGAAAAGGTTGCCCGTAGGAACCCACCAGTACTAAATGGTAAAGGGGGACCCGAAGAATTGGAAAACTGGGTTGGGGAGTTTGATAAGCTTTTCTTTACTCTCTCCTGTCCAGATGACAAGACTGTGCCCTTAGCAAGTTATTACCTACAGGGGATCACTAGTGGAAAAATGCCCATCCGATGCGGTCAAAATCGGGCTTACTGATCCGGTTTTGGTCCACATCAGATGGGCTCGCAGCAGATCCAAAATATTTACTGATCCGGTCCAAAACCGGATCTGTAAATTATTTACTGATCCAGTTTTGGGTGAAAACCGGATCAGTTAACTAGGTTATCTGATCCGGTTTTTAGTGAAAACCGGATCAGTTAACCTAGTTAACTGATTCGGTTTTCACTAAAAACCGGATCAGATAAACCCCCCAACAACAACAACAACAACTAAGCCTTATTCCCAAAGTGATTTGGGGTCGGCTAACATGAATCGTCAACTGAAACCGTTACCAGAGGAGATGGTAACGACAAGAGTGATAAAAAGGTTTTTTTTTTTTTTTTTTTTTAAAACAAGTTTTAAAAGAGGTTTTCAACAAAAGGTTTTAATACCAACACAATTGAGAAAAACAAATAAATGTAGTAATCACACCCCTTCCTCCACATGGATACTGCCCCTCCACCCACTTCTATCCAACGTCATGCTCTCCTCAATCCCAAGTAACCTCATATCACTTTCAATTACCTTCATCCAAGTCATCTTAGGTCTTCCCCTACCCCTTACAATTTGATTACTCCTCCACTCTTCAATTCTTCTCACCGGTGCATCACCTGATCTCCTTTTCACATGACCAAACCATCTTAACCGATTCTCCCTCATCTTTTCTTCAATGGATGCAACTCCAACTTTTTCCCGGACCACTTCATTTCTTAATCGGTCCTTCCTCGTGTGGCCACACATCCACCGCAACATACGCATCTCCGCCATGTTCATCTTATGAACGTGGCATTGTTTCACCGCCCAACATTCGGTGCCATATAACAAAGCGAGCCTAATTGCCGTGCACGGTAGAACTTTCCCTTCAAGCTTTGGGGAATGCCGGAATCACAAAGGAATCCGGTGGCGCTTTTCCACTTTAACCAACCCGCGTTAATTCTATGAGCCACGTCTCCATCCAGTTCTCCATCCTTTTGTAGAATGGACCCTAGGTAACGGAAGACGTTCGATCCTTGAACCACTTTGCTATCCAAAGTGACCGCCCTCGTCTCGCTGCTTGTAACCCCACTGAACTTGCACTCCATATACTCCGTCTTACTTCTGCTCAATCTAAAACCACGGGCTTCTAATGTATGCCTCCATAATTCCAACTTACTCTCAATACCTTCCTTTGTCTCATCAATCAACACAATATCATCCGCAAACATCATACACCATGGTATATCATCTTGAACTGACCTCGTTAGTTCGTCCATGACTAGAGCAAAGAGAAAGGGACTAAGTGCAGACCCTTGATGCACTCCGATCGTAATAGGGAACTCTTCTGTCCTCCCCACCGTAGTCCGCACACTCGTAGTTGCCCCCTCATACATATCCTTGATGATATCTATATATTTTTGTGGAACAACTTTCCTTGCCAACGCCCACCAAAGTATTTCTCTTGGTACTCTATCATAGGCCTTCTCCAAATCAATGAAAACCATATGTAGATCCTTCTTCCTATCACGGTAATGTTCCATTGTTTGTCTTATGAGGTAGATGGCCTCTATAGTCGATCTTCCAGGCATAAATCCAAATTGATTCTCCGATATCTTCACATGTTTCCTAAGTCTTTGCTCAATCACCCGTTCCCAGAGTTTCATCGTATGACTCATTAGTTTGATTCCTCGGTAGTTGGTACAATCTTGTACATCGCCTTTGTTCTTATACAAAGGAATCAAAGTACTCTTCCTCCACTCTAATGGCATTTTGTTGTGTCTCCAAATCATGTTGAAGAATGTTGTCAGCCATTCGATTCCTCTCCCCCCTAAACACCTCCAAACTTCGATAGGTATGCCATCTGGCCCCGTAGCTTTCTTCAATCCCATCTTTTTTAATGCTGCAACGACTTCTCCCTTTTGAATCCTCCTCATAAACTCTCGATTTAACATACTTGGCGGGATGTGTACATCCCCGATGTCTTGTGCTTTATCACCGTTGAACAAGGTATCAAAGTACGACCTCCATCTATCCTTTATCTCCTCATCCTCCACAAGCACTCTTTGGTCCACACCCTTGACGCATTTTACCTTTCTTATGTCTCTTGTCTTCCTGTCCCTCATACGCGCAATTCTATAAATGTCTTTTTCACCTTCTTTCGTATCCAATCTTGCATAAAGCTCTTTGTTTACCTGTGCTTTAGCTTCCCTTGCCTTCTTGGCTTCTTTTCTAGCCTCTTTGTACTTCTCATAGTTCACATCATTTGCTATCTTTTCCCAAAAGTTTATAACTTTCTCGTTTGTTTTTTATCGCTTGTCTCACCTCCTCGTTCCACCAAGATGTGTCCTTACTTGATGGTACAGTTCCTTTAGATTCTCCAAGGACCTCTTTCGCCACTTCCTTTATACTAAGTTCTATCTTTGTCCATGTCGAATCTACATCCATTTCCGTGTTACAAGGCCAAATATCTTTACTAGCCATCTTAGCTAAGAAGTTCTCTTTGTGCTCCCCTTGGAGCTTCCACCACTTGATTCGCGGCTCCACATTGGGTTTTCGCTTTCTTAAAGACTCCCTACCCCGGAAATCAAGCACGACTAGTCTATGTTGGGTGGTTGCGCTCTCACCCGTATCACCTTGCGGTTTGTATAACTCTTCCGCCAATCATTCCTTACTAAAAAGAGGTCAATCTGACTCGCGTTACTTCCACTCCTATACGTCACAAGGTGAGATTCTCTTTTCTCAAACCAAGTGTTCATAATACTAAAACCATAGGCTAATGCGAAATCCAAGATACCACTTCCAGCTTCATTTCTCTCCCCATACCCAAAACCTCCATGAATGCTCTCAAAGCCAACTCGACTAGTGCCCACATGTCCGTTCAGATCACCACCAATGATCAATTTTTCATTAATAGGCACTCGTTGCACAACCTCCTCCAAATCCTCCCAAAATTGTTGTTTAATAAATGCTTCCAATCCTACTTGCGGCGCATATGCGCTTATGATAGTCACCGCCTCACTCCCTAATACTAGCCTGATACTCATAATGCGGTCACTCTTCCTCGAAACTTCCACCACATCATCAATATATTCCTTATCAATAATGATGCCTACTCCATTCCTACTCTTATCCTTTCCGGAGTACCAAAGCTTATAACCCCATGGGGCTAGTTCTCTTGCTTTTCCACCAACCCACTTAGTCTCTTGAAGGCACATTATGTGAATCTTTCGCCTCCTCATAACCTCCACCACCTCCGCCGATCTTCCCGTCAAAGAGCCAATGTTCTATGTTCCAAAGCGCATCCTACTACCCCTACCACTACCCTGGACTAGCTTCTTTACTCGCACCCGTCCCTGATGCGGGAACCCTTGCATATTTGACACCACCCCCGGGCGCCGGGATGGCGCGCCGCTTCCGGGCGACGACCTAGCAACCCTTGCATACTTATCACTACACCCGGGTCTATGAAGTGCAGCGCGTCGCTGAGTAGGGGACGCCCCCACGTTTTTCATTTGTCGATTCATGTCATGATATGGGGCTATGTTTTATGCTGGCCGCCCCAAACCTACCGCAACTCTCCTCCTTTATCCGGGCTTGAGACCGGCAGTGAATGTCACACAGACACTCACAGGCGGACCCCCAAAAACCAAAAAAAAAAAAAATTTTTTTTTTTTGCATTTTTTCATTATTAATCAATACAAAATTAATAATATATATAAAAACTCATTTTATTAAGCATATTATGCCCAATTGAAGCATAAATAATTAAATACATAAAAATATTAACATATACAACTATGACATACAAGAAAATGTAATCCTATACATTTTGAGACCTTAATGGTACTAAATCAATCCCAACAGCCAACAGGGATATGCAACAAAAGCATCTTACACGGGAGAACTCGAGGATACAAGTGACGATTATATTCACCAATTTTCCTTCGCAGACAAAATTCTACATGCGTTGTATGTACATAACAAGAATCATCGGACTCAATCAACTGCCGGAAAGGGTTGTTGGTACACCTTAAAGGCTTAAACCATCCGTGCAAACAAGAATTCTCTCTCAGTCCCTTCTACAGAAGGATACACGCTTCATCAGGTTCGCAAGTATATCAAGCTAAAATTCAGTGTCAAAACAAGAGACCATAACTCGGCTGACCATGGCCCTAACAAATAGAATGTAACTCAAACTATACCTGCAAATACAGTCACAAGACACCATAATCAATAGAGATTGGTTTATGATCATATAAGTGCACATCCTATGTTGCTGATTATATATTTTGACAAGGATTACTTTTGGTTCGAGCATCACATGAGAAGGGTTTATGATCATACCATCTAACCCAATCACTGATGATTGGTTTATATGCTTGAATTATGCTTAGTTTTTAATAGTTTTTGTGATAGTTTTTAGGCTAATTTAGGCTAAGTTCATTCCTTTTCTTTCTTTTTGTGCATTTTTCCTCCCTTGCTCTCTTTCTTTGGGTGTTTGTTTACATTTCAGGACTTGGGAGCACGTTTGGAGGGTCTATGCACAAGCCCGAGGCAAAGTGTTGAAGAAATGGAGCACCAAGGAACTCGAAAGAAGAGAAGAAGGAGAAGAAGTGGCTGACCCGAGGACCCGGGTGTGTGGACCCGCCCGGGTCAGTCCAGCCAGACAAACACAGCGGCTTTCTTTCAGCAGACCCGCCCGGGTCTGCCAACCCGAGGGCTCGGGTTCACAGACCCGCCCGGGTCGCTTTGATTGGGAAAACTCCATGTTTCCTGACATTTTGACCCGCCCGGGTCATGTGACCCGAGGGCTCGGGTCAAGTCATCCGAGAGCTCGGGTCAAGTCACCCGCCCGGGTCGGGTTATTTTTCGGAAACGGTTTTGCGACTTTGTTTGCCTTAATACAAGGGCTGTTTTGTAATTTTCTGATTTATTTCTTATGACTATAAAAGAGGGACTCCTCTTATTTTAACTGAGGAAAATAATAATTAGAGATTACAGAGAAATTAGATCTTGTTTTTAGCATTCAAGTTTAGAGCAAAACCCTAGGAGAGAGAAAAGTGGAAGTTTGAAGCTTTTGGATCTCCATTCTTCATTTATCAAAGCATAAAGTTGGTAATCTTTGTTTATTTTCTTCTTCCCTTCCATTATTCTTGCTTATTTCATACTTTGTTTGTTTAGATCTTGCTTTATTAGTTGATTATTTGCAATTTTTCTCTTTTCCTCCATGGTTATGGTGATTAAGTTATTTCAAGCTTTGTTTTGTTTTATTTCCATAATGTGTGAGTAGTTTCTTACTAGGGGAAGGGATGTAACTTTCATTTACTCTTTGGATCTTAAATCTAAGTTAGGGGGTAAACTTTTGGGGTTGAACTTGTTGATCAAACTTGTTTTACTTGGTTTGTTGGGTGCTTGATCACCACTTAACTTACATATTTGGAATTCCTAGTGAAGGATTGAGAGATGAAGCTAGGAATAAGCTAAGTTTGGTTGCTAGACTAGGATTTCCATGAAAATAGGCATTTTCTAGTTTAGGGAAGTTTGATTAATCATGTTGTGCTTGATTTGGCTAGATTGGTTGCTCATGCCATGAGAATAGGTCATGAGTGACTAATCAAGCTCTTCTAATTAGCTCGAGAGAGTAATTAGAGTTCATATGTTCGTGATTTTCCCCTTGTGATCCCCCATTTGTTTCCCCTTGGCTTTGATGATTGGATTCTTGGATTGAGTGTTGGTGAATCCCCCTAATCCCCTAGTTTCTTTACCCTTGTCTTATCTCCTTTAATTATTCGTTGATTTACTTTACAAATTTCCTAGTTTATTTAGATTTTAGAATCATTGTTAAACTCTCAAAAACCCAAAAATTAATTTAGCTCATTGTAGTTAGCTAATTAACTCTTGACTTAACCCTACTTCCTTGTGGATTTTGAACCTATACTTATCCTATATTGGATAAATTAGGTTATATTTGGCGAGTATACAACGACCCGTCAAATTTTAGCGCCGTTGCCGGGGAAGTAGCGGTTAACATTAGCTAATTGGTTAATTTTGAGACTAAATTGCCTTTTTCTTTATTTTGGTGTGTTTACCTCTTGGTTGTTTTTACTAATATTCTCCTTAGCTTTGTTGGTTGCATGTCACGGAGATTGAGGGGCGATCCAACCATCCCCATCGATCATAAACTTGAAAATACTTTGATGCAATTAAGGAGAATCTTTAGGAAACCTACGGTCCAACCGGGTGTTCAACAACCGGGTTTTGAGCAAGAGTCTTCTATCTCCACTACTTCTAGCACAATGGGCGATGAGGCTCCTAGAGCATTACGGGATTTTGGGCATCCCGAGGCATTTGAACTCAAAAGTGGTATTCGCCGCCCAACTACTACCGCCAACTTTGAATTTTCTCCGCATTTGATTCGCATGATCAAACAAGAGCCCTATGGGGGTATGACTCATGAGTGCCCTCTTGAGCATTTGGCTAACTTCTTGGAGCTATGTGCCACGGTGAAGCAAAACAATGTGAGTCAAGAGTTTGTGAGGCTCAACCTATTTCATTTCTCTCTTGTGGGCAAGGCTAAGAAATGGTTGCAATCTATTCCGAAAGACTCTTTGACAACATGGGCACAAGTTACCACGGCTTTTGTGGATGAATTCTATTCTCAAGAGAAGACCTCCGAAGCTAGGAGGAAGATAGCTAATTTCTCTCAAGAGGAGGATGAGACATTGTATGGAGCTTGGGATAGGTTCAAGGATCTTCGAAGATCTTGTCCTCACCATGGTTATAGTCAATGGATGCTTATGCAAAGCTTCTATGATGATCTCCTCCCTATGACCCGTGCAAGCCTTGATACGGGTGCGGGAGGTCAACTAATAAAGCTTCCGATTGACAATATTGAGCCTACAATTGAAGAGGTAGTACAACACTACTCTTGGGGAAATTCTACTAGAACCTCAAGCAAGAAAAGTGCAAGCAAAGGCAACTATGATCTTGATGCCATTGACCATATCAATGTAAAACTTGATACCCTCGCAAAGAAATTGGAAAAGGTAAGCTTGGCATCCCCTAGCCAAGGTACTTCTCAAGCTTTCTCTTGCGAGATTTGTGGTGGGTTGGACCACGCTAGCTCTTATTGTGGTGGGTCTATGGACCATGTTGCTTGGGTGAATACTAGGGGTGAGGGAAATCCTAACTTCAACAACCAAGGGAGATGGAATAACAATGTGAGTGGAGGATGGAAGAACCCTGAACCACCCCAACCTTACCAAGCTAGACCACCCGGATTCCATAACCCCCAACAAATATTCACACAACCACCCCCTAGAGCTCCCTTTGAACCAAATCAACCAAAACAATCATCTCTTGAATCCACTCTCCAACTTTTCTTAGCTCAACAAATAAAAACCAATGCCGAGAACGATAGGAAGTTTGGAGACATACACACCTCCCTCCAACAAATGAATGCCCACAATAAGATCATTGAAACCCAACTTACCCAAGTCGCTTAACAAGTGAGCAATAACTCTTCAAACTCTTCCACACAACTTCCTAGCCAACCCATTATCCGAGAGCAAGCTAAAGCCATCACTTTGAGATCCGGGGCTCACTATGAGGGTCCTAAGATGCCCACACTTGATGATGCTCCCCCCTCCAAAGAGAGTGAGAATGTGGATAGTGAAGTTGATAAAGAGATTGAAAATGTTGTTGTGGAAGACATTCATGAGGATGGGACTCCTATAGTTGTTGAACACGAAACATCAAGCAACGAGCCTCCTCCAATGAAGAGCTACACTCCTCCGGTCCCATATCCTCAAAGGTTAGCAAAGAAGCACTTCAATGACAAATTTGTCAAGTTCCTTGAGGTAATGAAGAGTTTGCAAGTTCACATCCCATTTCTCCAAGCTATGGCTCAAATGCCCACCTATGCCAAATTTCTAAAGGAACTTCTTTCTAACAAGTCTAAACTTGAAGAAAGTTCCACCATTGCTCTCACCGCCGAAGTTAGTGCGGTCCTCCAAAACTAACTCCCCAAAAAGCTTGAAGATCCGGGGTCTTTCTCCATACCATTGAGAATTGGAGATTTAGAGCCAAAGAGAGCATTGGCCGATCTTGGGGCTAGTGTAAGCCTAATGCCACTCTCCAATGCAAAGAAGCTCAACTTTGAGCTTAAGCCAACAAGAAGGGTGATACAACTAGCGGATCGCTCGGTTAAGATGCCCGTTGGAGAATTGGAGGATGTTCCGGTGCAAGTTGGGAGAGTCTTCATCCCTTGTGACTTTGTAATGATGGAAATGGAAGAAGACTCCCAAGTCCCTCTTATTTTGGGAAGGCCTTTCCTGAAAACGGTCGGAGTGCTAGTTGACATGAAAAGAGATGTAATGACATTGAGGGTTGGTGATGAGAAGATGGAATTCGCTTTTAACAAGAGCATGAAAGCTCCAATTATGGAAGAAGTGCATCGGATCGACACCCTTGAGCAAGAAGTGTTAAGCCTAAGGGCTTTAGTTGAAGCAAGGGATCCTCTTGAGGATGTACTACTAGGAGAAGATCAAGAGCAAGAAAGTGAAGCTTGGCATCTCAAAAAGGCCATGGACAAAGCACCAATTTACCTACCTCCTAATTCGAGCTTTGAGATTTTAGAAGCTTCATTGAAAAAAAAGGAGAGGACCACGCCTCCTCCTACATGTGAGTTGAAACCCCTTCCCCCTTCTTTGAAGTATGTTTTTCTTGGAGATAACGAGACTTACCCCGTGATTGTCAATTCTACACTCAATGGTCCTTCTCTTGACAAACTTCTTTGTGTTCTAAAACAACATCGAAGTGCCATTGGGTATACAATTGATGATCTCAAGGGTCTAAGTCCCACCTTGTGTATGCATCGAATTCATTTGGATGATGGTCAAGCCTCCTCTATTGAGCCTCAAAGAAGGCTAAATCCTAACATGAAAGAGGTAGTAAAAAAGGAAGTTTTGAAACTCCTTGAGGCGGGGATAATCTACCCTATCTCGGATAGTAGGTGGGTTAGCCCCGTTCAAGTTGTCCCAAAAAAGGGAGGAATGACCGTCATCAAGAATGACAAAGGTGAGCTTATCTCCACAAGATCGGTCACCGGGTGGCGCATGTGCATTGATTATCGTAAGTTGAATAAAGCCACCCGAAAAGACCATTTCCCCCTCCCTTTTATTGACCAAATGGTTGAAAGATTGGCGGGTCATACCCACTTTTGCTTTTTGGATGGTTATTCGGGGTTCTTTCAAATTCCCATTCACCCCGATGACCAAGAGAAGACAACATTCACATGTCCATTTGGCACCTTCGCTTATCGAAGGATGCCATTTGGATAGTGTAATGCTCCTTCTACCTTCCAAAGGTGTATGACCGCCATTTTTTCGGACATGCTTGAATCAATCATAGAGGTTTTCATGGATGACTTCTCCGTGGTAGGTTCATCATTTGACATTTGTCTCTCCAACCTTCAAAAGGTTTTAGAGAGATGTCAAAAGATAAATCTCGTTCTTAATTGGGAAAAATGTCATTTTATGGTTGAAGATGGCATAGTCCTCGGTCATAAGATATCTCAAAAAGGGATTGAGGTGGATAGAGCTAAAATTGAGGTTATTGAGAAATTGCCTCCCCCAACTTCGGTGAAGGGAGTGAGATCTTTTCTTGGGCATGCGGGTTTTTATCGCCGTTTTATCAAAGATTTCTCAAAAATCTCAAAGCCCCTATCCAATTTGCTTCAAAAAGACATTGAGTTCAAATTTGATAAAGATTGCATGCATGCTTTTGAAACTCTAAAAAAGGCTCTAATTTCCGCTCCCATAGTGCAAGCTCCGGATTGAAGCTTGCCTTTTGAACTAATGTTAATGTGTGATGCTAGTGATAGCGCAGTGGGAGCCTTTTTAGGGCAAAGAAAAGAAGGAAAGCTCCATGTGATCTACTATGCAAGCAAGACGCTTGATTCCGCTCAAAGGAAGTATGCCACCACGGAGAAGGAACTCCTAGCAATCGTGTTTGCTTTTGACAAGTTTCGGTCATATCTTGTGTGCTCCAAAGTGGTGGTGTACACGGATCATACGGCTATCAAGTATCTCATGACTAAGAAGGATGCCAAGCCTCGTTTGATTAGGTGGATCCTTCTCCTACAAGAGTTTGATATTGAGATCAAAGACAAGAAGGGCACCGAAAATTCGGTTGCCGACCACCTCTCTCGCCTTCCTATGGATGATTCACATGACCTAGACCCTCCCATCAATGATTCTCTCCAAGATGATTTCCTCTATGCCATTAAGGCCATGTATGCTCCTTGGTTCGCGGATTTTGCTAATTTTCATGCTAGTGGAGTCATTCCGGATGACCTTAACTATCAACAAAAGCGGAGGTTCATGCATGAGGCCAAGCACTATGTATGGGAGGACCCATACTTGTTCAAGAGGGGGGTGGATGGTATTTACCGGAGGTGTCTAGCGTATGATGAGATCGAGAATGTAATAGGGATGTGCCATTCATCCCCATGTGGTGGTCATATGGGAGCCGACAAGACCGTGGCAAAGATCTTACAATGTGGTCTATTTTGGCCAAGAATGTTCATGGATGTTTGGGGCTTTGTCAAGGCTTGTGATCGGTGTCAAAGAGTTGGAAATATCTCAAAAATGCATGAACTACCCCTTACAAGCATCTTGGAGTTGGAAGTTTTTGATGTTTGGGGGATTGATTTCATGGGTCCCTTTCCCTCCTTCCTTGGTAATCGTTACATCTTGGTAGCGGTTGATTACGTTTCTAAATGGGTTGAAGCAATCGCTTCCCCTACAAATGATGCCAAGGTAGTGGTCAAGCTATTTAAGAAGGTGATCTTCCCCCGTTTCGGAGTTCCAAGAGCCATCATTAGTGATAGGGGATCACACTTTGCCAAGAAATCATTCAAGGCCCTTCTTGCTAAATATGGGGTGCATCACAAAATGGGTCTCTCTTACCACCCTCAATCTAGTGGACAAGCGGAGATATCTAATAGAGAGGTCAAGCTCATTTTGGAGAAGACGGTAAATCGATCTCGAAAGGATTGGTCTTCCAAGTTGGACGATGCATTGTGGACCTACCGCACGGCCTACAAAACCTCTATTGGCATGACACCTTACAAGCTTGTTTATGGAAAATCGTGTCATTTGCCCGTAGAATTGGAGCACAAGGCTTATTGGGCCATCAAGGCTTTGAATTTTGACCTTCAAGCTTCGGGTGAAAGAAGGATGCTTGATGTTCATGAGCTTGAGGAGCTTAGGAGGGACGCCTATGAGAGCTCCCGGGTGTACAAGGAGAGAACAAAGACTTGGCATGATCAACGAATCATGAAAAGGGAATTCAAAGTTGGTGACAAAGTCCTTTTGTTTAATTCGAGGTTGAGGTTATTTCCGGGCAAGCTCAAATCAAGGTGGAGTGGTCCATTCACCGTGCATCAAGTATCCCCACATGGTGCGGTTGAGATTTGCAATGATGCAAAAGGGTGCTTCAAGGTGAACGGGCAAAGACTCAAGCTATACTATGATGGTGCGCCAATTCAAGAAGCTTACTCTATTGCACTTGAGGATTACTTCCCTCCTAATGATTGAAGATTTATAGTAGTCAAGCTAATGACTTAAAACAAGTGCTTAGCGGGAGGCAACCCGTTTTTCTCACTTATTTCTATTCCTTTTTCTTCTTTTAGTTTTGATTTACTTGGAATGATGGATTATCACATTTTATTATGGCATTTGAAATGTTTGTTATGGTGATTTTGTGATTTGGGTATATTTAGGTTTGCTTGGGAGAATTTTGGAGCAAAGGAAGGCGAAGAACAAACAAAAAAAAGAAGCAACTCAGAGCTGACCCGAGGGCCCGGGTCATATGACCCGCCCGGGTCGCTAAAGAGATGGTTGCAAAAACGCAACTGACAAGCAGACCCGCCCGGGTCAGGGAAAACCCACCCGGGTCACTCGACCCGAGTGCTCGGGTGTGGTGACCCGCCCGGGTCGGTTGTTTATGTAAAAAAAATTTTTGTTTGCTGGGCTGGTGCCAACCCGAGAGCTCGGGTGAGTCGACCCGCCCGGGTTGGGATGTCAGTTGGTGTTTTCAAGTGATGACCGAATTTTTTTTTTTTTCTAACTCTTCATTTCCTTTTCACTCCTCCTTCATCTTCAACCTCTCAACTCTCTCTAACCCTCTTCAAGCTTCAAACCCTAACTTCCTAAATCTCACTCAAATCACTCATATCACCACTCAAAAACTTAAAATCCCTCACAAATCTTCATCTTCATCAACCTTCCTCCACAAATTTCAACTTTTTCTCCTTCAAAAACCCCATCTCCACCATTTTCCACCATTTTCTCTCTCCTCAAAAATTTTACCACAACTCTCAAATTCATCATTTTCCACTCAAATCCTTTCACAAATTCTTCCTTAAACATCATTCCCCCTCCATTTCTCTCATAAAAAAACACAAAAACAAACAAAAAAAAAATTCATTTTTTTTCACCCTCACCACTAAGTTACGGGATTTTGAATTTTTGAGTAACAAGTAATTCGAAGCATGGAGAGGAGGACTTCAAAGCGGAGTAGACAAGCGGGGCAAGCTAGCTCAAGCCAACCACCACAAGGGGAAAACGTCTCGGGGCATGATGCCCCCGGTGAGTTTCATGATCCCGAATTCCCTTTTATTGTTTTTGATGGTTTAAAGCATTTCAATAGATTCCAAGCCCTTAAGGCTATGGAATTCGCCCCTACCCGTTTTGTTGATGAGACCTTGTTGTCTTTATGGGGGAACCGGGGGGATGTAAATAATATAGCTGACGGATTGAATATGAAAGAAGTGTTATTAATGAGAAAAAAAACTTATAAATGCTTAACACTTGAATTTTTAAGCTCCTTGGAAATAACCGGAGAGCAACGGTTTGCGTGCTCAACTGGAGCCGAAGCCGTTCTCAAATTTAGGTTGGGGAATGTTGCTCATTCTATGCCTATTGGTGATTTTGCTGAAATTTTTGAATTAAAAATTGAATCGAGCACCACTCCCGCACCTTCTTTCAACCTTTATGATTGTTGGAGTAAGTTTAGTGACGGAAAAAGTTACGATGCTAAAAATGCTAATGACTCACTCATACACCAACCAGCTATCCGGTACTTCCGCAAGTTTTGGAGGAACACCATCTTTGGGAGTGGGAGAAAGGATAACTCAAAGGTAAGTCAGTCGGAACTTATGATCATAGGTTCTTACCTATGGGATAAGAAAAAGCTGAACATACCTTTGATGTTTGCCCGACATCTCCAAAGGGTAGGAGCCCCAAAAACTCTCGGACGTGGGTCGATTGTTGTAGGCGGTTTGATTACCGCTATTGCTGAACACTTTAGGGTTCGCCCTAAGACCCCCGAGGTCCCAGAACTGACCCTAATAAACACCTACAAGATGCGCGTTGGTTTAAAGTGACTGGAATACATTTTACTTGGAAGATTGGTAAAATGTCTTCCATTCAACTTCCAAACCGCCGCATCACCGAGATTAAAACGGGGCAAGTCAACTATCTCATCCTGGAAGCCGCGGAGGAAGGCGCGGAGATCCGCACCTACCATAGGTGGGATCCCCATGAGCTTGCCTCCTCTTCTTCCGTCCCTCCCCCTCCTCCTCCCCAACCCCATCCCACCTATGTTCCCGACTATGCCCCTATTTATGCCCATATAGATAGGCGGTTTGATAGTTTTGAACAAAGACTAACCACCTTCCAACAAGAGATGCGAGAGAGTTTTACCCCCATCTTGCAATTCTTTCATGATAACAGCATGGTCCCTCCCGGCACCCCCTCCCCCTCCTATATGCAACCCCCGCCACCCCCCGAGGGGGAGGAGGACCTCGACCCTTGAGTTGGTCTCTCCCCACCCCCCTCCCCGATTGTTCTTCCTTTCACACCGTGGACGGTGTTTGGTTTGGCTTGGGCGGTTATTTTCATGATTTGGGTAGTTTTTACTTTATGGGGTAGGCGTTAGGAGACTCTTGTTGCTATTCTGATTGAATTGCTGTTTGTGATTGTGGTTAAGCTTGCTGAATGGGCCAATGCTTGTTAATATGTGGTGAGCCATGATTCCATTTTTCTTATTTGTTTATTTTCTTAGTTTTTAAAAATAAAACCCAAAAACAATTTTCTTTCTCATTTTCTTTTTCTTATTTCCTTGTTTTAGCTTTATTTCTTTTCTTTTTCTTTCCCTTCTTTTTCAACCTTTGTTTTTAGATAAAAAAAAACAAAAAAAAAACAAAAAAATTTTGAAAAAGAGCAAAAATAGCAAAAAAAAAATCTGAAAAACAAAGAAAAACAAAATGAAGTTTTAGCTTTGAATAAAGTTTTGATTTCCTTGCCCAAGGAAGATGCTAGTTGATGATATATGTAGATTCCTTGCTTGGATTTTGAGTATATGTTTAGAGGCTCCTTTTGGAAGAGTGTGAGCTTGGGTTATGGTGCTTTAGGAGGTGATTAATCTTGATTGCATTAGAATCAACCAAAGTGAAATCAATGAATGCTCAATTGGATGTCTAGTCTTGATTCTTGACTATGTTGCTCATGCTTGAATAAATTTAGCTTCAAATTTGCGGTCCCTAGTGTCCCTAGATATACTCATCATGTCCCCAAACAAAACTCTACAAAAAGCTTAGTTTTTACTTCTTTTCGTTTGTAATAAGTGGTACAAAAGGCCACAAGTTCTCATATTTCTCTTTAGTGAGTAGTTACTCCTTATTTGTATAGCAAAAATTCCCATAATAAGGGAAAAAGAAAAAGCCAAAAACAGTCAAAAAAGGCGTGAAAAATGAAAAAAAAAGTGAAGAAAAACGAAAAGCAAAAAAAAAAGAATAGAAGAATTCCAATTAAAGAGGTCAATTTGTGGATGCCTCCCACACTTATTACTATTTTTCTAAAGTTTTGAGTAGAGGGGAGTCTAAGGCTTGTTTGTGTGTCTAGGGATAGTGGACTAGTAATTTGAGCTTCTATAACACTTGAAGGGCTCAAAATCTTTTGGATAGCTAGGTGTTCTCTAATGAGCGAGTAAAAGGTCTAATTAGGTATCCTTTTGCAATCTTGATTAATTGCTTTCTCTACCCATAACCTATGAGTACACTTGGAAATTAGTTGTTTTGAAAGTTGCTCTCCATCCTTGCTTGTGAACCATTTCATTGATAGTTGACTTGGGCATTACTCTTGAATTTGATTGAATAAATTGTTGATGAAAACTAGAGTTGTGGGTTTGAAAACTCTTTGGAAACCCTCGCGAGATCTCACTCACCCTTTAGAGCGATCTAGGGGTTTAAAGAGCTTGTTGCATGTGCTAAATGCAATCGTAATTCCTACGAAAATGAGTTAGTGTAAATTCTTCCTTCCTTCCTTTTTCATTTTCTTTTCTTTCCTCTTTCTTATTCATTTTGCTTTCAAATAAGTTTTCATTCTCCTACTTGTGTTTTAATCTATTTTGTTTGAGGACAAGCAAAGATCTAGCTTGGGGGAGTTTGATGATTGGTTTATATGCTTGAATTATGCTTAGTTTTTAATAGTTTTGTGATAGTTTTTAGGCTAATTTAGGCTAAGTTCATTCCTTTTCTTTCTTTTTGTGCATTTTTCCTCCCTTGCTCTCTTTCTTTGGGTGTTTGTTTACATTTCAGGACTTAGGAGAACGTTTGGAGGGTCTATGCACAAGCCCGAGGCAAAGTGTTGAATAAATGGAACACCAAGGAACTCGAAAGAAGAGAAGAAGGAGAAGAAGTGGCTGACCCGAGGGCCCAGGTGTGTGGACCCGCCCGGGTCAGTCCAGCCAGACAAACACAGCGGCTTTCTTTCAGCAGACCCGCCCGGGTCTGCCAACCCGAGGGCTCGGGTTCACAGACCCGCCCGGGTCACTTTGATTGGGAAAACTCCATGTTTCCTGACATTTTGACCCGCCCGGGTCATGTGACCTGAGGTCTCGGGTCAAGTCGCCCGGGTCGGGTTATTTTCCGGAAACGGTTTTGCGACTTTGTTTGCCTTAATACGGGGACTGTTTTGTAATTTTCTGATTTATTTCTTATGACTATAAAAGAGGGACTCCTCTTATTTTAACTGAGGAAAATATTAATTAGAGATTACAGAAAAATTAGATCTTGTTTTTAGCATTCAAGTTTAGAGCAAAACCCTAGGAGAGAGAAAAGTGGAAGTTTGAAGCTTTTGGATCTCCATTCTTCATTTATGAAAGCTTAAAGTTGGTAATCTTTGTTTATTTTCTTCTTCCCTTCCATTATTCTTGCTTATTTCATACTTTGTTTGTTTAGATCTTGCTTTATTAGTTGATTATTTGCAATTTTTCTCTTTTCCTCCATGGTTATGGTGATTAAGTTATTTCAAGCTTTGTTTTGTTTTATTTCCATAATGTGTGAGTAGTTTCTTACTAGGGGAAGGGATGTAACTTTCATTTACTCTTTGGATCTTGGATCTAAGTTAGGGGGTTAACTTTTGTGGTTGAACTTGTTGATCAAACTTGTTTTACTTGGTTTGTTGGGTGCTTGATCACCACTTAACTTACATATTTGGAATTCCTAGTGAAGGATTGAGAGATGAAGCTAGGAATAAGCTAAGTTTGGTTGCTAGACTAGGATTTCCATGAAAATAGGCATTTTCTAGTTTAGGGAAGTTTGATTAATCATGTTGTGCTTGATTTGGCTAGATTGGTTGCTCATGCCATGAGAATAGGTCATGAGTGACTAATCAAGCTCTTCTAATTAGCTCGAGAGAGTAATTAGAGTTCATATGTTCGTGATTTTCCCCTTGTGATCCCCCATTTGTTTCCCCTTGGCTTTGATGATTGGATTCTTGGATTGAGTGTTGGTGAATCCCCCTAATCCCCTAGTTTCTTTACCCTTGTCTTATCTCCTTTAATTATTCGTTGATTTACTTTACAAATTTCCTAGTTTATTTAGATTTTAGAATCATTGTTAAACTGTCAAAAACCCAAAAATTAATTTAGCTCATTGTAGTTAGCTAATTAACTCTTGACTTAACCCCTACTTCCTTGTGGATTTCGACCCTATACATATCCTACATTGGATAAATTAGGCTATATTTGGCGAGTATACAACGACCCGTCAATCACCAAAAAAGTATGTGTCAAGTGAAGAGAAAGAAGGGAATGACTCAAATAAGAAAGATGCCATTGAAAAAAGAGTTAACAGAAAACATATCATGAATAATAAGCATGCTCTTAGTACATGATTCTCGAGTATCTGTTTTATGATCAAACACCCTAGCCTTTAATATGGAGTAAAAGAGCCGAAAGTAATTTTCCTAGGGCCGGATTTTTTTTTTCGGGGGGGGGGTTTGTTTTTGTTGGGGGGGGGTGGGGGTTTCCCATTGAGCTTTTGGACATTCCAAGTTAGAGCACCAAACTCCAAATTAATTGCCAAGAGAGTCAACAGCTTGTTATGAACCTGTCCAAAGTGATTGAACAAAATAGAGTTACAGAAAGAAAAACAATATATATGAAAGCAAATACAAGGATCACATGAACACAAAAGCCATATGAACAGATTAAATTAAGCACTACCTTGATCTTCTACTGCTTTGTTTCTCTGAAGTATTTGCAGACTGATCATCTTAACAGCTACTAATCCAGTCCTTGTGTCCGTTGCTTTCTTCACTACACTAAACGTGCCTTTACCAGCAAAACCATAAAAAATGTAGTCCGGGAAGAGCACATCCTCATCCGTATTTTTAGGAGTTATTCTTTTATAAATAAGAAAATATAAAGAATAAAGTGAGAGTATTTTAATATTATTTATAGAAAAAAATAATTTGGGTAAGCCTACAGTTATAATTTAACTATACAATCTATTTTACCTAATTATATTATAGCTTGGTTTCGTTTTATTTTCCAAATAAAATAAGAAATCGGATTTTGAGTTGGAAACAAATCCAATTAAACCTAGGTTTACCATGCTATAAATAAGAAAAATGAAAAAGAAAAAAAAAACCCTATTCCTTTTACTAAGTCAGCCGTTTCTTTTACCCAAAGAATTTCTCTCTCCTCCCTCTCCTGCTTTCGCCTCTTCCACGTGATTTTCTTTTCTTCCCCAAGAAACTTTTATCTCTCCTCTCCTCTCTCCTGCCTACTGCCTTCTCTACGCCGACCGGGATTTCTGCCGGAGGTCTGGGCTCAGGTTCGCGTGGGTCGAGTCGAGGAGTGCGAGTTGTGGTCGCGTGAGGCTTCGAGTGACTGGGTTCGTTCGAGTGTTGTGCGAACGCTGTGTGCGAGGCTTCGCGTGTGGGTGGCTAGAAGGCTGCGTGTTGTGCGGGCCGACGAGTGTGCTGGTGCACTGGTGTGCGGCTTGAGTGTGGTGCTGAGCGAGGTCGAGGCCTCGAGTGGGTGGTGTTGTGCGTGCTGTGAGGCGCGACGAGTCGAGGCAGCAGTCGCCGGAGTTCGTGCGTTGTTGCCGGAGTTCGTGCGTCGTCGCCGGTGGTTATCGCCGGCGAGTGGTTCCGGTAACCTCTATAATAAAAATATCTTTCTTTCCTATTTTATTATAAATTCTGATTTCATAATTCTTATGTATACTTGATTAAGTTTTGTTATTATAAATAGAGTATAGTATAAATTAAGAGAAATCAGATTTACAATTGTTTTATTAGTTCTTATGAAGATTTGATTTCACAATTCTGATGTTATTATAATACTTATATAAATGTTTAAGTTATGTTGTTGTAAACAAAGCATGTTATAAGTTAAAAGCAATCAGATTCTGGATTATTAATACTAGTTCTTAGGATGGTTTATTCTTAACTCTGATTTTATAATACTTACATATACCAGTTAGGTTTTCGTTGTTATGAACAAGTATAATAAGTTAGAAGAAATCAAATTTGCAAACATATTAATAAGTTCTAAATATGTTAGTTTCAATAAAGTATATGAAAAGAAAGTTTAAACAACAAGTTTGATCATTTTTAATATTCAAAACATCATATTTTACATAGTTAGTTAAGCCGTTTTTATCTATTAATAATGTCAAGGACTTAGCACTGAAATACTTTTATTATTCGATTAGGTCCCAATTTCATAAGCGGAACGTTTTAAGTAGTCAGCGAAGATTCTCCGTTACAAGGTACGTACGCGTACTAGTTCAGTTCGATATATTAGTATCATGTTTAGGTTATGATTGTCATATTGGAACCTAGAATCATGATAGGGAACTATGGTTGATTATGATTGTTGAGATTATTTGACAACATGAAATATGACTTGTGAAATAGAATGAATTGTTATTGGAATGCGTAATTCTATTGTATCACAAGCATGAAATGAGATGTTGGATTGTAATGCTATGATTAATAATTGTAGCAAGGATTTATAAAAGGTTACCTAAACTAAAGGATTTTATATGATGTTATAGAAATCATATGCTTAATATTGTATGAATGAGTATCGCAAAAAAGGATTGTTGGCAATAAACTTGTAGTCGGATTCCCTACAAGTAATGAACAATGGGGGGAGTGTGGGACTTGTTCTACACTCCTACGCAGGCCTACTGTGACGACAGTAGTGTCCTTATAAAATTTGATAACTCAAGTAAGCGGAAGGTTCCGTACGATCTTGGGGGTATGCATACTAAGGTGATGGATGTGGAACGGAACGAAACCGTATTTACATTCCATCTAATAGACCAAGTTGTCTATTAAGGATTAAGTAGCCCGTATGATTCTAGAAAGATGACGGTGCCCGTTCGATGCCAATTAAACTATAAAAAAATGAAATGTAATATTCTTGTAGTATCATGTCTAGAAATGTTTATTATTATTCTGTTTATGTTTAATGAATTATTTAACTGATTATGTACGTACTCAGCATAGCTGATTGGTTGTTATCTGTGATGTTTGTTGACCTGTGATGAACCATTGATATTTCAATGAGGAGCCGATTAGGTACGGTGGTGATGCTGCATGAGTTTGAGCATACGGGGAATATTTTCTAGTTTATAAACTCTTAAGTGTTTTTGTTGAACTTATAGAATTATTAATATTCGTCGTTAATGGTTTGAATAAAAGGGGTCAATGATGATTCCCGAGTTGTAGTTTAAAGTAAACATTTCATTTCCGCTGCAATGTAGTTTTTCTTAATAAGAAGTTGTTAACGTTTTAATTTCAATAAGCCATGCGTTTCACCGCGGCGGTAACACTCCCAAAGTCGATGCAACGTAGTTTAGACGTGTATGGATTTTGGGGGTGTTACAGTGCAACTTGAAGAAGAAGAGCTACAATTCTTGAAGCACAAACCCAGCAAATCCCACTCGAAAATTAGCAAAAAAATTATTCAGCCTAATGCCTTGAATTCAATCGACCTTAATTGACGATCAAGAACCAAATTGAAGATCCAAACAAATTTACATCAGAAGTTAACGCAACTAGAAAACAAAAAGCTTTATGAACCAGAGTTTATGGAATTATTTCTAAAAGAATGAAAACGAAAATGAATTTAAGGGTGCAACTATAATCGGAGGGGTGAGAAACAGAATTTAATGGTTTTGGTTCTTTAACTATTTGGTAAATAATCAGGAGAGTAAACAAATGCATCACAATTAAAACCCCCAAATACTTGTAAACATGTAAAACACCTTTTTCTATTGCAGTAATATGTAAATACATGTACAAGCTACTCAATTACGCAATTATTCATGATAATTTAATTAATCCCCTTCACAATTCCCTTCACAAATGGAGAAGAATGGCGTGCTAAGCTTATTACAAAGAGAATGGAGAAGATGAAATAAAAGGAGGAGAGAGAGAGAGAAAGTACTTCTATTTGGTGGGGGTGTTTTTGGGTGAGTTATGTAATTTGGTTGGGTTTTTGGGTGGGTATTTAGCTTTCGGTGGGTTTTGGGTGGGTCAGTGGGTTTAATAAAAGTCAAACTTGCAACTACATTTTTTTATGACCAGTCAATCCGGTAAACCGTAATATAGCATAATTAAAGTTAATGAAACTACAAGGTGGACTTGTTGAGGAATAATCAAAAGGTAGACTTAAAATGGAAAGACCACGCAAAGGTTGGCTTATTTAAAACAATTATTCCTTTTATTTATCCTATAACATTTTCTTGAAGGAACAAAGAGTAGATTTAATTAAGTGGAAGTGAAGAAGAAAGGTAATTAAAAGTAGTATACAAAGGAAGTTCAGGTGAGCATTTTCCTTGGGGAAGACGAAGTGGAAAGAGGAAAGACAAAGTGGAGGAATAGGCTATTCTACTTCAAATCCTTTGTCAATTCCATTGTAGTTAGTTAACTACATTAATCTTTGTTAAATTACCGGTTTACCCCTGATATGGGCAAGTTTGCCCATATCTAATATTGTTTTATCATTTCTCAGCACCTTTCGGCTTCCGTGAACTTTAGGTAGTTCATGCTCGAGCATGCGACAAATTATTGTCAACTCTAAGTCTCTAACTCATGTTCTAGGTATACATACAATGATACCCCCATACAAGTTTTAGACATTTCAGCTATAGCACATGTATGCAGATGTTTCGGCACGAGATCCTACGTTATTGATGTACTCCCTCTGTTTCAGAATAGTTTGATCATTTTCCTTTTATGTTTGCCAAATTAGTTTGAACAAATCTATTTTTGACATGGTCCCACTATTACTATATTTTTTCTTCATATTTTTCACCATATACCCTCAACAAATTTTTTTATTCACCATATATCCTCGATGTTTTCAAAATTCACCATGTAGCCTTCAGTTTCTTGATAATTCACCATGTGCCCTTAATGATTAACAACTATCAACTAATTTGATTATTAACCCTTGATTCCATTACTAAACCATAATTAATCTTTATTTCACTCATTTAACCTAATAAATTAGCACTGAAACCACACTGAGAGCCAAAGAAGAAGGAAGAGAGTTATGGAAGAAGAGTGATAAAAGGGGCCAGTGTTTTAATGGTGGTCAATTAAGGTTAATGACTCAAATAGGGGTTAGTTAGGGGTTGGTAACGAATTAGGGGTTAATCACTTAAAAATTTGATGGCCATTAGTCATTAAGGACTTTTAGTGAATTTTGAAGAAATTGAGGGGTATATGGTGAATTTTAAAAAGTGCGAGGATATATGGTGAATAAAAAATTTTATCGAGGATATATGGTGAAAATTAACTCAAGTAATCACAAAATTCTCTTTCTTTCTCTCTCTTATTTGCTTAAGCTCAAACTCTTATCAATGGCTTCCTCTCTTTTTCTTCATGATTTCTTTCCCCCTTAATCATGAAAATTATCATTGTATCAGATCGGGATTCGAATCCTAGCTCCATAATTCCACACAAATTTTTCGTTCAAATAAAGTCCCTCACAACAACAACAACTAAGCCTTATTCCCAAAGTGATTTGGGGTCCGCTAACAAATTTTTCGTTCAAATAAAGTCCCTAATTCATCATATTTCCCCCAAATTTCTTTGTTCGAAACTTTCTGATTCAAGTTCGAAATTGAGCAATTATGGCTTCAATTTGCTCTCTTATCTACTAACTTCACTCACAAATTGTCTTGAAACCTTAAATCAAACAATTGTTTTTTTCTTGAATTTTTTTTACCCAAATTTGGAGGGTTTATGCGTGCTTGTGCTCGTCGATTTTGCTCCCAGTTTTCACTGTGTTTCCTCTTCGAATTCTTAAATTCTTATATTCTTTGACGATTTAGTTGTATTAACATCATGACCTTGGAGTTATCTTTGTGTTTCTTTGCATGAACTAGGTTTCTTCTTCCGCAACTCGAGGTCGAAATTCGCTCAACTAGGTTTGAGGGTTTAATCGTCTTCTTTCGCAAATTTACATATTCTTCGAGAACCCGGAAAATTCTCAAATTCGAATATGGGAAATCTAGGTTCGATTGAAGATTCCAAATTCGCGGATCGCAAAATCTGGAAAATCCTTTACCATTTTCTAGTTTTGTTTTCTTAAATTTTCGCTCACATGATTTGGTTCTGTTTTGGATTTTACAATTGGGTTGATTTTTTTCTATTAGTGGCGCATTTTGATAATTGAGTGTTAAAAATGATGTTGATTATTGATTTTTTGGTGCATATTTTGGTGAATTGTTGATAATCAGTTGTCAACTTGTCATATGATTTTAGGACTTGCATTTTGGTGAATGATGGTGTATAGTTGCAGTAATTTTCTTGATGTTGGTTTGGATAATACTGTATTGTCTGCTATAGTAATTTCTATGTGACTGCTAAGGTTGTTGGTTTATAATTGATGTTGATTTTGTGGAGTTACTGAGTGATGTAATTGAACTACAATCGGGGTTTGTTGGTTTATATGAGTGAGCAGTGACTGTAACGCCCCGACTCCTAAGCATCATTATTAGGTTAGTTAATTCAATGATTAGCAGCGCAATACCTAATTTAGTCGGAACAACACTGCCGTACCTCCCATCTAGGGGTGAAAGTTATTCGGATAAAATCCAAAATCCAATCCAATTCGAATTAGTAATTCGAATCGGATTCGAACTGTGTTCGGATTGGATTCGGATTTAAAATTTTTGAAAAATTGGATTTTCGGATCGGATTGGATTGAGGGTAATTGGATCCAAAAATCCAATATAACCAAATAGTAGTATGCCTTGTATTATGTATCTTGATTGGGCTTAAGTGCTTAACTGAATTTTTTTTATAAATAATAAGCCTAGTCCATACCCCAGTAGGCATATCACTTCAACCCTTCCCCTAAAACCCTAACAACACTTAATTTCTTTTTTCCTAAATCTACTAGGTTGTTGTTGTGCTTAATTTATTTCATCGAAAAACTAAGTTTTAAAAAATCGGATTTTCGAATCGGATCCAATCTAGAGTATGAAAATTCGGATTGGATGGGATTGGATTCAAACTCTAATTGGTTTGGATTCGGATTGGAAAATTAAAATTCAAATTCTGTTCGGATCGGATTGGATTAGTCCCTAATCCAAACCGTACACCGAACTTTCACCCCTACTCCCATCCGGAAGGTACAAGGCAACTAATTTCATAATACTAAACATATTATAATAGTTATAGCTAATCTTGAAATATATGAATAACTTAAACATAGCTAAAGTTTCATAATTTAGGGTGCGTTCTCTTCACCTTAAAAAATTAAGTTTCAGGTCCAATAAGTTCAGTTCAGTTCAGATAAGTTCAGTTCAGTTCAGATAAGTTTCAATCAGGTCCAATCAGGGCAATAAGTTCCAATCAGGTCTAATAAGGTCCAATAAGTTCCAATCAGGTGCAATAAGTTCCAATCAGGTCTAATAAGGTTCAATAAGTTCTAATCAGGTGCAATAAGTTTCAATCAGTTCTAATCAGGTCCAATAAGTTCCAATAAGGTCCAAATAGTCAATGATTAATAAATATTTGTATTATTGTCCATTATTTTATTATTCATATCACTATTAGCTGATTATGTTATTATTAGAATTTTAATTAAAGTACCACAATGATTATATCGTATTATACTTGTATTATTGTCTATTATTATGCATATTACTATTAGCTGATTATATTATTATTAAAAAATATTATAATCATGGTTAAATAAGGTTAACAATAATAATATCATAATTACAATATTTTGCAATTCGTCTTTAAATAACTAGAGATAACATGTTTTCGTTACTAATAACAACGAGTTCTACTACTTTAGTCATAAAACTAGTGGAGTGAGAGATAAATTTTTCCATATGTGGCAATTTCTCACTTGTTAGCAATAAATGTTAATCAACTTTTGGTTTTCTACTAGTGCTTTATGAAATCAAAACAAGACTATTAGATATATTAGTGGTGAAAGTTATGTATAGGCAAGTATATAAATAGTATTTTTTTTTTGTTAAATTGTTTATCATAAGAGATAATTAATAATATTTATTTTTTTAAAGGGCGAATTTTAATAATTATTACTTCATAATAAATTTTGAGGGATAGTATTTACGTTAGGGGTAATATTTATGTTATTACTCATTAATTTTTTTGTCTAATAAGGTCAAATAAGTTCCAATTAGGTCCAATAAGGTCAAATAAGTTCCAATTAGGTCCAATAAGGTCTAATAAGTTTCAATCAAGTCTAATAAGGTCTAATAAGTTTCAATCAGGGCCAATAAAGTCTAATAAGTTTCAATCAGGTCCAATAAGTTCCAATCAGGTTCAATCAGGTCCAATAAGTTGAATCAGGTCCAATCAGGTTTAATAAGTTCCAATCAGTTCAGTTCAGGTCCAATAAGTTCAGTTCAGATAAGTTCAGTTCAGTTCAGGTCCAATAAGTTGAAGAGAACGCACCCTTAGTGTGAATGAAATTATAATGCATAGCCGTCATAGTTGCAGAATTTATTGTTAACTACCCCCCACTGCTACGTCATTCTATATTTCCCGTCCATACTTAAAACAGAAAAACAAAACGTCATGATGCGAAGCTCAGTAACATACTACCCTAACATCGTAAAATATTTATAAAATCATTGTGTAAACATAACATTATTGAAATAGCATCATCATGTGTATCTGGTAATACCAGTTATCAATATTATGTAATTTGGCAACTGGCATATATAGTTTTGTAGGACGCCTCCTACCGTTGAGATTTGTAGGTACAATTGTCCAGTGGCCTTGACGGAATGTGATAATTCGTCCATTAAGTATTATTGTGTGTTGTCGTATTATGTCATCCACATCTCTATGATTATCACATTCTAGAATATATATAGTAGGGACAAGTGCGATGGACTTTGATATTTCTATGCCTTTCCCATTGACTGTTAGTAATCCCTTGTGTGTGAGAGATAGAGGGAGGGTTTGGTCCAAAAAACATCCCAATTATGGAGGTGTTCCATTTTATATTGGCAATAGGGTTGAAAAGTTTGAGTGAATGAACTAGCACACCCATTCTGAAATTATTGTTTCTTTGTCGTGGTTGCATGTTAAGGAGTATATGCAACAATAGAAGAAAGGAAAAATTGACACGAACAGTCCCAACTATGGGGGCTTCCGCCATTTTCAATCCCAACTTTTGATTATTTCTCATAGGTCTCTACTATTGCTTACAGTGTACAAAAAAAAATTCTAATTGACTGGTTACCTGTTCAACAGGTAAATTTTTATTATTTTTAATTTCTTAATCAGGTTTTCTTTCTTCCTCCATTTTCTCTCTCCTCCCTCCTTCCTCTCCTGCCATCCTCTACCTCCACCTCCCCTGCCACCACTTTGCCTCCTCAGAGACTCGGAATCCCCTCCCCCTCTTCGTCCACTTATTTTTCCGGCCCTGGTCCTACGTTGTTGATAGAGAAATTTCCAGTGAGATTATAGTACAGGCAACGCAACAATATTTTTCTATTTTATGTCCAACTCAAATTCACGTTTTAGTCAGCATTGTTTTATTGCTCAATAATTCAACAAATAATAAGTGCTGCAACAAATCTCAAAGTCAACAATGCAGTACATTCTTGAAATTTTATACTCATTCTCCAAGGAACATAGAAGAGTCTTTCTTTCGGTTTTACAGAATAATATACAAATTTATATTAAAATATAAAAGTGATTTAGAAGAGTATTTGCACCGACATAGAAGAAGAAAAATAAAAAAAAAACTATATACCAAAATTAAGAAACAAGATTGAACAGATCTCAATTTCAAACAAACTAAACCTAATTAGAACTCGAATTAATCTAAATAAAATGACCGTGAGTATTCTGTTAATTAAGAATTGGTGTGGAGGGGTGGGGGGGGGTTTTGGGGGGTGGCGGGGAGGGGGGGTTTCAAGATGGGGTGGGGATGGTAGTTTCAAGGGTGGGTGAGGGAGTGGTAGGGAGGTGATTTTGGCGGTGGGGGGGGGGACTGGGTGGTTGGGGTGGTGGTTTCAGACTTTTCACCTGTTGTAACATGTCACTAACCAAGTACCGTTTTTATAAAACATACCCCAAAGTTAGAATTATTGAGAAATAATCAGAAGTTGGAATCACTTTCATCCACATATAATTAGTGTGTAAATGACTATAGGACAAAGGGCATAGTAATCATATGTATGTTTAGTTACAATTATTTAAATGCACAATAACAATAAAGACGATTGTAGTTATCCCCTCTTTCTACTAATATACTTAATTCCACACGAAATAATCAACACGCATGTATAAATATATTACAACAACTATTTATTACCATTCGTCAAATGTAACACATGCAACAGTACATTGCCCGGACAACTCACTACTTTTATCTCCGAACTAGCTTTTAACCCGTGCAAAAATGTATGGGAGGTTTTATGTAGATATGATTTGGACCTGTACATAATGCATGGGAATTGTTTTGTTTATTAAGTAGTTGTTTTTGTTCCAAATTTATTGAATCCATAATTATCTGAATTCATGCATTTAAGGTTGAAACAATATATAAAATGTAAAATTATATTTCATGATATATAAAAATCCTTTGTTACAACATTTTAAACTTGAAAAATCTTATAATCATGATATATACATCTATAAATACGTAAATGAAACAAAAAAAAACACATTAAAATGCGCGGGAATATTATGTTTTATAAATTTAAGATTTTAGGATGTTTCTCCTAAAATCATGGTTTGAATATTAGCTCATGATTTAAAGTTTTTATAATCATATCGTGCAATCAAAATATATTTTAACATCGGCTTATGACCCGTGCGTTCAGTGACTGATGTAGCTATGTCATGATAAAATGCACGGGAGGCTCAGATAAAATCGTTCACAATTCGCACCACTACTGGCACTCAACCATGTAACTGCTTTCGATCCTGTTTCCCATAGTCCTGCTCACCCGGTATTTCGTTGCCTTGCACCACCGCTGCATCGGCGCGACCTACAATCTATAGGTGCCTTTTTTTCTTTCACTTTGGATTTTTTTTTGTTTTTTGTTTTTGGCATTTTGTTGATGGATTTTGGTTAATTAATTTGAAGGAGGTAAGTTAAACTATTGAATTTTGATCGACAGAATTAGAAAATCATGGATACATATGGTTTTAAATTGTGATCCTATATGATTTATGGATATGGTTAGAGTTTGGAAAATCGAAATATTACTTGTGGACTGAAACTTGCTATGAGGTCTTTTCTAATTTATGAATTGATTATTGATTGATATTTTGTCGGTGGATGGTAGTGACCTACCTGCCAAATCTTGGATCGCCATTGTGTGTGTTACATGATTATTATGACTTGTTACTTATTTATAATTAGCAGCAGTGATATATTGGTTGTAAAAGTTTGTTGCTAACATGTCGAAATATTACATTTTGAACATATTGCTTTCTACCCCTGTAGATTATACGCATAATTTTAATTTTTTCCAATATGTTTGAATTTTAATACTATTTAAGGTATACTTAATTACATCTAATAGTTGTTTTTCGTACTTAATACAATCTTGTGTAAAGTCATATATATCATTTAGATTACGATCTATATTATATTACTAAAAGTCACACCAGAAACACCATATGTCACTTCGTACTATAAATTTTTCTAACAAATTTTTTCCTATATTTTCTATTTTTTTCACTTGTCCCTTCTAGATTATGGCAAGAAGTTATACGCTTGGGACTTGGTTATTTTAAAATGATGGTTTGCATATAATACATGTTAGGTAAGGTAGTACAAAAAGATTTATAGGATGAATAGTTTGAAGATGTGATAATGTCGTATTTTGAGTAAACATTTTTTTCGAAATTTATACTTCTATTTTTAATTTTTCATAATGTTTGATTTGTAGTTATTGCTTATAATATAGAAGATATTTTGTAAAAATTATATTCAACTATCTATAATTAGAATTTAATTCTTATATCAGTCATTGATATAAAGAGCTTAAAACGTTACAATACCACATAAAATGATTAAACTAATTATTGTTTTATGGACCTCAATCTTATTCTAAGTTTGATGTTACATTATTACCTTGTTTAGTCATATTTTCTGATTTATTTTCTTCCTCCGTTCCAAATTAGCTGTGACACTTTCTATTTTAGGAAGTTTCAAATTAGATGTTTAACTTTTATTTTGGGTAATAATTTCTCTCTATCTTTCTTCTATCACATGAGATCCTTTTGTTTTCTTTCTCTATCTCTCTCCTCTCCAAAAATTGCCTAGGAGTCCGTGATTTAAAAGTGTCACAACTAATTTGGAACGGATGAAGTAATTGATTTTGTAGTATCTTCTGAAAATCCATAATATGTAGTTTTTTCTTTATTTCATTTGTATATGTATCCTAATTTAACTTACAGTCTGATTTATTTTCTCAAATAAAATTAGAGAATATATTTTGACGGGTTTCAAATGGAACATGTGGCCCATAATCCATGCATTGTTTGACACGTGGCTCACTCTCTATTACACTGACACGTAGCAAAAAAACTTATTGCTTTATAGATATACTTCTGGCATTCTTTATTGATTACAACATTTTCCTTATTCGAAAGTTTCATTTTAATTGCAACGTTTCTTATTTGGTAATATATTCTCTTTGTCTCTCTCATATCACATGGGTCCCACTTTTAATCTATCTCTATCTCTCTCCTATTCACATTGGTTTCTTCATTGGTTTCTTAAAAAATGTCAATGGAGGATTTGAGGATATATAGATAAAATAATTGGCAAGTTTCAATGATTTTTTTTACCGGAAGTTTCAATGATTTTAGGGAGGCATAAACCGCATAATCACTGGTTGCATATAATACACAAATTCTTGAAAAAGACGGTCTCACGTTAGTCTTAACGTGAGACCTGCCCAAATCCAAGAGATATATGTTTTTCAAAAACGGACCGCGTCTCACAAATTCTCACGATAATATTTTTGGCGAATTAGTTAATATTTTTGGCGAATTATATTTTAGCACAATAGTTTAGAGCTGGTAATCTATATGGAGGATTATATTATTTATTAGTTAACATATCCAGTACATTAGTTAGTGTTGTTCTATAACTAGTTAAGATCTATTGAGCATTATTTAGTTTCCAATATAAACGAAGAAATAACTTTTTTTATAAATCTAAAATATCAAATACAAAAGACAACCTGAAAAAGAACTTAAAACAACCTAGCATTTGGAGTAATTGTACCAATTTCAGTTTGGTTCTTGGAATTTATTTTTTAGTCTTCTTAAAATTACTTTTCTTCCTTAAACTTCTTCCTTTTAATTTGTTTTTGCACGATCCGAGTCTAAAATAACCAATGTAGTTGTATTGGATGAGCATTGTACTTCTATAATTGGTTTTGTAGTTAAGACTTTAGTTATACTTGCAGCAGCAATCTTGTAGACTTATTGCAGTACCTTTCTTGCATCTTGCATCTTTCATTATCTTGACTTTTGATAATGAGATTGTAGAACTTTCTTGCGGTTTCATATCGCCATGGGGTTAAGTTGTTTGTAACTGCTCCAGAGATTTATCTATCCATTTATCTTTTCCACACTTCGCTCTTTGCAAATTTAGTCCACCTTTTACACATGTATCTATGTAGTATTGTTGTGATTGAACAAATAAGATGCGTTATAATTTGTTTTTTATGATATAACTAATATACTTCAGCGCTTAACTAATATACTTCACCGCTTAACTAATATATTTCAGCACTTAACTAATTCATCCAGAAGCAATTTAAGGCTAGCATAACTAAGAGGTCCAAGCGCTTAACTAATTCCAGCGCTGGTTGATGCACGCGCGTGATGTCAGCATGACATCGGCTGGTCTCACGTTAACACTAACGTGAGACCGTCTCTTAAAAAACGGACTCCATATAATAAGACATAATCAACTTTCTATAATCAATTTTCTATGTAGATTTGTCTACCTTTCTATAATATTTAAGAATCATGATGCCATTATTTTTTAGAACTTTATTGCTATATTTATAGTTGAATGATGCACTGTACAAACAAAATCTTATTGTTATGTTTATAGATGTGTGAAGATTGCTCTCTTGATATTAAAGGGCTATTAAACGAAAAATGGATAAAAACATGTTCTATTTTTTCACCAAAGGCTGACACATCGTTCATTCTGCAAAATTTGAAGCTCTCAATTCTGGTGTTTCTCGCTACTTATTTTTTTATTCCCTTGCAATGTAATATAACAGCCCATGTTATGTTTTTGATGGAAAAGCCCAAATATTGCTTTTGAAGGAAAAGGCCATTTTCTTGACCTACCTCCCCCTTGACCACCTCACTTTCCTCTTCAACATCTGTGGGACTCTCTAACCTAACCCAAACTCCCAATAATCCACTATCTCTCTATCTCATTCTTCTTCATCCTCTTGAAAAAAAATCATGGAGATCTCAAGAAAGAAATTAAGATATTTATTGCAATAATGTCGATATTTAATAGAACATACATGTTTTTTTCCTAATCTAAAAACTCTTTCTTATGTTGAATGATTGTTTTTAAAAAATCTTATTGCATACTTATTTTTCTTAATGTTATATTCCAAGCCCCAAGGACTGAGAACAACATGATTAAAAAAAAAAAAGATATACTCCAACTCTCCAAGGACTGATTGTAACAAAGAATTTGTTGCTTTTGCCGGTGGGCATAAGATTAGTAATGTGTTATAACTTAACAAATTATTTGATTGTATTGATTCATTTATACATAGATACATCCCGAATATTTCCATTTAAAGCTATATCTTTAAAGCGTCAATTTTGGAATTGATTATATTAGTATTAAAGGAATTTATCATTTATGCATTGATTTGTCCTTGATTAAAGGCGACGGAACAGTAGGCCACACGGATAGGATTTAATTTGGTAGCGACACATCAGCGAGTGCAATACAGATGGCACATAAATTTGTAGGATGAATTTTGAAGACGACATGTGGACGAATTAATAGTGGATTGACACCTAAGCAAAATGAACCTAGTTTTATATATAGATATAGATACCATAAATAAAACTTCTGAACAAAACAAATGAAGAATATACAAAAGTAAGAGGCCAAATTTTTTGGTTCTTCGCATTGCATATGACATTGTGAGTTGTGACACAACATTTCACTCCCGTAGCTCGAGTATCGCAGTATTTTCTTATCCAAAATGCACAAACGTAATTGAGGGAGAGTAGAGTAGCAACATTTTCTGAAGATAACGGTCGCAAGAAGAAAAAAAAAAGTTTCAAATTAAAAGAAATAAAGAGGGAGCCATAAAATAGTTCATGGCTCTTCCCACATACCATTCACGTCACAAAGGAAGAAGATAAGATGTGGACATCTAAAGATCTCCAACCGACTTAACTTTGGAAAACGCGGTTTAAATTCATACCAATTCATATGAAGTTTAGGCAGAAATCTTAAACGTACTACCTCAACATTAGGGAAGCAGTATTTTTGAAGATCCAGCTTCCATAATCCACCACCTCTGATGTAAAGCTTTTTTAGCTGATTATGACTTCTGTTACCAATTAAGCCCAACAGACGGGATGCCAATGCCATAGCCTCTGGGGCAGCCCGGAGCTAGGATGCTCGGACTCAGGTACGGGTGTCGGACTCGGGTACGGGTCCAAGGGTCGGACACGGAAAATTCTAAATTCAAGGACTCGCGGACTCGTTTGTTAAGTGTCCAAATTTTAAATATGGACTCGGGGACACTGCAACTAGTGAAAAAATCTTGAATTTATTTGTATCCAATGTATATTTTTAGTTTTTTGTAATTATTTTTTAGTATTTAATCTCTTAAAAATAAAGCATAAAGCTACTGCAAAGAAAGAGAAAATAAGGATTTTTAAAAAAGAATAAGGAAAGAATAAGTTATTGGGGAAGAATACAAAATTCAAAAGAAAGGAATGATAATAAATAATGTCAACTGTGACAGCTAGCATAAAGTTACTCTATTGACCGTCATTTACCCATTTACAGTTCCCACTTCCCATAACACTACATGACTTCAATTTTCTCTCTCTTCTCTTCTGCACTTTTCTCTCTCTTCTCTCCCTGCACTTTTCTCTCTCTTCTCTCCCTGCACTTTTCTCTCTCTGCACTTTGCTCTCTTCTCTCTCTCTACAAAAGCAACGGAGTAGCGGGAAAAGTTTCGGGGCGAAGTTTTGGAAACCCTAAAGTGCCGAGTCCACTTTCTCCCCCAAAGGTCCGACCCGGATTTCGTGTCGGCACCCGCGTCGTGTCGTGTCGACACCGGTGCGGCGGGGGTGGTGGCCGAGTCCGAGCTTCCCAGGCCCGGAGGTCTAGTTTCTGTAACGCCATTGGAAATCGTCGTAGTGTATAAACCTTGCTTGGATCAGCTTCCTCAGAGGTTGTAGTGCCGACTGCCGCACACCCAAGTAATTCTGAGCTTCTTGAGTTCCTGCATCCCACATAAAGCCTCAAGATCTTCAGTTGTTGGAAAATTTGCCATTCTTTCAACTTTGCGAGCTTCACCAACTTGGATAATTCACTGAATTGACAATACGATGCTAATCGTTTTTGTACTTTCTGAAAAGAGTTTGTGAATGATCTTAATCCGGGTCGACAACAAACCCTTTCAGCACTGTCAGATTAACCAGTGAAGTAATTCCTTTGGGGATGTAATGGAGCTCGTAACACTGGGATAAATCCAGGTGTGTAAGCTGCTGCAAGGACTCGATGCCTTTGGGCAAAACCGCTAAGTCTTGACATGCTCTGAGTGAAGGATTTATGTCCTCGACTTAAATGCAATTACTAATTATATTATGGATCGTATTATAGAGATAATAAATTCGTTCTATTGGGTCGTCTATACGTCTTGCTAGAGAATGCTATAGAACTTTAGGTTAGGAAATTATAAACCCAAAGCCCAATATAATGGATCCTATTAGGTCACACAAAATACTTGGATCAACAAAAGAAACCTAGAGCCCATAAGGGGCCCTAGGGTGGCCGGCCAAGAGGAAGGGAGAGGAGAAGTGATTCTCCTTCTAACCTAAATATATTTATATATTTGGTTAGGCAATAAGGAAATATACTAGATATCTTTCATTATTCCTCTCTCTCATATTCTTTCCAAAAGTCACAAAAACTCCATTAAAGTAGAAGAAGAATTTCTTCCTTCCAACTAGCATTGGTGGAGTGTTGATCCGGGTTGGTGGACCAAGTAGAGGAATCACAATTGAGGTTCTTAATCCGGGTTATTCAAGCTTTGTGGAATTCACGCTTCAAAGGTAAATTCCCAACTATTATGTGATCCTTGAATGTATATGCATGAGATCCTGTTTTAAGTGCTTATGAATTTGATTCATGAAATTCCGCTTAGAGTACTTATATAATCCTACAGTGGTATCAGTTTTAGCCTCTTGCATATAATTTTTGGTCATAATAATTATGTGTTCTTGATTAATTTTAATTGATTAAGGGGAGGAATTGAATTATGGATGTTTTGTTTAATTGGATTAATTAAATTTGATTTAATCTGCTTAATAAACAATTTTATTTTCTATAATTCGACCTAAATTTTTTTTTAATTATTCGAATTACTTTTCTTTGGCCGAATTTTATGAAAATAAAATCCTGATTTTCGAAATTAAAATTAAATTTTAGATCTCAAATTTTTCGAAAATTTCGAGAGTTAGATTTATATTATTAATCTGTTTTTCATATTTAAATTGTTTATATATGATAAATTAATTCATGTGAAAAGAGTTTTATGTGAATTAGAGGTTAATACATATGAATAATGCTAAAATTAAAATAAAATAGAGATTTTATGTTAATTTCGAATATTCACATCATATAATTAATCTGAATTTTCATATTTAAATTGGTTATGTATGAGAAATTAATTCATGTAAAAGGAGTTTTATGTGAATTTAAGGTTAATTGATATGAATAGCCCTAATATTAATTAAAATGGAGATTTAAATTAATTTGCAGAATTAGGCATAAAGGAGTTTATGTTTAATTTTATTTTGATCACTAAATTAATTTACAAGAAGTTGTGATTTAATTTATTTCCCACAAAAGAAAAAAAAATAAAAAAATAAAAACAAAGGAGGGAAGAGGAGCAGCCACGGCTGGGTGGCGCTGCCACCTGCTGGTGGGGCCACGGTGGCTGCTCCAGGTGATCCGTGCAGGGCTGCCGGAGCTGCGGTGGCAGCAGCGTGGCTTGCTAGCCACGTTTTGCTACTGCCCAGCAGTTTTACAAATAAAAAAAAAATTTTTTTTTTTGGAAAATCATTAAATCAGATTTTCAGTATATTGAGCAGATTTTCAGTTAAATATTTCCATAATTTTATTCTTTAATCTAATTAAAATTACTAGGAAAGTATAATTGGATAGAATCTTTAGGTGGTTATGAATTACTTAAATGTTTTATCAACTTACCATAATTAAGAATATTTGATATTTTGATTGATGGCAAGTATAATATGTGATATTATGATGTGGCTTTTATATATTTTGATATAATTGCTATGTATGACTAGTATGGCCCAAATTAAGTTAGAAAATACGATCTGCGCATCGTGATGTATTCTTGTAATTTTAAATACGATCTGCGTATCGTTAAGTATTTTTGTAATTTATTTAATTTAGTTATTATTTAAATTATTTTGATACTTATGTAATCCAAAGACGAAGTCCATCAAGAGAAGGCCCATGGATAAGGTGGATGGAGATCCATGAAGAGTCCAAGAATGAGCCATTGATGATTAGTTCTTAGGATTAGGGGCCATACTAGATCATTTTATTTTCGCATTTTATTATTCTTTAAAATGCTTATAAGTTTATCGTATGTTGGTTGATGATGCGCTAGAGTTCACTAATTCATAACAACATAATAAACTTAGGTCCCGTAAATATTAAGGTTGCTTTTCCAAACATAAAGTACTTATCAAACCCTTAATTAATAGTAATAGGTCATGCCTCCAGCGGTGTTATCATTAATTTTGGGAATATAAGGTAAAATTGCGAATTTTACAACTTAGTTTGGTTGTTCTTAACAAAATTATCAAAAGCGTTTTGAATTTTGAAGCAAGAGATAGTTAAGCATGCGATGTTTATCCATCTAAACAAGAGTTATAATTTGTTATAATTAGTAAAAGAGTTTACTTACCTTGATAATGTAACGTTAAAGATAAGGCCTCCGTCTGCTTAGTGTTGCATGTTGATAGGATCTTGTAAAACACTTATTCAAATGGGACATTAAAATTGAATAGGTGATCAACCTAGAAACCTTTGCATGTTTTAGGTTACTTTATAAACATAAAATTGAACTTTACTTTATTTGTCTGTAGATACTATGTCTAATAACAACAACAACAACAACTCCGGTTTCAACATTCGTCCTTTTCTGGAAAAGGACAGACTGAATGGTGAAAATTTTCTTAATTGGGAAAGGACCTTAAGACTTGTTTTGAGGTCTGAGGGTCGAGAGGATGTCATAGAAACCCCACTTCCTGTGATTACTGATGAGTCAACTGAAGCAGATAAACGTCGTGCTAAGCAGGCAAATGATAGGTGCAGCCGATCACTTGCTTGATGATAGCGACCATGGAGCCGGACCTCCAAAGGAGGTTCGAAACCAAGGATGCTTATACCATCATGCAAGAGCTGCGGGCTATGTTTCAAACACAAGCCCGAGTTGAGCGGTATGAGACTAATAGGGAGATACTTGAATGTCAAATGAAGCCAGGGTCAAGTTGTTGGCCCCCATGTTTTCGCGATGATGGGTCTTTTCGAAAACATGGAACGACTTGGATTCCCTTATAGGGTTGAGTTGGCTACTGACATTATTCTCCACTCATTACCTGACAGTTTCAATCAGTTCAGAATGACCTACAATATGAATGAGTCTGAAAAGACTTTGCAAGAGTTGCATGGATTGTTGGTCAACGCTGAAAGGAACATCCCTAAGGTTGAACCAAAGAAAGAGGTTTTGATGGTTCAAAAGGGAAAGGGTTTCAAGAAGAAATGGGAAGGAAAGAAGGACAAAGGCAAGCAAGTTGCCACTGTTGCTGAAAAACCTAAGCCAACCGCCAAGCCAAAGGTCGCTGTGGAAAGCAAGTGCTTCCATTGTCACAAGATAGGACATTGGAAGAGGAACGCCGGTATACTTGGAAGAAAAGAAGTCTGGGGCTTCCACTTCAGGTATATATGTTATAGAAATCAATTTGACTTCTACTTCTTTATGGGTATTTGATACCGGCTGTGGTTCTCACATAATTAATGATGTGCAGGGACTAAAAAGAAGTAGGAAGCTGGCAAAAGGCGAGGTAGAGCTACGCGTTGGAAATGGAGCACGAGTTCTTTGCACTTGCCATAGGAAACTATAGTCTACACTTACCATCCGGGCTTATTTTAGAACTAAATAATTGTTATTTCGTTCCTTCAATAACTAAGAACATAATTTACGTTTCGGTTTTGGATTCTGAAGGGTTTTATTTTGAAATAAAGAACAAGTGTTGTTCCATTTCTTACAATAATATGTTCTATGCCAATGCTAAATTGATAAATGGCTTATATGTTCTTGATAAGTCGTTACAAATCTATAACATAGATAGCAAGAAACAAAAATCAAATGATTCCAACCTAACCTACATTTGGCATTGTCGAATGGGTCATATAAACCAAAAGCGTATTCACAAGTTACAAAAGGATGGTATAATTCCATCATTTGATTTTGAATCATTTGATGTATGTGAATCATGCTTAATGGGAAAGATGACAAAATCACCATTTCTTGGAAAAGGTGAAAGGGCCAACGATCTTTTAGGACTCATACATACGGATGTGTGTGGTCCTATGAGCACAAAGGCAAGGGGAGGGTTTAACTACTTCATTACATTCACTGATGATTTGAGTAGATATGGATATATATACTTAATGAAACGTAAGTCGGAATCTTTTGATAAATTCAAAGAGTTCCAAAATGAAGTACAGAATCAACTTGGTAAGACAATAAAAGCACTACGATCCGATCGTGGTGGTGAATATTTGAGCCAAGAATTTGATGATCATCTAAAGGGTTGTGGAATTCTTTCACAATTAACTCCACCAGGAACACCACGGTTGAATGGTGTATCGAAAGGAGGAACCGAACCTTGCTAGATATGGTTCGATCGATGATGAGTCTTGCGATCTTTCGATTTCTTTTTGGGGATACGCTCTCGAAACCGCTGCACACACACTAAATAGGAGCCCGTCAAAGTGTAGAAAAGACTCCATATGAGTTATGGAATGGAAAAACTCCAAACTTGTCTTTTCTTAAAATGCGGGGATGTGAGGTCTATGTAAAGCGGTTACTATCGACAAGCTTGCACCCAAGTCGAGATAAATGTCTCTTTGTGGGATACCCAAAAGAGACAAGGGGTTATTACTTCTATAACCGTCAAGAGAACAAAGTGTTTGTTGCTCGTGATGGTGTCTTTCTTGAAAAGGAATTTGTTTCTAGAAAGACAAGTGGGAGTAAAATAATTCTCGAAGAAATTCGAGATGAGCAACAAATAGACGTGGTTCACACCATGTCAGAGACGGCTCGACAAGACGAAAGTCTAGTTCAGGAGATGATGTATTCAACGCATGAACCTCCTACCGTCCCAATTGAATCAAGTGAAGATCTTCAAGGAGTTGGAGAGAACACTTCTCTTGATGCTCAGGCCCCGCGTAGATCTAGTAGAGAAAGGATTCCAAACAAGAGGTTGGTTGATTTCCTGTTAATTGAAAACTCTGAAATTATGATTTTGGAGAATTCAGAGCCTACTACCTACAAACAAGCTTTGACGAGCCCAGACTCTGAGAAATGGCTTGAGGCCATGAAATCCGAGTTAGACTCCATGTCTGAGAATAAAGTTTGGACCCTGGTCGACTTGCCTAATTGGGTTAACCCTATTGGATGCAAGTGGGTGTTCAAGTTGAAAACAGCAAAGATGGGAATGTCTATGTATATAAAGCAAGACTGGTTGCAAAAGGATTCAGACAAATTCATGGTATAGACTATGATGAGACCTTTTCTCCAGTAGCAATGCTTAAGTCAATTCGGATACTTTTAGCGATTGCTGCATTTTATGATTATGAAATTTGGCAGATGGATGTCAAAACTGCATTCTTGAATGGGTTCTTGAATGAGGATGTGTACATGACACAACCTGAGGGTTTTGAGGATCCAGAAAATCCTAAAAGGGTTTGCAAGCTTCAGAGATCCATTTATGGATTGAAGCAGGCATCTCGGAGCTGGAATCTTCGATTTGATGAAGCAATCAATAAATTTGATTTCATCAAAAGCGAAGAAGAATCTTGTGTCTACAAGAAGTTTAGTGGGAGCAGCTTAGTCTTCTTGGTATTGTATGTAGATGACATACTACTCATGGGAAATGACATACCAATGCTTGAGTCGGTCAAGGAATGGTTAAAAAGTTGTTTCTCTATGAAGGACCCGGGAGAAGGCGAGTACATATCGGGAATCAAAATCCATAGAGATAGGTCTCGAAGGATGATTGGACTAAGTCAAGAAACTTATATTGATAAGGTTCTTACAAGGTTCAACATGGAAAACTCGAAGAGAGGTTTCGTTCCCATGTCACATGGCATATCGCTTAGCAAGAGTTAGTGCCCGACCGAACCGATGAGTTAAAGCGAATGAGTAGCATTCCTTATGCTTCGGCTATAGGATCTATCATGTATGCCATGATAAGTACTCGACCGGATGTTGCATATGCCTTGAGCATGTGTAGCGGAGTTCCAAGCAAATCCGGGAGAAGCACACTTCGGATCGACTAAGAGCATCCTCAAGTACTTGAGAAGAACTAAAGGCATGTTCTTAGTTTATGGGGGACAAAGTGAGTTGGTTGTTGAAGGTTACACGGATGCAAGCTTCCAAACCGACGAGAGATGATTACCGCTCTCGGTCGGGGGTATGTCTTTCGTCTAAATGGAGGAGCAAGTGAGCTGGAAGAGCTCAAAGCAAAGCACCGAAAGCGCACTCTATGACAGAATCGGAATATTTAGCAGAGGTTGAAGCGGCTAAAGAAGCGGTTTGGATCAAGAAATTCTTGACAGAGTTGGATATCGTACCTAGTGCTCGGAAGGGATTGAGTTGTTTCGTGATAACAATGGTGCTATTGCGCAAGCAAAAGAATCGAGATCACATAACAAATCCAAACATGTAATGAGGAAGTATCACCTCATTAGGGAGATTGTTGACGGGAAGGATGTCGGGATCCGCAAAGTTCACACGGATGAGAATGTGGCCGATCCGCTCACTAAACCACTACCTCAACCCAAGCATGAGTGTCACGCTAGGGCTATAGGCTTGAAGCAAATGTTAGAGTGGCTTTAGATTGTACTAGGTTTAGAGAAACTTGTTACAATGTAAAGACATGGTTTTACTATTTATGTTTATAAGAATAAATTTTATATTATTTAATTATTGGTTTAGTATTAAATAAAATGTCCAAAATATATCTTGAATTCTATGGTTTTGTCAAATATGTGATTTGATAAATGAAACACCATAAGTGAACAGAATTCATAGAATATTAAAAGTTCCTAATCTAAGTCATTAAACTGGACATGAATGACTTGTTAAAGGGATTAGCATATAAGATTGATTGATAGCACCGTTTCATGGGCTATAGAAACATAGAGATGTTTAATCAATCATATGGATATGTATAGTTGATACATAGTCGAACTAGACCTGCTTAGAAGTTTTATAACTTCAAAATTATATTAGTAGATTCCTTAAACATGAGTGGAACATTACTTAGCCCAATGATTGGTATAACTTTGATACTGTCAAACGTCATGCCGTAAAAGGGGACTATAAAGGCAGCATTCAGGTTGTGCTAAAAAATTGAGTGGGAGTATTGATTACCATAAGATTGAAAAGGTCCTCCTATACAAGATAGGATAGGTGTCTTGGCCCCTTGAAGAGCGAAAATTGAAAAATGCATGGCCGTGCTCAAATGGATCATTCGATGATCATTTGTTTGACAATTCGAACTCGGATTTCAAGGATTAATTTGAAAACTAGTATGGATGATATGTAAATATGATCATACTATCAAATTAAGACATTAAGAGACTTGAGGAAATTAAACATTGCACACTCGTCTCGGACAAGTGGGAGATTGAAGGATTTATGTCCTCGACTTAAATGCAATTACTAATTATATTATGGATCGTATTATAGAGATAATAAATTCGTTCTATTGGGTCGTCTATACGTCTTGCTAGAGAATGCTATAGAACTTTGGGTTAGGAAATTATAAACCCAAAGCCCAATATAATGGATCCTATTAGGTCACACAAAATACTTGGATCAACAAAAGAAACCTAGAGCCCATAAGGGGCCCTAGGGTGGCCGGCCAAGAGGAAGGGAGAGGAGAAGTGATTCTCCTTCTAACATAAATATATTTATATATTTGGTTATGCAATAAGGAAATATACTAGACATCTTTCATTATTCCTCTCTCTCATATTCTTTCCAAAAAGTCACAAAAACTCCATTAAAGTAGAAGAAGAATTTCTTCCTTCCAACTAGCATTGGTGGAGTGTTGATCCGGGTTGGTGGACCAAGTAGAGGAATCACAATTGAGGTTCTTAATCCGGGTTATTAAAGCTTTGTGGAATTCACGCTTCAAAGGTAAATTCCCAACTATTATGTGATCCTTGAATGTATATGCATGAGATCCTGTTTTAAGTGCTTATGAATTTGATTCATGAAATTCCGCTTAGAGTACTTATATAATCCTACACTGAGATCTAAGATCTTTAGTTTGTTGAGACCGTAAATTGAATTTGGAAGCACTTGTAACCTTGATATCCCTTCAAGTTCTTCAGTTCATTTAATACTTTGATAATAATATGATAATAATATGATAATATCTTCCACCACAACGTAGTCCATATCAGGGTGCCAGCTCCCAAGATGCACCACTTTAGCCGTCTTCATCTTAAAGAGCCTATCAAATATCTTAGCATTGAGGGTATACGCGCTGGTGTTGATCGCTGCGAGTGTATCCACAGTAAGCAGGGACATCCTCCGAACCAGGCCTAATCTTTTGTGGCCAATAATAAATAGGCGGTCTATTTGCAAACTCTCGTAAAAAAAAAATGAAACTACCTTAGCGAAAGCAAAAAAAAAAGGCCAACATGTTGACTTTGCTAAAGTCGATCCCGAGACCTTGCAATTGTAATTCCAGCGCTTCTATAGAGCTACTAGTATGAAACCCTTCCAGATATCGTACTTATGCATTTTTCCAGGATGGGGTGGGCCATGGCCTAGGTAGGCCACCCCCTGGATCCGCCCCTGTTCCTGACAGAATAGCAAGTACACTAGGATGGATGGTGAAACTGCTGGATAGTGCAGTTTCTCCGTTTCTCAAGGGGCAGAGGAGAAGCTCCTCAGCCACGAGCTTGGCAATTACTTGTTGACCCTCCAAAGGTTCATCAATTAGATCCATTCCAATCAACCAGTGGATCAATTCTCTTTTGTTTACTTCCACGGGAGTAAAAAAGGAAGAGAAGAAAGAATGACAAAATCAAACGCTCCCTGATATTCTCTTTCACGAACTTGGTGCCATGATAAATCATCCGTCGATGCAGATGCAGCAGCACCCGTATCATAAGAGGACAGCTTTGGAGCTTTGATAAGATCATTAACCTTCTCATGAATCTCGTCAGCAAGCTTCCCGTAATGTTCTTCAGTTGATGGGTCATCTCCAATGATTTCTCGAAACACGACTTCGATTTTTCGCAACACTTTAACCATACCCTTCTTTTCCAAGGAGTCTAATCGTTCAGCCTTGTTAAACTCTTCTAATATCTGCTTAATCTCACCCTTTATTTTCGCAGGGTCAATAACTCTTTCTTGCGTCTCCATCGCTGTCCTTTTCTTCAAGTTCACAGCCTTGCATTGTTTGCCCTTACGCAGTAAGGCTGCTAGTGTAGAACCAGGATTGACGAGGACAGAAAGATGACTCGAATTTGTGGACGACATGGTGAACTGGTTAAAGTCCGGATCTAGCGCTCAACGAGATTAGAAGAATCAGATGATGATGGGAGTTTTTATTTTTTTTTGAAAGGAGACGATGATGGGAGTTGAGAATGAACCTATAGAGCTACTCAAAGTCACATTAGATCCGCATATCTATCGCTTAATTAGTACTTCGTCTATATGTAAATAAGTGTAATAATTTGACTTTGACATCACAATTTTGACAATAATATCTCTTATTATGTTTTGTAGAAATTATAAAAAGTTGATATTTCTAAAAATATTCGTTGAAACAAATGCATCAATATTTTATATAATTATTTTTATATTTATATATTAGTATAAATATATGGTCAAAGTAAATTATGCGAATAGTATAAAAGTCACAGTATTGAAAAAAGAAAAAAGTTAAAGTAATTTTTTCTTCTTTAATATAGAGTAGGCATTAACGATTAAGGCCCTGTTCTTTTGAACTTATTTTGGCTGAACTGAACTGAACTTATTTTATTTTTGCTGAACTGAACTTATTTTTGCTGAACTGAACTTATTTTTACTTATTTATTTGAACCGAACTTATTTTTACTTATTTTTCTTGAACCGAACTTATTTTGGCCGAACCGAACTTTTTTTCCGAACCGAACTTATTTTGGGCCGAACTTATTTTGGTGAGCCGAACTTATTTTTTTGACCGAACTTATTTTGGGTGAACCGAACTTATTTTTTCGAACCGAACTTATTTTTGCTAAACTAAATCGTATTAACATAATATTATCAATACTTATTATTATAATAATCAATAAATATTAACATAATATTATCAATACTTATTATTATTATTTTATAATAATTAATAATAAATAATAAATAATAATAAATAATAATAATAATAATAATAAATAACAAATAATAAATAATAATAAGAAATAATAAATAATAAATAAAAAATAATAAATAATAAATAAAAAATAATATTAATAATAAAAAATAATAAATAATAATAAATAATTAATAATAATAATAAAATAATAATAAATAATAATAATAAATAATAATAAAAAATAATAATAATAAATAATAATAAATAATAAATAATAATAAATAATAAATAATAATAAAAAATAATAAATAATAAATAATAATAAATAATAAAAAATAAATAATAAATAAGAGATAATAAATAATAAATAATAAATAATAAATAATAAATAAATAATAATTAATAATAAATAATAATAATAAATAATAAATAATAAATAATAAATAATAAATAATAATAAATAATAAATAATAAATAATAAATAATAATAAATAATAAATAATAAATAATAAATAATAAATAATAAATAATAAATAATAAATAATAAATAATAAATAATAAATAATAAATAATAAATAATAAATAATAAATAATAAATAATAAATAGTAAATAGTAATAATAATAATAATAATAATAATAATAATAGTAATAAATAATAATAAATAATAAACTAATAAAAATAAATAATAATAATAATAATAATAATAATAATAATAATAATTAATAATAGATAATAAATAATTAATAATAATAATAATAATAGATAATAGATAATAAATAATTAATAATAATAATAATAATAAATAATAATAATAATAAATGATAAATAATAAATAATAAATAATAAATTAATAAAATAAAATAATAATAATAATAATAATAATAAATAATATATAATAATAATACTAAATATTAGAATAATAATAATAATAAATAATAAATAATAAATAATAATAATAAATAATTAGAATAATAATAATAATAATAATAATAAATAATAAATAATAAATAATAATACTAAATAATAATAATAATAATAATTAATAAATAATAAATACTAAATAATAAATAAAAAAAATACAAATTCATCGTTATTATAATTATAATATTAATAATAATAATAACAATAGTAATAGTAATATTGAAAACAAAAATAATAATTGCAACATTAGACAAGACTAAACTTATTTTTGGTGAACTGAACTTATTTTAGTTGAACCGAACTTATTTTTTTGAACTGAACTTATTTTGGCTGAACTGAACTTATTTTTGCTGAACTGAACTTATTTTTGCTAAACTAAACTGTATTAACATAATATTATCAATACTTATTATTATAATAATCAATAAATATTAACATAATATTATCAATACTTATTATTATTATTTTATAATAATTAATAATAAATAATAAATAATAATAAAAATAATAATAAATAATAATAATAATAATAAATAACAAATAATAAATAATAATAATAAATAATAAATAATAAATAAAAAATAATAAATAAAAAATAATAAAAAATAATATTAATAATAATAAATAATAAATAATAATAAATAATAATAATAATAAAAATAATAATAATAAATAATAATAATAAATAATAATAATAAATAATAAATAATAAATAATAATAAATAATAAATAATAAATAATAATAAAAAATAATAAATAATAAATAATAAATAATAATAAATAATAAAAAATAAATAATAAATAATAGATAATAAATAATAAATAATAAATAATAAATAATAAATAAATAATAATTAATAATAAATAATAATAATAATAAATAATAAATAATAAATAATAAATAATAATAAATAATAAATAATAAATAATAAATAATAAATAATAAATAATAAATAATAAATAATAAATAATAAATAATAAATAATAAATAAATAATAATTAATAATAAATAATAATAATAATAAATAATAAATAATAAATAATAAATAATAATAAATAATAAATAATAAATAATAAATAATAAATAATAAATAATAAATAATAAATAATAAATAAAAAATAATAAATAATAAAAAATAATATTAATAATAATAAATAATAAATAATAATAAATAATAATAATAATAATAATAAAAAAATAATAAAAAAAAATAATAATAAATAATAATAATAATAATAAATAATAATAAATAATAAATAATAAATAATAATAAATAATAAATAATAATAATAAATAATAAATAATAAATAATAAATAATAAATAATAAATAATAAATAGTAAATAGTAATAATAATAATAATAATAATAATAATAATAAATAATAATAAATAATAAATTAATAAAAATAAATAATAATAATAATAATAATAATAATAATAATAATAATAATAATTAATAATAGATAATAAATAATTAATAATAATAATAATAATAATAGATAATAGATAATAAATAATTAATAATAATAATAATAAATAATAATAATAATAATAAATTATAAATAATAAATAATAAATAATAAATCAATAAAATAAAATAATAATAATAATAATAATAATAATAATAATAAATAATAAATAATATATAATAATAATACTAAATATTAGAATAATAATAATAATAAATAATAAATTATAAATAATAATAATAAATAATTAGAATAATAATAATAATAATAATAATAATAAATAATAAATAATAATACTAAATAATAATAATAATAATAATTAATAAATAATAAATACTAAATAATAAATAAAAAAATACAAATTCATCGTTATTATAATTATAATATTAATAATAATAATAACAATAGTAATATTGAAAACAAAAATAATAATTGCAACATTAGACAAGACTAAACTTATTTTTGGTGAACTGAACTTATTTTGGCTGAACTGAACTTATTTTTGCTGAACTGAACTTATTTTGGCTGAACTGAACTTATTTTCTTTGAACCGAACTTATTTTTACTTATTTTTCTTGAACTGAACTTATTTTTACTTATTTTTGCTGAACTGAACTTATTTTTGCTGAACTGAACTTATTTTTACTTATTTTTGCTGAAAATAAGTCCAAAAGAACAGGGCCTAAATGGAGTTTTGAGGCTAGGATTCCACGAGGAGAGGGAGATAAAAAAAACAATAGATGGTTCTTGCATTCTTGGATGAAGTAATGGAGTTGACTAAGATGTGGAAATAATGGAGTGTAAGTAGGCATGACCATTTCGTTCAGCATCTTGTTTTTTTTTAGACTGGTGTCGCAAATAGGAACTGCACTCAAGTGTATGTAGAGGTCAGTGCAGCCTCTATTAAACGATGTAGTTTTAATAATTTAAGAGTCCATGATTTTAAGAAAAATATTGTTATTTGTTTCCTTGAATCATGCAACTTGTTCCATCTTTAAAAAAAAATCATTGTTGGCGAGATTCCTTTTTTTCAAATTTGAATTTAAAAGGTATGTTCTTTTAATTTAAACTAGATGTTCATTTACAATATGTTATTTTCATTACGACCTATATTATAATTGGAAATTTATATGCTCTTTAAATCTTAAATTGTGTGTTCTTTTTATTTTGAAAAGTTGTTAAAAAAAACTTCATGTTCTTTTATATAAACGTTATGTTTTTTGGGTGCACAATGAGCACTATACACCCTAGTGCATAATCCATGCTTTGGACGTGTGTTCTTCATCTTATCTGAGTCCGACCATATTTGATGAAAAACAAAATTTAGGACGTTTTCTAAAATTAAAACCGAATCTGAGTAGAGGTGAACTGAATATATATGGCAGTTTGTAAAATTTGATTCAATCCGACCCTGATAATTTTCCTTAGGTTAAAACATGTTTATGTTGCAAGAGAGTTTAATCATATACCAATTTAGTACGGTTCCATCATAAAGTTAATTTGTAATAGGAGGACTAGCTAGGTAGCCCACATACTTATAAGTCATTAGTTATAATCTTTTCTTTCGGTGTCGGACTCACATGTGGGTTTCACTTTCAACATACCAATTTTCAATTCCAAGTGTAAGAAAGATTCAAGTACTGCAATAAAGTCACAGGTTGAGCTCGCAATCCATTTGTTTGAACCGAGGTTAGGTCAAGTCAATATGTTTCCAATAATTAGCTTGTTTTTTAATCGGGTTTGGGTCAGGTCGAACATTCCCTCAGGTCGGGTGTGGTCCACCTGGATCGGGTCACACCCGTGTAAACATATAGTCAGGTACAAGTCGGGTATCGATACGGGGATAACCCTGACATGACCCCTGACTCAATTCCCGTCTTCTCTAGTGGAAATTCCGATCCCGAATAACTAAATAGCGTCAGTGGGGATGCCCATGCCCAACAACTTCTCTTTCAGCTGCTTAACCGCGTGGGGGCTTCTCCACTTCAATTGAGCAGCTGAACTCGTTGCCTCAACCCTTCTTCGCGAACCTAATCCCAAGTGAACACATTTTCTGGCGGAGTCTAATCCGTTTCATGTAACTCTAGTCGGGTTCTAAACGGATTGTGGGTCGGGTTGATTTCAATTGAAGTTTGGGTTTTGTCGATTTTGGTTCGGGTAGACTTGGGTCGGATTATTATGAGTATCGGGTCTATTCGATTTGCGTCATTTTGACAAAGATTAGTGGCACACCGATTGCAACTAACTTAATAAAAAAACCACCTAAAATCCTTCCCTCCTAAAATCTGGAAAACTCTTCTCATCCTCTGTATAAAAACCCACTAGCATAAACTCAAAAAAACAAGTTGGAAGAAGAAAAAATATAATAAGAAAACACTAATACATTAAAGGGCAAAGGCAACACATGAAAACCGTTGCAATAGCCCCAAAAGTCGTTCTAGTAGACCTATTGCAACGATTTTGAACCGTCGTATTTGGAGGCGTTGCAATACGCCTAGTGCAACGACTTTTGGGACCTATTGCAACGACTTGATGAATCGTTGCTCTAGACCAATGTTTTATGCAACGGCAGTGTAAGTCATTGGTTTCATGTAGATTATGCGACAGTTAAGCTATTGCAACGCCCTCTACTCCAAGCTATTGCAACGCCTATTACTCCAAGCTATTGTGTACTATATATATACATTTATTCGTGAAAAAAGATTAAAAGTCGCTCCAGGAGCTCAAAATAGTTGTCATGTTTGTATTCAAATTTCTCAAACTAATAAATTTATAAGAGTACTACAATCATGACTAAAATCTTATTAATATCAACAAAATGTATTAAATCACACGAAACTAAATAATTGTTTACTGTACTACAAAATATTTCTAGCATATACATCCCTAATTTCCTTCTAAATACTACCTACAGGCTACATGCACCATATTACAATATATAACTAGCTAAATCCAGCCACCAATAGCGTATATAGTGAGACATCTATGTTTGATCTCCTCCATTGGCTCATTGTTCACCTAATCATTCAAGCACTGTAAATAGTTAGAAAACACTAAATTTAGCAATTAAAATCGAAAATGGAGTTGACATAACAATAAAAAGTAATGGAGTAACAGTGCAGATATATAGAAGAAAATAGTGGAAAATATATTAAGATGAGTCAAAATTGAGTCCATTATAATGGTCTAATTACATTAACAATAAAGATAGCAAGACGGACAACTTTATAGGACTGAAAGTAAGAAGTTCAATAGAAATCCATCATTGCACGTCTGCACTTGATATATATCATTATCATGTAATAGTAGTAGGCTAGCAGTACATAAACATTTTTCAAGCACAATGGAGACATATGGTTTAATACAGAAGATATTCAATACGTTGAGTGCATGAATAAATCATTGGCAGCCAGCTTCAAATTTAATATGTAATAAAAAACATAACAATTGCTGGAAACGATGCAATTAGAAATATCAACAAGTATAGGCAACTGCAAGGAAAGAACATGGACTTATGTCTAGTTCTGAGAGAAGTGAGAGAATGCTACCTCCTTTGACAAGTGTGTCGTCTATGAAGTGAGATATCTACGTTTGATCTCCTCCATTTGTCTCATTGTTCACCTAATAATTTAAACATTGTAATAGTTTGAAAACACTTAATTTAGAAATTAGAAAAAAAAAGGAGTTGAAATAACAATAACTATAGCAAAATGTATTCTGTTCATAAAAAAATGTCTTATGTTCATAATTAAGGAGTTACATATTAATGTCATAATTTTAAGTTTCAGAAATTTTCTAAAATTTGAGCATATGTCATTAATATTATTTGACTATGTAATAGGTGGTTCTAACCTCACGATCTGACAGTTGCGGCCCATTAGAAGCTTGCCCATTTGAGTCACTAGTAGGATGTTGACCATTTTTCTTCACAAGATCCCTCATAGATACTGGTTGAGAAAATGGGTGCTCCACTCCCTCTTTTTCCACCTGAAACCATACAAGAAACTGTCAGGCTTTACAATACTAATTGAAGAAAGAATGTTGCAGATGAATCATAATACAACTTTCTGATTAAACTTCACTGATATGATTGTTATATATTTTTAGGTTGCTGTGGGTGCCAAAGTTTCTGGTGCATCAAAGATCATAGGCGTGGATCTGGTTTCTAGTAGGTTTGAAGCAGGTACATTATTAAATTATATCACTATCCTGATTGTTCCATATAATAATCTGTCTGATGAGAAGTACCACACTATCTTGCAAACATAAGGTAAAATGACAGAATTATATTTGTTAGAGGTAAAATGACAGAAAGTGATGTCTCTATAACCAGACAGAAACTGCTACTTGATACCAGCCTACCAGGTGTCAAGTACCATTAGCAGAAAGATTTACATGCTATAACACATATTGAACACAAAATGTAATACTGGTATACAGCTTTTCAAGTTCTTTAATTCTTCTACACTTTGTTCTCCCACAACTGTACTCGCTATGTGATTGATGGCACCTCATGAGCAGTAACCCACGAACGCCCAACCAGGAGAAAATTAAATCAAATCAAATCAAATCTTAATTCAGCCCTTAATTCAGTGCTTATCAACTTCTCGCTAATGCACTAATACTCATTCCCGTTCTTTAATTAAATCATTTTGACAAGTCCCTTTCCCTAATAAAATGACTGTTAAATAACTTTCCAAGGACATTTCTCCACTGCATCACATTTTTGCAAATAACGAAAAGTGCTAGTATATGCAAACTAAAATTTACCTAATGGTTACTACTTTTAGTGCGTACTCAAAACAGACAAAGAATACCAATTCATAAATGCTCTTCACAAGAACAAGAGTACTCAAAACAGACCAAGAATCCTAATTCATAAATGCTGTTCACAAGAACAAGAGGCAACATGGTATCCTCATGATAGTTGTTTGGGCTCAATTGATCAGCAGCCCAATAAAGAGCCTGGAAGCCTCCCAGAGCATGGGCAGGTGGCAGCAATGGGTCCCACTGGTAAAGGTTGACCTAATCACCAGCATTGGGGAAATCCCTAAAAGGATGAAATGACCATTGCCGGAAAAGGTAGCATGCCCATTGCTACCAAAAAGGCCCATCTGAATAATGTTTCCTGTCTGGGAAATCTCCAACACTATAAAAACCAACTGTCTCATCAATGAACAGGTATTGAATTCTCACCTAACAAACTAGAGCATCTCTCTCTAGACTTCACTTCTCTCTCTACCTCAATCACATCTGACTTGAGCGTCGGAGGGGCGATCCCGGAAACACCCCCGGGGTAGTCTTAACCTTGTTTTGCAGGATTTAGGCGTACGGACATCAAAGCTCAGGCGATCGCTCTTGGGGCCCACACCAAATCTCACAACATACTACAATCCTTAATTTCTTAGCGAAGCTTGGTTTGGCGCCGTACGTGGGGACAAGATAAGAAGTTACTTCGCCACCACTCAAAGAAGATTCACCTTGTTGCTACTCAAGAAAATCCCTCTCATAGTCACTTAACAATGGCCCCAGCCAAGAGCACACGTACCAGGCATCCCTCGGCACAGGGTCAGAGGTCCGAAAGAGACCCCTCACAATCCCAACAAAGGAGGTCCGAACGACCTAAAACGCCGACCGTTCAAACCCTCGATCATGAGGAAGAAGAGCAGTCCATTGAAAATGGACCGCAACCATCGAACCAGCTACAGCACGCTGACCCCCATCCCATATCCACGGCGGACATAAATTTGATAGCCGCTCAGCTCCAGCAGACCTTGCAGCAAAGCCTGAGGGATATGTTGGCCAACCTACAGCAGGGGCGTTTTCTTCAACCTCCTAAAGACCAGACCCTGGTCCCTTCCCTCCGGGCAGAGAATCAAGGCCCGCCCTAGCCGCGGCGGTCGGGCAGGGAGCATAGTCGGCACGATCGGCAACGATCCGGACGGGGGGAGGAAGAGCGGCATGGGTCTAAGGGTGGATCCACCTTGCGGGGTGAGGAGACGCACGTGTCAAAATCGCCAAGGGGCAACGTCGGGAATAAAACCCACGACGCTCGGCATTTCTCGAACGAAGCGGCTCGCCAAGGGCCTAGATGCACGGCACATTCTTAATAAGAAAGCCGCTCGGCGGGAGGGCGCGGCGACTCCGCCCAATCGAGGCCCATTCGGATCAACGGCGGGCGCTCAAGTTCATGGTCCCGTTCAGCCAGGACATACTTGAGGCGCCCAGCCCTGGAAAAATCAAAACGCCTTCGATCGAACCTTTCGCGGGCCTAACCGACCCGGACGATCACATGGCCACGTACAAAGCACAAATGAGCGTTCAAACGGGCTGCGAGGCCACTTGGTGCCGTTTCTTTCCCACGACTACGAAAAGGACCCGGCCCTAAATTGGTTCCAAGAGCTTCCTGCGGGGATCATAACGGATTTCTCCGTGCTCGAGGACCTATTCTTACACCCGTTTATCGCTAGGAAAGAGACAAAAGAAAACAAGTCTCCACTTAATGGGGGTCGAGCGGGAGAAAAACGAAAGCCTGGCCGACTACATCAAAAGGTTCAATGAGGAGTCATTAAAAATCTCCGATCTACGAGATCTTTGTGGCGTTCGCCGCCTTAATGTCGGCCTTCGGCTGGTCGGCTCGAGATGGTCCTTGGGCGAGAACGAAGTGAAAACCTTCTCCGAAGCAATGACTCGGGCTCAAAGATTCATCCAAGCAACAGACATATGTCGTCACTCGACGACGGGGAGCAAGAAGAGGAAGGAAGAAGGAAATCACAAGGACCCGGTCAAAGCAAACGAAAAACGGGTGGTCGGTCGAGATAGGTTTAACGACCATGGCATCGACCCCCGATTCAACAAGAACGAGAAGAGAAATCTACTTGGACATCAAGGACAAGTCCATAATGCCCCGCCCACCTCCCATCGGGACGTCGGTCGCCGCCCGCGAGACAAAAGCCAATGGTGCGAATTCCACAAAGAGTGCGGTCACACCACCAAGGATTCGCAGGGAACTTAAGAAATCCTTGGACAACCTAGCCGACCGGGGAAGCCGAACCCGTACCTCAAGCACTCTAGGGAGGAAAAGGGTAAACAAAAGGTTGGTCCATCCAACGGCGGGGACACGAGAGGGCTTCATCGGGGTTATAGCGGGTGGCTTCGCGTCGGGCGGCCTTACCTGGGCCGCTCGCGCAAGGCCCACCTCCAAAGTCTAAAGCACCGGGTGCTCGATGTACATCATCCCCGACCCGACCGCCCTATAATGACATTCGGGGAATCCGGTGAGGCCACTACACACGCCCCACGACGATCCCTTGGTCGTCGAGCTCAAAGTGGCCAACACCGTAGTCAAACGGGTGCTAGTGGATAGTGGATCCTCGGGCGATATAATCACGCCTGGAGTGCCTCAGGAAGTTGAAATACACGGAAAGGGATGTAACCCCACTCAATCAGCCACTCATTGGCTTCGGGGGAAACTCTGTACACCCTGTCGGATCTATAAAGCTGCCTACTCGGTTAGGAGAGAAGGGCAATGGAAGAAGCCTACCGATCGACTTCCCTAGTAGTGGACATCCCTCTACCATACAACATCATAATGGGAAGACCGACTCGAACAAGGTCAAGGCAAAGAATTTCGACTTACCGGCTCCTCATGCAATTTGAAAACCGACGAGGGAAAGGTCGGAAAAATCCAAGGGGATCGGCGGGCGGCTAGAGAATGTTATGTGAACAGCCTGAAAAACAAGGTCGACGTCCAAGAGGACTCGAAGAAAAGAAAGCGAGAAGATGGTCAGCCCTCAAATGAGCTCGGGGTTTACCTTACTGAGAATCCCAAGCAATACGAGCGTCCTCGCCCCGCCGAGGACGACGAAGAAGTCATCATTGATGAGGAACATGGCCGGACTCTGAGAGTAGGCAAGGCCATGGACCCTCAAACAAGGAAAGAGATCATTCAAGTTCTAACAGATTACAGAGACGTCTTTGCCTACGAAGCCAATGAAATGCCCGGGCTCGACCCTAAAGTGATGTGCCACGAGCTAAACATCAAAGAGGGGTTCAAGCCTGGCCAAACAAAAGCCGAGGCATCAAGGCCCCGAGAGAAACTTGCGGCGGCCGCCGAAGTCAAGAAATTGCTCGAGGCGGGGTTCATTGAGGAATGCCGGTACTCGGAATGGGCGGCCAACGTTGTCCTAGTCAAGAAGTCGAGTGGGGCATGGAGAATGTGCGTGGATTTTACTGGACCCGAACAAGGCCTGCCCAAAAGACAACCACCCTCTGCCCAAAATCGACAGACTGGTAGACTCAACAGCAGGACATGCTCTCCTAAGCTTCATGGACGCAAACGCGGGGTATCACCAAATCCCGATGGCGGAGCATGATCGGGTTCACACCGCCTTCGTCACCAACCAAGGGGTGTATTGCTACAAGATGATGCCCTTCGGGCTCAAGAACGCTGAGGGCTACATATCGCGAACGATAAACAAAATATTCAGCGCCCAACTGGGTCGGAATATAGAAGTGTACGTTGACGACATGATCGTCAAAAGCAAGATTCAGGGCGATCACCCCTCAGATTTAAAAGAGACCCTCAGCACCTTGAGGAAGTTCCGTATGATGTTGAATCCCAAGAAATGCGTCTTCGGAGTAAAAGGAGGGAAGTGCCTCGGATTCCTGGTGGATGAGAGGGGAATCGAAGCTAACCCCGACAAAATCAAAGCAGTAATGGAAATGAAGTCTCCGCGGAATGTAAGGGAAGTACAACGCCTAACCAGGCCGTCCGCCGCCCTCGGTCGATTTACGTCACGGTCGGCGAGATAAGAGCTTGTGTTTCTTCAAAGCTCGAAAAGAAAAGAATTCGCTTGGGATGACGAAGCCGAACAGGCTTTCACCTCCCTCAAAACGCATCTATCAACACTCCCAAAATTGATATCCCCCTTGCCGGGGGAAACACTGTTCATTTATTTGGCCCTGGTATACGGGAGTGAGGCGGTCCTACCAGTGGAGGTCGGCATCCCTTCTCCTCGAATGACCTTCTACGACTTCGAGAAGAATGAGGAAGAAAAACCGATCAACTTAGACTTGCTGCCGGAAACAAGGGGCAACGCGCTGCTGAGATCTATCCAGTACAAGCAAAGAGTTACTCGGATGTTTAATCGCCGAGTGAGGTCCCGGCCAATCCAACTCCACGATTGGGTTGTTCGAAAGGTCGAGGCAACTGGGCTCTCACACCTGAAAGGAAAGCTAGGACCTAACTGGGATGGCCCATACAAAGTAACAGAAATTATTAAGCCAGGCACATTCCGACTAGAATCTGCCGAGGGCATCCCCTTGGCCCGACCTTGGAATGCAGACAACCTTAAGAAGTACTATGTGTAAAGTTTGTTACTTGCAATAGGGGCATATATTGTAATAGCTTACTTGTAGCCGGTCGGCATTGTTGTAGTCGGTTTCAAATGTAATGAATTGGTACTGACAGTCGGCATATTTTACACCTCGTCCAAACTACTAGGTTTGATCAGTCAAAATGGTTGGCGCCATACCTCCAAGTTATTGCTGGTAGGAATTTTCGAACTAGTCAGTCGGAATTATGTTAAGACTTAACCAGTCAAAACAGTCCGAACTCTTCCTGAAGTGATTGCTGGTCGGATTTTCGAACTAGTCAGTCGGAATGATGTTAAGACTTAACCAGTCAAAATAGTCCGAACTCTTCCTGAAATGATTGCTGGTCGGATTTTCGAACTAGTCAGTCGGAATTATGCTAAGACTTAACCAGTCAAAACGGTTCAAACTCCTCCTGAAATGACTGCTGGTCGGAGTTTTGAACAAGTCAGTCGGAATTAATTTATGACATAACCAGTCTAAACAGTTCGGACTCTTCCCGAAATTATGGCGGGTCGGAATTTCGACCAAGTCAATCGGTATAAATTAAGACCTAACCAGACCAGGTCATTGTTAGTCCGTCGGAAAGAGCAATGGTCAGACGGGCAGTATTGCAATAAACAAACAAAAAAAAATAGAGGCCAAAAGAGTATCTTTCATTAAGCAGGTCAAACATTACAGACAGAAGTCAGTACAAAAGCAAGGGAGGCAAAAGCGTAAAAATGCTAAGTACAAGCGCTACGGGGAGGGGGAAGATCGGTCATGCTCTCGGCGTTCGGCTCAGAGTTGTCACCGACCAACTCTTTACCCCGACCAGCATTGTCGGCCGCCTCGGCGTCATCCTCATTATCATCAACATCATCGCCGTCCAGGACGTTGACGTCAACTTGACCTTCTTCATCATCGTCTTCATCGTCTTCACCCCCCTCGGCTTCCAGCCGAGTCAAGATAGCAGCGTTGTCGGCATCTACTGACATTTGATAGCTCGACCAAACGTCTGCCCAGACCAAGTCAGGGTGGGACTCGGCAAGGACCTTCTTCAGCCGATCAAGCGCCTCATCCTCCCCCATTTTATGCGCCGCACTGCCGACCTCGTTGGCATAGGCCTGAGCAGCGTCAGATTTCTCCCAGTCGGAGAACCACTGCGCCTCGGTCTTTACTTGGCCTTCCAACTCAGTCAGTTTGGCTTTAAGGTCGGCTACCTTTTGCTCAGCCTCCTTCAGCTTGACCAGGGCATCAGCCCTCTCGGTTTGAGCAGTATCCCGAGCCAGGACCAGGGCGGCTCTCTCGTTACCCCACTTGCTCCGTTCCTCCTCGAAGCCTTTTTGGTCCTCCTCAATGGCCCGCTCAGCATCACCAAGCTTCGACTCGGCTATCCGCTTGCCTTCCTTGGCGCGATAGACCTCGTCAAAGTGTTTCTTGGCCTTCTCCTTAAGATCGGCCACTTCTTGAGTAAAGGCTTACTCGGTTTTGAGCCACGCGCGGCCCGAATGTAGAACCGGAAAAAGAAGAGAGAGGCAAATCAAAACCAAAAAGAAAAAAAAAAAAAAGAGAAATAAAGCACATAGATAAGACGCCTACGACCGAGAAAGGGACTTACATCATGCCAAGAGCGGAAAAGCTCATTGGTCTCGTTCGGACCATGAGTCGCCTGAATATACTCCAGGTCCGCAGCAGTATACATCAGCTCAATGGCCTTCGTCCAGCGGCCATCTTTCTCGGCCCGACTGAGCTCGGTGAAGGGCACCCCAAGCCTCGCCCCCTCGCCCAGGTCACCCTGACGACGGTCGGCGGAGGGAGACATGGGGGTGTACTGAGGACTTCCGACCGGCCGAAAGTCCGAAGAGTGGAGAGAGAGAGATCCGCCCTCCGCAGGCTGTGGCGGCCCTCTCGGGCTGATGACCTCGATGGACTTGGACTTTCTGGCCACATCCCGGTCGGCCTTCTCCCGATCAGCTTTGGCCCTAGCGAGCGCCCTCTCCGTCTGAGCGACCTTGTCGGCCGACCGCTCCTTTCTTTTTTTGGACTTGGGCTTGGCAGGATCCTGAGGAGAAAGAAAACTCCTATGAGTCGCTAATTACAAGAAATACCGCTCGTCGACGTAAAAGGGAAATTTTACCTTAGGAGGGGCGGGGACCTTCACGTGGTCTTAGCCGCGATCTCGGCCTTCGCCCGAGCAGCCCTCATGCCGCCACATTCAATTTGTCGGCCATGGCTGGATCTACCTCGTCTATGTATGCTCGGGCGGGCTCTGCAAAACAAAACAAAATGTAAACAGTGTTAGTCAAATAGAAGAATCCCTCTTTGATCACCCCAAGCCATCCCCTCGGCAAATTACCCTTCGGAAAGGTCGAACTCAGGCCCATAGCCGAGAGGAAATGCTCATCACTCGAATAGGTGGCGGTCGGGTAACCATTGGCCGGGGACGAACACCTCGCCCCGTTCACGATCCTCGACTCGGCTCGCATATAGCAAGCCGCGGCTCCTTCTTCATCGTCGAGCTCGCCCACCCGGCAGTCGGAGCGACAATGGGCTCGGTCGGGGGAGGGACCAAGTGGGATTCCCCAATTTCCGCCAAAGTAAACAAAAGCAAACTCCCTACGAAACCCTTTGCGGGATCGGGGAAGATTGAGGACGGTCCGATACCCCGGTCGGACCCGAAAACTCCACCGGCCCGGGCCGTTGGACGCGGCCATGACCTCAACCGACTGTACATGTGCCTCCACGGCCTAATGGTCGGTCGGACACCTATCAAGTTGCGAGATGATCCGGAAGGCACCGATCCCTCCCCATGAGTTCGGAGAGACTTGGCAAAATGCCAAATTATAGGCATTCAACAATTCGGCGGCAAAAAGGAGTTAATGGGAACCGAAGCCCCATCTCCATCGATTTGTAGTAGCATCGCTACGCATCCGGGCGGCGGAGACGAAGCGTGTGGTGGGCTTCCGGTCGGACCCGAATAGTATGGGTCTTTTATTTGGAATGCGGTCGCCGTCCCCCGAAGGTCCTCGGGCCAAGGATTTAATGACGCCGGGCTCTGGGAAGAAAGTCCCTGGACCTCCCTTCGGATCCAGGTCGGGATACTCTAACTCTCGGCCCGAAGTGGACGCATCTCCCTGCTCCCCTCGGCACGGCCACCCGCACTACATCACGAGACAAATATTTGTCTAAGTAACTTCTTGAGGGGGGATAGGCCAGCGACACTTCCCAAGGATAGGGAATGACACCCTCGGCCTCCTCCTCCACCGAAGACGAAGGGCTCGGAAGAGCTACCGCGTCGGGCACAGCTGAGGGGTCGGGCAATTTATTATAGCCGACACCAGCGTTATTCCCAATCCCCTCACCTCCTCGGATAATTTATTAGGGAGGTGAGGCCGGAGGTGTCGACGACTCGGACGAATCTCCCATTATTTATAGACAAGGGAGTCGGCCGATGTTATTCAAAGGAAAAGAAAGAAAGAAAACTTAAGAAAAATAAAAAGCGTGCACAGTCTGGGACGAAGAGTATGGAAGGAGAACTTCGAAGAGTTGAGAGAATTTGGAGATTTTCGAGAGAGAGAGAAAGAGGAAATGAGCAAATGACCCTCAACTTCTCTCCCCTCTCACGCATATATAGGAGCACCTTGGGGAACGTGCAACGTAAACCCCCCCGCGTCATCTTAATGGGCTCCTAATAGAGGCCCAACTGGACCTACTCAGTCCATTCCATGGAAGACCCAATAGACTCACAAAGATGATCCAAACCCAAAAGAAGTTGAATCGTCAAAATCCATGAGGGCTCCCCTCCAGCTCAGCCTATCACGAGGGTCCCAACATCCCAAGTATCAGGGGTGGCCATGTGGCATCCTCGGTCGGATGACACCGGTCGGGCAAAACAAGCGCAACGCCAACAGTCGGAGCACGAAACCCACTCGGACCTCTTGGGGCTCATTAGCCCCCCGTCCGAGTGGCTCAAGACCCTACTCGGCCAACAGGAGCCCCCCCCTTTTGCCGAATCATTTCTATACTTGATCAAATATGGCCAAGTATCAACTAGCACCCACTCGGATCAACTTGGGGGCTCATTAACCCCTCATCCGAGTGGCCTAGCACCCCATTCGGCCAACAGGAGCTCTCCTCATTTGCCGAATCGCTTCTATACTTGGTCAAATATGGCCAAGTATCAGCTAGCACCCACTCGGACCAACTTGGGGCTCATTAACCCCCCATCCGAGTGGCCTAATACCTCGCTCGGCCAACAGGAGCACCCCTCCTTTGCCGAGTCGCTTCTATACTTGGTCAAATATGGCCAAGTATCGGTGAAGCACCCATTCGGACCCGGCTTGGGGCTCATTAGCCCCTCATCCGAATGGATCAGCACCCCATTCGGCCAACAGGAGCTCCCCTCTTTTGCCGAATCGCTTCTATACTTGGTCAAATATGGCCAAGTATCAGCTAGCACCCATTCGGACCAGCTTGGGGCTCATTAGCCCCTCATCCGAATGGATCAGCACCCCATTCGGCCAACAGGAGCTCCCCTCTTTTGCCGAATCGCTTCTATACTTGGTCAAATATGGCCAAGTATCGAAAGACCCACTCCGGACCAACTTGGGGCTCATTAACCCCCATCCGAGTGGCCTAATACCTCGCTCGGCCAACAGAGCACCCCTCCTTTGCCGAGTCGCTTCTATACTTGGTCAAATATGGCCAAGTATCAGCTAGCACCCATTCGGACCAGTTTGGGGCTCATTAGCCCCTCATCCGAATGGATCAGCAACCCATTCGGCCAACAGGAGCTCCCCTCTTTTGCCGAATCGCTTCTATACTTGGTCAAATATGGCCAAGTATCAGCTAGCACCCACTCGGACCAACTTGGGGCTCATTAACCCCCCATCCGAGTGGCCTAATACCTCGCTCGGCCAACAGGAGCACCCCTCCTTTGCCGAGTCGCTTCTATACTTGGTCAAATACGGCCAAGTATCAGCTAGCACCCATTCGGACCAGCTTGGGGCTCATTAGCCCCTCATCCGAATGGCTCAACACCCCATTCGGCCAACATGAGCTCTCCTCCTTTGCCGAATCGCTTCTATTCTTGGTCAAACATGGTCAAGTATCAGCTAGCACCCATTCGGACCAGCTTGGGGCTCATTAGCCCCTCATCCGAATGGCTCAACACCCAAATAAGAAGGAACCGGGTCGGCAATCATCCTTCAAAAGGGAGCGACTCAGTCGGACCTGCCCCTATCCAAATAAGAAGGAACCAAGTCGGCATCCTTCCTTCAGCGGATAGTGACACGGTCGGCCACGCCACAACTAGCAGAGGATGACCGGGTCGGCACTCTTCCTTCACCAGGGAGTGACCCGGTCGACCACTCTCCATATAGCATGAGGAGACCGGGTCGGCATTATCCCTTCACCGGGGAGTGACCCGGTCGGCCACTCCTCATCTAACAGGGGATGACCGGGTCGGCACTCTTCCTTCACCAGGGAGTGACCCTGGTCGGCCACTCTTCATGCAAAGATGTGGAGACCAGGTCGGCACTCTCCCTTCACTTGGGAGTGATCCGGTCGGCCACTCTCCATATAGCATGAGAAGACCGGGTCGGCATGGTCCCTTCACCAGGGAGTGACCCGGTCGGCCTTCTCCATGGTCCCTTCTCATTCACCAAGAGGAGACTGGGTCGGCATTTGTCAGTCAACTGGAAGGGAACCCGGTCAGCATTCCCCCCTTTTTTTCAGTCAGAAACAAGACGGCTGTGTATTCCGCCACGAGGCATCCCACCCGTCGGGCTCCCGTGATCCCCCATCTATGGCGTGGGGCTAATTGTTTGGGCTCAATTGATCGCAGCCCCAATAAAGAGCCCGGAAGCCTCCCGGAGCATGGGCGGTGGCGGCAAAGAATGGGTCCCACCGGTAAAGGTTGACCTAATCACCGACGTGGGGAAATCCCTAAAAGGATGAAATGACCATTGCTTGGAAAAGGTAGCATGCCCATTGCTACCAAAAAGGCCCATCCGAATAATGTTTCCTGTCCTGGGAAATCTCCAACACTATAAAAACCAACTGTCTCATCAATGAACAGGTATTGAATTCTCACCTAACAAACTAGAGCATCTCTCTCTAGACTTCACTTCTCTCTCTACCTCAATCACATCTGACTTGAGCGTCGGAGGGGCGATCCCGGAAACACCCCCGGGGTAGTCTTAACCTTGTTTTGCAGGATTCAGGCGTACGGACATCAAAGCTCAGGCGATCGCTCTTGGGGCCCACACCAAATCTCACAACATACTACAATCCTTAATTTCTTAGCAGAAACAATAGTGAGTTAGCTGGTAAAAGCTCTAGTATCTGAGCTTAATTCAATGTCTAAAGAGGTAATATTATGATGCATTTTATCAGGCCCGTTGGAGAGGGAGTGCAAGAAGCCCCATTGCACAGGGCCCCGAAATATAAGAGGGCCCCAAAAACAAAGCCTCAATTTTTTTTTAAATGGTGACGTTACCTTCCTCTTTATTGAGGAAGTCAGTCATTATTGTGTCTCAATTCTCACGCCTTCATTCTTGATTCTTCCATCTTCTTCCCCATTAATTTCTACTTATAAAATTACCAAAAATAAATAATTATTTCAATTCCCATAAATCTCCCCATTGATTATGCTCAGATAGTCAGATTATCAATGGAAAATTACAACTGTCTTTTAATCACAAATCTATCAACAGGAAAAATAAAATTTTCCTCCAAATTTAGCTTGTTGTCCATTAACAATGGCAAATGAACTCCTTGATTTTCCCCAATTACATCTTATCAGATGACTAATCCCCCCCCCCCAAAAAAAACTAAATAAGCATTATTCAATTTTTCTCCAACCATCTAATTATCAATTCCTAATTCATGAATTCCTACATTGGAATTGTTCACTGTCGAATTGCATCAGTACTCAACTCTTCAAGCAGTGAATTTCATGAATAAGGCTTCAATTGAATATTTTGATTTTGGGTAAGCATCTTATTCCAGTAATGTCTGATTTTTTCCCCTCTTATATATAATAGTTAGTCCAGATTTGCAAAAAAATATAGTACATCTATAACTCATAATTTTTTTTGACCTATTGTGATTTGTGAATGTTAAGGGGTATTTCAAAAGAGAAATCGAAAGTTCGAGCAGATCCTTGGAGGAAATTTTCGAAATACACTACTCCATAGTCCATATGCGGTACATGGAATTCTTTCCAGATTTTTTCAATCCATTTGACACTTCGATATTGTTTAATTGTTGTCTTATAAGTTTGAAGTTGTACTGAGATGCTAATTTGTTATGAATAAAGTATCTGAATTTTTTGTCCTTAAATAAATATGTAATTCATTATATGAAATCATTTTGAAATATGGTACATTGGTAAGAACTTGTGAATCACTTCAAATATATATTACAAATTTAAAGTTTATAATTTTTAAAAATATGAAGGGCCCTATTTTAGTTTTAGAACAGGCCCCCCAAATTCTTAGAGACGGCCCTGCATTTTATCTTTCTTGAATTTAGGAGCAACTTTGGATGTGTAGTTACTGTAAGTATGTACTAATTTAGTAGGTTGAAGACAGTGAACTAGCTGATGTAGGAGTTGTCAGTGCTGGCAACAACTATGAAGTCAGTAATATGATTGCTGAAGCAATGAGAAAAGTTGGAAGGAAAGGTGTTGTGACTCTTGAAGAAGGAAAAAGTGCGGAGAATAGTCTATATGTTGTTGAAGGGATGCAGTTTGATCGTGGTTATATTACACCTTACTTTGTGACTGATGCTGAGAAAATAACAGTGGAGTACGAGAATTGCAAGGTATGAAGTGCACTTCATGAGTGCTAGTAATACTAGAGTTGTCTTATATCTGCCACATTATTTTGTGATTTGGATTCATTTTCTTTTATCCCATGTCGAATTGTTATTACAATTGCTTCTAGTTGACAAGAAAACTACAAACGCGAGGGATCAGGTCAACATCTTGGAAGATGCCATCAGGGGTGGATACCCTGTATTGATAATTATAGAAGATATTGAACAAGGTCATCTGGACAAGCTCTTCTTCCAGATCCAAAGGCCATGAACTTATATCCAATTCTATCACCTTCAATATTTTCAAATCTCTCAGGCCTGAATTTTCTTGGCAAAAATTTAGGGTCATTTTGAATATGTCATTCACTATGGCCTTCCTACACTGGGGGCCGCAACAAAGAACAAGGTCAATCCCGACTTAATTACATAAGAGAATACCTTAGTTTACTATCCTAAGATGTTCTCCATTTTATATATTGCATAACTCCTAAGTTGATTACTTAATTTTGGCCAGTCATTTATTGTTTCAATATCATATGCGTCTCGATTTTTTGGATACCTTGATAGACAATATGGTAATGACATCTGCCCTTCAGCCCTTGTTTCAAACCCCAATAACAGGAATCAAAAAAATAAAAATGCTTCGCATAGTAGTTTTTCTTAAAAAAAAAGTTCAATATCAGATATAACTTCTTCTTTGTGCTTTGAAGAAAATCACGAATTGAGATAATACACTACTTAATCCCCATATCAGAATTCTGAAATTAAAGATACTGAAATTGTTTTTCGAAAACTGAATTAAAATTCAAGAATTCGCATAATACATCGTGAAATTAAAGAAACTCATTAACAATAATGGAAACTCAAGTGAAATTCACATATTTGAACAATTTACCTTGTTAATTTGCTGCTAATCACAATCTACCCCTCTTCGTCGCTGCTAATCGCAATTCACCATTCTTCGTCGCTGCTAATCAGAAGAATTCGCTGCTAATCGCAAGAATTCACTGCTAATCATTCAGGATTTCACGAGGTTGAATTTGCAGCTTGTGCGCGCATTTTAGGGATTCGAATTTTGATTTTGGGGTTTACAATTTGATGGGGAAAAGATGGCAAGGTGATCGATTAAAGGGAGGTTAGGGAGCGACTACGGAGATGCAGTGGAGTTGTTGCGTGAAAAACTGAATTAAGGGTTTGAAATATAGTGAAAAAATAAGAGGGAAACACTAATGCTTTGATGCACTTAGATGCGCGCACAATTCATTAAATAAGGATATCGTTGCCATAGGTTGTCCTTATGTGATGAGGTTTAGATAATTGTGGTAGCTATTGCAACAGTAGTATATTATCGTTGCTATAGGTTGTTCTTAGCGCTGTCAGTTTGGTTGAAAACCGATGGTTAAACTGCAAACTGATGACCAATTGAACTGAATAAACTGAACTGAATTGACCCAAAACTGAAAAGTTAAAAACCGATAAGTCAATCAGATTAAAGTAAACTGCAATTAACTGAACTGAAACTGAACCGAAACTCAATCGAAAACAAACTAAACTGAAATTAACTGCACGGAAAACCGATTTAAACCGAATCGAACCGAGCGAAAATGAACCGAATTTAATCAAAACAAGTTTCAAATCGTTTTTAATCGAATCGAATCAAACTGAATAAAACTGTTTTTAATTGAACTGAATCAAACTGTTTTAAACTGAACTGTATAAAACTAAATAAAACTGTTTTAAACTGAACCGAATCAAACTGAATAAAACATTACTACCTCCGTCCAAGAAAGATCTGAACACTTTCTGGGACACGTATGTGATAAGGAGTAGTGTAGTTATCAAATATTATTTTAATAAAAGGTAGATGTGATAGGGGTTAGTAGGGTATTTTTTTATTAAAGGAGATAGAAAGTAGTACATTTTTTATTATTAATAGAGAAAAGGTGTTGGACCCATCTACTTTTTTGTTGGTTTTAGCAAAAGCTGTACATGGGAATTGAGAGATTTGCTGAACTTCAGAATTTTTGGCTCCAAAACTTTCCCGTCTTAATTTTCATTGAAAGTCAACTTGTAGAACTTTAATTTCCCACCAAAATGAAAAATCCCACAAACCTAAAGTCAATTCAACATTACAGATTATTGGTGGGATTCAAATTTGCCTCCAATATTTCAACACACTAAAATCACCTAACAATTCTAAACATTTCCCTCCAACATTTTAATACTCCAAAATGTTTTAATTTCAACATACTGTTTCAAATTGTAACAACTAATTTCCTAATTTTTTTATTTACCTAAATCACGTGCTAGGTGTTTTAGGAAGTTTTAGGAAAAAGGTCAGCCGTTGTGAAGGCGATCACAAGAGATGTTATGATCCTCCAAAGATAATTCAGAGAATTGATCGTTTAATTATGGCCTCCTATCTAATCTAGTTGTTCTAATACTCTTCATTTCTCATTTTTTTTCAATTCTTTTGTAAAACATGATATTGTTTCTCTCTAAGCCTAGGAGTTGCTTGCCCCTTGGTTCATTTTGTATTCAAAAGTTTACTGCAGAATAATTTTTGTTGCTACACTATTTTGATGATTTGCATTCTTCAACAGTGTTGTGCTGAGAATGAGATTCTCTGCATTAGCAATTGAGTGTTTTAGGAATACAACTATTTTGTATAAAGTTTTGTAATATATATTGTATGATTTGTATAACTTATAATAAACTTTATAGAACTTGTAAGAAATTGATTTTCAATATCATGGATTTAATGTAAAGATCAAGTGCAAAGTCTACTGAATAGCACAATCGTAATTTACAATGTAAATGAGCCATAAATAAAGGACCAAACAAATCTACTAAATAATACAATTGCAATTTACAATATATATTATGCTTCTAATCCTCATACTTGAATCTTCTGCTCAACTATGATAAGTAAACTCTTTCCCATCTACAAGACAAAAAAAGAAAGTGAACATAAATAACAAATAAAAAGAAAAAAAATTCCAACAGATTATGTAAAAATTATCTTACTAACGCTACCAAATGTTCCGTTTTGAAAAAGATTAAGAATTCAAGCTCAACATAACCAAACAGCAACAAAAGAGCCACCAACCAAGCTCAACAAGCGATGCCAACTTAGCAACAAAAAACCACAATCCAAGTTCAACGGATCCTAATCAAGTATCACAAAGCCACTAATCTCTCAAAAGGAGACCATACCCAACAAAAAAAATCCAAGCTTACCAGTATCAAACTTGCCACCAAATGAACGAAAACAATTCCCATGATAGTTTAAGATGTATACAAAGTTACAAACAAAAGTGAACCTTAAATTTACAATCGAATGTTTTTCTCCTCTGAATTCATTTGGTGAAACCCACATTATAACATACAATTAATTTAAAAAACCAATCTTTGACGAGCTAATCTCATAACAAGTTTTTGCTTCATATACTGTGTACCAGAATTATTCAATCTTATCTTTTGCAATTACGAAATATGTATTGGATGGAAAAATTATGAGGCGGTTTTGATGTGAGTGTTGAAAAATGAATTGTAGATTACTTTAACTCACTAAGATAAAACAAGCAACAAGAACATACAATTCAAGGTCATTGACCTTAAATTTACCAAAATCTGGGTGCCAAGAAGAAAATCAATCCGGGCAGGTGGCGGCTTGTGCGCCCGATCTGGGTGCTGCAGGTGGTGGAAACTTCGGGTGGTTGTTGGGGAAGAACGATGGTGGCAGTGGTGAGGAATGAGGATAAAGGGTGAAAGTCGTGGCGTTAGAGTGGTAGCGTGAGAGAGGATCTGGCGTGAGGAGGAGAGAGAGGGAGCAGAGAAGGGACGAGGGAGGCTGGAGGCAGAAGAAAGATGTGGGGGAGGGGAACAAACTTCTTTTATAACTAACAATGTTAGGGTTTCTATATTTAATCTCATTCGTTGATGATTTCGATCCAACGGATGAGATTAGATCCCATCTTTTTTTTCCTCTTTTATGTTTCAATACACAATTAATGGTTAGATTTTAATCATTCTCAGATCAATGGTTCTAATTCATGATCCATGATATCATTCTTTAGCCAATAGAAAAATAGAATAACCTAACACATGGATTGATGACCTAGCAAATGGATTGATGACCTTATATTCTTATAATCTTAATAGTTGTTGTCTTGGTTTAGTAACTTACAATCTTTACTAATTAGTTAATTATTATTATTTTATTATAATTTAAAATTTTAATTATCTTTATTAAAGTTATTATTAGTATTATTTAAGTATAAATATCATTTATTAATTAGCATAGTATAACTATTATTATTATAATTATTATTATTATTATTATTATTATTATTATTATTATTATTATTATTATTATTATTATTATTATTATTATAATAATAATAATAATTATTATTATTATTATTATTATTATTATTATTATTATTATTATTATTATTAGTAGTAGTAGTAGTAGTAGTAGTATTAAATTAAAATTGTGAATTGAGTTTCTAAATTTTTATTACTCTTTATAGTGTTACTTATACAACTATTAGTCTATTATTCAATTAAGTAATAGTATAATTATATTTATTTAAGTGAACTTATATGTAGTGTTACATTGACTTAGATTATTAGCTAAATAGTGTATTATTTTTGAATTAGCGTATAATCTATATTGATACATTCATTAATCTTATCTAGTAACAACGTCTTTCAAATATATAGGAACAAGTTAGTGAGTTACTGAGTTGGTATTAGTCTAAGTGAGTAACTGACTAATTGTTAAGTTAACATATGGTTGTTAACGAGTTACTATCTAGTAAGTACTTGTTAACAAAATGTAAGATAATTATGTTACATAATAACATTACAAGTTATCATACATATATATAGCTTAATGACGATTAACTGGAATGGAGTATTGTTATCCTTAACAAACTTATCGACTTACATTGACAGTTTCAAAATTGATTTAACTTAAATACTATTAACTTGAATGCAGGAATGATACTTTCTATGATTCTATCAACTTATCATAAGTCACTGATTGATGGTACATTCATATATCTCATCCCATGACAACTTGCATCAATTGAATTAGATGTTTTAGTTATGAAATGAATTTAACTTAAAGACTATTAATCTTAAATAAATGATTATTATCTTCTTTCAAAAATAAAATAAAATCAATTGTTATCTTGAATTAGTTTATCGACTTACATTAGTCTGTTCATTAATCTCATCCGACAGCAACTTGTTCTAATTCAATTAGATATTTTTAGTTTCAAAATTAGTTGAAATTAAATATGACTAAGTTAAATAGAATATAATTATGTTGAATCAACTTAATGACTTATATTGATACATCCATCTAACCCAATAACTACATATTAGTTCAATTATATGTTGAAATTAAATATGACTAAGTCAAAATGCATTTCACATAAAGACAATTAACTCAAATATTGTATTGTTATCTTGAATTAGCTTAGCGGCTACCATTGGCACATTCATTATGTACAATAATAAATTCTTGGATTATTTAAATATATTTTTTTTGTTTCAAATTCCATTATACACTGGAAGACAATTAGCCTAATGATTAACCACTTACATTAACTGATTTATAAACTAATTCATCATTATCAATCATCATCTTAATATTTGACCACAATCAATCACCAATTCATCATTGATAGTTATACATTGGAAAACTATAGAATAATGAAGAATTTGAAATTGAGTTTCTCAATATCAGCCAAATGTTGAACCTTTAATAAAATAATTTTACAGAAAATATAGCAACTTCAAAATGCACTTTTGTAGACAAATATAGATACGTCTCTTGGTGTTATCGTTGTTTTCGACAAGTCCAACCGATATGACAAAAGTCCAACCGAGTTGAAATTCCCCGCAATGAATAATGACTTGACCCGAAGCGAGACCCGAAGGGAAAAGTTGTACATGGCATAACCGATATCAAGTTTCACTCGAACCGTTACGGGTTTCCTTAAGAAACCGAAATTAACTGAACCCGAACTGAAAATAACTGTTTAACTGATTGTAATAGGAAAATAGTCAACTGTTTAAACTGAAACTGTATGGGTAAAACCAAAAGACAACTGTAAACTGAACTGAATTGAACTGAAAATTGAATTAACTGTATGGATTGGAACTGAAACCGAAAAAGTTTAAACTGAATCAATTAAGATGGGAAAAAATAACTGAATTAACTGAACTGAAGTCAACTACACTGTTTGGTTTGAACCAGAACTGAACTGGTTAACTGAATTCACACCACTAGTTGTTCTAATGGGATAAGGAATATAACTTGAGGTAGTTATTGCAATGACATAGTCATTACCTTTGGCATAGATCAAACTAGCGCAACGATATTAAATTACCCGTTGCCATAGACCATCATATTGATCTAAATTCTTATGAGTCGTTGGACTAGACCAATATATTGCAACGACATCAATTAGATTGTTGAATTAGCTATTTTAATGTTGTTGCCTTTGTTAGAAAATGTAGTAGTGAAAAAATAAAAGAAGAGATCTGCATCATGAATGGTTTTAAGAGATCATGAATGATTTCATCCACCATAAACCGAAACTCATAATAGTCCTTCAAATCAAGAGATCTTGCGGCTAAAATGGTTTCAAGACAACTTAGCACTGAAATGTGCTTATATAACCAAGATATGGATTTTTCCGAAGAGAGATAAAAATAAGAGAAAATTCAGTAAAAAAAATGAATTGCAGATGAAATTGAGAAGGGGATCTGAATGTGTAGTTAATTTTATGTGGATGAAACTCAAGATTGAACCAGAATACAAAGATATGCGTGAATCCGATGAGAGAAAGGCACCATTTTAGGGTTTGAACTGTAGAGAGGAGAAGAGAGAGTATGAAATGGAGAAATAAGAAATGAGAAAAATGGTGTGAACTAGAGAGAGTAGAAGAGAGAGAAAGAAAGTAAGTAATGGTTCAAAATGAATCAAGTAAGTCAGATATTAGTGCATTGGAAAAAGTGGGGCTAGGGATTTTTTATTTGTAACACATTAAATGTTGGTACAGTTTTTCAAGACAAATTGAGGACAAAAGTGGAAAAAAAAAACTCAATCAGGGCAATTTGGAGAATTTACAACATTTTAGAATTAGAAAGATGAGAAACAAGAATAATATTTTGGAACACCTTAAAAGGAATGTAAGCGCTATATTATGGGACGGAGGGAGTAGTAAATTTTGTAGTCTAAATATGACATGTGCCATAAGTTGCAACATACACAACGGATCCTGTAAAAAAAAACGTACACAACGGAAGAAAGAAAAACATCAGTTCTGTACTATCCTTCATATTACAATATTCCTGTTCTCTTTATTTCACAACACATTATAAGCACGAGTTTGCTACCGAAAAAATAAACTAAATGTATCTTTAAAACTTGGCATCCATTCTGTTTCATTTTTTTTTCAAGCCCAAACTATTTACTATCCAAACATGGATCAACAAAGTAACGGGATCAACATTATTTTACACAATGTTTATGTCTCGGGTATTTATTTTTGGATAGAGTGAAACAATGTGTCGTTCACTATCAACACAGCGAAGGGAACTGTAAGTCACCTCCGACTCAATAACCTCAACGGTGGTACAAATGTCCATATCGGAGAAAACCCACAAACCCCTGTTCCCAATATACTAATAACCCTCCAATACAACCAGCTCAAAATAAACCCCCCATCAAGTAAGAAAAGAAATAGGGATGAACAGGAATGAGCTAGTAGCAAATGTCACCAGGCCATTAACCCATAGAAATATATAATTTGATAATACCACCACCTTTATGGAGGGCAATGATATTTTATTTTACGTTTTTTTTGTTGGATTTTTTACTCTTACCACCTTATAAGTTCAACTTTTTCAAAATAACCACCTTATATGTTCAATTTTTAAAATATCCACCTTATATCACCAAAAAGTTTTTAAACTCCCACCACTTAACAGATTCTGTGAAGAGAAACGTTAGTGGGGCCCAGTTAGTTTATTCCAATTAATTTTCCCTCCTAAATGTCATCCTATTCCCTCTTGCATTGTAAAGGATGCAATCGAAAATCCCAAAACATGAAATCCACTCAAAACACCAAATTTTTTTCCTGAAATTGGGTTAGCGTTATATCAGCACAGGTTTGGTCAAATCAACAGGAACGAAGTTTGGGGGTAATTTCGCTGCTAGTGAGGGTATGTAACCTAATTTCGTCAATTAGGGTTTCTAAAATGTTGGAAATAGGTTGTGGGTTTTTTTTAGCGAAAATTGATAAGTCATGAATGCAAATTAATTTGTTTACTTAAATTATTTGATTGATTGTGGTGTTCCAGCTGCAAAATTAAAGGCATGGACAACTGAAAACCCAGGGAGAAGGCATAGATGAAGCAGCTCATGAAGGAAGGAAACAAAAAGGGGGTCAAGGGCATTCCAAAGTATCTGGTTGCATGATCATTATTTATTAGCTTAGTCAATGTTGTTGTGCTTGTAACTTTGTTTAGTTAAATGTTGGGGGGTGATGTTTGTGATGTATGTGGTTATTGGTTGTTGGTTGTAGGTTGTAATGGCTGGATTTTGCTAACATGTTTGTGGAACCTGTTTGAATGTTATGAATGAAGATGATCAGTAACTTTGCTGCATCAATGTGAGCCTTAAATCTGCATTATATATACTTTGATCTCAAGGTTTTGTAACCCATTACAACTCATGCAAAAACAGGGAAGATTTGTCTCTAAACCAACATAGCATTTTCAAATGCCAATTGTTCCAAAAGGGGGTTGGGGGAGAAATATACCCATAATTAAACATGGTTCAAGCCAACAGTTGGCATATAACTAAAAGACAAACCATATTGTTCTACTAAAACAGGAGTTCAAGCAAAAGATATCATAACTTTTTGGTCATTGACCTAGTTTGCAGTTTCTCTCTAAAAGGAACTCCCACTGTTATGTTGCTAGCAGTAGTGGTACTGACAGGTTGAGTGCTTGATGATGGTTGTTGGTGGGCTTTGGTGGCACTTGCTTTACATGCTTTCTTCTTGGTGTAGATTGGTGCATGTTGCTGTGTTAGTTGGGATTGGGGTGGGTTGCTTGAGGATACTTCCATGTATGTTTGGGTATCAACAACTCTACATGCCTTGTTTTTCTTTTGTGCAACAACCCACTGTGAATTGCTAGCTGGCCTCCTACCTAGTTTCGTTGTCACTTGTTGTTCATTTATTTACCCATTGCCCTTGCAACCCCTTTTATTGTGGCCAAGCTTGCCACAGTTTCCACACTTGTTTTCCCTCTTCACCCTTTTAACTTGGTGTTTTGTCCCCTCGCCTTTTTCTTTCTTCCTTTTCTTAAGAGATGGTCTCCCTGTCATTTTTCAGTATGTTGGTGGAAGAGCTTGTGGTAGGTTCACCTTTTCCCAATGCTTAGGACCAGGCATTGGCTTAATAACTGGTGCATAAGCCTTTAGGTAAGTGTCCCTGAAACATGGTCAACATATGCATAGTTATTTGAGTTTGAGTCTCATATAAGTTGAGAACAATTAGTACAAGGGACTAAGGAAAGTACCTGTTGTATGCCTCATGTACATAATTCTCCAGATTCTCTCTCTTGTTTAGAATACATGCAAAGACATGTACACATGGAATTCCAGTCAACTCCCACTGATAGCATGTGCAACTTTTTTAAATCAAGCTCACCACAAATTGATCACCACGAAAATCAACCTAAAAAACCCCTAGTCTTGAGGGACTGATAATGGCAGCTCTAGCTGGCTTCTCTAACTTTTCAAATATACCCTTGACATAGGTGTAGACACATAATCGTGTCTCCCCATTTAAGGATCCGATGATGAAACATATCGTGGTCTTAATTGGTCCGATCCAAGGGCAGAGCAGTCTGAAGAGCCATTCAGAACCATTTTGAAAAGTGTTAAAGTCCTATTTTAAAGCCCAATTAATTATTCATGATAATTAATTGTATTTGAGCCCAATTCTTTGAAAAGCCCAATTAATTGATAATTAATTGATTTATTTTAATAAATAAATATTTTCAAAAGATATATTTTTTAATTCAAAATCATATTTTATCCCGTAAAATCAGATTTCCGGAGTTAAAAGATAAAAGAAAATCTTTAAAACGCGTTTATATCAAAAAACTATCAAAAACAAGGCGGTGCGCTGAGCGCAGTTGACTGTGCTCAGCGCATCTGACTGTGCTGAGCGCAGCTGACTGTGCTGAGCGCACGTGTCCTACCACGTGGACTGCCACGTAGGCTACGCCAAGCGCACAGGCTGTGCTAAGCGCACCAGAACTGCCACGTAGACTTCTGTTTCATGTAGAGTCCTGCGTCAAGCGCAATTCTCTGCTTGAGACGCGGAATTTCTTTCTTATCTTTTTCTAAAGCGCGTACCACGTGTACACTTTTTATTGATCATGCCGCATCATGCGCTTGCCACGTCAGCTGCGCCAGACGCAGCCAGCGCGTGAGGCGCAGTGTCGTTTTCCCTATAAATAGGCCTGATTTCCGAACAGATTTCAAAAACGGATTTTTACACATTAACACACTTCGAACTCGACGAATATATTGCGAATTCCTCTCTACAAACTACAAAACTTCCCTACAAAATTCATACCTTTCAAACACAAATACATTCAATCTACATACTTTCATACATTCAGATTTTCAGGCTTCACGATTGCTCGTCCCGAAGGTTGTCAATCTCGCAGACTCAAGCCACGGTATTATCCTGAGGGTCCTTAAATAAATTATTTTTATATTGAAGTTACTAACAGTTTTCTTTCCTGATGTAGATCTTTAATGTAAAATCGCTATACTGTATATTCTAACCCTTTTTCTATACTTTCTTTTATTTTATTTTATTATTATTCAATGCCTTTGTATATTATATGCCTGCCTGATCATTATATACATATTATATGATTGTCCTGCTTTATTACTTTTATCACCCACATGTTATCATTGCTAATAAAAGACCTAAAGAACTGTTCTAATATTAATCAGATTAATTTGGACAACCTGTTAGGTTCCCTGTAATATTGATTGCATAATAACTTGTCATTAAAAATTAGTCTTTTATGTGTTTCCTGAACCAACTTAGACTAAATATTTTTAGGGTGCTTAAAACGTTATTTGATTATTCTTTGGCATAAAATCTGTAATGAATCGATATTTAGTAGAGACCAACTTTGGGCGAATGTGGTTCATTATGACTATATTCGTACCCTCACCCCCGAACTCAATCTTTGGTTCACTTTGACCATTTATGGAGTCATGATGGGGAAATCTACATTGGATTATTTGTCCCTATGTTTTTCCCATATCCAATTAGGTTTATGATTCTTCCTAAAAAAAATTATTGGCGACTTCTTTCAAAACAATTTTCAATAAAACCTTTACAGTGGGGTAGTCAAATCTAATACACGCTCACACCGCGTAGGCGAAATAAAAATACGCCTACAATTTGGCGACTCCACTGGGGAGGATTTTAAAAATTAAATTTTAAATGAGTGGGTGAAACTCGAAAAATAATTCTTATTTTTATGCCTTTGAATAATATACAGTTTTGCATATGCATGGCTATTGTTCAGCCACCATAAGGACAATCTACCTTGCCTCATTAGCACATGTTCTATGTGTGAGGTCACCCCCGGGGGGTTTGCGCTTTGTCCTTCCAAAAAGCTTCCTGAGTGATAGTGTTGGATCTTAGTCATAAGCAAATCTACCCAACCATGGCATTGTTCTCTTGTTCCTGACTTGAGACTGGAGTGCATCTTACACGTGGCCACCTCTTTAAGCAGAGGTACGAAGCGTGGGATCAATGTCTTAGTCATGGACCCTTTTCAGACTGAACCTAAACCTGACCAATAGTTTCAAACATAGAACTGGACTTTAGGTTGGAACTTTTGCATCCATGTTATATGACATTTACCTGTGATTGCAATTCTTGCCTGCTATTATTTTGTCAAACTGTCATTATTATGCGTCCCTAAAATCGCGTCTAAATAAACAATCAAATTTTCGTCAATCGGCAGATTCGTCGCCTAAATCCCCGAAAAACGTGTCGGGGAGTAGTGCGCCAAACGCATTAAATTGCGCTTAGCGCACTACTCCCGTGCCAGACGCACGGTTGTGCGCCGCGCGCAGCAATGCTGCGCGGCACGCAGTCTGTGCTTCACACGCTTTTCGTCAATTTAGCCGTCGTAATTGTCGATCCTACGTTCAGTCCTATGTGCGTCTGTCTGTCTGCATTCGCGTAATTTGGTCATTTAGGCTTATCACCTAATTCAACATAAAGAAATCAGTCTTTTCATGCAAGGTCAAGTTTGTCCTAAAAAAATGCATCTAAAGAGTCCTTGTAGAGTTAGAGTTGTCATGCATGTCTACCACTTCCCACTTTCTCCCTGCTGTTCAACTAATCTTCCCTATCAATCTTACCTTACCATATTCAATCAAATTTCAAAATCTTACATTTTTTCAAAATCAATCCTACACTCTATTCTATTCTACTCTTTTCAAACACATTTACAAATCATAATTATGCACGACATTTACAAAAATATTTTCAAAATCAATCTAACATCTTTTCCTAACAAAAGATAAAACAAGGGGTTCCTTTCAAAAATGAATTTCGAAAATTCTAAGCCCAGTCCAAACACCTTCAATTCAATCCAATCCAATCCGATCCAATCCAATTAATCTAATTCACTTGCATTCATTCTAGGCCCATATGCATTAGAGTCTATTTTGCATTCATTTAGGCCCATGTGCATTTCAGTCCATACATTCACTAGCATTGAGTCGATCTTAGGCCCATATAAGTCTAGTTCATTTCAAAATCTAGGCCCATCTGCATCTTTATGTGAAGTCTAGTCCAAGTCTATCCTTAATCAATTCCAATCTAAGTCTAAGTCTAGTCCAATCCAAATCTTAGGTCCATTTAGGCGCAATTCATATCCTAGGTCTAGTTTGCATTTCCATGTAGGCCCTAGTCAGTCTTCGGACTATAAAAATCCAGTCTTAGGACTATAAAAGTTCATCCCTTAAAGTCTAGCATGCTTGCTCACCCGTAAGTTCAAGGTCTAGCATTCCTTAAGTTTATAGGCAATTGTTGTGTCTAGCCTGCTTGCTCACCCGTAAGTTCAAGGTCCAGCATTCCTTAAGTCCATAGGCAATTTTTGAGTCTAGCCTGCTTAGTTTAATGTAAGTTTCGAAGTCTAGTTGTCTAGCTTGCTTGCTCACCCGTAAGTTCAAAGTCTAGTTGCCTAGCCTGCTTGCCTTAAGTTAAGAGTTTGGCCTTCCTAGTTGTCTAGCTTGCTTGCTCACCCGTAAGTTCAAAGTCTAGCATCCCACAAGTCCATAGGCAATTTTTGAGTCTAGCCTGCTTAGTCTAATGTAAGTTCCGAAGTCTAGTTGTCTAGCCTGCTTGCTCACCCGTAAGTTCAAAGTCTAGGTGCCTAGCCTGCTTGCCTTAAGTTAAGAGTCTAGTCTCCCTTATTGTCAAACCTTCCTTAAAGTCTAGCCTGCTTGCTCACCCGTAAGTTCAAAGTCTAGTCTCTTCGATCATCACCAAACCCAGTCATGCAATCCAGTCTGCTTGCATAGTCCAGTCCAGTCCATGTATGCATCTGCATATAGTTAGGCCCATGTCTCCATCATGGTTAAGCCCATACTAAGTCCATAACCATACCCATTCCTAATCATTTCTCATTCCCATTTCCATTTCCATTTCCATTTTCATTTCAAAATCATTTTCCATTTTCATTTCCCATTTTCATTCCCCACTTCCATTTCCATTTCTCATCTCCTATTTCCATTCCTCATTTCCATTTCTCATTTCGAAAGCATCATTTCTAAAAATTTACGAGGTCCATTCGATTTCTGTTCAGGACGGATCGTGAGATTATAACTTGGGAACGCCCGACAGAGAGGATACAAGGTCAACCTACTCCTAGACTCGTTAAACGCATTCTCACATTTTCAAACGAATCCTCTGACTCTTCTGAATCATCATCCAAAATGGGGGACACTAATGAACAGCTCAGTGCCATTATGGCTCAACTCACACTGATGAACTCTCGTCTTGAGGAACAAGACAAAGAGATCAAGGCGCCGAGGGAGAAGCTAACTGAAGAGGACGAGCAAGGCGACACTCCACCACCATTCTAAACCAACACAGATTTGAGGTTTGAAAAACTCGAGCAATTGATCCAGTCAAGTCCTGTGCTCGAGGGTCAGGCTCATGGCCATGACATCATTGATCCTGAACTGTGGGACAAACTCCCTAAAAAGGTAACCTTAGGTGAACTCCCAAAATTCAAGGGGGTCGAAGACCCAGATGACCACTTGAGAGCATTTTCCATCTCTATGGCTCTCAAAGGTATGAGCAAGGACCTGTTTGCTTATGTCTTTCCTTAACCTTGGATGCACATCCATCCAATTGGTTCAGATCACTGAATAAAGTCAAGCTGAATGACTGGGACTACATCAGAGAAGAGTTCCACAAATAATATGTATACAACACTCAGCTTCCCATTGGTCTTCGTGAGTTGGAGTTAACCAAACAAAACTCCAACGAAGACTTCGTCACCTTCCTTAATAGATGGAGGGATAAAGCTGCACAAATGATTAACAGGCCATCTCAGGAGGATCAAGTCCGACTGGTGATCCGTAACCTGCAGCCGAAGTATGGGGATCATATCAAGTTCCAACCCATAGAGTCTTTCACGAAGCTCTATAAGGTAGGTCTGCTGATTGAGGAGGAGATACAAGCCAACAAGAATAAAGCTTCCAACAACAACAACAACTCTTTCAAGAAGAGTAACAATAGCCCTTCTAGCTCCAAAAGCAATGAGGTCAATGCCATAGCTACTGAAAGGAGAGGTTATCAAAAGCCTCAAAGAACATTCACACCATTAGGCATGCCCTTAGAAGAAGCCTTCACTAGACTTCATGCAAAGGGAGCACTTCAGTCTATTGGCCCTACTCCAGATCCTGCTCTCGAAAATAGATCCAAGAGGTGGGATCCAAATGCCTACTGCAAGTACCACCAAGGGAATGGACACCCAACATCTGCGTGTTGGACCTTAAAGAATCACCTGCAGGATATGGTTGAAGACGGTAGATTGCCAATTTCACCTGCAGCAAAAGTCAGCAAAAGCAGTAACCCCTTGGGCAGCACCTAAATAGTGTCGGGGCTTAGTCATTTAACGCTAGTTTTCTAGGTTGAGTCGGAGAGTCCCTCCCCTAGCTCCTTCAGTTCCTTTCTTGTCGAGTCTATGGCATTTAGGTTTTTATTTCTAATAAGCCTTGTTCTATTTATTTCTGATTAATAAAAGAATTTCATTTTCATTGGCCTTCCATCATTTTATTTATGCTTATAATTCAATGATGAAACTCAAATCACCTAATGAACTTGACTATAATAATAAAAAGATCTGAAATAAAAAAAATAAAAAAAATAAAAAAAGAGAAAAAAGAAAAAAAAATAGACATACTTTAGATCAGGAGTATGTCTATTTCATCCTCCATCACCTTCCATAAGCCATCATCCTTAAACCATCATCTCCATAAACCAAACAATCCCTTCAACATCAAAGCTCCACAAATATCCTTCAAACCTTTCATTACCCTAAACCAATGGATTGTGTGCAAGCCTTACTACATAAAAATCAATGCCAGGCAAAATAAAATAGTGAAAAAAAAATTTCAAAGTGCAAAAAAATGAAAAAGTAAAAACGCACAGGACAAAAAAAAAGATTCAAAAAGAAAGAGCCAAAGGCAAATAAAAGTCAAGCTAGGGGGTTTGCACACAAGTTCTACCCCTCATTCAAATCCCTTAGATTTATCAAACCTTTAATCCATATAATCCAAATTCATAATCCTTTCATCAATCCTAACTCCTTCTCCAAGGTATGTCCAAGCCCGCTAGGTTGAAAACCTGAAAGGGCGGCCTAGGCAAAAGTTAGTGCACAAAAAAAAAATTAATAAAAAAAAGAAATCAGATCTAGAACTACGAATGGTATGATTCCGCAAGGATACGTAGGAATCCTCATCTCGAGGTCCAACCACTTCAATAAAATAAAAAATTAGTCATGGTTTAATGATTTGACTTTCTAGAATTTAGGAGCATACTATTTCTAGATCCCGACATAGAATCGAGTCTGAACCTAACCTCGTTAAAGCCTTTTCCCACCTACATTCATTTGAGTCACAAATTCAAACTTTTTATTCCAAGCTCTCCTTTTCCCTGAAGGACTCTCCGACAATTCCATGGTTTCTGGCAATATTTGACTTTGCCTATATTAACTTCCCAATAAACAATCCCCAGTGACAACTTGCAACGTTCAAGGCAGATCAACTACGTTTCAATATCAGATCAAGTACATTTCGATTAAGGCTCAAGCCTAATTTAAGGCAAGCTCACCCAAAGTGGGGGCTTCCTATGTGTGGTGGTTCCTCCAATTCAAATCAAACTCCCGAGAAGTTGTAATCCACGGACCTCGTTTACGAACCTCGATTGTTTACTAAAAATGATTTTTGAAAATCATTCAATCTATTTCTAATCATTCTGATCATCCTATCATTCTATACATCTTCTAGCCTTGCAAAATCTTGACCTTGCATTGCAGCTTTGCAAAACCCTGACCTTGCATTGCAGCTTTGCAAAACCCTGACCTTGCATTGCATTTCATACATTCTAGTCTTGCATAACCCTGACCGTGCATGACGTGTCACCCTTTAGCTTTGCATAACCTTAATCCTTGCATTGCGTCTCATGCATCCTTAGAGAGTCCAAGTTTGCATTATTGCATCACTTTGTGCTTATGTGAGTTGTTTCCACCTATCTGCTAACATGTTTCCCTGCAGGTAATCAGATTGCTTGTAGTTATTGTCCTGCATACTAATTTTGTTTTGCAGAGACCGGCGGTTATAGATCAGTTCTAAACTACAGAGCGTTTAGAATCGTTCTCCGTCCCGACACTGTATACTTTGACTATCGGTTTCCTTAACCTCAGTCAAAGTGGGGGCTTCTGTAGACACATAATCGTGTCTCCCCATTTAAGGATCCGATGATGAAACATATCGTGGTCTTAATTGGTCCGATCCAAGGGCAGAGCAGTCTGAAGAGCCATTCAGAACCATTTCGAAAAGTGTTAAAGTCCTATTTTAAAGCCCAATTAATTATTCATGATAATTAATTGTATTTGAGCCCAATTCTTTGAAAAGCCCAAATAATTGATAATTAATTGATTTATTTTAATAAATAAATATTTTCAAAAGATATATTTTTTAAGTCAAAATCAGATTTTATCCCGTAAAATCAGATTTCCGGAGTTAAAAGATAAAAGAAAATCTTTAAAACACGTTTATATCAAAAAACTATGAAAAACAAGGCGGTGCGCTGAGTGCAGTTGACTGTGCTGAGCGCAGCTGACTGTGCTGAGCGCACGTTTCCTGCCACGTGGACTTCCACGTAGGTTGCGCCAAGCGCATAGGCTGTGCTAAGTGCACCAGAACTGCCACATAGACTTCTGTTTCATGTAAAGTCCTGCGTCAAGCGCAATTCTCTGCTTGAGACGCGGAGTTTCTTTCTTATCTTTTTCAAAAGCGCGTACCACGTGTACATTTTTTATTGATCATGCCGCGTCATGCGCTTGCCACGTCAGCTGCGCCAGACGCAGCCAGCACGTGAGACGCAGTGCTGTTTTCCCTATAGATAGGCCTGATTTCCGAACAGATTTCAAAAACGGATTCTTACACATTAACACACTTCGAACTCGACGAATATATTGCGAATTCCTCTCTACAAACTACAAAACTTCCCTAACAAATTCATACCTTTCAAACACAAATACATTCAATCTACATACTTTCATACTTTCAGATTTTCAGGCTTCACGATTGCTCGTCCCGAAGGTTGTCAATCTCGCAGACCCAAGCCACGGTATTATCCTGAGGGTCCTTAAATAAATTATTTTTATATTGAAGTTACTAACAGTTTTCTTTCCTGATGTAGATCTTTAATGTAAAATCGCTATACTGTATATTCTAACCCTTTTTCTATACTTTCTTTTTATTTTATTTTATTATTATTCAATGCCTTTGTATATTATATGTCTGCCTGATCATTATATACATATTATATGATTCTCCTGCTTTATTGCTTTTATCACTCACATGTTATTATTGCTAATCAAAGACCTAAAGAACTGTTCTAATATTAATCAGATTAATTTGGACAACCTGTTTGGTTCCCTTTAATATTGATTGCATAATAACTTGTCATAAAAAATTAGTCTTTTATGTGTTTCCTAAACCAACTTAGACTAAATATTTTTAGGGTGCTTAAAACGTTATTTGATTATTCTTTGGCATAAAATCTGTAATGAATCGATATTTAGTAGAGGCCAACTTTGGGCGAATGTGGTTCATTATGAGTATATTCGTACCCTCACCCCCGAACTCAATATTTGGTTCACTTTGACCATTTATGGAGTCATGATGGGGAAATCTACATTGGATAATTTGTCCCTATGTTTTTCCCATATCCAATTAGGTTTATGATTCTTCTTAAAAAGAATTGTTGGTGACTTCTTTCAAAACAATTTTCAATAAAACCTTTACAGTGGGGTAGTCAAATCTAATACGCGCTCACACCGTGTAGGCGAAATAAAAACACGCCTACAATAGGGCATGACTCTTCCTTCATACTTTTGTACTCCTTCCCATTTCTCATAATTTATTTTCATCATATAACTCCTCATCTACTCCATTTGAGTGAGGATTGGTTTATCCCTTGCATCCTTCAAGACTGCATTGAAAGTCTCACACAAGTTGTTTAACAACATGTTAGACTTGCAGTTATCCTCACTTATAAACTTAATTGCATCCATGTAACCATCAAAATCACCCTAAGTACAATAGAAAAACATATGAGGGAATGAACATGTACTAACCTAGGATTTCTATGGCTAAAAAGATGGTGAAGTTGAGTTATATCTTTGTACATGATCTGGGAGCATCCCAAAACAATTCCTTGTACAAACTGCCAGTGAATTGGAGCTTGAAGTTAGCCCAGATGTGCCTGACACAAAATCTCAGTGTTGCCTTTGGTGTCACTGCACTGAAGGCCTCCAACAAACCTTGTAAGAAGAAGTGAATACAAGTTTGTGTAATTCATTGTCAATGAATACATATGAAAACAAAAGAAGTGGGAGTGTAAGTTTGTATTCACCTTTTGTTTGTCTGACATAAAGGTCCAACCTTCACCATTTGTTGAACCTAGATCTTTCTTCAACAGGGTTAAAAACCAAGTCCATGTTTCAGTGTTCTCCACCTCTATAGTAGCCCAAACAAATGGAAAGATGTTGTTGTTGCCCAAGATAATCACCTTTTAGGTGGCAGCCATCAACACTAACTATTGGCCTACAATCCATCTTAAACCCTTCCCTACAAGCATCCAAGCATATGTACATTCTACTGAATAAAGGTGGAGGTCTTTCAATTCGTTCAACAGCTACAACATCACTGCTCCATGGATTGTGCTTCAAAACTGCCTTTGCATAATCCCATACTCTGGCATATTGTTTAGATGCATCCCCATATATTATCAGCTTTGCTCTTGCCCTAGCAAGCCAAAGCTTGCCATAGCTCACATGGAATCCTGTGTCAAGAAATACCTTCTTAGCAAATGCTTTTAGCTTCCAATTTGGATCACTTCTCCATTCCTCCAAGTACCTTTCCCCTAAATACTCAGCACTTATCCATGAGTTGGTGTTCCTAACCATATAATTGTGTTTCAAAATAAGACTTTTAATCTGCCAGTTGTTTTCACATTTCATCTTCTTCACATGAACCTTAAACCCACACTTGGATGTCTCTTCACAAGTGCACTTCCCTCTCTTACTTTTCTTCTTGTCCCAGGGCCAATCACACCTATCCTTGCAATAGGTGGTTATTCTGTCAGCACAGTTGTGGAGAAAGTAGTAGTCATATTCGTTCTCCACAGCATGAAACCTTAATGCCTTTATAACAACCTCAGCACTTGCAAATTTCAACCCAACACTAAGCACAACTGGTTGCAGGAAATCTGTCTCACTATCAAAAAAAGGGTAGGGATCCATCTCCTCATTTGATCCTGGCAAGCTTCTTAGCTCATCAGACTCTCCTTTTATTTCCTCCTTAATTTTTATCTCTTCTCCCTCAACATCCCTCTCAAAAGCAGTCTTACCAGAGTTAATACTCTTGTTCACCACATCCAAACTCCCTAAAACTTCAGTTGTGAGAGCATCATACTTCACTTAGACAAATAACTCACTCTCATCATCAATAGTTGTATCTTCCTCTCCAGGCTTCCACTCAATATAAAGGTCACTGAACTCAGAACTTGAGGAAACACTAATCTCAACAGAAAATAAAGCCTTCTGTTGAGATCACCAATCAATCTATCTCTTTCATTAATCAAAACAATCCATATTTATACAACAAAGAGTCCTAGTCCATGAAGAACTCAGAAATCGAAATAAAGATAATAAGCTATCTAATAAGCTATCTAAGCTATCTCCTATCCAAGCTATATCTCAACACCCCCCCTCAAGTGGGAGCGTGCAAATCTCGAACGCCCAACTTGCGTAATAAGAAATCAAACTGAGACTTTCCCAGTGCTTTGGTAAAAATATCTGCCAGTTGTTGTCGCGTAGGAACATATAAAGGTTGAATCAAACCTTTTGTAATAGCATCACGAACAAAATGACAATCAACCTCAATATGTTTCGTCCGCTCATGAAAGACGGGGTTCTTGGCAATATATAATGCAGACTGACTATCATAATGCAAACGCATTCCCTCTGCATGCTGGATCCCCAACTCACCAAGAAGTTGCTTAAGCCATTTCAATTCACAAGTAATAGCTGCCATCGAACGATATTCAGCTTCCGTGGAGGAACGAGAAACAGTAGCTTGTTTCTTAGTCCGCCACGACACAGGAGAATACCCAAGTAAAACAAACCATCCAGTCAAAGATCGGCGGGTCAACGGGCAACTAGCCCAATCCGAATCACACCACCCTTCAAGACGTAAATCACTATCAGAGCGAAGGAGAATGCCTTGGCTAGGATTTTTCTTCAAATACCGAACCACCCGGAGAGCCGCTTCCCAGTGAGCTATCCGAGGCTGGTGCATAAACTGAGATAAATATGTACAGAGTAGGCTAAGTCGGGACGCGTGACTGCTAAGTATATCAAGCGCCCGATGAGCCGCCTGTATTTCTCCACATCTGCAAATAACTTACTTGCCGAGAGAGCAAGTTTGTGATTTTGTTCCATTAGGAACTCAGCCGGCTTTGCACCAAGTAAGCCAGTTTCAGAAATAATGTCCAATGCATATTTTCTTTGACACATAAAAATTCCCTGTGGACTTCTAGCAATTTCAAGACCCAAAAAATATTTCAAAACTCCCAAATCCTTCATTTTAAAACACCGTCCCAGATAGGATTTAAATGCATTCAAAGCAATACTATCATTACCTGCTATAATCATATCATCCACATAGACAAGCACATTCACCTGTATTTTTCCTCTAGTCAATGTAAACAGAGAATAGTCAGAATAAGACTGCTGAAATCCATATTTCTTCAATGCAGTGGCTAATTTCGCAAACCAACACCTGGGTGCCTGTTTCAAACCATAAAGAGACTTTTTCATCTTGCAAACCAAGTTAGAATGAGACCCTCCAAATCCAGGAGGAATCTTCATATATACTTCCTCATCAAGATCACCATGTAGGAAGGCATTATGAACATCCATCTGATGTACCTCCCATTTTTTAATTGCTGCAATAGCTAAGAAAGTGCGCACAGTAACCATTTTAGCTACTGGTGCAAAGGTCTCATTGTAATCCAGGCCTTCCACCTGGTGATGCCCAAAAATAACCAGGCGAGCTTTTAATCTCTGAAGTTGTCCATTTTCATCATATTTTTCAGTATAAACCCATTTACTGCCAAGGGCTTTCTTTCCTGGAGGGAGCTTCTGAAGCACCCATGTGCCTTGGTCTTCCAAGGCTTTAATCTCTTCGCCCATGGCTTTCCGCCATCCCGCATGTCTCATGGCTTCCTTAAAATTCTTAGGAGGTCGTCCTGCATTAAGAGCTGCGATATACCTGCGATGCTTGTCAGAAAATCTGTCACAATTAACAAAATGTGCTATAGGATACGGCGTACCTGAGGAAGTCAATGGACATAGTGGACTCTGAGGTGGACTTTTCTTTTTCGCAATAGTGTGGGTCACAAAGTCATTGTAACGAGAATTCGGAAGCTTAGTGCGCATCCCTCGGCCCAAAGTTTCCAAATGGTCCCCATTTTCATTCACCATTCCCTGATTCATGCCATCCACATGCGGCCCATGGTGCTCAGGCCCACGCGCATCTGCATCTGGGATGACTGCTATATCATCTGCTGGCCCATCATCATCTCTCAGCCCAATCGCTTCCCTAACAGCAGCGCTGGGCAACCCAATCTCCACATCATGAGACTCAGCGTGGTCCCAACACATGAGGTTTCAAAAATAATGCCATGTGCCAGGAAATAATCATTCAAGGGTTTAAATTCCGTTCCATTATCACTACGCACCTTTTTTAATCCGGGCATTAAATTGACGATCAACTAAAGCCATAAAATTATGAAACATCGTTTCCACTTCCATTTTATTCAGTAATAAATAAACCCATACACAACGAGAAAAATCGTCAACAATTGTTAAAAAATAAGAGGCACCATTGGACGACTTGGTGCGATATGGTCCCCATAAATCACAATGAACAAGTTCGAAAATGCCATTAGCTCTACTATTACTACTAGGAAAACTAGCTCGTGGTTGATGAGCCCGGAAACACACTTCACAACCATCGTTATTCATGCAACTAGACCTACACTTAAAAGGAAGTTTCGCGAGGACCTTTTCCGATGGATGCCCTAATCGTTGATGCCATAACGACATTGATTTCTCACCATCAATAGCCATCACCTTCGCTTGAGGAACCCCGCGAAAAAAGAAAAGTCCATCTCGTCGTTCACCCAGCCCAATCAACGTCCTCGTCACGCGGTCCTGAAAAACACATAATGTATTAGTAATTTGAAGACTACACTGCATAGAGTCTAATAATTGTGCAACAGAAATCAGGTTACACTCCAACTTAGGAACAAAAAGAACATGATCTAATGTAAAAGTGGGTGACAAAACCACAGAGCCCTCATGAGTAGCGTCGGCATCCTTGCCATCCGGTAGACCCACCGGACAAGCTGTAATCCGCTTAGGATTAATTAAACAGTCAAAATTTCCAGTTACGTGATGTGTCGCTCCGGTATCGATAATCCATGAAAATTTACCTTGAAGACGATAAGTGGATTTAGGAACATTAAGAAGGTCTAATAAACTCTGCCATTGGACCAGAGTGAGCCCATTTAAGCCGGTAGCCTCAGGAGTAGGTGCATGACTGGAAGAGGCATCACCATTATTGCGCTGTCCCACGACAGCCCTGTTGGCCCTGACCTCCTTCGCGCCTGCTTTGCCGCGCCCAGTAGCCACACTACTGCCACGACCAGCCCCAGTATTACTAGTCGTGCTACTCCCTCGCCCACTGCCGTGAGTCCCGCGCGGTCTGTCTCCCCACCAGTCGGGGTAACCTTTGATAAGAAAACATGTATCTTCTTCATGCCCGGTTCTGTGGCAATGAGTACAAGTGAGATGAGACTTGTCCACCTTCCCTTAGCCTCGATAATCAGATTGAACACGGAACGCCATCACAGTATCACGATCATCTTTGGAGTGAGAATGCTCACCCTTTTCCAATCTTTCTTCCTGAACAACTCGTTGATAGACCTTTGCAATATTCGGTAAATTAAAGGATCTTGTGAGAGAAGATTCGAACGCACAGTGCTATACTCAGAGTCCAACCCAATGAGAAAGTGATTAACCATGTCTTCTTCACGTATTTGGGCTAGTTGGGCACTCAAATCACATTTACAAGCGCCGCACTTACACGACGGAATCGTCACATAAGTAATCAGATCATCCCATATTTTGGAAAATCGGCCAAAATAATCCCCTACTGTTTCCTTCTTCCCTTGTTTACAGTCACCCAAGGCTGATTTAAGATGACAAATTTTGGTTCCATTAATCAAGCAGAACCGGTCTTTAAGATGAAGCCATAATTGGCGCACCTCACTGTAGTATGGTAATGTCGAACGGATTTTCGGGTCAACCGTATTTAGGAGCCACGCAACAAGCATGGACTGAATTGCCTCCCAATCTTCCACACGTGCAGAATCCGAAGGTTTTGGAATGGTTCCTTCCACAAAGCCAAACTTTTTCTTGGCCATAAGAGAGGTCTTAATTGCTCGGGTCCACTCATCGTAGTTCTCTCCTCTCAATACTACTGGAGTGATGATGTTTCCGGGGTTGTCATGTGTACCCAAAGTATATGGGTTGGGTCTGTTCTTATCTTCACTCCCACCGGCGTCGGCATCTTTGGGGTTATCACCAGCCATGGTGAGAGCAAAAACGGCAGATATGTTTGGGTGGGTTTGTGTTTAGGTTTCGAGGGTTTCAATCAGGCTCTTGATACCATGTTGAGATCACCAATCAATCTATCTCTTTCATTAATCAAAACAATCCATATTTATACAGCAAAGAGTCCTAGTCCATGAAGAACTCAGAAACCGAAATAAAGATAATAAGCTATCTAATAAGCTATCTAAGCTATCTCCTATCCAAGATATATCTCAACACCTTCTTAGCATTTTTCCTATTTCCCTTCCCCGACCCTTTTGCTTCTTTCTTTACCTTCTCTTTCACCTGCCCTCTCTCTGCTCTTTGTTGAACCTCTTCACTCTTACCATTCACTTTTCCCTTACCCTTCACAGCAACATGTTTTCTCCTAGGTGTTGATAAGGTAGGTTTAGGTATAAGCACAACATCTTCATCATCATTCCAGTCCAGGTCATCTGGGTTTGGGGATGGTATGAACCTTGGGCTTCTCCTTGGTTCAAGTTTAAATCTAGTGTGCTTGAAAGAGGTATGGCTTTGATAGGTCTGTAGACACATAATCGTGTCTCCCTATTTAAGGACCCAATGATGAAACATACCGCAGTCTTAATTGGTCCGATCCAAGGCGAGAGCAGTCCGAAAAGCCTGGCCCAAAGTTATCTTAAAAGTGTTGAAGCTTACTTATTTGCAATAAAATATCCAAAATCCTATTTTAAAGCCCAATTAATTATTCCTAATAATTATTTGTATTTTAAGCCCAATCCTTTGAAAAGCCCATTTAATTATTCATGATAATTAATTGTTTTTTATTTTAAGAAAATAAATATTTTTAAAGATATATATTTTCAAAGTTAATATGGATTTTATCTCGAAAAATCAAATTTTCCGGATTTAAAGGACAAAAGAAAATCTTCAAAAACGCGTTTATAAAAAGGCTGTCAAAGCGTGTCTGACGCAAGGTGGTGCACCACGTGTGCCAAGCGCACAGGTCAAGCCGCGTCTGGTGCACCTGTAATAGCCCCGATTTCTAAACCGTCTTATTTATTGTTAATTATAATTATTAGCAAAATTATATATTAAATACTCTAATGGTTTGAGTTAAAAAATGATTTATATATTTATGAGCGATGCTCTATTATTTTATGGATTTTTTAACTACAATAATACAAACTTTTGCCCGTTCTCTCGCAATAATACAAACTTTTGATTATTTTTAAATAATACAAACTTTACATAAAAATTCCTCCAGTAGGTCAAGTTGACTTGTAACCTGTAAAACAGGTAAAAAAAAATTACAAAATGATCTTTCTTCTTTCTCCCTCCTCCCCCAACCCCCCATCCACCTGAACCACCTCAGCCCCTCCCCCACCCCACAACCACCACCGAAACCACCCCCCAGAAGCCAACCGGACAAGGCAACCTTCCCACACCCTACCCACCACCCACCTGAACCACCCCCAGCCCCCGACATCTCCTCTACCCCACTGCCACCACCGAATCAACCCCCAGTCTGTCTCCCCCACCCCACAACCACCACCGAAAATCACAAATATCAACCACCCCACCCTCAAAAACCACCAATCCCAGCCACCCCAACCTCGAAAATCACCCCCCTCCACTCCTTCACCCCCGAAATACACCAAACCCAGCCACCAAAGCTGAAGTTTTAAATTTTGGGTGAAAATTATTGGGAAAAAAGAAGACGAATTGATGATAAGATTTCATTAGTCTGTCAATCCCCTGATCCATTTTAATGGTGTGATGACACAATGAATCTCGACAGGTTCTGATCGTTTTTTTCCTTTTTAATTTATGTTTGTTTAATTGAATTTTCTTTAGTTAATTAATTATTGTAATTTTTTTAAAAAATTTAGGACATATGAGGAATCTTAATTTTGTCAAATGGGTAATTTGCGTCTGAATTTCATTGATGCTATACACCTTGGAGAACTGATGCCCTTTTTTCATTCAATTTAGTATTTTCACTAAGCTTATGATTTTAATTTTTGATGGGATAATTCATGTGATTTTCGTTTTTTCAAAGAATTTTGGCATTTGACGAAACTTTTATATGCGTCTGATTTTCATTGATGCTAAATATTTTCACCTTGGAGAACTGATGCCAATGTACTGTTTTTCTTGAATATTTTCAAACTAAATCTTATAATTTGTTCATTTTACAGTTAAAGATGAATCTTTACTTTACTGGGTCAATGATGGTTTTTGTACTGAAAATCCTGAAATTATTTACTGTTGAGAACATAATCATATTGCTGAGATCTTGTTTGTTAGAATTAATGGTAAAAGAGATTGCAATGAGGATAACAAGCTCCCTCTTCTGAATTAAGCTGAGGACAATTGCTGGCAGAATCGAACCATTATAACTAGCCACCACTGAGCAATCTCTTCTTACTGAAATCCATAAAAATTAAACACTTTCTATAATTATAATGGACAGTACTGCAAATGCAAAAGCAAAATTTTGGGTAACACCGTAACATTGCCCTAAATTTCAGTGGAGGGGAAGGAGGAAAAAAGGAAAAAGTTTTTTTGTTTTGTAATTTTTTTTTAAACAACCAATGAAATAACAACACGTGGTCTGATCAGTGCCACGTCAGCTAGTGACCTCCTACAACAATTTAAGAACCGGTCATGCCCTACTGGAGGAATTTTTAACAAAAGTTTGTATTATTCAATAATAATCAAAAGTTTGTATTATTGCGAGAGAACGGGCAAAAGTTTGTATTATTGTAGTTAAAAAATCCTTATTTTATTGGTGTTGATAATATAATTTATTTTATACGTAGTAAGTAATATTTTAGTGTGCGGTTATGCACAAGCTAATATTTTGATGGCTTAAGTATTCTATTTTATTGTCGAAATTCTTTTGAATAATTTGGAGTCCTAATATATTTAGATGTTTGATTTCTTATCTTACTTAAAAGTTATTTACTAAGTGTATTTCTTAAGTTGTAGTGTTGATTGATTTTATGTTTTAATGAAATAAAACCAATTGAGTTTAGTGTTGTAGTCCAAAGAAAAAGGAAAGCCCAACTCCATCTCATTCTCTCTGAAAATTCTACAATGGTCTTTTTTCAAAAAAGACCATGGAAAATGTGGGGATACAATCAATGTGAGCCACACACCTCAGCTTTCTTTTCCCTTTTCTTTTTTGCTTTGAAAAGATTTTAGAAAATACCAAAATTATTTATTCTAATTTCTGAAAATGTTTTAAATAATTTCGAAAAATAGAAAATAAATAAAATCTAAAAAAATTCTGAAAAATCCGAAAAATAATTTCGGCCAAAAAAAAATTTTTGGGGAATTTTTTTTTAACCCAGATTTTCTCTCTCCTCTACCCCTCCCTCCCTCAAATCTTCCATGGATCTTCAATTTTTCTCGAATTTTTAGTAGAACTCTTCCTTGGACCCTTCTCTTTCCATGATATGGTAAGAATTCATGAAGAAATCATGAATTTTTGATGGAGAAGTTGTGAAATCGAAATTATAATTTACAAATCTGGGGAAAATTTTGGGGATTTTTTTTTCACTTTCCTCTCTCTCATCTTTGTAAATTCATGAAATAGATGAACAAACATAAAATTGATGATCGTATGTACACCATGAACGCCCGAATTTCCATGGAAATTAAGGTATGAGTTTCAAAATGAAGAAACTCAAAATCAAAATTCTAGGTCATTATGAATTTGACAAAAATATGATTTAGATTGTTGTAAGATGTTGGGAAACAGTCATTTTGGGACCGATTTGTGCGTTTTTTGAGTATTGATGATCATTGTCACACTAGATGAAGAATTTCAGAGGAGAGAGAAAAAATCGAAAGGTTGAAGATGAAGTTGGAAGAAGATGACTGAACGGACACTTTAGGTAATTACTAAAATGGGTTTCGGTAATTACCAAAATGTTACAGAAACTAAGAGAAGTCTCAAAACCTCAAATTCCAAAGTGTATTGAAAATAAACAATTGAAATAAACCATCCTAAGTACAAATTAATCAATATGATATAAATGTGTTAATCCAAATAAGCCAAATAGGGTTATAAAGTTACAACATGTAAGAGATAAGAATGTCTTAATAGATTTGGTAATCTCGAAAACATGTTTGGTAATTACCTAAAAGCATATGATATGGGGTTAATTTGGGTTTTTTAGTAAAAGGAGGGACAATGGGGCCCAAAACTCAAGTCAATGGGATTTGGTGAGGTATTGGGTCTAATGGACCTAGTGACATGATTGTCCAATCCCCATAAGATTGCTTTGATGAGTAATGGGAATGGATTGTGATTGGGAGAACATTCTCCACTTATTATGTTTGGTAATACCCAAAGCATGTTTGGTAATTACCTAAAAGCATATTTTTTTGGGTTAATTTGGGCTTTTTAATACAATGAGGGACAATAGGGGCCCAAAACTCAAGTCAATGAGGTTTGGTGAGGCATTGAGCCTAATGGACAAAGTGGCATGATTGTCCAATCCCCATTGGATTGCTTTGATGAGTAATAGGAATGGATTGTGATTGGGAGAACACTCTCCACTTAGTTGTGTAATAATGCCCAAAACATGTTTCGTAATTACCTAAAAGCATATGATTTGGGGTTATTTTGGGTTTTTTAGTACAAGGAGGGACAATGGGAGTCCAAAACTCAAGTCAATGGGGTTTGGTGGGGTGTTGGACCTAATGGACCAAGTGGCATGATTGTCCAATTCCTATAGGATTGCTTTGATGAGTAATATGAATGGATTGTGATTGGGAGAACATTCTCCACTTAATAGGTGTGGTAATGCCCAAAACATGTTTGGTAATTACCTAAAAGCATATGATTTGTGGTTACATTGGGTTTTTTTAATAAAAGGAGGGACAATGGGGGCCCAAAACTCAAGTCAATGGGATTTGGTGAGGTATTGGGCCTAATGGACCTAGTGGCATGATTGTCCAATCCCCATAGGATTGTTTTGATAAGTAATGTGAATAAATTGTGATTGGGAGAACATTCTCCACTTAGTATGTTTGGTAATACCCAAAACATGCTTGATAATTACCTAAAAGCATATGATTTGGGATTAATTTGGGCTTTTTAATACAAGGAAATACAGTGGGGGCCCAAAACTCAAGGCAATGGGGTTTGGTGAGTTATTGGCCCTAATGGACCAAGTGGCATGATTGTCCAATCCCCATATAATTGCTTTGATGAATAATGGGAAATGATTCTAATTGGGAGAACATCTTCCACGTAGTAGGTTTGGTAATGTCCAAAACATGTTTGGTAATTACCTAAAAGCATATGATATGTGGTTACATTGGGTTTTTTAGTAAAAGGAGGGACAATGGGGGCCCAAAACTCAAGTCAATGGGACACTAGTGGAAACAACTGCTTTTGCTACTTAACAAATGCTCCGGCTGACTAATCAACCCGAGCATTTGTGAAAATTTCAATAAAATATTTCACAAATGCTCGGGTTGATTAGTCAACCGGAGCATTTGACAATAAGTGCTCCGGTTAGTCAACCCGAGCATTTGTGAAGTTTCTTTTGTCAAATCGCTTTTGCACATAACCCGCACAACCCCATCTCTCCTATTCTTCTCTCAGCCTCACCTTCTCTCTCTCTCTCCTCATACGAAGAACCAACCTAGGAAAATAAAGTAGGGTTTCTCTCTCTCCCTCTTCCCTTCTCTTCGCACACCAACGCCAACGGCCACCAATACCAACGCCAATAACACCCACCACCAAAGCCAACGTTTTCTTTGTTGCGATTTAGGGTTTTCAGTTCTGTCGCCGCGTTTTCTCACTCTCTAGTTCATTTCATTTGCTGAAGTTTTGAATTTTTTTCTCCTTTTAATAATTCGTTATTTTTGCTTTAAATATGATGCTGATGTTGTTTTATGGAAGTCTTGATATCTTTCTTTTTTTTGGTCTTGCTTTTAGTGGTCTTGTTACATTCTTTGCAATCGATTTTTCCCCATTCTTCACTAAAACAAGTAAGTGGCTCGAATTTTTTTTTTCGATTTCTGGTTGATTTGGTTCGAAAACTCGAACCCTAGAAATCGAATTAGGGCTTTTCGATTTTGCCTCTTTCTGCACGAATTTCTTGATTGTTTGCTGCAATTAGAAAAAAGAATTATCGTATGAGAGTTTGGAATTAGGGTTTTCGTCGTCGAGAAGGAGGAGAGTGTTAGGGAGTCTTCATTTGCATTACTGGAACATAATTATTCGATCTTCATGCCTTGTTGAAGATTCACTGCAAAAATAGGTGTACTTCACTTCCTCAACTTGTTTACATTCTATTTTTTATAATTTTCTTGCCACTGGTTCCTCAAAATTGGTTCTAGATGACTGGATCTTTCGATTTCTCTTCTTTTTTTTTTCTTTTTTATTGTAGATCTAGTTTGGCTAATAGCTTCTAGTGGTGCGAGCTCTGTGAAACTAGACTGTGATTTGTGGATGCAATTTTTGTTGTATGAATGACATGAGAATGTGAAACTTTCAACTTAGAGTGAGTTATTTATTCAGGTTGCAAATGGGCAATGCATAGTTTGCTATCCCTTTATTCAATTTATTTCTTAAGTTGAAAATTTTGATTACAGATTGCTCCTCACAAGACTCAACTGAAATTTTGAAGTAAACCTTCAACTTAGAGTGATAGAGTATATGCTGCTGAATTTACTTTGATGAAACAAAGGCTTTGTTCCTTGATTTGGGATCCTCCACGGGCAGGATGCTATCAAAGGAATCACTTGCATGTATCATTTTGAACAGAATACTAGATTAATGTGTTAAGTTTTAACGTCAATAACTAAATCAGTTTAAAGTACATAACTGCTCTCATAATTTTTTTGTTTTTCTAATTGCTACTTTTTATCAATCTATGCACCTTATCATCTCTCCCACACTGTGGGTGATAGTTTGTGTCGATTGAGTTCTTACTTTTCACTTGATTTTGTTGAGAGAGGAAAAACATGTACTGTCTCTTATATTTCTACTTTTATTTTTTATTTTTTCTTCTATTTGAATTTTAAGATATGGTTCTTACTTTTGCTTTTACTTTTGTCCATTGAGTGCTTTAGTGCTAGGATTGAGGGGTTATGGAAGTGGCAATGGGGATTATTATACGGAGCCGTCTATGCCGCTGGTGAATCCGTCTCAGATTTCGAGGAAGATCAGCCAGGGCCAGATTTCGGAATGCAAATTCAGCCCTCTACTATGTTAGATCTTCACTCTCATGATACTTAGCTTTTGACTGAGGTGGGTGTTTGATTTATCTTCTGTTCTCTTTTTATGGAAATTTTGGTTTGTTTTTGGATTTGAGCCTGGTTCTACTGGTTTATGTTATTGATTAATGAATTAATCAAGGATGAGGATGTTCTTTATAATACCATGTGATATTATGAGTGTGTTGTATTTTTAAAGGATACAAGTCCATTTATTGATTTGCATTGCAATGTTTCATGGACTTATAATCATTTGATTGATTTGCATTACAAGCAAGTCTATTTCAGAGATGACATTGGATCAATTAGTTTTTGTGTAGACTAATTGACAATGTATTGTTTCTTTGCTTATGAAACAACCAACTTCACTAGATTTTTAGTGGGGCATGTTTGTTAGGGTATCATAGTACTATGGTAGGCTTAGTGAGGAAGTACTTTATCAACTACTTGTTCTAGAATAGATGAAAAAAGGAGGTCATAAAAGAGGGCACTAAAATGCCATTGGAAGATATGTGTTGTATCTATATTGAAATGACATATCCTTCTCTTTATATAGATTGCAGACTCCAAGGCACTAGTGCTTTAAAGAAATGACTAGTGACTAAAATACATCATAGATTGCTATAGAATTTGTTGGGTAGCTATTCCATAATATAGAGATATTATTTAAGTTAAGAGGTACAATAAGAAAACATAGGTGCATCGTGATCAAATTTAATGATCTGGTTTTTGGATTAATAAACTCTAAACATTCTTAAGCTTTAATTATGTGTCACTATGATACTATGATTCGGCTATGACTCTGTACATGATTGTTTACCTTTCTATCTTTTAAGGTCCTTCATTTTAATATATGGAGATTTATATTGCGTCAGGTGTCTTTGTAAAGTAGAAATTTCGAATGCATGTATTAATTGCTGCAGTTTCATAAACATGGTAAAGTTGAGAGATAGGATGAGTAGATATATGGATGCAGATGATTGAGCTCAAGGATGCAGTACTTTCTCTTGTTTTTGAGGTAATATCGTTGCATTCATTTTTCACTAAATTGATTACATTGTCATTTAATTAGGACAATTTTTGTTTATCAATCAATTACTAGATCTTCTATAATGATGGATGGGTCAATGTGGATTCTGGTGTTCTTTTACATTTTGTGCTTCTTCTATATGCTGTTTTTTTAACTATTTTTTCCCATACAGTTTTTTTGAGGGAGGTGCATTTTTTGACTATTGTGTTTATCTAGTTCTAATCTGAAAAGGGTAGTATCAACTCCATAGCTTTCTTTGCCATCTTGGTTTTGATCTTATTGTTAGCTGAAATGTTTTTCAATTTGTTGCGTTTATGAACTTTAAGCTAAATTTTAGGGAAAAGATTAAAATTACACATTATAAACATATCAACTACTTGAGATTCAGTTTGGGGATAATTGAATGGAATCAAGCCTTCAAGCACTTAAATTCCATCAATGGTCACCTGCTTAATTTTCTTAAAGTTGCCTGGAATTGTGGCTGATGAAGTTAATGAAGTACATTCTCAGTCTTTAAAATCTATCTCCAATATGTGTTAGGGAATGAGTGTTATAACGTACTTACATGCATGGTCTTGACAAAAGACCAACTATTATATGACAGGATTATGTTGTAAAAGCATATTAGAAATTTCCCATTTGTTGCTTGCATTGAGATTACCAAATGTTAACAAGTTGTTTGTTGAAAATTTATAGTAAAGAGGCCAGGTAAGATTTTTGTTTTGGTATAGGATTTGTCCATTGAGATAGAGTGATATGGAAGCTGGAACGACTTTTGGTGGTTCTGAAAGTAAGTTGACAGCAAAAGTTTTCCTAGCTAGATTGTCTTTCAATATGTATGAGAGAAAGCTTTCATTAGTATAATCACATCTTGTACCATTTAGAGAGAGCTTATTACTTAGAAAAACTAAAGAAAATTTCTGCATTATTTTCTCACTCTTATGACGTAATAAGAAAATTGTAATGGAACCGCATAGTAGACTTTTAATGAGGACTTGTTTCAACGTTTCTTATTCTATATGACTGAATTAAGAATTTGATAGACCTTACCTTTGTCGTATTTCATATCCTTTGCAGCGCAATGATCTTAAGAGGCTGTTTGGACTACTTACAGCTAAGTGGCAAATATGCAGAACCAAACTGAAAGTACTAGATATGTTGTATGGAAATGGAACATGTTTTCTTATTCTCCTTGGGTTATCTTTATTACTTACTAATGTCTCTAGCCAGGAAGCTCTGTTATAAAGTAGGATAAAAATTATGTCTCAGTCTACCTGCAGCAAGTATATTTTTTTTGTGCTTTTAGTTGGGAAGTAAATGCATCATTCAATTAATTAATTTTTCCTTTGATGTGACTTTGAATTCATGTGTGCTTCTAAAATTTGGGACTTATTTCTGAATTTCTCCTCATTTGTCAGCTAATATTGCTCTTATATATCACCATAGGAAGCTTCTGGCACTTTCAAAGGGAGATACACCATGTATTTGTGCTTGATGGAGTTTCCTTTGGCTAGATTGCAACAACACTAGTAGGCATCAGGCAAAAGGGTGACAACTTTCATTGGTTTAGATTAGAATTCTTGCTTTTTTTTTTAAAATTATAATCATGTCCTAGAGGCATATGAGATTTTGTTATGGCATATTAACTTTTTTTATTATTAATAAAATTCCAACTTATATCCTTGGTATACGTTCTTTTGATTCTCATAGGAGTAGTCTTTTAAATTTTGTGGGGTTTGAGCTGTATGTGCTAGCATGATGCTGGACTTCTTAAGTTCTTACTGCTTGCTGGCTTGCTGTAATGCTTACTGTTGTACAACTTCAACAAGCTGTACAATTTTTTTTAAAAAAAAACTACCAAATGCTCCGGTTGTTAAGGGAAAACCGGAGCATTTATTAGTCAAATGCTCCGGTTTTTCCTTACCAACCGAAGCATTTGGTAGTCAAATACTCCGGGTTTTTTTAACAACCGGAGCATTTGAGATAATAAGTGATCCGGTTGCCACCGAAGCATTTGTATAATGCTCAAATGCTCGTATGGCATTTGCTACGGGTCAAATACGGAGCATTTGTGGGCTTTTTAACCGGAGCATTTGAGCATTTTTCCACTAGTGGGATTTGGTGAGATATTGGGCCTAATGGACCAAGTGGCATGATTGTCCAATCCTCATAGAATTGATTTAATGAGTAATGGGAATGGATTGTGATTGGGAGAACACTCTCCACTTAATATGTTTGGTAATACCCAAAACATGTTTGATAATTACCTAAAAGCATATGATTTGGGTTAATTTGGGCTTTTTAATACAAGGAAGGACAGTGGGGGCCCAAAACTCAAGTCAATGGGGTTTGGTGAGTATTGACCCTAATGGACCAAGTGGCATGATTGTCCAATCCTCATAGGATTGCTTTGATAAGTAATATGAATGGATTGTAATTGGGAGAACATTCTCCACTTAATAGGTGTGATAATGCCTAAAACATGTTTGGTAATTACCTAAAAGCATATGATATGTGGTTACATTGGGTTTTTTAGTAAAATGAGGGACAATGGGGGCCCAAAACTCAAGTCAATGGGGCTTTCGTGAGGTATTGGGCCTAAAGGACCAATGACATGATTGTCCAATCCCCATAGGATTGCTTTGATGAGTAATGAGAATGGATTATGACTGGGAGAACATCTTCCACTTAGTAGGTTTGGTAATTACCAAAACATGTTTACTAAGTATCTAAAAGCATATGATTTTGGATTAATTTGGGCTTTTTAGTACAAGGAGGGACAATGGGACCTAAAACTCAAGTCAACCGGGTTTGGTGAGGTATTGGGCCTAATGAACCCAGTGGCATGATTGTCCAATCCCCATAGGATTGCTTTGATGAGTAATGGAGAAAGATGATGATTGGGAGAACATCCTCCACTTAGTAGTTTTGGAAATGCCCAAACCATGTTTGGTAAGTACCTGAAAACATATGATATGGGGTTAATATGGGCTTTTTAGCACAAGGAGGGACAATGGGGCACAAAACTCAAGTCAATGGGGTTTGGTGAGGTATTGGGCCTAATGGACCCAGTGGCATGATTGTCCAATCCCCATAGGATTGCGTTAATGAATAATGGGAAAGAATTTTGATTAGGAGAACATCTTGCACTTAGTTGGTTTGGTAATGTCCAAAAGATGTTTGGTAATTACCTAAAAACATATGATATGGGTTAATTTAGGCTTTTTAATACAATGAGGGACAATCATGGGGGCCCAAAACTCAAGTCAATGGGTTTGGTAAGGTATTGGGTCTAATGGAACCAGTGTCATGATTGTCCAATCCCTATAGAATTACTTTGATGAGTAAAATGAATGGATTATGATTGGGAGAACATTCTCCACTTAGTAGGTTTAGTAATGCCCAAAACATGTTTGGGAATTACCTTAAAGCATATGATCTCGGGTTAATTTGGGCCTTATAGTACAAGAAGGAACAATGGGGGACCAAAACTCAGGTCAATGGGATTTGGTGAGGTATTGGGCGTAATGGACCAAGTGGCATGATTGACCAATTCCCATAGGATTGCTTTGATGAGTAATGAAAATGGATTATGAATGAGAGAACATCATCCACTTAGTAGGTTTGGTAATTCCCAAAACATGTTTCGTAATTACCAAAACATGTTTAGTAAGTACCTAAAAGCATATGATTTGGGGTTAATTTGGGCTTTTTAGTACTAAGAGGGACAATGGGGCTCAAAACTCCATTTAAACGAGTTTGGTGAGGTATTGGGCCTAATGGACCCAGCGGCATGATTGTCCAATTCCCATAGGATTGGTTTGATGAGTAATGGGAAAAGATTCTGATTGGGAGAACATCCTCCACTTAGTAGGTTTGGTAATGCCCAAACCATGTTTGATAAGTACCTAAAAACATATAATCTGGGGTTAATATGGGTTTTTTTAGTACAAGAAAGGGTAATGGGAGCCCAGAACTCAAGTCAATGGAGTTTGGTGAGGTATTGGGCCTAATTAACCAAGTGGCATGATTGTCCAATCCCCATTGGATTGCTTTGATGAGTAATGGGAATGGATTATGATTGGGAGAACATTCTCAACTTAGTAGGTGTGGTATTGCCCAAAACATGTTTGGTAATTACCTAAAATCATATGATCTGGGGTTAATTTGGGATTTTTAGTACAAGAAGGGACAATAAGGGCCCAAAACTCAAGTCAATGGGGGGTATGGGGAGGTATTGAGTCTAATGGATCCAGTGGCATGATTGTCCAATCCCCATAGAATTGTTTTGATGAGTAATGGGAAAAGATTCTGATTGGGAGAACATCCTCCACTTAGTAGGTTTGGTAATGCCCAAACAATGTTTGGTAAGTTTCTAAAAGCATATGATCTAGGGTTAATTTGGACTTTTTCGTACAAGAAGGGACAATGGGGCCCAAAACTAAAGTCAATGGGGTTTGGTGAGGTTTTGGGCCTAATGGACCCAGTGGCATGATCGTCCAATCCCCATAGGATTGCTTTGATGAGTAATGGAAAAGGATTTCGATTGGGAGAACATCCTCCACTTAGTAGGTTTGGTAATGCTCAAACCATGTTTGGCTAAAAGCATATGATCTGGGGTTAATTTGGGCTTTTTAGTACAAGAAGGGACAATGGGGACCCAAAACTCAAGTCAATGGGTTTTGGTGAGGTATTGGGGCCTAATGGACCCAATGTCATGATCGTCCAATCCCCATAGGATTGCTTTGATGAGTAATGGGAAATGATTCCGATTGGGAGAACATCCTCCACTTGGTAGGTTTGGTAATGCTCAAACCATGTTTGGTAAGTATCTAAAAGTATATGATCTGGGGTTAATTTGAGCTTTTTAGTACAAGAAGGGACAATGGGGGCCCAAAACTCAAGTCAATGGCGGTATGGGGAGGGATTGGGTATAATGGACACAGTGGCATGATTGTCCAATCCCCATAGGATTGTTTTGATGAGTAATGGGAAAAGTTTCTGATTGGGAGAACATCATCCACTTAGTAGGTTTGGTAATGCCCAAATAATGTTTGGTAAGTTTCTAAAAGCATATGATCAAGGGTTAATTTGGGCTTTTTAGTACAAGAAGGGACAATGGGGGCCCAAAACTAAAGTCAATGGGGTTTGGTGAGGTTTTGGGCCTAATGGACCCAGTGGCATGTTCGTCCAATCGCCATAGGATTGCTTTGATGAGTAATGGAAAAGGATTTCGATTGGGAGAACATCCTCCACTTAGTAGGTTTGGTAATGCTCAAACCATGTTTGGCTAAAGGCATATGATCTGGGGTTACTTTGGGTTTTTTAGTACAAGAAGGGACAATGGGGGCCCAAAACTCAAGTCAATGGGTTTTGGTGAGGTATTGGGCCTAATGGACCTAATGTCATGATCGTCCAATCCCTATAGGATTGCTTTGATGAGTAATGGGAAATGATTCCGATTGGGAGAACATCCTCCACTTGGTAGGTTTGGTAATGCTCAAACCATGTTTGGTAAGTATCTAAAAGCATATGATCTGGGGTTAATTTGAGATTTTTAGTACAAGAAGGGACAATGGGGGCCCAAAACTCAAGTCAATGGGTGTTTGGTGAGGTATCGTGCCTAATGGACACAGTGGCATGGTCGTCCGATCCACATAGAATTGCTTTTATGAGTAATGTGAAAGGATTCTGATTGGGAGAACATGTTCCACTTAGTAGGTTTGATAGTGCCCAAAACATGTTTGGTAATTATCTAAAAACATATGATATGGGTAAATTTGGGCTTTTTAGTACAAGGATTTACAATGGGGCCCAAAATTCAAGTCAATGGGGTTTGGTGAGGTATTGGGCCTAATAGACCCAGTGGCATGATTGTCCAATCCCTATAGGTTTGCTTTGATGAGTAATCAGAATGGATTGTGATTGGGAGAATATCTTAACCACATAATTCCCTCATCATATAAACCATATAAAACCTCATGGATTAGGTTATCAATAACCCATATCATAACCATACAATTTTCTCATCATATATGTTATAGTCACATGATTTGAGGACATTGCTCAAGACAATTATTATTTTTGGTAATGCCCTAAAATGGGTTAGGTAATAAACTAAATTTTTTGGTAATATCCGAATATTATTAGGTGATTACCTAACATATATAGTGGTTATGTTAGGTCACGAACAAAATATCTTTAGTAATTACCTAAATCCTGCAGTAAATTGCACAAAAAACCAGTGACATTCCACTACAATGGAGATGATTTGTTGAGAAATTGTTCGACCATTCCAATCCGCTGTTCACATAAATAATCTATCGATGAACTTTGAAATTGTTCGACCATTCCAATCCGTTGTTCACATAAACAATCTATCGATGAACTTTTCATATTACCAAAGTCTTTCAATTCAATCTTTTGAAAGCAAAAGAAAAAGGAAAAAACGCAACGTTTTACCCCGATTCAATCTTATCATATAAACCACATAAAACCAAATGGATTAGGTTATCAATAACCTACATCTTAACCATACAATTTCCTCATTATATATGTTATAGTCACATGATTTGAGGCAATTGCCCAAGACAATTATTATTTTAGGTAATGCCCTAAAATGGGTTAGGTAATGACCTAAATTTTTTGGTAATATCCTAAACTAATTAGGTGATTACCTAACATATATAGTGGTTATGTTAGGTCATGACCAAAATATCTTTAGTAAATACCTAAATCCTGCAGTAGATTGCACAAAAAACCAGTGACATTCCACTACAATGGAGGTTCCGAAAATGCTGCAAATTTTTTTCATCTAATTGCTAAACTAAAGTATGATTTACTCAGCAAATGTAACCTAATAAAAGTGTGAAGTGCATTTATTTATTGCAATTATCTCACACACACCTTAATTTTATTTTTGGTCATGTTCAAAATATATTTAGTAATTATCAAAATATCTTTATGTTTGGTCATGTCCAAAATATCTTTAGTAATTACCAAAACACTGCAGTACCTTAAACTAAAAACCAGCTCAACCTCCCATGGAAGTTTCGAAAAATCTGATTTTTTTTTGCATCATCTAGCAGCTAAACTAAAGTATGAACTACTCAAATGTAACCACACATTTGTCGCATAAAAGTGTGAAATGCATTAATTTAGAGCAATGTAATCACCAATACTGTCATTTTATTTTCCCTAAAACCCTAGATTTTTTTGGGTGAAAATTTTCATAAATTGCAAGTTTAATCTTACTCAAACGCACAAATGAAGATAGAAAATCATTTATTCATTACTATATGCGAAATATTCAAGTAAAGTTACATCCATTTCATCTACGGGTGAAGACTTTAGATCGATTTCCATGGAGGTGAAGTTCAACAATGGAGGTGAAGGTTTGGGGTGAAATAGAGGTGAAGAATGAGTCGAAATGGAGGAAGAAGATGGAAGATAGGGTCGAAATTGAGGGAGAAGGTGGAAGAATGGGTCGGATTTGGGAGAAATTCGGTTGAGAATCGTGGAAGATGAAGTGTTCTTGAGTTTTTGGTGAAGAACACCAAGAACATGAAGAACAAAGAGGAGAGAGAAAATGGGTAAAAAAAAATTTGGCTCCAAAAAAATTTTCCCAACATGAATTACTGTTTGGCTGGTGAAAAAAAAATTCGATTTTTTTTTTATTATTATTTTTTCGATTTTCAGAAAATATTTTCATAAATTTTGGTAAATAAACAAAATGAAAAGAAATTAGTTTTGGCAATTAAAAGAAAAGGGAAAAGAAAAGAAGTGAGGGCTCCACTAGCAAGAATGAGTGGCTCACATTCATTTGTCTCAATGGTCTTTTTTGAAAAAAGACCATGGTAGAATCATCCCATTCTCTCTCCTCTCTTCGTGTCTTGGTCTTATGTGAGAATTCCTCCTGTTTCATCTTCTCCTCTTCTTCGTGTCTTTCTGTGCTCAAGCAAATAAAAAGGATCAAGCATGAGGTGCCAAACATTCAAGCTTTATCAACTTGAAAATCCCAAAATAAACCATCAAACTGTCAATTAGAGAACAAACCCAAACCCCCCATTTTAATTTCTCTCTCTCGTTCCCTGTGTTGCGTTTTACGCCCCGCTGCCTTGCCTCGCCGTCGACTTCTGCTCGTCGGAGTTGTGCGTCCTACTCGCCGGAGCTTCCTTCCTTTGTGCTCACGTTGTTGTTTTGTTGTGGATTGGTGCTGCTCCCATGCCCCTCCCGTATTTCTCTCTACTCTGTTCGCGTGTCTGCCGCTGCTACTCGTCGGTACTGCCGCCGCCGCCGTTGTTGCTGTTCAGCGTGGCGAGGAGGTGGTGTTTGTCACACCTCAACTTCTTGTTGTTTCTATTCCTAAGGTACCAACCCTTTGTATCTCTATTTTGAATTAGGTTTTGTACTATTTAGAGTTTAGAATTCTGATTAGTATATTGATTATGATGTTATAGTTGATTGAATTATGTTGTGGTGGTGATATTGTGCTAGTTCAGCATATGAATGTGGAATTGTGCAGATTGATGTGAATTTCAAATTAAGGATAATGATATTACACATAGTTAGATGATGAATTTGTAAATCAATAAAATTGGTTCTAATTAGAGTTGTAGCTTTGTTAGTAAAATTGCAGAAAATTAGATTCTTAAGCAAGGTTGTTATAAAGGTTTATAGCAAGTAAGTAGTGTAACAATAAGAATATAACCATAGAATTGAGTTATGGAGTTGGAGCATTATTTGGAAAGCAGTGATTATTCTTAGAAGCCATAAGGATATTGGTATAGAACTGAACATGTTAGTTTAGTTGACTCTGAATTACGGGGTTTAAATTAGAATTATGAGATATCCTAGTTTAGTTGAATATGTTAGCATCACTAATTAATGTTAAGGAATTGATTTTGAGACAACTTTCAAGAACATGGATACTAGGCATGGGATTGGAATTAGTTTTGTATGTTACTAAATCAGCATTGTTAATTAGTACAGCGGAGGAGATTGTATTAACAATGTTAGTCGACTTTGCTTCTTTATTTCAATTCAGTTGAAATGGCCTTATTATTGTTGTTGTGATTATTGTGAAGGTGATTAAATAAGTGAAGTTTTGTGAGTAGGTATATGTAACTTGTAATCAGAATTCAATCGATAAAGTTAATGGAATTGGAATGGTATGAGTTAGTAAGAGGTAATCTAAGTTTCTTTTAGTTCCAATGTTGGTAGATCGTTAATCCCAAAACAATATTCATATTATGAAGTAATATAGTAATATGTGTTAGTTTGTTAAACTTATGATAGCGTTCTAATTATAACTAGAATGGTTTTCTAAAATTGGTTCAGTAAAGTTCTAAGAAGAGGTTCAGTTCGATAAAAATATTTACTAAGATGTATTAATGAATTAAAAGAACTAGTTTCTAAAAGAGCATAGTATATGTTTGGAATTGTTCGTTGGTGTTCTGAAGAATAGTTATTTGAGTTGACTTTAAAAGTGAATTAACTTAATTAGTTGCCTCATATGAGCTCAGAAACAAGATTAAGTAATCATTGCTAAAGAGATGGAGATAGTTTAATTAAGTGTTGGGATAAATTATTGAGATCGTGTTTAGAAAGGGATTTGAGTTTAATACTTATAAGTGGATTAATATAATTAATAGAGTTTGATGGTTGGATTAGTGTTTACTAAAGTAAGTTACTAATGAGTCTAAATATGTAAGTACGCATAAGTTTAAAGGAGCATCAGTTATTGGTTGAGAGGTTTACTAATTAAATATGAGGTAGAGTCGCTCCATCTAATTACGAGTTTCATATGTGAATAGTTCGTTATCGATTATGTTAATTTGGAATTCAAGTTATGTTATAGCATGTTCCTTGTTTTATTGGATATGGATTGTGTAATTTGTCTTATGGTTCATGATTTTATTTGTCAAGTTGATTTCGAGTTGAATTGTCGGAAATGAAAGTGATTAAAGAACTAATCATGTAAAGTGAAAGAATGGCAAAGGTTAGAAGGAGCCGATGAGGACCGCTTCTGGTGGGCCCCTCATAGGTTATGAACACATGACGAAAGGCTTAGGGCTTCTCTGGTGGTCGACCCTAAGGACTTTAAGGATTACTCTATGGTGGAGTGTCTTAAGGAGAAACCCTATGGTGGGGTATTATGAGAGTCGCCTTGGAAGTATTACCTCTGGTGGGTTGCTTCAAGGGGTGTATACACTAAAGACTACGGTAGGCCTTATATGATGGGAAGACGTTCCCCGACAAGCGATGTGATTGCAATCTGTAAAGAACTGTGAAGTCTCCAAGAGTATTGGATGACAAGTATAAAGCATGTTTGCTGTAAAGATTGTTCCATAAGGAACCGTTAAGTCACCAAGGTTATTGGATGACAAGTTTAAAGCATGTATAGTGGTTGCTGTTGTTATTGTTGTTGTAACTCTGATTGAGTCGTTTTCAAGTAAAGGAGCACCAAAGCAGGTTTTAAATCTATTTGATGGGTTAATACTCAGCTTTGCTGATGTGTGTACGTTTGTTTTGTCATTTCTGTGGCCTGTCACTTGGTGGGTGGCAGTATCCTATTTATTGCAGGTTTAAGAGTTGAAGTTCTCTAGCGTTGAAGGTTTTGGATTACTAGAAGTATAAATAATGGTATTAACTTGTATTTCGAAGTGAGGTCGCTCAACCTTGTAATAGTTAGACATAAAATTAGTTGTTTTCCATTTTTGTATTTAAGAGGCGTTAATTCGCTTGATTCTCTCTTGGTGTTGCTCCGCGAAAGCGTTGAGGTTGCTGGATGTTGGATTTGAGAATATTTTATTAATTGAAATTGTGAACAGAGTTATATTATTTTTCGCTTTAGGGTTGTCCTATATTCAAATGAAACTCTGTCGGATTTTGCAGAGGAATTTATAGAGTTTGAGAATCAAAGCGTTGTTGTAATAGTTAATTCAATTTAAATAGAGTCGGGATTTTGGTTTCCACATTCTCTGATATATAGTTCAGTGAGTGGGATGGTAGCAGTTGGTTAGCTCGACCAGATTCTTTAATTTCGCTGTGCATTAATCCTCGGTAAGCTGGTCGGGAATGACCGCCTGTTACAGTACCAGTTTGCACCTGACACGTGGCTCTGTGCGTCACGCAGAGACGTGGGTCTGGCGCACTCCCTGCGTAATGCGCAGTCTACTAATCTATCTTGTTTTAGTATAATTTTTCTATAAATACGTTGCGGTTTTTCGGATCTAAGAACACTTCGACTTTACACTTCGAACTTTACGATTATACTTACGAAACCTCTCTAAAAACTCACACTTTCATACTTTCAAACACAAACACATACTTTCTGACATATAGACACATACATATAGCCGTTCATATTAATCTTCAGGCTTCACGATTGCTCGTTTTGAAGGTGTCAATCTCTCAGACCCAAGCCACGGTATAATCCTCAGGATCCTTGAATAAATTCATTATTTTAATACTTCCTCCGTTCTGTTTTAAATGAAACGTTTGCTTTTTCACGCAACCCAACACGCTTCTTTAATCATTAATATCTTTAGTTGTGCACACGTAAAAAATATAAAAAAGTTATAATTTGATAGTATGCATCGAGACGAATCTAACAAGATCCCACTTGACTATGTTTTTCTTTATATAATGGCGATAAATTAGAATCAAAATTGATCAATGAATAGTGTCATTTCACCCAATATTTCATTTCAAACAGAACGGAGGAAGTATTGAAGTTACTAACTATTTCTTTGATAATGTAGATCTTTAATATAAAAATGTTCCTTTTGTACATTCGAACCTTTTTCTTTCTTTTTATTATTATATGCTTGCCTGATTGTCCTGTTTATGCTTTCATCACCACACATGTTATTATTGCTAATCTAAGACCTAACAAATTGTTCTAATATTAATCAGATAATTTGGACAACCTGTTAGTTTACTTGTAATTTGATTGCATGATAACATAAAATTAAATGTAGTCTTTTAGTGTGTTTCATGAACCAACTTAGACTAATTTATTAGGGTGTATGAAAATATTATATGGTTATTCTTTTGCATAAAACTTGACATGAATCAATATTAAGTAGAGGCCAGCAATGGACGAATGTGGTTCAATATGACCGTATTCGTACCCTCACCCTCAAACTCAATCTATGGTTCATTGACCATTAATGGAGTGATGACTGAGAAATCTACATTGCGGATAAGTCCCACAGTTGTCCCTAAGATTTTCCAATATCCAATTAGTTTTATGAGTCTTTCTTTAAAGACTTGTTGGCGACTTCAAAATATTTTCGATAAATCCTTTACAATGAGGTAGTCAAATACACGCTCACACCGCATAGGCGAAATAAAAACACGCCTACAATTTGGCGATTCCACTAGGGAGGATTTTAAAAAATTATATTTTTAAATGAGTGGGTGAAACTCGGAAAATACGATTCATACTCTTTTTATGCCTTAAAATAACATACAGTTTTGCATATGCATGGCTATTGTTTAAGCCACCATAAGAACAATCTTCCTTGCCTCATTAGCGCATGTTCTATGCACGAGGCCCCCCCCGGGGGTTTGCGCTTTGTCCTTTAGAAAGCTTCCTGAGCGATAATGTTGGATCTTAGACATAAGAAAACCTACCCAACCATGGCATTCTTCTCTTGTTCTTGACTTGAGAACTGGAGTGCGTTTTACACGTGGACACCTTTTTAAGCAAAGGTACGAAGCGTGGGATATGATCAATCTCTTAGTCATTGATAGGTTGTCGTACACCTGTCAAAAGTAATTCCTGCAAAACCTTCTAACAATGTAGTAGGGTAAGTAGGATCGAATCCACAAAGAGATGGTTGTTTTAATATAGCTTCTAAGATCTAGGAAAAACTAAACAAGATCAGAGATGTGAGAATTAATTCAAGCTAATAAAATACGAAAATCAAACTAACAAGGTATAGGGTAATGATATCTAGAGCACAAGTTAATCCTACGGTCGGGTCTTAACGCTCTCAAATCATTATATGCAGTACGATCGTTAACATATGCAGTACTATCTTTCGATCTATGACTCGTTATTAGCAAGATTTAATCAGACAAGTGACCAGGTTGCAGGATTAACAAAAAATCAACCTAATCAATTAGAAATATCAATGACTAATCAAATCGTCAATAACATCAATCAATATTCATAGCATATAAACATGGATTCCCAAACCCTAGAAATAAAAACTACTCTATCATGAAATAAATAATAAAAACTACTCTATCATGAAATAAATAATAAAAACTACATCTATAAAGGAAAACATAATTAAAGAAATAATTGAAAGAAACTAATAGAAATCATGAATTAATGAAGAACATGAAAAACTAGGGTTTAGTACTCAGCTAGAGAGAAAAAGAAGAAGAAAACTAAACTATCAGAATAAATAAAAATAACGTGTGAGAAGGAGGAGAGTAGAGTTAGGGCTCCTCATCTAAATAATATTAAGTGACCTAATATGATTCGGAAAGTAAGTTAGATAAGGAAAGTCGAAATATTCATTAAATGGGCGGAATTAGTGATCCGTGCGTACGGTAGCAGATTCCAGCAGAAACAACTCGAACTTCCAAAAAGGCATAACTCCTTGACTAGAAATCTTCTCGGGGCGTGCCACCTATCGTTGGAAAGCTCTTTAAGTCTAGTTTCCAGATCTGGTGAAATTATTCAATTATAAGAAGCACATCAAAAGTTACGATCAGAAGAGTAGATGTGACTCCTTTTTCACATTTCTTCTAATGATTTTCCACTTTGTTTTCGCTCAAACTCGTATTATAACATATTCATACGATCCGTATGCAATGTATCTTCTTTCCAAATGCTTTTAATCCTCAATATAGATAATTATACTCCAAATACGTTCTCAATACCTGAAATTCATCAAAAACAAGAAAACATACCGAATAGGAGTTGAATAGCACAACTTAAGAATATGATGCACTAATGAACCTAATATTGAATCTAAATGCTCTAAAATGCAACCTAAATGCACCTAAAAACTATATATAAATATTACATATAAAACTCCCCCAAGCTAAACCATTGTTTGTCCTCAAGTAATAAGACATAGACATTAGAAAAGAAAGACAACCTACAATATAGGACTACAATAGGGGCAAAAACTCAATTGAAAACACGAGAGATATATATAATCACTACACAAACCAAACATCGAAACAATCCCGAACAAAGCTGCATAGCATGTCATGTAACACAATAGACTCTCGAAGCATACCACAAACCATCTCTCCCAAGCTAGATTTAATAAAACTTGACAGACCTCACTATAGTTTATGTGCACTCAAATCTCTCATGTGTTTAAAGGATAAATGATCACACTCAACCTAAACAAGTCGACTTTGACTTTTTGACTCATTATTTAATCAACAATACAATACATAATGATCAAGAGGACTTTTAGGGTTGTAATGGGGCTAAGGATAAAGGTATGGAAAATAATTTGGGAATTTGTGGTGGAAAAACCAAGAAGGGGGAGCATCATATAACTGAAAACATGAAAGGTCATATCAACTCCACACAACAACCAACAATCTCGAAATACGATCAACACTTTTCACTCAAGAAATTCAAGAATAACCCTTTTTATTTCACTTTATTCACAACTTTTTTTTCACTTCTTTTTTTCATTTCATTTTTCACTTTTTTTTCGTGTTTCTTTTTCCGAACTTTCATTTCAATTTCCAAGCTCACTAAACATACTCTTCCATCCATTTAAACCACAAATAGAGCACTTCAATTTAATATAAACCAAAAAAAAAACTAATACTCGCTCCCCTAAGCTAGGCTTGGGACAAGAATCAAATGAGGCCAAAGGCTTGTAATGTAGGTATCAATCAAACATAGTCTGAAAAGGCTCGGCGGGGCTAGAGAAGGGATAATATAAAAACAAGAATAACTCTGGAGCTAAGATTGCGAAATGAAACGCCTGAATCATATCAAATTGTATGCGCTATCAAATATCAAGGAATACTAAGTCAACATCAAGATCAATGCAACAACTGAGGAACTAATCACACATGAAATAACAAAACTGACACAGATACGTCAGTTTATAGGCACAGAAGCTCACTTAGGTTAGGTGTCTGCACAGTAAAGTTAAATCGAGTCAGAGAGAGATCAATTAATCTTACCACAAACAATCAATTGCGAAACAATCGTGCTATGAAGAATCATGAACAAGATGAATGATGCTTAGTAAATGTAGTAAAATATCAATAAAGTTCTCTAGAAGTGCTAGCAACAGTCTCATAGATGCAACTACAATGAGATATAAGATGCTAATGCAACTAAGAAAGTAGTACAATTTTTTGGTTATACGTAAAATCCCACTCCTAGTGAGCGGTACAAACCGTGCAACATCCTACGAAAGCAATAAAGGATAGAATATCCCTCCCCCAAGCTAGAATCTGCAGTGTCATCACTGCAGATACCAGTTCAGAGAAAGTACCAAAACCATCTCCGAGATCACCAAATCACCAAAGTCGCCCACCAAGAGCCACAACACACCAATAAAACACCATACACTAACTCCGACAATCCAATAAACCAATAATTCGATCAATGTGTTCAAAACATTTTCAACAAGATGGCATCAAAACAAAAATCCAAGCAAAAATTCGTAATGAACATTAACAACAGGTACAAGTGAGAATAGATGCTTACTACCCAATTAATTAGGGAGAAGTGTCAAATATGCTCAAAAATCATGTCAGAATGCTTCGCGAATGCTAACTTGAATCAATTTGATGCCTATTCGAGAGAATCCAATAACAACAATGGATAAAAAAATTAGAAGTTCATTAGGAAAAAGTCATAATAAAAGAAAAAAAAATCAGATTAATATAAATTGAGAATAAAAGAAAAAGAAGAAATAAAACAAAAAAAAGGAAAGAAAGAAGAAACGAAGAAGAGGTCAGACGGTAAAAGGAGTGGGGTGGGGGGCCAGGTGTGATGCGGCAGAGACGTTAGTTGACGGTGGAGAGGCAGTGGTGTGGTGTGTCAGTGCGCCGGCGGGTGGATGGTGGTCTGCATTGGTGATTGATGAGGAGAGATGGCGGGGGACGTTGGGTTGCTGCCCAGACCAGGAGGGGGTCGCGAGGGGTTTGGTGTGCGGTGTGGATGTCAGCGATAAGTCGGTGGTAGTGCACCAGTAATTAGTCGCGCAGACCAAGAGGGGGTCGCGAGGGCAACGATGGAGAAGGAGTGAAGAACAGTACGGTGAGAAAGACGAAGGAAAGAAATAGGGGGCGTGAGGAAGACGAAGCAAAGAAACAGGCGATTCTCTTTTTTTTTAAATCTCTCTCGCCCGGTCAGGCAACAAACGGCCCAGTCAGGCCAAATACTGTGCCCGGTCGGGCTGACTTACCCGGTCAACCGGGCAACCCACACTTAGATAATTTTTTTGATTTTTTGATTTTCTCCAAAATTCTCCCGAATTCGCTTGCGCGCCCGGTAGGGCAATGTTGCCCGGTCGACTGGGCGACCAATGCTTCGAGAACTCTATTTTTTCTTCTTTTTTAATCTCGTTCCACCTACAACAAATACAAAAAAGAACACACCAAAGTGAGTAAAATCACTCAAAAAGGATGAAACAGAGATAAAATTCAAAATAAAAAGTAAAGAAAAGTAAAAAGTCAAAACTCGGGTGGCCTCCCGACAAGCAGAAATTTAAGGTCTTACATGACCATTTAAGATTAGTAGACCACTCATAATAGTTCAATGCTCTAAGAAGCTTATCATAAGTTACTGCAAACATCTCAGAGCATATGATGTAAGAGTGAAAAGGAAAAATGAAATAAGTTAGTCCTAGAAAATTATTAAAACAACAAAAAGAAAAATCAAAGGAAAAGTGATATTTACATGAAGAAGAAAAATCGTTAGTACTTTTACATGACTCAAAAGGAAGAAAAGAAACTAAGTGTACATTAGTTACATGATCATGAGAGTCATTCAAAGGGGGAGAAAGAAGAAATGATGGAGGATATAATATAGGTGAAGAAGGAATTAGGTCATATTTTTTAGAAAACGGAACATGAAACTCAAAAACAACAGGTGGAATCAACAAAGACTCATGAATCATCTCACTCTTAACTTGACTTTCCTCTAAAGAGGAAATTTCAACCATGGTTTCTTCCTCATGCAAATTATATCCATCACATTGGTCTTTCTCTCAATCTTTTCATCATCCTAATATTTCATTTATTATCCAACCCTCATCATCATCATAAATAAACGGTTTGGGGCTAGAATTTTGAGCACATTGACATTCATATTGGGAATAGGGGTCAAAACCATTTACTAATGTCACATTACACGAAGAAAAATAACGAGAAGTAGACTGACAATTAGAACAATAAGGGGGTGGTGTCATGTAAGTTTGGGGTGAAAGAGCAGATGAAGAAATCTCCCACTCATAAGATCCCTAGCCAACCACAAAATTAAATCCCAACAATAATCAAGTGATTGGAATAAAAATTTCCCATTAGACATAGATTCTACCACCATCCTAGTCTCTTCATTTAACCCCTCATAAATCACTAGACACATATTCCACAGTTCAATTCCATGATTAGGACCAATATAATCGCCAAGTCTATGATAGTATTTCCATAATGCTTCATTCTCATACTGAGGAAAAGAAAAAAATTCTCTAGAATTACTAGCATATACATGAGGTTCACATAACATATGAAGTAATTCAGGAGAACTCATGCAAAAATTAGGAGGATTTTGATATGATGTATCAAAACTGTAAACATGAGAATTGCAAGAATTATCACAATATTGCCTATCAAAAGAATCATCCCCGTCATAAAAATAACATGACTCCATGATACAAAAAAAATAAAACTATTCACAAAAGGGAAAAAAATATATACAATTTAGTCTCACCAATAATAAAAACTAAATAAAACTATACCGTCTTCCCCGGCAACGGCGCCAAAATTTGATAGGTTGTCGTACACCTGTCAAAAGTAATTCATGTAAAACCTTCTAACAATGTAGTAGGGTAAGTAGGGTCGAATCCACAGAGAGATATTTGTTTTAATATAGCTTCTAAGATCTGGGAAAACTAAACAAGATCAGAGATGTAAGAATTAATTCTAAGCTAATAAAATACGAAAATCAAACTAAAAAGGTTTAGGGTAATGGTTCACCATGTTCACATATATAATCAATCATAATATCATCAATAGTTCAATTAATCAGATATCTAGAGCACAAGTTAATCCTTCGGCCGGGTCTTAACGCTCTCAAATCAACATATGCAGTATGGTCGCTAACATAATCAGATTTGCTAATTGCAGGTAAGCCTCTAAGGAGTACTATCTTTCGATATATGACTCGTTATTAGTAAGATTTAATCAGACAATTGATCAGGTTGCAAGATTAAAATAAGCCTAATCAATTAGAAATATCAATGACTAATCAAATCATCAATAACATCAATCAATATTCATAGCATATAAACATGGATTCCCAAACCCTAGAAATAAAAACTACTCTATCATGAAATAAATAATAAAAACTACATCTATAAAGGAAAACATAATTAAAGAAATAATTGAAAGAAACTAATAGAAATCATGAATTAATGAAGAACATGAAAAACTAGGGTTTAGTACTCAGCTAGCTAGAGAGAAAAAGAAGAAGAAAACTAAACTATCAGAATAAATAAAAATAACGTGTGAGAAGTAGGAGAGTAGAGTTAGGGCTCCTCATCTAAATAATATTAAGTAACCTAATATGAGTAGGAAAGTAAGTTACAAGATAAAGAAAGTCGAAATATTCATTAAATGGGCGGAATTAATGATCCGCGCGTACGGTAGCAGATTCCAGCAGAAACAACTCGAACTTCCGAAAGGCATAACTCCTTGACTAGAAGTCTCCTCGGGGAGTGCCACCTATAATTAGAAAGATCTTTAAGTCTAGTTTCCATATCTGGTGAAATTATTCAATTTTAAGAAGCACATCAAAAGTTATGATCATAAGATTATACGGGACTCCTTTTTCACATTTCTTCTAATGATTTTCCACTTTGTTTTCGCTCAAACTCGTACTATAACATATCCATACGATCCTTATGCAATGTATCTTATTTCCAAATGCTCCTAATCCTCAAGTTTAGATAATTATGCTCCAAATACGTTCTTAATTCATGAAGTTCATCAAAAATTAGAAAACATACCGAATTGGAGTAGAATAGCACAACTTGAGAATATAGTGCAATAATGAACCTAATAATGAATCTAAATGCTCTAAAATACACCCTAAATGCACCTAAAAACTATATATAAATATGACATATTAGTCATGGACCCTTTTCAGCCATAATCTAAACCTAACTATAGTTGAAACGTAGAACTGGACTTTAGGTTGATAACTTTTGCAATATTGTTATGTGAGCATCAATGTTATGTGACATTTGCTTGTGAATGCATTCTTTTTGCCTATTCTTGACTTGTCAAAGTACTCATGGGTATTGCACCTAAAATCGCGTCTAAAAACATCGTCAAGTTAACCAAACTTTCGCCAAATTACAAATTGCATGCTGGGGGCAGTGCGTCGAGCGCACCGTGACGCACCTGGCGCACAGATCTTGCATCGGATGCAATGGCACCGCGCCGAGCGCAAAGCTGTGCGCCAGACACACCACAATGCGCCTGGCGCACAACCTTTGTGTCTCATGCTATTGCCAATTCGACTATCATTTAAGTCAATAAAGTTTGTATTTTCGTCCGTCATAATGTGTTTTGCCGATTTAGTTGTCTTAATGGTCAATCCTGCATTCTTCCCGTCTGCATTCGCGTAGAGTCATGATCATTCTAGGAGTCCTTTTGTCTACTTCCTCCGTTCCAATTTAGTTGTGATACTTTCCATTTTAGGAAGTTTTAAATTAGTTGTTACACTTTCATTTTGGATAATAACTTCTCTCTATCTCTCTCCTATCACATGGGACCCTTTTGTTTTCTTTCTCTATCTCTCTCCTCTCCAAAAATTGCCTAGGAGTCTGTGATTTTAAAAGTGTCACAACTAAATTGAAACGGAGGAAGTAAAACAAATCTCACCTAATTCAAACATAAAAATCGATCTTTTGGTACAAATCACCAAAGGTAGAGTTAGAGTCGTCATGCATGTCTACCTTCTCCAAAATCTTACCTATCATCTATCCTATCATGTTCCACCTTTGCAAAAAAACATCTCTTTTTCAAAATCAATCATACACCCTCTTCTATTCTACATTGTTAGAAAATATTTACTAATCATCATCATACTACATATTCAAAAATAATCTTTTCAAAGTTAATCCATTATATTTTCCCAATAAAAGATTAAAACAAGGGGTCCATTATATTTAAACCCTAGTCAACTCTTTGGACTATAAAAGTTCAACCCTAGGACTAGTTTGCATCTCTATGTAAATCCTAGTCAAGTCTTCGGACTATAAAAGTTCAATCCTTGGTCTAGTTTGCATCTCTATGTAAACCCTAGTCAAGTCTTCGGACTATTAAAGTTCAATCCTAGGTCTACTTTGCATCTCTATGTAGACCCTAGTCAAGTCTTTGGACTATAAAAGATCAATCTTAGATCTAGTTTGCATCTCCATGTAAGCCCTAGTCAAGTCTTCGGACTATAAAACATCAATTCATACCGTTAGGCCTAGCCTGCTTGCTCTCCTGTAAGTTCAAAGTCTAGTCCAGTCTGCCTGCATAGTCCAGTCCAGTCCATATTGATGTTATGGTTTTATATAGAGTGTTAGGTGCATTTAGTTTGCATTTCTAGTTCATATTAGAGCATTTAGGTGCATATTTGCATGATTTACTCAAGTTTTGCTCTACTACTCCCCGTTTGCGTGTTTCGATGATTTTTAGGTTATTTTGATGCAAATTGATTATGATTATCTACGATCAAGCCTATTAATCATTGAGGATGAAGATAGCTTGCACAAGGATCACAATGCATCTGTTTGGGACAATTTCGAGTTAGAATGAAGCAAAGAGTTAGTGAAAGAAGTGCCAAAACTGACACTTGTTCACTATTTTGATCATAACTCTTGATAAAAAATTAATAATCAAGAAATTCCAGTTGGGTTGGAAACTAGACTTTAAGAACTTTCCAATGATAGGTCACACGCCTCAAACGGACTTCTGGTTTGAGAGATACAGCCTTCGTAAGTTGACGTAAAATCGCAGTTTTCCCGCCCGATGGGATCGGGCGGTTTAGCCCGATCGGGCCCGAGAACATATTCATCTGGCTGCGTTCTAGAGTTGAAAACAAGAGGAAAAGACTCCCGCCCGATGGGATCGGGCGAGCTTGCCCGATCGGGCGGGTAGTCCGTCATATTTCTGAAATAAAGAGCTTTTCACCCGATGGGGTCGGGCGAGTTGGCCCGATCGGGCGGTTGACCCTGCACGCGTATTTTAATGATTTCCGGGCTATTTTCGTATTAATTTTCCTTTATGTTTTAGGTTTAGTATAAATACGAAAATTAGAACATTACTAAGACATCTTTTATTCAATCTTTGTTTTAGCCATTATTTTTCATAGTTTTCTCTCAAGAACCCTAGTTTACTACTTTTCATTTTGAATTCAAGATCAAACATTTGGATTGCTTGCAAGTTTAATATAGTTCTTTCATTTGGTAATCTTCTTCATTATTTTCTCCATTATTGATTGCTTTCTCTATTATTGATTAGATTGATTTCTTAATTATTTGCAATAGTTCAAAGTATGAGTTTTTACAGGGATTTTGTTATTGTTTTCTTAAGCATGAGTGAGTAGTTTTATTTCTAGGATTGTGGGGACCTATGTGTGCAATGAGGGATTGATAGATGAGTATAATTACCTTTTATTTCAATTGTTTCCTATGATTGAATCGTTCATGCTAGATTTATGCATTAGGCCTGATTTGTATTTCTATTATCGCAATATTGAATCTGCTTCGAGAGGAGAGATTTTGTATAGGCTTTCAATCATTAGGCAGAGTGATCCTTGACCATGCGAGAGCGGCTAGGTGATCTTTGAGAGAGGTAATGTTCGAGAGAAATTACACGTGCCCTAGATAAATTGACTTATTGGGTGGTTATTATTCGTCTCTGATTTCCCGAATTGTATGCATAGTGATCCATAGTCCTCGTTCTTTGTTAATTGATTCATACCTTCATATTTAATTTAGGCTTTCAATCATTAGGCAGAGTGATCCTTGACCATGCGAGAGCGGCTAGGTGATCTTTGAGGGAGGTAATGTTCGAGAGAAATTACATGTGCCCTAGATAAACTGACTTATTAGGTGGTTATTATTCGTCTCTGATTTCCCGAATTGTATGCATAGTGATCCATAGTCCTAGTTCTTTATTAATTGATTCTTACCTTCGTATTTAGTTCTGTTATTTGCTTAGTTTAGTAAAACAACCATTTTCATCTGATTTAGTTAGTATAATATTAGAATTCAGATACAATAGTATAACTTTCTCCCTGTGGATTCGATCCTGACTTCCCTGACTACTTGTTAGTGGACCTTAGGTTATTTTTGATAAGGTGATACGACTTTAGCCTGTCAAATTTTGGCGTCGTTACCGGGGAGACGGCTTATTACTATTATATCTGAACTGTTAATATTAGACTAATTGTATATATATATATATATATATATATATATATATATATATTTATAAATATTTTTTTATTTTTTTTATTTGAATGACGTCTATCTCTTTTCCCCAATTTGAACATGAAGTGTTTTGGAGATATAAGCTTAGATTTGAAAACTATCTTGGTCCCGACCATTTATTTGAACAATGGGAAATTGGTTTAGTGATCTATGAGCGTTTGAATGATGATACGAGGGTAGTTGTAGATTCCATGAGTGATGGTAAATTCATGAATATGACACCTGAAGTGGGTTGTAATTTGTTTGAGCAATTAGCTAGGGAAACCTTTGAGTGGGAGATGACAAGATATGTTACTCCAGCTCTAGAAAATTCATCTATCTATGATTCTCAAACTCTTACCTCTCCATCTGATTTTTGTTCTTGTTGTCACTCTTATGATCATGATATTTCTCTTTGTCCACATAATGAGTCATATATGCATGTCAATAACCCTATCCCTGAGTTTAATTTGTCTAATGCTCCATCTGAATCTGATAATATCAAAGATTTTCTTTATGATTTCATGAATGAATTTAATAAGGTTTAGGAGGATTATAAATTTGTTCAGGAGGATTATATGTTGCAACTAGCAAATATTGCAGAAAGTCAAAGATCAATAGCATCTAGACTAAAATCTATTAGCCAACCTATTGAGCAACATTTGTATTATGATGATGTGTTGGTTGAGAATGCTAGTTCATTAGAAGAAGGTTATCATTTGACTCTTGATGGTACTTTAAATAAGGAAAAGATGGATATAATGGATGTTTTTGAGGAGGAAAAATCATTAGTTATAGAATCAATGATTGAAAAACCATTGGTTATTGAACTTTTTAATGAAAACTCCTTTGTTGACAAGCTTATTGATGAGAGTGAAGTTTTAGGTAAAGAGTTTGAATATGCTGAAAGCGTACAAAAATTCGATGTTGAGCCTAACCTGCATAACACTCATATCCTGTTTTCACGGAAGCTTGATCTTGTACCTTCATCCCCTGTGTTATATCCTCCTTGTTTTCATAAAGATCTATTGTCGCACGATAATTTTGACCAAGTAAATATTCATGTTCATCTGGTGAAACCTGAGGAATTGCATGATAGTTGTACATTTTTTTCTTTTTCTTATGATTCTTTTTCTTGTGGTACCTCTAACCCCCTATTAGTGAATATAATTATGCTTGCTGTCAAGCAATATCGAGTGTTCAATAACATGTTTGCAGGGGAATTTGATAAGTTACTGAAGGCATTGGATTCTTCATAATGTAAAAAGTATTTCGGTCGTGCGGGACCCTAAAAACCAGCGCTTATCGGGAGGCAACCCGACTTTCTAACCTTTAGATGTTATCTTTATTTCTACTTTATGACTACTTTGCTAACGTGTGTTCCAGTGACGTGCTCTTGGTTGTGGTGGCAGTGTCAATACTGTTTGGCACACTCTATGTTCATTACCCACCTTTTCTGTGAGTTGTACCCATCCCTTTTTTTTTGCTTCGTTGTTCTTCTCAGTATTCACATTGAGGACAATGTAAAGTTCGGCTTGGGGAAGGATGTCACTTTGTGCATGTTAGTTGCATACTAGTTTAGATTTATTGCTTTAGTAGGATTGTTACATGGTTTGTACCACTCATTAGGGGTGGGAGTTTACATGTAACGAAAAAAAAATAACCTGCTTTCTTAGTTGCATTAGAATTTTTTTTTTCATATTAGATTTCATATCGTTTTAGTTTGCATCTATTGGACTATTGCTAACACTTTTTGAGAACCTTGTTTATATTTCACTACACTTCCTAAGCGTCATTCATCTTGTTCATGATTCTTCATAGCACCATTGTTTTGCAATTGATCGTTTGTGGTAAGATTGTTTGATCTCTCTCTGGCTCGATTTAACTTTACTGTGCAGACACCTAACCTAAGTGAGCTTATGTGCCTATAAACTGACGTATCTGTGTCAGTTATGTTCTTTCATGTGTGATTAGTTCCTTAGTTGTCGCATTGATCTTGACTTTGACTTGGTACTCATTGATATTTGATAGTGCATACATTTTGATATGATTGAGGCGTTTCATTTCATGATCTTAGCTCCAGAGTTATTCTTTTTTATTTCATATTATCCTTTCTCTAGCCCCGTTGAGCCTTCCTAACTATGTTTGATTAATTACCTATATTACAAGCCATTGGTCTTATTTGATTCTTGTCCTAAGCCTAGCTTGGGGGGGCGAGTATTAGTTTTGGTTTGGTTTGTATTGAATTGAAATGCTCTATTTCTGGTTTAGATGGATGGAAAATATGTTTAGTGAGCTTTGAAATAGAATTGAAAGTTCGAAAAAAAAACAAAAAGAAAAAAAAAAGTGAAAAATGAAATGAAAAAGAAGTGAAAAAAAGAGATGAGAATAAAGTGAAATAAAAAGGGTTATTATTGAACTTCTTGAATGGAAAAAGTGTTGGTTATATTTTTTTTGGAGATTGTTGGTTGTTGCGTGGAGTTGTGACTTTTCATGGTCATGTTTTCTGTTATATGATGCTCCCCCTCATTGGTTTTTCCACCACAATTCCCAAATTATTCTCCATACCTTTAACCTCAGCCCCATTACAACCCTTAAAAGTCCTCTTGATCATTATGTATTGTATTGTTGAGTATTAAGTGAGTCAAAAAGTCAAAGTTAAAGAGTACATGTTTCATATGAGTCGACTTGATTTAGGTTGAGTGTCATCATTTATCCTTTAAACACATGAGAGATTTGAGCGTACATAACTATAGTGAGGTCTGTCAGGTTTGGTTAAATCCAGCTTGGGAGAGATGGTATATGGTATGATTGGAGAGTCGATTGCGATACATGACATGCTATGCGACCTTGTTCGAGATAGTTTCGATTCTTGGTTTGTGTAGTAATTATATCTCTCGTGTTTTCAGTTGAGTGTTTAATTGGCCATATTGTAGTCCCTTATTGTAGGTTGTCTTTCTTTTCTAATGTCTATGTCTTATTGCTTGTGGACAAGCAAAGATATAGCTTGGGGGAGTTTGATGTTATGGTTTTAAATAGAGTTTTAGGTGCATTTAGGTTGCATTTCTAGTTCATATTAGAGCATTTAGGTGCATATTTGCATGATTTACTCAAGTTTTGCTCTACTACTCCCCGTTTACGTGTTTCGATGATTTTTAGGTTATTTTGATGCAAATTGATTATGATTATCTAAGATCAAGCCTATTAATCATTGAGGATGAAGATAGCTTGCACAAGGGTCACAATGCATCCGTTTGGGACAATTTCGAGTTAGAATGAAGCAAAGAGTTAGTGAAAGAAGTGCCAAAACTGACACTTGTTTACTATTTTGATCATAACTTTTGATAAAAAATTAATAATCAAGAAATTCTAGTTGGGTTGGAAACTAGACTTTAAGAAATTTCCAATGATAGGTCACACGCCTCAAACGGACTTCTGGTTTGAGAGATACAGCCTTCGTAAGTTGACGTAAAATCGCAGTTTTCCCGCCCGATGGGATCGGGCGGTTTAGCCCGATCGGGCCCGAGAACATAGTCATCTGGCTGCGTTCTAGAGTTGAAAACAAGAGGAAAAGACTCCAGTCCGATGGGATCGGGCGAGCTTGCCCGATCGGGCGGGTAGTCCGTCATATTTCCGAAATAAAGAGCTTTTCGCCAGATGGGGTCGGGCGAGTTGGCCCGATCGGGCGGTTGACCCGGCACGCGTATTTTAATGATTTCCTGGCTATTTTCGTATTAATTTTCCTTTATGTTTTAGGTTTAGTATAAATACGAAAATTAGAACATTACTAAGACATCTTTATTCAATCTTTGTTTTAGCCATTATTTTTCATAGTTTTCTCTCAAGAACCCTGGTTACTACTTTTCATTTTGAATTCAAGATCAAACATTTGGATTGCTTGCAAGTTCAATATAGTTCTTTCATTTGGTAATCTTCTTCATTGTTTTCTCCATTATTGATTGCTTTCTCTATTATTGATTGGATTGATTTCTTAATTATTTGCAATAGTTCAAAGTATGAATTTTTTCATGGATTTTGTTATTGTTTTCTTAAGCATGAGTGAGTAGTTTTATTTCTAGGATTGTGGGGACCTATGTATGCAATGAGGGATTGATAGATGAGTATAATTACCTTTTATTTCAATTGTTTCCTATGATTGAATCGTTCATGCTAGATTTATGGATTAGGCCTGATCTGTATTTCTATTATCGCAATATTGAATCTGCTTCGAGAGGAGATATTTTGTATAGGCTTTCAATCATTAGGCAGAGTGATCCTTGACCATGCGAGAGCGGCTAGGTGATCTTTGAGGGAGGTAATGTTCGAGAGAAATTACATGTGCCCTAGATAAATTGACTTATTGGGTGGTTATTATTCGTCTCTGATTTCCCGAATTGTATGCATAGTGATCCATAGTCCTAGTTCTTTGTTAATTGATTCATACCTTCATATTTAATTTAGGCTTTCAATCATTAGGCAGAGTGATCCTTGACCATGCGAGAGCGGCTAGGTGTTCTTTGAGGGAGGTAATGTTCGAGAGAAATTACATGTGCCCTAGATAAATTGACTTATTGGGTGGTTATTATTCGTCTCTGATTTCCCGAATTGTATGCATTGTGATCCATAGTCCTAGTTCTTTGTTAATTGATTCATACCTTCATATTTAATTTAGGCTTTCAATCATTAGGCAGAGTGATCCTTGACCATGCGAGAGCGGCTAGGTGATCTTTGAGGGAGGTAATGTTCGAGAGAAATTACATGTGCTCTAGATAAATTGACTTATTGGGTGGTTATTATTCTTCTCTGATTTCTCGAATTGTATGCATAGTGATCCATAGTCCTAGTTCTTTATTAATTGATTCTTACCTTCGTATTTAGTTCTGTTATTTGCTTAGTTCAGTAAAACAACCATTTTCATCTGATTTAGTTAGTATAATATTAGAATTCAGATACAATAGTATAACTTTCTCCCTGTGGATTCGAACCTGACCTCCCTGACTACTTGTTAGTGAACCTTAGGTTATTTTTGATAAGGTGATACGACTTTAGCCTGTCACATATCTGCATATGCATATAGTTAGACCTATGTCAGCATCAAGGTCAAGCCCATACTAGTCCAAAACCCATAACCATTTCTAATCCTCCATTTCAAATACATTTCCCATTTCCATCTCCATTTCCATTTTTCATTTATCATCTCCCATTTCCCATTTCTCCATCTCTCATTTTCATTTCCCATTTCAAAATTCATTTCTTAATATTTATGAGATCCATTCGATTGCAGTTCAGGACAGGTCGTACCCTCACCCTCAAACTCAATATATGGTTCATTGACCATTAATGGAGTCATGACAGGGAAATCTACATTGGATAAGTCCCACAGTTGTCCCTAAGATTTCCCAATATCCAATTAGGTTTATGAGTCTTCCTTTAAAGACTTGTTGGCGACTTCAAAACGTTTTCAATAAAACCTTTACAATAAGGTAGTTAAATACGCGCTCACACCGCATAGGCGAAATAAAAATACGCCTACAAGTAAGGGGACCTTCTTTTGGGTTGTGTAGGGATACAGTCATAGGCTTGGTTTTGGGCTTGGTCTTGGACTTGGTTTTGGGCTGAGTTTGGATAAATTCGGCTGAAGAAAAGATGTCAATGTAACCAAATTTATCCCTTGTTTTCAACCATTTCTGCACCCCCTCCTCATTAACTATTTCAATCTTCCTACCATTAATGTGATAACCTCCCTCCTTATACCAAATCCTAATCACATCAGGACATGGCTCCCCATTGCATTGGTAGCTACTATTAACATATCCAATAAGCATTTGCTGGTTTATTTCATTAACATAAACATGACATTTTGAACTGATCCACCCACCCTTATATGCAGCACTAATTTTCTCCTTTTTCTTGGTTTCAACAAACTTACCCCCAATGTAAAATCTAAAAGTGAATGTGTTATGTTCTTCAATTACCATGCTGAATTCAGTAAACAATTAAACAATTTTGAATTAGGCTCAGAAAATTAGGGTTTTCAATTGCAATAAAGAATTACTTTATTTTCAACTGCAAGCAAACACGTCAATAAAAAAATTAGGGTTCTAATTTCAAAGCAATTAGTCCAAACCATTACAGTAACTTGTAAAAATACGAATAAAGAGGATTGTTTACCTTAACTAGGGCAACTTTTCGATGTTTTTCATGTTGCATGCTTTGGTCCCTTCAACTCAGTCAATGGTAAGATTCTTTGGGACCACCTTCAACTGAGTCAACTCACCGACAAGTGCAATGCTGGAAGATGATGACAATAAAGAATTGATTACAGGTTCATTTGTCAGGGGTAATTGAATGGAGAAAATAACAGTGAGAGTGAAAGAGATGAAGAAATGAGGCAACAATGGTTCAAAGGGGGAAAATTCGTAATTTCAGGGTAAGGGTTAACTGCATTAAACTAACTGGGACCCACTAACGTTTCTCTTCACAGAATATGTTAAGTGGTGGGAGTTTAAAAACATTTTGGTGATATAAGGTGGTTATTAAAAAAATTAAACATATAAGGTGGTTATTTTGAAAAAGTTGAACTTATAAGGTGGTAAAAGTAAAAAAAAATCCATTTTTTCTTTCTTAAAACCGCCTATATGGACATGCCAGGTTAAATTTCTTTTGAACTTGCCGCCTACATAGACAACCATCATTAGTACAATTATAAATAAATTTCTTTTATATGCAATATTATCATCATATATGTGTGCTGGAAAAAAAATCCGAATCAATTTTATATAGGAAAAATTGGCGTGAATAGCACCAACTATTGGCTTGGTGCACAAAACAGCACGAACTAAACAAGGTGTGATGCACAACACGAAGTGTATGGCATGAGTGCATAAATCAACATAAACAACGATTTTGGCATAGTTCCACAACACAAGCTTTAAGGCTTTGGTAAATGAATCTCAGGCCAAAATCGTCATGTATGTTGTTTCGCGCACCAATGCCATAAAGTTTGTGTTGTGCATCATACCTCGTTTAGTTTGTGCTGTTATGTGCACCAAACTAATAGTTGGTGCTGTTCGCGCCTATTTTTCCTTTTATATATGATTGTTTCTTATCTGCTATTTTTATTTCATATTGCATTTTTAGTTATATATCTTGTATAACCATATTACCGACATGTATAATAGTAGACCAATTTGGCACTATAAATTGCTCTAATATACCTTTGTCAATTAAGAGTTCTTAAAATATTATTATATTGTATATTTTTTAACTGTAGATAAACTGTACAGCTAGGGATAACCCTCTACAAAGGCGGATTACGCATCCCCATTTCACCACACATCCCTTATCTTCTTCCAACTTTTATCTCAACTCACAAAAAAATTCTTCCTTAGTTTTCCGGCAACCATGTTCCACGCTGATAACAATCGTCCTCCTCCTTCCCCTTATTCTTTTTAGGAGGATTTTAGGTTAATAAGACTCTACCGGTTTCTTTTTCCTTCCCATGGGATTAATGATATATCTCCTAATACACAAGTAGAAACCGATTTTTTTATCAATCTCCCCCGAAGACTGGCGAAAAATGCACATTTTTCGTCTTCAAGGGCATTTTTAGGAAGTATTTTTTCTTCTCTCTCTTCGTTTAATTTTTTTCTATTTCTGGTATTTTATCAATTTTTTTGCTTCGTTAATGCCGCATGCTATTTCACTGTTTTTGTTTGTATTGTTTATGTTTAATTATAATGATATAAATCAGGGGGAGATATTATATATGATTTCTTATAATGTACTAATTTATTACCATTCCTAACTTTAGATTATTGTCTACATGAATAAAGTTAAAATGACAGATCAGCTTGTAAAAAGACAATTCAATATGGTAGACATATCCGGATAAAAATTTATGGGATGGAAAGTTGATGCTCAAATGAATCTGAAAGCCCAAGGCTTGGAACATACGATAAAAGATGACAAAAGCACCCCAGGCGAAGGAACAGATGCGGCTCTTGAAACAAAAGTTGTAACTGAGCAAGAAAAAGCTAAAACCTTAGTATTATTAAGGCATCACTTGCATGAAAGCTTAAAAACAGAACACTTGCTAGTTGAAGATCCAAAAGAGTTATGGGATAATCTCAATGATAGGTTTGGGCATCACAAAAGGGTGCTCCTACCTATGGCATTATTTGACTGGGACAAAGTTACGGTTCCTGGATTTCAAGTCCATTAGTGACTACAATTCTACATTGCATAAAATAGTACTCCCTCTGTTTTTTTATCCTTCTCACTTTTTTTGTGCACGTCTTCCAATGCACATCTTTGAAGATAAATATCTTTCATTATATATTAGTAAAAATTGTAATGATCGAATATTAATAAAGTACTAATTGAGACGAATCAAACAAGACCCCACATGACTATATTTTTTCTTGTAAATTCAAAAAAATTGAGAAGATTCTCTCTAAATATGAATAGTGTCAAGATTCCAAGTGAGAAACATAAAAAAAAAGAGGGAGTATCAATTATGAGATACTGTGATCAACTGATAACTGAAGAACAAATGATAGAGAAAACTCTCACTACTTTTCATGCAAATAACGTACTATATATTGCAAGAACAATATCGTGAAATGGGGGTTCAAAAAGCTTTCTTAGCTAATGTATGTATTGTTGGTCACCAACCAAAATAATGATATTTTATTGAAGAAACATAATCTTAGACCAACTGGGTCTTTGGCATTCTGAAGACCCAAATTATACTCAAGAGGGGGGTGAATTGAGTATTAGAATAGATTGTCACTTTTTCGATTTGATGTGTTATTAAAAACAAGGCTAGTGACAAAACTAATCTATGGCAGCGGAATAAATTAATTAACACACAAATTTAACGAGGTTCGACTCAACTCAAGCCTACGTCCTCCACTACTCTAATCACTCTTATTAATCAACTTAGATAATAAAAGGATTACACTCAATCAAAATCTGCACCTATGAAGACAATGATTCCCCAACATTTATCTACAAATGTTCAATGAAGTGATTACCAGAACCACTTCCCCAACTACTTTGCACACTAGCAGATAGCTCAATATAATGAAGTTCCCCCTGAAACTATGCTTCAACAAGGTTTAATGGGGAGTAATTATTCTCTCAACTGTCGTACTTATCTCAACTGTGTTTTAGGGTTTGTAGTCAGTGCAAGAAACTTTTCAAATTATTTAGAATTTTTCTTGGGAGAAACTCACTTAATTTCACGTAGTATCTTCGCTTAAGTAGGCCTTGAGTTGTAGAATAGGAACCGTCCTTATGTGGAAATATATTTGCCTAAATTGTTATTCACAATTTCTGGCAAATATATTTTCGTTGACTTTGTTCTGATTTATAAGAATAAAATCAATAGGACAATTTCTATTTACAACTCATACTTTACCGGCAATACACACGCTCAAAGTCCATCTTTGAAAACAAAATTTAGGAAAATATATTGATAGAATCTTTCCGAAAATATAACAGGACATTGAAATTCAGAATGTAGTACAGTGAACTGGTCTCGCAATGATCTCAAAATAGTTTAATGATCGACTACATGGAAATTTATGTTCAGAGATCAAGCTTGCAACTGATCTCATCACACTACATTCCATAAAATTTTTTGCACACCTCATAATACACCTAAAACTAGTTTAAGATTCAGACAAACATTACATCCTAAAGACCTATTCACTAAGTATTACAATCTTGATGATATCTTCAAAAGACTCTTGCTCCAATGACTTCACTTGATTGACTTGGGAGCGTTCTTGACCTTGAGCCTTTTACAATCCATTTAATGCAAAAATATGGTTAGACATACACATGCATATATCATTTAGATCACATCACAGGGTTAATTTATCATCATTCAAAACACAATCTTAGGAGCCCAACAAATTCCCCCTTTTTGATGATGACAAATAATGAAGTCCCTCACTAACCAAAACAACAAATGATTAGAAAAAACTTTTAAGAAGTCCTTATCACAAGGAACTTTATCAACATCTGTAAGTATTCCTTTTCACAAGGAACAAAGAACCTGCAAGCTATCATACTTAGATAATCTGTCAAAGAACAAAGAATCAGTTCAAGCTGATAGACTGGTTTTAAAAGCTCTAAGTACTCTCTCTAGTGTTAGTCTAGACACAACTGCTATGAGAAAGATCTTCCCCCTTTTTCAAGGAGTTAGAAAACTCTTCACACCTCCTTTCTTTTCCCACTTTTGACATCATTAAAAATCAAACATGCATGCAAAATAATATAACCAAATCATATTATGGAAACCAGTAGTAAACTACTAAGTTAAGCATTAAACGATATCTAGTTAAGTAGCTCAAACAACATCCTAGAGATGGTGTGACTAACATTGTTCCCACAGATCACAATCCAAAGTCATAACCCTAATTATCCAAAATATTACAAACTCGTCACAAACCAAACTACATAAGAAGCAATATTTTGTAATTCGAAAGAGGGAAACCAGAAGGAGTTTGATATTAGAGAGCAGTTATAAAAACATGGGAAAACAAGAAGATTATCATTCAGCAGAGTCATCCTCAGTCTCATTGACTTGATCATCATCACCATCATCTTGCTCACTTGCCTCTTCCTGATCAGACTTCTCTGGAGAAGCCCTATTCTCAAAAGTAGACTCTGATGAAGTAGCTTGGGTAGCAGGAGCAGCTTTCAACTTCTTCTCACTCCCGACAGACGAGCATCTAATCTTTTTCGCTGTTCCCCAAAGGCAGTGCACAACTAAGTGACAGAACTAAGCATCTGCTGCTTCACTGAATTCTATTTACTGATCTGCTTCACCAGAGATAAAGTGGCTTCAAGATCTGCAGTATTGGTCTCAGCACTAGTTTAATCACCAGTCTCTTTCCCGTCTTTCATCCACAACACACCATCAGTAAAGGTCATTCCCTTTTTACCTAACATATGATTTAAGAAGGTGGACATCTTCCCAAATTCTCCGGATAACTTTATTTACTTTTTTTTCTTAAAAATGAAGGTCAACCAACCTCCATATATAAGGTAATCCATGATTAGCCTTCTCCAAATAGTCAACCATGTGAGCCAACACTAGTGCAAGGAGGTTAATGTGAATTCTTTCCAGTAGGCAATACATGACAATAGAATCCAATAATCCAACAGTGAATTCTACCCTGACCCCTAGGCGATACAATCTTACAAGCCAAAGTATGCAATACTCTCAGCATGGGTCCTTAAGATGATTGATATGATAACCATCCTTGTCATCAAAGAGACCTGTAAACAACCGCTAGCTCCTGGATATCTTGACCAGTAATTCCCCTGATGACTGGCCAACTATCCTTAGAGTACACATACATTCTTTCTCTAGGCACTCCCAGTGCCTTAGCCAGACCAGATTCAGACAACACAAGCACATACCCATCAACCTTAGTTTTCACATAACCATCAGCCTTTGACATCAAACTCTCATAAAACTCAGCCACAACAGATTCATAAATATTCACACTTTTAGAAAACAGACCAACCACTTCTGAAACCTAACACATCTTTCAATTCATACAAAAATCTTTGATTCAACCAACCACTAGGACAGATAAACCCATAAAGTATGATACACTCACTCAAATCATACAAAGGTTCATGAGAAGAAGAAGCAATAGGTTTACCTTTCTTGGCTATCTCCAAATCAGAAGGAAGAGCATCAACCAACATTTTCCTCTTTTTGTCCTTCTTTTTCTCATTGTCCTCCTTCGCATGCTCCTCATCACATGTTTCTTCTTTAACTGATTTTTCAGGATGGGCATTCTTCTTTCGCTTAGGGGTTGAAATAGTGATATTAGGTTTTGGAGAGGGAGATTTTGAGGGTTCAGTTTTACCTGATTTTCCTGCAGTGGACTTCTGAAGCACTTCCATTGCAATTCTAGAAATTTATAGGTTTAATTAAGTCGAGGTTTCAAGTTGCACAACCTTCTTAGTCTTTTCCTTCACTTTCTTCTCCTTTGGAAGAGATGGTTTTTGGAGCCTCAATTATTGCAAGCGGGAGTTTGTTTTTTGGTACATTTTGCTTCTTCTCTTTAGTGTGGTGAAAGGAAATTGGTTCATATTTCTCAGGTTCATCCTCCTTTTCTAATCGAGAGCCAGAGGAGATTTTTGAGGGAAAAGAGTAGGCTCTTTGGGACTTTTCTTTTGAGAGGTAGTTTTTGTGGTGGATTTCAGAGTTTTGTTGTAGGAGTTTTCTTTTGAGGAGCATCACTTTCTTGTTCAACAATTTCTTTCAATTTCTTATTTTTCTCTGAATATGGAAAACTGATAATAGGAGATTCTTCACCCACTTCCTTATGCAAACGTGTACTTCTTATTTTTGATATTTTTTCAAACAAGTGAGAGACAATGATACTGAATTCTTCTATGTGAATAATTATTAAGAACACAAAGCGTTTGAGAGTTAGAGAGAGAATTCTGCAAGAAGAAAAACCAAAAACATAATAAAAAAGAAAAGAGAGAAACATCGAAGATTTTATCATATAAGATAATAAAATGATCAGGAATTCTTCTAAGAAAGTATAAAACCAACTTGTAATGGTTACAAATAAGGCAATTTAAGATTATGGAAGTGAATAATTGTCATTATGGCAAGTAAAGAACCATCTCTTTTCGGTTGCCATAATGAACTCTGTAACTGTCAAATCACATAATTGATCTGACAATCTATGAAATATTTTTTAAAAATAAAATATTTTCAGAAATTTCAAATTTTGAAAAATAACGGTCTCAAATAACTAGTCTCCAGGTGGTTTGATATTGGTCTACGCAAAAATATCAATTAGGGCATAAACACTTGGCAACTTAGAGTTTCAACAATCAGAACAACATTATCTAAGAAGAACTTTGCGAGTCCTTAGCATAGAATTTGTGATGCTAGATAATCACACAGTAATATACACAATGCATGATCAATTTTCTAATCATAAGGGAAAAATGAAGATTTAGACAGTTACCCATCTAATCTTGACTAACTCAAAGAGAGTACGAAGTCTGACAAAAGCTTCCCTGGAAAAGAGTTTTGTAAATATGTCAGCCAATTGATCCTCTGATTTGTAAAATTTCAATTCAACATTACCTTTCTCTCTACATTGTCTTTGAGAAAGTGATGCCTTATCTCAATATATTTGGTCCTTAAATGCTGAACATGATTTTTTGAGATGTTAATGGCACTTGTGTTATCACAAGGAATGGGAGCACTAGTAGACTCAATTCCAAAATCCTTCATCCGAGTCTTTATGCACAACAATTGTGCACAGCATAGTGCAACAGCAACGTATTTAGACTCAGCTATAGACAATGCAACAGAATTTTGTTTCTTTAACGCCCATTAAATTAAACAAGGGCCTAAGAAATGAACCATGCCAGATGTGCTCTCTTTGTCCATAATAAAACCAGCCAAATCAGCATCAGTGTAACCAATCAAACAGATACTCTCACCTTTTGGATACCATATGCACAAGTCATTTGTCCCATTGAGATATCTGAAAATTCTATTTACATCCTTGAGATGTGACTCTTTATGATTGCTTTGAAATCCTGCACACAAACCCACAGAGAATACTATATCTGGTCTGTTGGTTGTTCAATACAACAATGAACCAATCATTCCTCTGAACAGCTTACCCTCCACATCCTTTCCTTTCTCATCTAGACTCAGCTTGGCTGAAGTAGGAATGGGTGTGTCATAGGATTTACAGTCTTGCAGGCCATACCTCTTGATGAGCTCCTTGAGGTACTTTTGCTGATGGATAATAATTCCATCATCACCTTGTTTGATTTACAAACTTAAGAAGAACCTAAGGTCTCCCATCATGCTCATCTCAAATTCACTCTTCATAAGATCTGCAAATTCCTCACACAAAACAGAGTTAGTAGCACCAAACAATATATCATCAACATATACTTGGACCACTAACAGATCTGATATCCTGGTTTTCAAAAACAATGTTTTGTCAACTGAACCTCTCTTGTACCATTGCTAATGAGAATACTAGAAACTCGTTCATACCAAGCTTTGGGTGCTTGTTGCAAGCCATAGAGAGTTTTGTCAAATTTGTAAACATGATTTGGAAATTTAATGTTCTCAAAACCAGGGGACTGCTCTACATAGCCATAATTAAGAAAGGTCGTCTAAACATTCATTTGAAAGAGTTTATATTATAATAAGCAGCAAAAGCAATCAAGATTCTAATTGCTTCAAGTCTGGCTACTGGTGCAAAGGTTTCTTCATAATCAATTCCTTCTTGTTGATTAAACCCTTGGACCACTAGTTTGACTTTATTTCTGACTATAATTCCTTAGTCATCCAACTTGAATCTGAAAAAATCCATTTAGTTCCAATGACTGATCTGTCTTTGGTTCTAGGTTCAAGGTTTCAATCATGATTCCTCTCAAAGTGATTTTATTCTTCATGCATAGCTAGAACCCAACAGGATCAATCAAGGCAACTTCATAGTCAGTAGGTTCAGTATCAGATAAGAAAGAGTAAAAAGCACAAAAGTTTTGCAAAGATTTCCTTATTTGAACACCCTTGGAAATGTCACTAATTATCAAATCAGTGGGGTGAGAAGTTTTGTACTTGAAGGATGTGTTAAATTCAAACTTATTTTGCGCTAACTCTCTTTCTTAATTTGAACCAATTTCAATGCTAGTTCCTCTACTAAGACATCATTAGCTTGTTGACCAGTAGAAGAGTTATTCTGGGGCATATTACTTCCCTGATTTTAATTTTCAACTACTTGCACAAGTTGAGCCTCATTAGGAGAGGGAGGATTTTGATTTGGCTTGGGTTCCCCCTCAGGTCTCTCAACATTCTCAGCATTGGCTCTAGTGAAATTCATCATGCCAATCTTGAATTCTTCATCATCTCCCACTAGTGTCAAAAACATCATCGGATCCGGTTAATAAGGGGGTTACTGATCCGGTTTTGGGCCGGATCAGTTGGGCTGGGGTTAGTTGACTTTTTGTCAACTGATCCGGTTGAAAACAGGATCAGTTACCCATTAAATGATCCGGTTTTCACCAAAACCCGATCGGTTAATGGGTAACTGATCCGGTTTTTTGGTGAAAATTGGACTAGTTAATGGGTAACTAGTCCGATTTTCACAAAGAGACCGGATCAAATTGTTGGGTTATGAAATAAAAAAATAATCCAACTTGTAGTCACTTTCCAGCAAACAACAAACATAAAGGAGGAGATCATTCGCAGCAATAAAGAAACAAATCATTCCAGCAACAAAAATGAAATCATTATTCGCATCAATAAAAAATTAATACATTTGCAACAATAAAAACAATGCATTCCATACATTACAATATTATTAAATAACCAAAAAACGTTAGATTTGTACATTCCAGCAACAAAAACGAAATCATACATTAACAAAAGGGAACAAAATTATTCAGAGCCAAAACGAAATTAATTACAAAGAAGGAAATTAAAAACGAAACTAAATAAAAAGAAATTACAAAGCACGAAATAAAAACAAACTAATTAAAATGGACTTAAAAAAATTGAATTATAAAAAACGAATATTGAACAAACTAATTACAAAAGACGAACAAAAATATGAAACCCTAATTACAAAAAGCGAAAATAAAACGGAATCCTAATTAAAAAACGAAATGAAAAACAAAGTCATTGCCTCACAGACGATTTCAATCCTTCTTGGTCTGAAATGTTTATTCGGTGGTTGGAAATGTGCAGTTTGTGGTCGATTTCGCAGCGTGTTGGTGTAGGCCTTGCAAGTTCTTTGATGTCCCGATTCTCTGATGTCGATGAAGGGGAGAATGAGAATGAATTGTGAGACGGTCGCGCCGAGAGAGAAATGGTGGTTAATCGAGAGTGAAGTGTGAGATGGTGGCGCCGAGAGAGAAATACCTCTTCACGGATGAAGTACGGTGGAGTAGGGAGGTGAGAGAGGAGTGAGGCGAATGAGAGAGGGAAGAAGAAATCAGGGTTTTAGAGAATTAGGGAGGCACCGGATGAGAGAGGGAAGAGGAAGAGGTATTAGGGTTTCAAAGAGGAGGGGGTTTGAGAGACGGAAGATGAGGGGGGATTAGTTTTGAGAGGTCATTGGGAGTTTGAGAGAGGATGAGGGAGGTCAAATGGGTTGGTTTGAGGAAGTGAAATGGGCCGCGTTACTTTTATAGGGCCCAAATATCTAATGCGGTTCCTTATATGGACCGGATCAGTAAGTAAATCATATTACCTCACATTTCCGCCCAATACAAACTGATCCGATTTTGTGAGAACCGGATCAATTAACTTGTGTCATTTAAGGTTTTGTCCACTAGTGTACCTACACATTCTTATCAAACATGTTAGTTTCATAAAAAACACATGGATACTCTCTTCAACACATAAAGTCCTCTTGTTGAAGACTCTACATGCTTTACTATGAGTGGAGTACCCAATAAACACAACTTTATCACTTCCACGATCAAATTTATCAAGATTATCCTTTTCATTATTGTGCACATAACAATTGCACCCAAAGATTTTCATATGCACAATGTTTGGTTTCCTTCCTCTGAGGAGCTCATAATGTATCTTGTTCAGCAATGATCTTAACATAACTCTATTAAGTATGTCACAAGCTGTACTCACAGCTTCAACCCAGAAATTTCTTGGCATACCACTCTCTAGTAACATGGTCCTTGCCATTTCTTCCAATGTTCTATTCTTCCTCTCTACAACTCCATTTAGTTGTGGAGTTTTGGGTGCTGAAAAATTATGAGACACTCCATGATCCCTGCAATAACAATGAAGCTAGCATTATCAAATTCGGACCCATGATCAGATCAGATCATATTGTTACTAGTTGAAGATTAATCTTATTCTGGACCTGTTTCACCAAAGCTTCAAATTAATCAAAAGTTTCATTTTCAAACTTCAGAAAAATAGTCCAAGTAACACGAGAATAATAATCAACTACAACAAATACATAGTATCACTTCTGCTTTGTGTACGCAGAGGTCTGCACAAGTCCATGTGAATTAGTTCAAGGGTCTAGAAGTACTTACCACATTCTTTGGCTTAAAGGAAGACCTAACATGCTTACATTTAGCACATCCATCACAGATATGGTCTGCTTCAAACTTGATATTTGGCAAGCCAATGACCAAGTCTCTTATGCCAAAGCCACTGATCATCCTCAACAACACTAAGACAAGTTGCATTATATTTCGGAATTTGACTCAAATATGTTATATAAACATCATTGTGTATAGTTCCCTTACAAACCAGTTCCCTTGTCTCAGAGTTCAGTATAAGACAAAGATTTGATTTGAATTCAACTTGATTTCCTTTGTCACACAGTTGTGAAATACTCAAAAGATTATGCTTTAAGCCTTCAACATAATAAACATTATCAATAGCTTGAGAGAGTGACTTACCTACCTTACCTATTCCTTTGATAAGTCGTTTGCTATTATCTCCAAAGGTCACACTCCCCCCTTCAAAGGTTGTTAGTGAAAGAATTTGACTTTTATTTCCTGACATGTGTATTGAGCAACCATTGTCCAAAAACCAGAAATGTCTTCCTTTCACCATAGCCTGCAAAAAGCAATTAATGTTTAAGCTTAGGAACCCATACCTGTTTCCATACCTTTTTCTTAAGAATAGGCTCATTTCTTATTTCGTTCTTATTAGTCTTAGGAACCTATACTTTCTTTACACGTGCTCTATTCTTTTTTTCATGTTTATCCTTCGTCCAACAGTTTTCTATTTTCTGACCATTTTTAATTACCACAATAGTTGCACACATGCAAATCTTGAGCGGTAACATACTTACCCTTCTTGAATTCTTTTATCCAAGTATTGTCTCTGCTCAACCTTGTCCTTTGTGATGAAGAATCACTTGAGTACCCTAAACCAAATCTCTGAGGGTTTCCAGTTTGAGATGTAAGGTGGTTCAAGGTACTCTAAGCATCAAGCAACCTGTTCAAGTTCCTCATATAATTTGACAAATCATTTTCCTTAGTTTCAAGCTTCTTCAATTGAATCAAGTTGTGCTCAGCAAAAATAGCTAAGTCCAACTTAACCTTGTTTAATTCATCTTGAAGGCTTAAAATTAAGTCTGCATCTGTTCTCCAAGTGGTCTCACTGTCTTTTGATTTTAAGATGCAACTCTGAGTGAAGATCACATAATATACCATCATATTCATTGTGAATCTCTTGAGTATTGAAAGAAAGAACACTCGAGGAACTGGTTGCAGTAGAGGCTTTAGTGACAAGTTCTCCGTAAAGATCTTGTTGTTAAAACAAGTTAGTAAATCAGATGTGGACAATGTATCTTCAATAGGGGTGTTCAAAATTACCCGACCCGCTTGCCCCGACCCGTTAACCAGCCGACCCACAATCCCACTCATCTCTCTGTCTTTTTGTGTTCCCAGGATCTCCTCACTCTCCTCTATGCAAACTCATCTATTTGTTCGATCATTTATAACAGATCTTTGGCAGTATTTATTTTCTCTATCCACCACTTATAAGTCATCACTACAACAAAATCACTACCAAAGCTGACCATAGAATGTCTGCAATTGTTTTCACCGCACAGCACATCACCTTATCTTCTTTGTATGTTTTTTTTAAAATTTCTGGATGTAGTTTAGTTGGACCAATATGATTATCATTTCACGTTTACAGTTCTGAAAATGTCAAAGGAGCTTCTTTTTTTTTAAAGTTTGGCAAAAGAACTATGCTTTGACATTTGTAATTATAAATTGTGCTTTTAATTATCACTTCAATGTTGTCGTATATAACTCTTCAAGAGAGTGTATTATGCATTTTGCCAAGGAGTATAATATGAGAGTGGAACAGTGAGTCAAATTTCATGATTTGAGCTATTTGGCAGTGATTGATTGTTTAAAACTTTCTGCAAATTGTGAATTGATTAGCCAAGTTGCCTCTGTAAAACATGGCCCATGCTCCCAAGTTTAATCCGGGTACCCGTGACCCGACCCGGAGAAAACGGGTACCCGATTCACGGGTACCCGATTTTTTCGGGTCGGGTCATGGGCCGCCTTTTCTGTTACCCGCAATTGCGGGTACCCGCATGTTCGGGTACCCGATTTTCCGGGTACCCGGTAATGAACACCCCTAATCTTCAATATCATTAATTGAATCAAAATCAATATCACAAGTCACAGAGTTACTTAACTTGATAAAGCATTTGTATTCTACATCAACAATGTTCTCATTTTCTTCAAGAATTTCACATTTTATCAACTCAAGTTCATTTTTAGTATTGTCCATTTTAACTTCCACTTCTGAAAGTTTTTCTTTCAATTCAATACATATTAATTTGTTCTAACTCATTATTCCTCTTTTCACTTGTGACAAGATTTTATTTTAATGATCTACCCTGCCCTTTTGACTCTCTATAAGCAGCACCAACTTACATACATTGATTAATGGCAATTTCAAGACAATCAAGCAGTTCATCCCTTTCAAAGAAATACATGTCATATTTGACTTTATCAAAGCTTACCTTTGAGTCATCAAATGAACCGCTGCTACCAGCCATTAGACACGTTGTCTCCTTGTTAGCACTGATCTGGACTGGTTCACTTCTTCTCCTATAAACGCAGTTAAAACCCAGTTTGCTTCTTGTGACTCATCTTCTGAATCAGAGTCACCCCACACAGAAGCTAACATAGCCTTTTTGATAACCTTCTTCTCTCCAGATTATCCTGACTTCGACTTTTCCTTCTTCCAGTCAGGGCATTCCTTATAGGATCACGACGTTTGAAACATCAAGAGTTAGTAGTAACATTCCTAAAGAAGTTAAAAGAATTACCTCTTGAAAATTTGAGTCTTTAGGTACTTTTTAAATCATTTTGCAACAAGGCTTATTTCATCTTCCTCATCAGACTCCTCTACCTTCAGTGCAATACTTCTAGTCCTAATAGTGATTTCTTCCTTAGAGTCAACCAAAATTTCATGGGTCATAAGTGATCCAATAAGTTGTTCCAATACTAGAGGAAAAAAAGTCAAGGGCTGCGGTCAAAATAGCCCTAAGGGATACGGTCAAAATAGTCTTAAGGGCTGCGTTTTTGGCCCGCAGCCCTTGGCGTAGCAGCCCTTGGGCAAAAAGGAAGGGCTGCGGTTTTTGACCGCAGCCTTCACTCCCAAGGGTTGCAGTTTTGATAAAAACCACAGCCCTTAATGCGCATAAAGGGCTGCGATTTTTTTTTTGCATTTTTTTGTCCTAAATGATTCCCAAACAATTATATATATATATAAAGTATCATTTTTCATTGCAAATTATTTTTTTTTATACAAATATAGAGAATGTTACAAATAGCGCTAGTGCTACCACTAACAGCCTTCACAATCTAATCTAGGAAACCGCTAATTTAGAACAATACATGGAAGAAGTTTTGAATTCAGCCAGCCTAAGATATCATAAGAATGCTTCACTTCTAAATTCTGAGTGCACCAAAATATTACCTGCACAAGTTCATCATTTTGGGTATTTAGATTCAGGCCTTGTTTCCTGCCAAAAATATGAATACTAGCACCAATATGTCTTCGCATTTCAGCAATAATGAGGCCTCCTTTACCCAACAAACAACCTATCTGTTGTGAATAGATAAGAAGTCTGGCAATAACGGCAGAACTTGGTTCAAATCCAACCTCTGCTATTCTGCTGTGCACACGAATGACAGCATCCTACAGCAGAGCGTTTCAGGTCCATAGTCTGTAGCAATTTGCAAAGGAAAAATGAAAAAGTAAATGAAAGATTGCCCGATATTTTCAACACGTACAAGTTTGTATCTACAATTGAACTTTCACGTTGACAATGCTACTGAGCACATCACTGATGGAAATCTCATCTAGTGGTAATGGCTAGCTCTAGCTCTCTGCTCCTTTAGCAAGTATCAAAACTAATGTTTCCTATAAGAATAAACTTATAAACTAATGTTTGTAATGAACTGATAATTTGGGCAGAAATATAAAGGAAGAAGATGATGATATTTGATTGATAATAATGGAAATAACAGAAAATTAAAGGATAGATTGGCAAGTTTTCGAGTGACTTGGTCACACTCCCAAACTAACCACTACAATAAACTTCTCCAATATTTTCTTGATACCATATTCTCTCCCTAATTTCCCTATTTATAGTATATTTGCCTTACTCCCCAAGCTAACATATTAACTAGTGTATATTACTAAAATACCCATGTCCTCTTAGGCTAGTCTATTACAATACCGGCCGCCCAAACTTCCACCTTGTCCTCAAGGTGGTTTGTAATCAGCTACATCTTCCTGGTGTCGGGAATGATGGGAGTTGTCCCACTCTTCTTCACTCTCAAAACTTGTGTTATGCGCCTCATGTTGCTGCTGCTCGTTGATTAAACCTTCTAGTGCCACTTGTGATGAGTTTTCGGGTGATGAGGCAAAAGAGCTGCTGTAGAGAGATGTCTTGGATGGTCTAATGTGGGTTATGTTTGGGTTGGGTAAATTGGGTTTGAGTAGAAATGAGTTAAGTTGGTTTCTGAAATGGGTGGGAAGATTGTATTTAGTGGGTTGAGAGTAAGATTTGGGGTGAGGAATACAATAGGCACGCTCGGGCCCAAACATACTTCCTTAAACCGGTTTGGGAAGATAAAGAAAAATAGGTTTCACAAATGGGGTTGGGTTTTTATAAGGGTTTCTGGGTTGTGTATTGGACTTTGGGGTAAAGAAGTTGAGCTTTAGAGCATGAAATAGGGGAGTGGGCCTTACTTTAATGAGTCCAGGTAAAGGACTGACCTCAATGGGGTAGGTATTAGGCTCAATCACATGGGATGTAGAAGAGAATCCGATTGTAGGGAACTCTATTATATTAATAGAATGGATAGTAAGTGGAGTACTATTTTTCCAAAGCACGTGACATTTCTTACCAGCCAGTAGGTTATTTACCTTAATGCCCCTAATGGTATTATCTAGATTTGTCTTCTTCTCCAAGACAACAAAGCGTTCAGTGGTCTTGTTTAAAATTTCCCCCACTACATCAGGTGGCCTCCATTGGCAGCCACCTCCCTTGAGCTTCCACCAGGTTCCTTCAACATTAGCACCTCCAACATAACCGCCACCAGCACCACCAATGTCCTCACCTGCGAAACCCCCTGGGCCACCACCAGACCCGCAGCCTCCAGCAGCCCCTCTTTCAAAAACACCAGGGCCACCGCCAGATCCACAACATAAAAAACTCCGTTTATCTTCTCTGCCTCCTTTTTTCCTTCCAGCTCCACCATACGTTCCACCTCTAGAATTTTCGCTGCAAAAAACACCTCTACTGCCGCTACTGTAACCACCAGCACCACCAGTAGGAATATATTTTCCAGCGAAGCCACCACATAGGCTGATGCACTCCTCGCCGGCGACGAAGTTCAGATCAGATTGCTCTTCTTCCGCTACAACCACTGCCTGATTTTCTTCTTCTTCAATCTCCTTTCTAAGTAACCTCAATTCTCATTGGATTGGAGAAAAGGCTTCATCGATTATCTTCTCTAGATCCTTTTGAAGTTTCTCATAACTTCTTCTCATGATCTCCTCTAATTTTTTGGCGAACTCTTTTCCAATCTCCTTTATGTCCAGACCCAGACTTCCCTCAACTTCCATGGCATAAACTCTTTTTTTTTGGAAACTCTAAAATCAGCAACTCAGTCTCCCCGAATCGAATAGCTCTGATACCATTTGTAATGAACTGATAATTTGGCCAGAAATATAAAGGAAGAAGATGATAGTATTTGATTGATTATAATGGAAATAACAGAAAATTAAAGGATAGATTGCCAAGTTTTCGAGTGACTTGGTCACACTCCCAAACTAACCACTACAATAAACTTCTCCAATATTTTCTTGATACCATATTCTCTCCCTAATTTCCCTATTTATAGTATATTTGCCTTACTCCCCAAGCTAACATATTATATAGTGCATATTACGAAAATACTCATGTCCTCTTAGGCTAGTCTATTACACATCACTGATGGAAATCTCATCTAGTGGTAATGGCTAACTTTGGCTCTCTGCTCCTTTAGCAAGTATCAAAACTAATGTTTCCTATAAGAATAAACAATCGACATTTCATTTTGATATAGAAGACTCTAGCAGAGAAAGAAGCTATAGTAACTTCCTATACTGGAACTTGTATAAGAATGCAACAGCAGGTTTTCTATTTTTGTTATATCCATAAAATACATATCAACTCTTTTAAATGGTGTAAGAACATGTAAGGAAATGTAGAATGTTTCACTTAATTGAATTAATTCTAGTCTCAACTGAACCACACTAAGTCAGAGCAAGCCAACCTCTTTTCGCCCTTATTTTATCATGCAAAAAGAACATTTTTTTCACTGAACAAGGTTGCACTGAACTCTGTCCATAAAAAAGTTAAAGAGTTTCTCAGCCACAATATCATAAATAAAGTTATTTTAATTACTGAACAGATAGTACACTTGTAATCATTAGTCATTACTTGGAATCAGCTATACTAAGCGAATTAAGTGGTAAGCACCTTTTCAAGAGTCACATCATAAAGATGCTCTCAGCACATGTAAACCTTTAAGTCAAACCACAATTATAGTTCTTCTATCAGCTAAGCCTCTACAGGCATGTATGTACAAGACTAAGACAAGACATACCAAGGAAACAAGAATAGAAAAATCTAAATGCCTAACACATTCCATAAGTTGAATTACATAAATGATATTTGGACTAAACTGCAACCAAGGTAAGTTTTATTATGACCTGAACACAGCAGAAGTTATTACCCAAGTCCTAAAACTGAAGAACCTTATTTAAATGGCAGATTACAAATGATACATACATATAAATCTTTTGAAGGTTGAGGTGTTACACCCAAGAAAAAGAGGGGAATAAAACTTTGACAAGACACTTTCAGATAGTGCTATGCTGCAATCTAATAAGGGATACACCACACAATACCTAGTGCCTCTCCTTTGGGTTGAGGTGTTAAACCCAATGAAAAAAGAAAATCAACACGAGACTTTCAAATAATATTTTGTTGGAATCTAACAGCAAAGGTATACACCAATAACACCATACATGACCTAGTGCCTCCAAACACCCCCACTCCTTCATACAACTATAAGTCATCATATCTAAGAGGCAGATACAATAATGGCAGGAAAAAACAACAAGATGATGGCAGCAACTCAAACTAAAAGCTTCAAAACATCAGCAATATAGAACATTACTACTTTATCCTGTCATAGTACAAAAGACATAAGAAACTTTATTCTCACCTCATCACGAACAAAAGGATCAGCTGACTCTCTCAATAGATAATTACAAAAGACAAATAATTACATCGTTAAAAATGTCTACAAGTGATTGGTGTCTAGTTTTTGTTGAATAAACAGGCCAAACAATTTTTTTGTTGAAAAGCAGAAGAAAAAATAACTGAAAACTTTGGAAAACAATCCAAGAATAAGAAACTAACTATGGTTGAAAGAATGTAGAAGGAACGAAGGTCCTTGAAATTAAAAATATGGTCTATTGAGAATTGCAGCATGTCATCCCCAAATTAATTTAGGGTTTTGTTTTTTATGCTCAGATAATGACGAAACTCCAAAATTCGTAGTATAAGCAACCAGATCTTGGGAAAAACACGAAACCCTATAAAACCCATGAGAAATTAGATCTTAATTCTAGCAAATTCGAAAAAGTATCACAAGATCTAAAACAAATTGCAAATAAATACATAATCTAACTAAAAAGAATTGAAATTTCATGGTGTGTTTGGAAATCACGCATTGAAAGTGATTAATACAAATGAACATAGCATTTCCACACATGCAACAACATACAGCCATTCAATCACCATATTTGTGCATGAATCAAGCAATAAAGTCCGTGAAAAGAGCCACTTAAATGCTTATTAGGCCATCAAAATACCACAAATACCCACACATGAATGGTTTCACCATGTTTTTGCATGAAGTATGCGATAAAAGTCATGAAAACAGCCACTCATATGCACATTAGGGTAGCAAATCCCTCAAAAATCCATAAATAATTACATGAACCATATGTATTTAGCCAAAGATCAAGCAATTAAAGCCCTAAAAACAACCATTTAAGTACATATTAGGCTAAGCGATCCCACAAAATCAATAACTAACTAAATTCACCAACTTTAAGAATGAAACAATCAATAAAAGGCAAAAAACAGTTCAACAGAACCAGCACCATGATCCCAAAGGGGGCTACAATGCCCCTACTAATTCCTCGAACAATCATCTTCAACTAAGGAGGAAAGGGGATAAATAAGGTTCATCCTCGAACAATCAACTTCGGATAAAAGGGTTCTAATTTCTAAAACATAACTGAAAAATAAGCAACATAAAATCCTTGTACTTACTTGCATAGTACTTTTCGGTTTACCGAGCATCAATCTTAACATTTCCAATCACTTGAGCATAAATGTGCGAAAAGGAGTAATGTTTTGTAAATGTTAACAACAGAAAATTAGATTGCACTCTTTAGCCTTCAGAAATAAACTTGTTAAAAATAATTGCAATACTATTAGGAGACAATCAACTATACAAAATTGTTAAAGATAAATTAGCACAAGATTATTCCATTCGGAACTTCAATTCACAAGCAACGAAACGAGGGAAAGGACTGAAACGAGGGCTAACCATGAAAAATCAAAATATTGTATAACAAGTGTACTCATTAAGCTCATATTGCATGCTTTTGTTTCAGAAGATCAAATTAAGGCGTAATATCAGGTGCGTCAAAACGCATTTACTCCAGTAGGTTTGAGTAGTTGTCATTTTACTTCCTTTTGACGGCAATAGTTGTCATTCTAAATTAGTATGAGTTTTGCTTCTTAATCGCTTTCGTAAAAATCAAGAAAGAGAAAAAATAGGGTCAGTTTTTCATTTGTTACAACTTACAAATTTTAACAATTTGACAATTGTGAGCATAGCAGTTCCAAGGTTAAGAATTTTAAGTGCACAATAAACTTTCTACATCGTTCTACTCTGTCTTGATATACTCAGGCATCCTGATAGTGTTAGTAATGTGGAATCTAAATGTCAATCTTAAGACCTAAGCGTAGGAAAAGCAACCATTGTTATACAATACACAAGTCTCAGACTACTGATGAGATGTAGAAGAACCGAGAAACTAAAACACGCATCTTTCATATACCAGTCAAATTTACTCCGTACAAAAATGAAGAACACCAACACACGACCAAAATTCAACCTCCAAATTCAGCAATTAAACTTTCTAATTTCAGAATAAAAAGAAAATGCAAGAATATTCACCTTAATCCTCAACGTTGGAGATGAGATTCAACTTTAAAATGGTGTGAGATTCAAACTCAAGCAATTGCAAAACTACAACAATTTCAAACCCAATCTCAAACCTTAGATCCATGAAAAGCAATGAAAAAACAGAGAGGAGAGAGAAAATACCTCAGCGGCGAGGTAGTCGAGAACGGAGCTCCGGCACCGACACGCTCAGCAGCAGTGTTCACGCGACAAATCGAAAGAAGGAGGAGGAGAGTGTGAGAGAAATAAACGGCAGCCGAGGTCGTGAGAGAGAGAGCGCAGCAAAAAGATGAGTTCACTCCGGCGAACAAAGCCAGACGGCAGTCGAGGTCGGAGAGAGAGAGAGCGGGGCAGGGGTGTGAATGAGAGTCTAAGATTGAGAGGCGGGTTCAGCTAGGGATTAGATAGAGGGAGGGAGGGAGGGAGGGAAGGGCTGAGTACTGCATTTGTTAAGAAAATCGCAGTCCTTTTGTGAAGGGCTGCGGTTAGCCCGAAAACCGCAGCCCTTCGTATACGAAGGGCTGCAGTTTTCGGTCTAACTGCAGCCTTTCACTATTAAGGGCTGCATTTTCAATAAACCGTAGCCTTTGTGTTTTTTTCCACTAGTGCAAGGATAGAATTGACAAATCCTTAGCCTCTTGTATTACTGTTACCTTAGGTAACCAATTTCCTAAAAGACTTCTCAACAATTTTCTGACAAGAACCTCGTGAGTAAAACTTTTTCCAAGAGATTTTAATTCATTAAGAATAGTCATAAAGCGAGTAAATATATCCCGCATATTCTCTTCTTTTGACATATTAAAAGATTCATAGTTAGTCATTAGTAAATCAATTTTATAACTTCTTACCTCGCGTGTTCCTTCATATGCTAATTTTACGGTATCCCAAATCTCTTTGGCAGTTGAGCATGCTAAGATTCGGTTTACCTCACAGTCACCAATGCCCTGTTGTACGAGAGACATCACCTTGGCATTCTTGTGCACTATCTTGAAGTCTGTCGAGGAGTAATCATTCTCCTTTTTAGTAGACTTTTTTCTTTGTCCTCGGTTACCTCAATGCTCCAGGGACCATCCTTTGGACATTCATAGTCAGCACCTATGATGTAATTCTTCATGCAGTTTTTCCACCAAGGATAGTTTGTTCCATTGAACTTGGGCAGCTTCGAACTCGATCCACCAGTTTAATGCTCAGTAACCATGATTCTTCTCTAGGGTTTAACCTCGAATAAGTTAGGCTCTGATATCAATTGAAGGCCCAGATTATACTCAAGAGGGGGGTGAATTGAGTATTAAAATATATTGTCACTTTTTCGATTTGATGTGTTAATAAAAACAAGACCAGTGATAGAACTGATTTGTGGCAACGTAATAAATTAATTAACACACATATTTAACGAGGTTCGGCTCAACTCAAGCCTACTTCCTCCACTACTATAATCACTCTTATTAATCAACTCATATAATAAAAGGATTACACTCAATCAAATCTCCACATATGAAGATTGTGATTCCCCAAAAGTTAACTATAACAGTTTAGTGAAGTGATTTCCATAACGACTTCCCCAATTACTCTGCACACTAGCAGTAGTTCAATACAATGAAGTTATCCTAGAAACATTAGTGGAAAAAAGCCCAACTGATCCGGTCAAATCGAGCTTAACAGATCTGGAAATTGGGCTAGGAGTTGTTGACAAAAGTTAACTGATCCGGTTCAAAACCGGAATCGGTTTTCTTAAAAAAACCGGACCAGCTAATTGTTAATTGATCCGGTTTTTAGGAGAATCAGATCAGTTGAGGAAGTATATGTACTAAAAAAATCCACAAGCACACAACAACAACGAGCTTTAGCACATAACAACATAACTTAAGCAAAAATAAAAAAGAATTCCATGTGTTTTAGTGGTTTACAAAATAATATAATAGCCAGATCAAATTACAGACATCCACATCCAACCAACCAAAAAAAAAAAAAATAGAAAATTGCAGCCAAATAAATCATATTTAAAAAAAACGAAGCTACAACAAATTAATTATAGTGAACGACATAAAAAGGAAGAAAAAAATATGCAGCCAAAACTACAAAATTACAAAAAACTAATTGAAAAAGACTAAAAATAAAAACTCTAATTGCAAAAAACTAATTAGAAAAGACGAAAAAAATTGCAAAAAACGAAATTCCCTTATGAACGCGACGAGTGGTTGAGCGGAGTTCTTTGATGAACGCGACGAATATGGCGGTTGAGCAGAGTTCGACGATCGAGGAATAGATGAGCGGAGAGGCGAAGAACAAGACGGCGATGGTGGTGGTTGGTGACGGCGAGTAAGAGTTGAGCGGTGTTCAATGATCGACGACGAGTGATTGAGCGGAGAGGCGAAGACAAGGCTGATGTAGTTGCGGACAAGACTGATGTAGTTGCGAATTGATGTCGGAGATTTAGGATTCATCGTTCTACTCTTGAGTTTTCGTTCATGTTGATGGCGATTGAAGATAGATAAAGATTAAGGAGAAAGATTGAGGATAATAGATGGTTGTTCGTGGTTGAAGATTGATAAAGATTGAGGAGTAAGTGGTGGTTGTTCGTGGGGGTGAGGAAAGAATCGAGGAGAGAGGAGAGATTAGAGAATTAGGGTTTCAAAGGAAATGGGGAGGATGAGAGAGGGAATAGGGGGATTAGGGTTTGAGAGATGAAGTAGGGAGGAAACGGGGCAGATGAGCTTAGGGCTTATATTCATGCACGCTCCAGTTTGGGCTTTTGATCTTTTGGGCTAGATCAGTTAACTGATTAGGGCCATGACCCAACCGGATCAGTTAGCTGATATGGGAATCTATGTGCTTGTGTTTATGGGCTTAGCGCTGAACATACAACCATTAACTGATCCGGGCTATTGAATCAAATCAGTTAAGAAAAGGAGTGAATCCTTTTTGTTAACTGATCCGGTTCAATACCCAACCGGATCAGTTAATTCAACTTTTATTTAGCGCAAAAACAGTGACTAAACTGACCCGATTTTGGACCCTACCGGAATAATTTTGTTGTGTCATTTAATCTTTTATCCACTAGTGAAACTATGCTTCAACAAGCTTTAATGGATAACTAGTTATAAGGCCCGGGCGATGCCCCGATGTAGACACATAATTGTGTCTCCTCATTTAAGGGCCCAATGATGAAACATTATGCGTTCTTAATTGGTCCGACCCAAGGGCAGAGCAGTCCGAAGAGCCAAAACTATTTTAAAAGTATTAAAACGTATTTTTAATGATCCAAAATCGTATTGTATTTCGAGCCCAACTCTCTGAAAAAGCCCATTTAATTATTCACTGATAATTAATTGTTTTATCTAAATAAAATAAATATTTTCAAAGATATTTTTATAATTAAAACCGAATTTTGCGCCAAGCGCACATGCCTGCCATGTAGACCTATATGTCACACAGAATCGTGCGCCGAGCGCAGTCCTCTGTGCGATCCACGGGCTGTCAATTCTATCTTTTTTAAAGCGTGTGCCACGTGGGCACTGTTGATTGGTTATGTTGCGTCAGGCGCGCCAATGTGCGCCTTACACGTGTGATTGTGCGTCACACAGCCTCCTGCGCCTGGCACGTGAAGCGCAATTTCCTTTTCCCTATAAGTAGGCCTTGTTTTCGTACGGATTTTCGGACGTTTTTCCATTCAAACACTTCGACTTATATGACTATACACTTACGAATTCTCTCTACCAAACATACAAACACATATTTTCAGACATACATACACATATATTTTCCTTCAGGCTTTACGATTGCTCGTCTTGAAGGTTGTCAATCTCGCAGACCCAAGCCACGGTCTAATCCTGAGGGTCCTGGAAGAAATTCTTATTTTTATATTGAAGTTACTAACTGTTTCTTTCATGATGTAGATCTTTAATATAAAAATCGTTCCTTTGTACATTCTAATCTCTTTCTCTATTTTTATTTATTTTTATATACTATTGTATGCTTGCCTGATTGTCCTGCTTGCCTTTTCATCACTCACATGTTATTGTTGCTAATCAAAGACCTAAAGAACTGTTCTAATATTAATCAAATTAGTGGGACACCTGTTAGGTTCCCTGTAATTTTTATCGCCTAATAACATATCACTAAAAAATAGGCTTTTTATGTGTTTCCTGAACCAACCTAGACTAAATAATTTTTAGGGTGCATGCAAATATTATTTGGTTATTCTATTGCATAAAAATTGACATGAATCAATATTCAGTAGAGGCCAGCAATGGGCGAATGTGGTTTATTATGACCATATTCGTACCCTCAGCTCCGAACTCAATTTTTGGTTCATTGGCCATCTATGGAGTCAGGACGGGGAAATCTACATTGCATAAGTCCCTATTTTGTCCCTACGATTTTCCAATATCCAATTAGGTTTATGAGTCTTCCTATAAATACTTACTGGCGACTTCAAAACATTTTTCAATAAAACCTTAACAATGGGGTAGTTAAATACGCGCTCACACCATGTAGGCGAAATAAAATCACGCCTACAATTTGGCGACTCCGCTGGGGAAGATTTTAAAAAAATTAATTTTTTTGAATGAGTGGGTGAAACTCGAAAAATACGATTCATACTCTTTTTATGCTTTAGAATGACATTACAGTTTTTCATATGCATGGCTATTGTTTCAACCGCCATAAGGACAATCTACCTTGCCTCATTAGCGCATGTTCTATGCGTAAGGCCACCCTCGGGGAATTTACGCTTTGTCCTTCCAAAAAGCTTCCTGAGCGATAGTGTTGGATCTTAGTCATAAGCAAACCTACCCAACCATGGTATTCTTCTCTTGTTCCTGACTTGAGAACTAGAGTGCGTCTTACACGTTGCCACCTCTTTAAGCAGAGGTGCGAAGCATGGGATCAATCTCTTAGTCATGGACCCTTTTCAGCCTTAACCTAAACCTGGCCATAGTTTCAAACATAGAACTGGACTTTAGGTTGAAACTTTTGCATCCATGTTATATGACATTTGCTTGTGATTGCAATTTTGCCTGTTATTAACTTGTCGAATTGTCATTATTATGCGTCGTACCTAAAAATCGCGTCTAAATAGCAAATAAAAGATCGTCAATTGGCCAAAACCTCTCCTAAATCCCTGAAGAACATGTCGGGGGAGTAGTGCGCCAAGCGCATTTTGTTGCGCCTGACGCACCGCTCCCGCGCCAGACGTACGGCTGTGCGCTGCGCGCAGTAATGCTGCGTGGCACGCAGTCTGTGCATCACATGCTTTACGTCAATTTAGTCGTCGTCGTGGTCGATCCTATGTTCGGTTCATTTGCATCCGCGTAAAAGCATCGTCATTCTAGGGGTCTCACCTAATTCAAACATAAAAAAAACCAGTCTTTTTATGCAAGGTCAACTCTGTCCTAAAAAAAGTGCATCTAGAAAATGGTCATGGTGGAGTTAGGATAGTCATGCATGTCTACCTTCTCCCTGCTATCCAGCTAATCTTCCCTATCAATCTTACCTTACCATATTCAATTAATTTAAAAAAACATACATTTTTCAAAATCAATCATACATCCTCTTCTATTCTACCTTTTTCGAAAACCATTTAATGATTATCATCATATCACCTATTCAGAAAATATATTTTTCAAAATTAATCCATCATCTTTTCCAAATAAAAGATAAAAACAAGGGGTTCCTTTCAAAAATGAATTTCGAAAACTCAAAGCCTAATCCAAACACCTTCATTCAATCCAATCCAATCAACCAAATTCAATTGCATTCATTTTAGGCCCATATGCATTAGAGTCAATTTTGCATTCATTTTAGATCTATCTAAATTTGAGTCCATGCATTCATGTTAGGCCCGCTAGCATTAGAGTCAATCTTAGGCCCATATAAGTCTAGTTCATGTCAAAATCTAGGCCCATTTACATTTTTATGTGAACCCTAGTCTATGTCAAGCCTAGTCCAAGTCTAATCCCAGTCTATTCCATTCTAAGTCCAATCCTAGTCCATTTCCAATGTCAAGCCCATGTGCATCTCCTAGTTTAAGTCAAACCTATATGTTAATTCAGTCCAAACATAGGTCCATTTAGGCCTAATTCATATCCTAGGTCTAATTTGCATCTCCATGTAGGACCTAGTCAAGTCCAACTCCATTCTAAGTCCATAATGGCCCAAATCCCTTAAGTCTAGTGCAGCTGGTCCTTCCATAGATCCATAACTACCCAAATCCTCGAGTTTAGCGAAGCTACTCATTCCTGTAAGACCATAATGGCAACCCCCTAAATCTAGCGAAGCTAGCATTCCGTAAGTCCACATAGGCATTTTTTGAGTCTAGCCTACTTAGTCTAATGTAAGTTCCTAAGTCTAGTTGTCTAGCCTGCTTACTCACCCGTAAGTTCAAAGTCTAGTTGCCTAGCCTGCTTGCCTTAAGTTAAGAGTTTAGTCTGTTGAACCCTAGTTTTGATGATGACAAAGGAACAAAGATACAAACTAAGTTTTGAACTAACAAGTTGTTAAGTGAATGGATTTTACAAGGTATTAATGAAAGGAGCAAAGAGAATACTAAGTCAAAGAAGAAATCAAGTTTGGATTTTGAAGACTAAGTGAAGATGCTCAACGATTTGGTACTGGAGAAGCGTTGGAGCAAGAAGAACAAAGCGAGGCTTTTTGTATCTAATTCCAATGTAAAGGAACGAGTAAGAATGGTAAGGAACTGTGGCAATTTAAAATGAGAATGAGTGTTTGTTCCTTTGTAAGGAACAAACGAACTGGCACTGTCATATTAAGTTAAAGGAACCAATTATTAAGAGGAACTTAGACATAGGATTGTCGACACATAATCGTATCTCCCCATTTAGTACCCTATGATGACTAATACCCTGCTCCAATTGGTCCGGATCGAGGAAAGAATAAAGAACGAGTCTAAAATAAAATGTTTTAAGTCGAAGACCATTTTCTAACCCTTTTTATTAACCCATTTTCCAAAAACCCTTTTTATTAACCCATTTTCCAAAAATCCTTTTTATAACTAGTTTTACTAAGCCCATTTTCTAAAACGTTTTAAAATAACCTTTTAAAGGTTCATCTTTGAAAATCTTTTAAGAATAGTTTTTATGAAAGCCCAATTTTATGAAACCCCTTTTCTAGCCCAATTTAATTAATAGAATTAATTAATTATATTGATTAGTTTTATTAATAAAAATATCTTTTACAAAAATAATATTTTCCCAAATTGTTTTTAAATATCTTTTATCTAACTATTTTCTAAAATCTTTTATGATAAAAATCTTTTAGAGACCTACTAACTTTCGAAAACTTATTGCATCTCAACTACCTAAAAACTGTATAATATCCTCCTAACAATTCACATCTCCTCACTAACTAATTTGCACAGCTCACTCTCATAATCTCTGAACCTCCTCACAAAATTCTCTCGACACCACTCACTAATCTCTCGACAGCAACATACTCACCCAACAAATCATTCCATCCACTGCCATACACAACAAAACTCCCTACACCTACACCTACACCTACACCTACACCTACAGCACGCCATACCTACCTATTGATATTCATCATCACGCATGATCATCACATAAACCCACCGCCTAAACTCCTCCACTCCACCTGATCATCACCATCATCATCTAATAAAATCATCCTACTCGACGCCTAATACTATCATCCTATTCTGATTTCTTCTACAAAGAAACAACACCATACAAGTCAACCAAGCAAACTAAAAACATACAACATCCCCGCCAAGTACTACACTGCAACAAAATTCATACACTTGTATTTGTTTTGGTCGACGCAATACATAACACAAAACACAATTCTTTTTTAAGACTCGTTCAATAATTCAATTTTCTAATATCCGTACAAATCAACGACCCTGGACGGTGGTATAATTTCTGAGGGTCAACTAAATTAACTTTCTTTTATTTCTTTATTTATTTTTATTACTTTATTGAAGTTACTAACATTCTGTTCATGATGTAGATTGTTAACTCGTCCCTGCGACTGTAAGTATTGTATATACTATACTAACTCCCTGCATTATTTTCTTTTCTTATTTTTATTTTTTATTTATGTTATTATGATTGTCCTGCATGCTTTTATCGCCCACATGTTATTATTGCTAAATAAGACCTAAAAAACTGTTCTAATTAATTCAGATAATTTGGACAACCTGCTAGGAACCTTGTAATATGATTGCATAATAATTTGTCACTAAATAATTAGTCTTTTTATGTGTTTCCTGAACCAACCTAGATTAATTGTTTTTAGGGTGCTATAAAACGTTATATGATTATTCTTTTGCATAAAATCTGTAATGAATCGATATTTTTAGTAGAGGCCAGCAATGGGCAATATAGTTCCTGACTGTATTGTACCCTCACCCCCGAACTCAATTTTTGGTTCCTGACCATCTATGGAGTCATGATGGGGAAATCTACATTGGATAAATCCCTAAGATGTCCCTTCCGTTTCAATATCCAATTAGGTTTATGATTCTTTCTTTAAAGAATTGTTGGCGAATTCAAAACATATTTTTAATAAAACCTTAACAATGGGGTAGTCAAATAAACACGCTCACACCGCGTGTAGGCATTAAAGGAATTAAAAATCCACGCCTACAAGGATGAAGCAGTACAACGGTTAATAATATCGCTTGAGTGATTTGTGCCTAGATTCTAGGAAACCGTTTTATTTAAGTAAAAATCTAATATTAAGGAAAATCTTTTTAACGAAAAGATTTTATTTTTATAAGAATATAAATATATGTTTCGGTTTTAAGTAAAATATTTTTTAAAGATAATATTTTGGTAAAGGATTTTATTTCAGTTTTATTAATTAAAATATTTGTAATTAAATCAAATTTATGATTTACTGCTTTAGTGGTTGCTAAAATTAAGGAAGCAGTAACATTTCCATCTCCCACGTTTAACAGAGATCATGAAGATCATGGGTGTAAAAGGAACGTGTTCTTCTAGTTGAGGAACATCATGGGAAAATGTTTTTACCACTAACACATGATTTTATTCCATGTTCTAAGTTATCACTGCTAGAAAATACTAATGTCTATTTAAGTTCCAATTTGTGACTGACCAAGTGAATTAGTGAGTTTAACTAAGTAAAGTGTCAGTGCCTTCATTTTCTCATAAAAGCCATTTGTTCTTCGCCTTCTTACTCTATTCCACTAAGCTATTATTGATCAATTGTATTTTAGTTTTGGGGTAAGGGGACTTTGAGTGAAGTTCTGTAAGAGAGAAGCTTTGAGTGAAGCGAGTTAAAGTGAGAAAACTTCAAGTGAAGTTGAGAGGAACAACTGTTAAGGGAACAGTTGTTCAGGAACTTGAGTTTAGGAACTCAAGGTGTGACCCGTGAGTAAAATTAGGTTGTAACAGAGTTGTTTGGCCTAATTAGTGAAAGTGTGAAATTTAAAATCCCTAGTGGTCGAGGTTGTTTCTTCTTGTTGGGCCTAAGAAGTTTTTCCTCGTAAAATCTATTGTGTTCCTTTAGCTTGTTTCTTTGTTTAAGTTTTATAATTCCGCAAAAAGTTACGTTTATTTCTACACATACAATTCACCCCCCTCTTGTATTGTTCCTAGTGAAATAATAATTGGTATCAGAGCTAGAACTCACGAAAAATAGGAAACCCTATTGAGAAAAAAGATCCAAGGAACAATGAATACCACCGAGAAACTTGAGGAAGGTTACTCCACACAAATGCCTCCTATGTTCAATGGGAAGTTCTATTCCTACTAAAAGAATATAATGGAGATTTTCATCAAGGCCGAAAACTACCAGGTATGGAGAGTCATTGAAGTTGGTGATTTTGAGGTCACAACTACTAATGACAAAAGTGAGGTAATTCCTAAACGCTTCTCTAAATATGACAAAGCTGATTTTGAAAAAATGGAAGTGAATGTTATGGCTGTTAAACTATTGCATTGTTGACTTGGACCCCATGAACACAATAGGATCATGGGATGCAAATCCGCAAAGCAAACATGGGATTTACTTGAAGTAACCCATGAAGGAAGTAATGAACTCAAGAGATCTAAAATCGATTTACTAATGAATCAATATGAACTGTTCTCCATCAAGGCTAAGGAAAGCATACAAGAGATGTTTACTCGTTTTACTAACATTATTAATGAGTTAGCTTCTCTTGGAAAGTTTATTTCATTAGAGGAACATGTTCAAAAAGTTCTTAGGAGTCTTCCTAAGGATAGATGGATGGCTAAGGTCACTGCTTTGCAAGAAACAAAAGACTTCACTAAGTTCAACTTGGAACAGCTTGCTGGATCACTGATGACTCATGAGCTCCACCTTGATACTGAGTATGTTGAAAGCTTTAAGTTTAAGTCCATTGCCCTGAATGCTGATGATGAAGATAACTCTATCTCAGAAGAAGAGGAAGTAGCTCTCATGGTTCGAAAATTTCGAAAGATGTATAGGAACATGAAGAATGGAAACTTCAAAGGTAAAGCTAAAACGTTTTCAAACTTCAAAGGAAACTAAAGCATCTTTTTCTAAATCAAACGTTCGAAAAGCTATGATAGCAGCTTGGGGAGATTCAGAGACTGAAGAGGAAAAGGAACCACAAACTGAAGAAACTGCAAATCTTTGCCTCATGGCAAACAATGACATAAAAGAAGATGAAGAAAATGTTGAGGTAAAACTAGCACTGAAATTTATGATCTTCTTTATGATGCAATTCTTGAATGTAGAGATGAACGTGAAAAACGTGAACAAACTGAATAAGCTGTTAAAGTTTGTAAAGAACATATAGAATGGCTTAAGAAAATGAGAACGAATGTTAAAAGTTGGTTCTTTGATTTATTTGATAAGAACTTAAAAATCAAGGAACTTTATGAGAGTGTGAAAAATGAAAATTATCTAATCAATTTAGAAATTTCACACCTAAAGGAATTTGTCCCTGTTCTAAGTTCCTTTGATATAAGATCAACTCCTTTGAAAGGTTACAGATCTGAGACCAAAAATTTGAATAAAGAAATAATTATTTTAAAGGAACAGATCTGTAATCTCAAGAAGGAACTTGTTGCAAGGAACATATGCAAAGTGATGGTTGTTCCTAAGTGGATTGAGAGACCACAGACTAAAAGAAAAGAAGGTCTCGATTTTGAAAACCACAAGAAGAGGAACAAGCCTAAGAAATATGTTGACCTACCTAGTGATAAAATTTGTATGTACTGTGAAAGATAGGTCATTACATAACTCAATGTCAACTAAGAACTAGAATGATTGGCAAGAATGTGAAATTAAGCAACATGAAATGGATTGCTAAAACAAATGCTAGTCAAGAACAGGAACCCACGAAACAAGGGGTTCCTACAACTAACAACTAGTTGATTTTTTCAGGTTGCAGTAAGGGGGAACAACACTTGGTATCTTGATAGTGGTTGTTCTAAGCATATAACAAGAGACAAATCTAAGTTTCTCTCACTCTCAACCTATGAAGGTGGAAGTGTGACTTTTGGTGACAATAAGAAAGGTAACATAGTTGCCATGGGTAAGGTTAGTAAGTCACCATCACACTCCATTGATAATGTTTTTCTAGTTGAAGGATTAAAGTATAATCTCTTAAGTATTTCCCAATTCTGTGACAAGGGAAATGTTGTTAAATTTAACAATGAAAAATGCTTAATCGTTAACATTAACTCTAAGGATGTCATCTTGGAAGGAACAAGGAAAGGGAATACATATATTGTGGATCTTGATCTTGTTCCTAAAAACAACTTGACATATCTTAGTGTTATTGAAGATGATCCACTCTTATGGCATAAGCGTCTAGGACATGCTAGCTTTTCATTACTTGACAAACTTCGATCAAAAGAACTTGTTTTGGGATTACCATCTATAAAATTTCATATTGATCAAGTTTATGATGCATGTGCCAAAGGGAAGCATAATAGATCCTCTTTCAAATCTAAAACTATTGTGAGCACCACAAAGCCATTGGAATTAATTCACATAGATTTGTGTGGACCCATGAAAATTAAAAGTAGATGTGGTAAGAGGTAAGTGCTAGTTATTGTTGATGATTAATCAAGATACACTTGGGTTATTTTTCTCTCCAGCAAGGATGAGACTTATGATGAGTTTCTTGTCTTTGCAAAAAGAGTTCAAAATTTGACTGGTCACAAATTGATGCATATTAGATCCGATCATGGTAAAGAATTTGAAAATTATAAATTTGATGACTTAAGCAGAGACCATGACCTAGATCACAAGTTTTTCTGCCCCTAGGACACCACAAGAAAATGGGGTTGTAGAAAGGAAAAATATAATTTTGGAGGAAATGGCTAGGACTATGCTAATTGCTAGTGAACTTCTAAGGAACTTTTGGGCTGAGGCTGTTAATACTGCTTGTCACATAATAAATCACGCCATGATTAGACCTATCATTAACAAAACTCCTTATGAGCTTTATTTTGGTAAGAAACCCAATATTACACATTTCAGAACATTTGGTTGTAAATGTTTTATCCATAATAATGGGAAAGATAATCTTAGAAAATTTGATGCAAGGAGTGATGAAGCAATATTTCTAGGATATTCATCACATAGTAAGGCTTATTGAGTTTACAATAAAAGAACTATGTGTGTTGAAGAAAGTATTCACATCATCTTTGATGAATCTGACAATTTTAATCCAAGCAAGCAGGTTGATGACTTTGAAATAGGCTTGGTTCGATCAAATGAAAAAGACGAAGAATCAATTGAGGAAGAAGAAGTAAAAGAGGAAAGGAACGAAGAAGATGAAAACTTTGATAACAAGGCTGTTCCTGTTCCTCAAGATGATGGAGTTGTTCCTGTTCCTATTAAGAATGAGAATGTTGAAGGAACAAATTCAACAATTGCTGAAAGAGGAACAAATGAACAAGGCTCCTCATCCTCTCATGATACTCAAGAGGGACAACTTGTTCCTATAAGGGAATTTCAACCAAAACCTTGGAGACATCAAAAATCACATCCAGTGGAACTCATAATAAGTGACATATCCAAAGGTACGCAAACTAGATCTCAATTAAGGAATTTTTGTGCATTTCATGCATTCCTATCAATGATGGAACCAAGAAATCATGAAGAAGCCTTAACTGATTCTGATTGGATTACTGCTATGCAAGATGAGTTAAATGAGTTTCAAAGAAACAAGGTATGGCATCTAGTTCCCTCTTCTAAACAACAAAAAGTGATTGGTTTAAAATGGGTGTTTAGAAACAAACTAGATGTGTATGGAACTATTGTAAAGCACAAAGCTAGACTTGTAGTAAAAGGTTATAATCAACAAGAAGGAATTGACTATGAATAAACCTTTGCTTCTGTTGCTAGACTTGAGGCCATTAAAATACTAATTGCATTTGCCGCATATATGGGTTTTAAACTGTATCAAATGGATGTCAAATGTGCGTTTCTTAATGGCTACTTAAATGAAGATGTAGATGTTGAACAACCCCCTGGATTTGAAAGTAATGATTTCCCAAACCATGTCTACAAGCTTGACAAGGCTCTTTATGGGTTAAAGCAAGCGCCTATGTCATGGTATTCGAGAGATTATCTAAGTTCCTTTTAGAAAACAATTTTAAAAGAGAAACTGATATACTTCTTGTTCAAATATATGTTGATGACATTATCTTTGAAGCAACTAATGAGTTATTATGCAAAGAATTCTCAAACCTTATGAGTAATGAATTTGAGATGAGTATGATGGGTGAGTTAAATTTCTTTTTTGGGTTACAAATTAAGCAAACAGAAAAAGGAATAATTATTCACCAACAAAAATACATAAAGGAACTGTTAAAGAGATATGGCCTCGAAAATTCAAAAATAAATCACAATCCTATGGGAACTTCAACTAGATTAAATGAAGATTTCATAGGAACAAGTGTTGATCAAACAAAATATAGAGGCATGATTGGTTCTCTTTTGTATCTATCTGCAAGTCGTACATACATAACTTTTAGTGTTGGTTTGTGTGCTAGATTTCAAGCAAATTCCAAGGAGTCTCATCTAACAGGCGGTAAAGAGAATTCTTAGATATCTCAAAGGAACTGATGATCTTAGACTTTTCTATCCAAGAAGTGACACATTTGAGTTAAGAGGATATGCTGATGCTGACTATGCTGGAGATCTTGTAAATAGGATAAGCACGTCAGGTATGGTTCAATTTCTAAGTCATAGTTAAGTTTCTTGGAGCACCAAGAAACAAAACACAGTTGCTTTATCCACTACTGAAGTAGAATATGTAGCTGCTGCTGCATGTTGCTCTCAAATGCTTTGGATAAAACAACAACTTTGTGACTATGGAATAATCTTTAATTGTGTTCCTATTTATTGTGATAATACAAGTGCCATTAGTATTTCGAAAGATCCAATGCATCATTCAAGAGTTAAGCATATACATATCAGACATCACTTTCTAAAAGAAAATGTAGAAAAAGGTTTGATTAAACTTGAGTTTTGTCAAACTGAAAATCAGATTGCTGATATACTAACCAAGCCTCTACAAAGAGATAGATATGAAAAATTAAGGCTTAAGTTAGGTTTAATAAAACTTTAGTAATTGTTCCCAATCCAATCCCCCATGTCTGAATTGATTTATCTTACTCTATGTAATATTAAGTGACTGTGATTGATTGCCTAAGACCGTTGCAAATTAAAATGTTCAAAACATAAACATGGATTCAAAGGAATAAAGCCACTCACAAATGTCGCATAATACTCCCCTTATTGTTCCTAAGTGATAAAAACATGCATGACTTGAAGAATGTTGATATTTAGCACAAGTTGTTCCTATAGCACAAGTTCCTTATTTTTTCTTTTCATTCCATAAAATAAAAAGTCCAGAAAAATTAGAAAATCCGAAAATCCCAAATATATAGGAATCAGATTTATCAAGTCTTGATTCAATTTTTATCTTTTCTTTTCTTTTATTTTTTATCTTTTTTTAATTTTACGCGTGTAACTCTTTGTTTACTGTTACATGCATCTTCTTTCTTTTTCTTTCTTCTCTTCCAAAACCGTGTTCCTTAAAGCGCTTCAACTTCACCATTGTTCATCTCCTTCACACCTCTTCGCACCACATAAAACCTTAATTTCTTTTCACCAAATGGCAAAAACCTCTCTCAATTCACCTTTTCCAAAAGCAAAAACTCCAAAAAACTCTCAAATGAAAAACCCCTCTTCTCCATCCAAAACCCTCGAAATCGAAAATACTCAAGAAACGAAAATGGTTGTAGAAGAACAATAATTGGAGTCACCAAGGAGAAGTGTGAGAAGACGGAAACTGATTGGGGAAGATGATGAAGAAGAAACCCCTGAATCAGTTGAGGGGTAAGAAGAAGCTATGCCTGTTCCTTCCAAAGGAACTGCTGCTTCTTCCTCCAAGAAAAGAGTGGAACGAAGTGATACGAGGTATGTTTTAGGATTTTGTGTCGATCTAGATGGGCCAAGAAAGTTAAATTCACTATGTTAACTAACATACTAAAGGAATACCTGTTTGAAACCGCATATAATAATGCCTTAGTTCCTTTAGCCATGGATGAGTTTTGTGCAAACTTCATCAATACTGATGGAGTATGTACTATTGAAGTTAGTGGGGGGGAGAAAATCAAATTTTCCCAAGAAACTTCAGGAAAAATATGGGAAGTTCCTTGCAAAGGAACTGGTCTATATTTTAAGAGGAAAGGAACTGTCACCTTTCCAAATTTCTCCCAGGATGACATTGTTGAATCCTTTGGGGGAACTGCTGGCCAAGCAAAACTCAACCACAATCTCCTCTCTCCGGTCCATAAAATCTTGTTTAACCTTGTTTGGAGAGCATTCTTTCCTCGAACTGAAAAGAGGAATGAGGTGGGTCTCCTAGATATGTGTTACATGTTCTTCCTTGACCACCACATTCAAATAAACTTTCCTTCTCTCTTTATCTAATATCTAACACACTGTATTGAAAACCATTGTGTTGTTGGATATGGAGCACTCATTACTTCTGTTCTTTCTCACTTCAAAGTCAAGACCACTGGTTGTCCTACCTTGGGAATTAAACAAGGTAATATATTGAATGAGAAGACTCTATATGGCTTGGACCTCTCTGTCCAAGATTGGGTTTTGACTCAAGGGAGGATTGCTTCTAGTTCCTCACACAAGAGAAAACTGCCGAAGGCAGTAGAAGAGGAACCAGTGGAAGTGATTCTGGAGGAAGAAGTTCCTACACCTACTGAACCAAAGGACCAACCACCTAAGAGACGAAAAACAGTTGCTAAAAAGCCTACCCCTCCTGTTCCTAAACGTGTTAGACAAAGCTCTAGGCTGAGAATTGCTAAAACTGCATATGTTCCTTCAAATGAGGACTTTCCTTTAGTCCTATCCGATGAAGAGGAACTACCTAAAAACTCACCTAAGGCACCAACCCCTCCATATTCACCAAAAATACCGATTACCCTAAACACCATTCCTTCCATCTCTCCCTCATCCTTCACTGTTCCTTCCAGTTATGAACAGATGAAGGTTGCTATAAATGAGCCTAACCCTTTCTCCTCTACCACTACTGACCTACCACCACAACCTCTATTTCTTCCTTCACTTTACACCACCACTTCATCTTCTGTTCCTCTCACAGGAACATCAGGACCAATTCCAAGCCAACACTCCAGTTCCTCCACCTAAACCACCCACTGACTTTGGTTCAAAGGGAAAGGAACAAGTTCCTTCGGATGAGTTTAGTTGGGTAAATGATGTTTGTCTCCCTGCTCAACATATGATCAAGTTCTATAATCACCTTCATTGGACTTTGGATGATAAAACGGATAAGATGATGGGCCTCATGAAAGTCCTTAGTGATACGGTGATAGAGCAACAAAAGAATATGGAAATGATGGCCCAAGCAATCAACACCTTGAAACAACAACTTGATGGGCATCATGGAGAGGTTATGAAGAAGTTCGAGGAAGTGGTTGAAGAAGAAGTAGTAGAGGAACACAACTCCCCTTCCCTTCCTAATGTCTAGTTCTTGTTTCTCTTAAAGGAATATGAACTCTTAGCTTTTGTTTCTTTTCTTTTCTTCCTTTTTATCTTTTGTACTTTTATGGAACAAGTGCTATAAATACAATGACTTTTGCTGTAATTGTCTTTGTTTGTGATTTAATTGCATAATTTCTTACTTGGAATGGCTAGTATTATGTGATTGATGTTTGAGTAAGTCTAACCTTTGCAATTCCTAACTTAACCATTTTTTGGTGCTTGTTAATGGTCTCCAGGTCTTGTAAATATCAGTCTTCTCAAAATCACCACGAGTTTGATCTTTTTGACGATGACAAAGGGGGAAAAGATACCACGAACAAACTAAGTTGAAAAATGAAAAAAAGGTAAAAATTAAAAAATTACCTTAATAAAATTATATAAATTATTCTTTTATCTTTTTCATTCTCTTATGTTATTTGTTGTTTTCCTTAGTTTGTAATTTTGTCGTCATCATCAAAAAGGGGAAAATTGTTGAACCCTAGTTTTGATGATGACAAAGGAACAAAGATACAAACTAAGTTTTGAACTAACAAGTTGTTAAGTGAATGGATTTTACAAGGTATCAATGAAAGGAGCAAAGAGAATACTAAGTCAAAGATGAAATCAAGTTTGGATTTTGAAGACTAAGTGAAGATGCTCAAAGATTTGGTACTGGAGAAGCGTTGGAGCAAGAAGAACAAAGCGAGGCTTTTTGTTTCTAGTTCCAATGTAAAGGAACGAGTAAGAATGGTATAGACCCGTGGCAATTTAAAATGAGAATGAGTGTTTGTTCCTTTGTAAAAAACAGACGAACTGACACTGTCATATTAAGTTAAAGGAACTAATTATTAAGAGGAACTTAGACATAGGATGAAGCAGTACAACGGCTAATAATGTCGCTTGAGTGATTTATGCCTAGATTCTTGGAAACCGTTTTATTTAAGTAAAAATCTTATTTGAAGGAAAATCTTTTTAAGGAAAAGATTTTAATTTTATAAGATAATAAATATCCTTTTCGGTTTTAAGTAAAATATTTTTTAAAGATAATATTTTGGTAAAAGGGTTTTATTTCAGTTTTATTAATTAAAATATTTGTAATTAAATCAGATTTATGATTTACTGCTTTAGTGGTTGCTAAAATTAAGGAAGCAGTAACATTTTCATCTCCCACGTTTAACAGAGATCATGGAGATCATGGGTGTAAAAAGAAACGTGTTCCTCTAGTTGAGGAACATCAAGGGAAAATATTTTTACCACTAACTCATGTAATTATTCCACCTTCTAAGTTATCACTGCTATAAATACTAATGTTTATTTAAGTTCCAATTTGTGACTGACCAAGTGAATTAGTGAGTTTAACTAAGTAAAGTGTCAGTGCCTTCATTCTCTCATAAAAGTCATTTGTTCTTCGTCTTCTTACTCTATTCCACTAAGCTATTATTGATCAATTGTATTTTGGTTTTGGGGTAAGGGGACTTTGAGTGAAGTTCTGTAAGAGAGAAGCTTTGAGTGAAGCGAGTTAAAGTGAGAAAACATTAAGTGAAGTTGAGAGGAACAACTGTTAAGGGAACAGTTGTTCAGGAACTTGAGTTTAGGAACTCAAGGTGTGGCCCATGAGTAGAATTAGGTTGTAACAGAGTTGTTTGGCCTAATTAGTGAAAGTGTGGAGTTTAAAATCCCTAGTGGTCGAGGTTGTTTCTTCTTGTTGGGCCCAAGAAGTTTTTCCTCGTAAAATCCCTTGTGTTCCTTTAGCTTGTTTCTTTGTTTAAGTTTTATAATTCCGCAAAAAGTTACGTTTATTTCTACACATACAATCACCCCTCCTATTGTATTGTTCCTAGTGAAATGACATAGTCTCCCTTATTGTCCAGTCTTCCTTAAAGTCTAGCCTGCTTGCTCACCCGTAAGTTCAAAGTCTAGTCTCTCCTATCATCACCTAAACCCAGTAATGGAGTCCAGTCTACTTGCATAGTCCAGTCCAGTCCATGTCTGCATTTGAATATAGTTAGGCCCATGTCTCCATCATGATCAAGTCCATAACCATACCCATACCCATTTATAATCATAACCATTTCTAATCATTTCCATTTCCACTTTTATTTCTCATTTTTCCATTTCCACTTCCATTTCCATTTCTCATCTCCCATTTCCCGTTTCTCCATCCCTCATTTCCATTTCTCATTTCGAAATTCATTTTTTAAAATTTACGAGGTCCATTCGATTTCTGTTCATGACATGTCGAGAGGTTACAACTTAGGAATGCCTAAAGGAGGAACAAAATGTGAGCCTACTATAAAGATCATCAAGTGCACTATCACCTTTAGAGTCACTAAAATTACTTTTGACCGCCTTCACAATAGAGGCGTTATCCCTTCCATAGGGTCTACTCTGAACCCTGAACCTAAAAGAAAATTCAAAAGGTGAAACCTAAACTTCTACTGCAAATTCCAACAGAAAATTGAACATCTGACATCTAGTGTTGGATCCTACAAATGCACTGCGAAACATAGTCGATGACAACAGACTTCCAATGCTTGAGAATAAGCATCACCGTCAACCTTTTTTTTGCGCAGTGCATCAAAAATTCAAAGACTTAGTCTTTTATTTCTGGTTTCCTAGGATGAGTCAGAGAGTCCTTACCCTAAGCCATTTCTGTCATTTCCCATTGAGTCTATGTCACTATAGGACTTCATCTATTATAGCCTTTCCATTTTCATTTCATTTTATTTTTCATTTTCATTTTTCATTTTCATTTTTCATGAAACTTAAATCACCTAATGATCTTGACTAATAAAAAAAATCTAAAAAAAAATTAAAGAAAAATGAAAAAAAGGACATACTTTGGAATAAGAGTTATTCCCCTCTTCCCTCCATAATTCCAATAAGCCATCCTCATGCAATCCAAAACAAATAAAAAAACATCCCTTAAACCATCATCCTCCATGATCATTAGCCATATAACCCTTCAAAATCAAAGCTCCACAAATATCCTTCAAGCCTTCCAATACCCTAAACCATAAAAACTTGTGTGCAAGCCTTACTACATAAAAAAGGTCAATGCCACGCAAAACAAAATAAAGTGAAAAAAAATTCAAAGTACGAAAAAAAGCAAAAGACAACGCACAGGACAAAAAGAAAAAGCCAATGGCAAAGAAATAAAAAAGTTAAGCTAGGGAGCTTGCACACAAGTTCTACCCCTCATCCTTGAGTCCATCAAAACCCTAACCATATAATTCAACTCCATGGTCCTACCTTAGCCTGAAACCTTTCAACCTTCCATATTCAACCCTAACTCCTTTTTCAAGGTATGTCTAAGCCCGCTAGGTTGAAAACCCGAAAGGGCGGCCTAGGCAAAAGTTAGGGCACAAAAAAAGAAAAAAAAAAAGAAATCAGATCTAGAACTACGAATGGTCTGATTCCGCAAGGATACGTAGGAATCCTCATATCGAGGTCCGACCGCTTCAATAAAATAAATTAATCAAGGTCTAATGATTTGACTTTCTAGAATTCAGGAGCATATTCTTTCTAGATCCCGACATAGATTCGAGTATGAACCTAGCTACGTCAAAGCCTTTTCCCACCTACATTAATTAAAGTCATAAATTTAAGCTTTTATTTTTCAATCCAAACTCTCCTTTTCCCTGAAGGACTCTCCGACGATTCCATGGTTTCTGGCAATATTTGACTTTGCCTATGTCAACTCCCCAAAGAAGAATCCCCAGCAAGAACTCTAAACGCTCAAGACAGATCAAGTACGTTTCAATCAAGGCTCATAGTGCCTAATTCAAGACAAGCTTACCCAAAGTGAGGACTTCCTATATATGTGGTGGTTCCTCCAAATCAAATCAAACTCCCGAAAAGTTGTAATATGCAGACCTCATTTACGAACCCTGGTTATTTACTAAAAACAGTTCTCGAAAATCATTCTATCTATATCTAATCATTCCATCATTCTACATATCCAGATCTTCTAACCTTGCAAAATCCTGACCTTGCATTGCATTTCATACATCCTAGTCTTGCATAACCCTGACCTTGCATGACATATCATCATCTTTAGCTTTGCATAACCTTAATCCTTGCATAGTGTCTCATGCATCCTTAGAGAGTAAGTTTGCATTTTTGCATCATTATGTGCTTTATGTGAGTTGTTTGCACCTATCTGCTAACATATTTCCCTACAGGTAATCAACTTTATTTTGCAGAGACCGACGTATATAGATCAGTTCTAAACTGCAGAGCGTTTAGAATCGTTCTCCGTCCCGACACCGTATACTTTGACTATCGATTTCCTGAACCTCAGTCACAGTGGGGGCTTCTGTAGACACATAATCGTGTCTCCCCATTTAAGGGCCCAATGATGAAAATACCACTGTCTTAATTGGTCCGACCCAAGGGCAGAGCAGTCCGCAGAGCCAAAACTATTTTTTATAAGTGTTAAAGCGTATTTTTAATGATCTAAAATCGTATTGTATTTCGAGCCCAACTCTTTGAAAAAGCCTTTTAATTATTCATTGATAATTAATTGTTTTATTTAAATAAAATAAATATTTTCAAAGATATTTTTATAATTAAAATCGGATTTTATCCCGTAAAATCAGATTTTCGGAGTTAAAAGATAAAAGAAAATCTTTAAAATGCGTTTTATAAAAAAGTTGTCAAAAGCAAGGTGGTGCGCTGAGAGCACCAACGCGCGCCGAGCGCACCAGCCTGCACCGAGCGCACAGTTATGCGCCAAGCGCACATGCCTACCACGTAGACCTATGTGTCCCACACAATCGTGCGCCGAGCGTAGTCCTCTGTGCGATGCACAAGCTGTCAATAGATACAAACACATATTTTCAGACATAGATACACATATATTTTCCTTCAGGCTTCACGATTGCTCGTCCCGAAGGTTGTCAATCTCGCAGACCCAAGCCACGGTATAATTTGAGGGTCCTTGAATAAATTCTTATTTTTATATTGAAGTTACTAACTTTCATGATGTAGATCTTTAATATAAAAATCGTTCCTTTGTACAATCTAATCTCTTTCTCTATTTTTATTTATTTTTATATACTATTGTATGCTTGCCTGATTGTCCTGCTTGCCTTTTCATCACTCACATGTTATTATTGCTAATCAAAGACCTAAAGAGTTGTTCTAATATTAATCAGATAATTTGGAAAATCTGTTAGGTTCCCTGTAATTTTGATTGCCTAATAACATATCACTAAAAAATAGTCTTTTACGTGTTTCCTGAACCAACCTAGACTAAATTATTTTTAGGGTGCATGAAAATATTATTTGGTTATTCTATTTCATAAAAATTGACATGAATCGACATTTAGTAGAGGCCAGCAATGGGCGAACGTGGTTCATTATGACCATATTCGTACCCTCACCCCCGAACTCAATTTTTGGTTCATTGACCATCTATGAAGTCAGGACGGGGAAATCTACATTGGATAAGTACCTATTTTGTCCCTACGATTTTCTAATATCCAATTAGGTTTATGAGTCTTCCTTTAAAGACTTGTTGGCGACTATAAAATATTTTTTCAATAAAACCTTAATAATGGGGTAGTCAAAAACGCGTTCACACCGCGTAGGCGAAATAAAAACACGCCTACACCCGGGTTATTAATATTTTCATGTCAAAAGAGAGCATCTAATGTTGCATAGTTAATTGGTTAAAACTTTACTATATTAACTTGAGGTCACGTGGTCGAATCTTGTACAAAACATGTTTCTAATTTTTCAATGTATCTTTGTAGGTGTGTTTTTATTTCGCCTACGCGGTGTGAGCGCGTATTTAATTTGACTACCCCATTGTTATGGTTTTATTGAAAATTATTTTGAAAAAAGTCGCCAATAATTCTTTTTAGAAAGTATCATAAACCTAATTGGATATGGGAAAACCGCATGGACAAATTATCCAATGTAGATTTCCCCGTCTAGATTCCATATATGGTCAAAATGAACCAAAGATTGAGTTCGAGGGTGAGGGTACGAACACGGTCATAATGAACCATGTCGCCCATTGATGGCCTCTAGTAAATATCGATTCATGTCAATTTTTATGCAGAAGAATAACCAAATAATGTTTTCATGCACCCTAAAAATAATTTAGTCTAGGCTGGTTCAGGAAACACATAAAATACTATTTTTTAGTGATATGTTATTATGCAATTATATAACAAGGTTCCTAACAGGTTGTCCAAATTATCTGATTAATATTAGAACAGTATTTTAGGTCTTTGATTAGCAAAAATAACATGTAGGTGATAAAAGCAATAAATCAGGACAATCATATAACATGAATGGAATGATCAGGCAAGCATATCATATACAAAGGCAAGAATCATAATAATATGAATATAAAATAAAGTATAGAAAAGGGATCAGAATGTCAAAAGGCATAATTTTTATATTAAAGATCTACATTATGAAAGAAACAGTTAGTAACTTCAATATAAAAATAGTTAATTTATTCAAGGACCCTCAGGAATTATACCTATGCGACTTAGATTGAGGAGCGCAACGATCTTTAGGCGGAGCAATCGTGGAACCAAGAACGTAGTATGATTTGGAATTGAAATTGATTTGAAAGGATTGAAGTGTTTGAGTGTTTGTAATAGTATTCGAGAGAATTTTGTGTTCGTAAAATAATAATTCGAAGCCGTTTTTGATTCGGGAAATCAACCAGTATTTATAGGCAAAAGGGAGCGTGCGCCTCACGCACGTCCTGCGCTAGACGCATGCCTACGTGGCAGGCGCAATACCACGTGTCAGGCGCACATTGGTGTGCCTGACGCAGTCAGCCCAATCAGATTTAAACATGTGTAAACACGTTTTTGAAAAGATAGAAAAGAAAGTTGCGTCTTACACAGGACTTGCGTCAGATGCAGGACTCTGTGTGAGTCACAAATCCACGTGTCAGGCGCTCATTGACTCGCCTGACGCATTCTGGCTAGTGCGCTGGACGCACGTGGCGCTCTGAGCGCAACCGCCGCGTCCGGCACATATTCCAGCATATTCGTTTTTTGATTCTACGCATCTTTTGAAGATAATTTTCTATCCCTAAAATCCGGAGATTGAATTTTACGGATGTAAAACCTGATTTATATTTAAAATATTTATCAAAGATAAAAATATTTATTAAAATAATAAATATTTAATTGGGCTTTTAAATGGGCTTAAAATATTTTATGGGCATAAAATACAATTAATCATCATGAACAATTAATTGGGCTTTAGAATATCATTTGAAAACACAATTTTGAATCGATTCTTTAGATTGCTCTTCCGTTGGGTGGCGCCAACTAATACCGCGATATTTTTCATCATTGGATCCTTAAATGGGGAGACCCGATTATGTGTCAACAGAAGCGCCCACTTTGACTGAGGTTCAGGAAACCGATAGTCAAAGTATACGGTGTCGGGACGGAGAACGATTCTAAACGCTCTGCAGTTTAGAACAGATCTATATACGTCGGTCTCTGCAAAACAAAGTTAGTATGCAGGACAATAACTACAAGCAATCTGATTACCTGCAGAAGAAGATGTTAGCAGATAGGTGCAAACAACTCACATGATAATGCACATAATGATGCAAAAATGCAAACTTATACTCTCTAAGGATGCATGAGACGCTATGCAAGGATTAAGGTTATGCAAAGCTAAGGGATGACACGTCATGCAAGGTCAGGGTTATACAAGACTAGAATGTATGAACTGCAATGCAAGGTCAGGGTTTTGCAAGGCTTCAATGCAAGGTCAGGATTTTGCAAGGGTAGAAGATGTGTAGAATGATTAGAATAGAATAGTTTTCGAAAACTGTTTTTTTGTAAATAATCGGGGTTCGTAAACGAAGTCCGCAGATTACAACTTTTCGGGAGTTTGATTTGATTTGGAGGAACCACCACATATAGGAAGCCTCCACTTTGGGTGAGCTTGCCTTGAATTAGGCGTTGCGAGCCTTGATTGAATTGTACTTGATCTGATCTTGAGCGCCGAAAGTTGTCATTGGGGATTCTTCATTGGGAAGTTGATACAGGCAAAGTCAAATATCGCCAGAGATCATGGAATTGTCGGAGAGTCCTTCGGAGAAAAGGAGAGCTTGGGTTAAAAAATAAAAAGTTTGAATTTGTGACTTAAATAAATGTAGGTGGGAAAAGGCTTTAACGAGGCTAGGTCCAGACTCGAGTCTATGTCGGGATCTAGAAAGAGTATGCTCCTAACTTCTAGAAAGTCAAATCATTAGACCATGACTACTTTATTTTATTGAAGCGGTCGGACCTCGAGATGAGGATTCCTACGTATCCTTGCGGAATCATACCATGACTATTGCTGATTTTTGCTGCAGGCGAAATTGGCAATCTACCGTCTTCAACCATATCTTGTAGAGCATGCTTCAAAGTCCAGTAGTGTATTGTCATATGGTCGTTTCCTTGATGGTACTTGCAGTAGGCATTAGGGTTCCATTTACTGGATCTTTTCTCAGGAGCATGGTCTGGAGTAGGGCCAATAGGTTGAAGTGCTCCTTTTGCATGAAGTCTAGTGAAGGCTTCTTCTAGAGTCATGCCCAATGGAGTGAATGTCCTTTGAGGTCCTTGATAACCTCTCTTGTCAGTAGTTAGGGCATTGATGTCATTGCTTTTAGAGGTAGAAGGGTTGTTATTACTCTTCTTGAATGAGTTGTTGTTGTTAGAACTCTTGTTCTTGTTGGCTTGTACCTCTTCGTCGATCAGCAGACCCACTTTATAGAGCTTCGTGAAAGACTCTATGGGTTGGAACTTGATATGATCCCCATACTTAGGCTGCAGGTTACGGATCACCAGTCGGACTTGATCCTCCTGAGATGGCCCATTAGTCATTTGTGCAGCTTTTCCCCTTCATCTGTTAAGGAAGGTGACGAAATCTTTGTTGGAGTTCTGTTTAGTTAATTCCAACTCGCGAAGCCCAATGGGAAGCTGAGTATTGTATATATATTTTTTGTGGAACTCTGCTCTGATGTAGTCCCAGTCATTCAGCTTGGCTTTGTTCAGTGATCTGAACCATTTGGATGGATGTGCATCCAAGGTTAAAGGAAAAACATAAGCAAACAGGTCCTTGCTCATGCCCTTGAGAGCCATAGAGATGGAGAAAGCTCTCAAGTGATCATCTGGGTCTTCGACCCCCTTGAATTTTGGGAGGTCACCCAATATTACTTTTTTAGGGAGTTTTTCCCTCAGTTCAGGATCAATGATGTCATGGCCATGAGCCTGACCCTCGAGCGCAGGAATTGATTGGATCAATTGCTCGAGTTTTTCAAACCTCAATTCTGTCTCGGTCTTATCAGGAGGTGGCGGTGGCGGTGGCGGCGGAGTGTCATCTTGCGCTTCTTCCTCAGTCAGTTTCTCTCTAAGTGCCTTAATCTCTTTGTCTTATTCCGCAAGACGAGAGTTCATCAGTTGAAGTTGGGCCATGATGGCACTGAGCTGTTCATTAGCGTCTCCCATTTCGGATGATGATTCAGAGGAGTCGGAGGATTCGTCTGAAAAGGTGAGGATGCGTTTGACGAGTCTAGGAGTAGGTTGACCTTGTATCCTTTCTGTCGGACGTTCCCAAGTTATAATCTCACGACCTGTCCTGAACATAAATCGAATGGACCTCGTAAATTTTAAAAAATGATGCTTTCGAAATGAGAAATGGAAATGAAGGATGGAGAGATGGGAATTGAGATGAGAGATGAGAATTGAAAATGGAAATGGAGATGAGAGATGAGAAATGAAAGGGGAAATGGAAATGAAAATGGGAAATGAGTAGAAATAGCTATGATTATGGTTATGATGTTGACATGGGCCTAACTATATGCATATGCAGATGTGGACTGGATTGGAATTGTAACACCCCGTAATTTTCACCCTTTATTTTTGGCGTTTGTTTACATTAAAATGATATTTTTCGTAAAAATAAATAATTTATTATTTAAATTATTTCGGAACGTGTTGTGAAAATGTGTATATATTTTTATATGTTGTGATATATTTATATATATTTATATATATTTATATTAAGTTGTTAGGTATTTATTTTAAAAGTTATATTAGTTTCGTTATTTATTTAGGCGTTTAGGATGCGGTGTTGTCGCGTAGCGTTTTTGTAACATTGATGGACCGACTTGGGTGATGAAATGTTGCATCACATGTGGCGTGTCATGCTGGTCGAACATCAACAATTATGGAGTGGAGGATGAAGAGTTTTGGTGCTTATTAAGTTAACCTTTGGATCTCTTGTAACCGCTCATTAAATCCCTCATTAACATTCTCCTAAACCCTTCATTTTTCCTTGCCATAAAATTCTGATTTTTAATAAGAGAAGTTCAGCATCATTCTCATTTAACCCACGCCATTTTCAAGAAAAGAAAGAGAGAAAAGGAAGAGGAAAATAAGAGAAAGGTTCAACCCGGTTTTTCCTGTCACACCTTCACGAAAATAACGGTAGCCGGAGATCTAACCGTTGGATTATCTTCAAAGTTGGACGCACATTTATAACATCTTTATCTTCACTTTGCCTAGAGCGATTGTGAATCAGAGCTTTAGTTCGCCGGGAATCATGGTCGGAATAGAGCAGTGTAAATGGAGATTTTTCAACGTTCAAGAAGAAAACGCCTAATGACTTGTTGCTACAATTATCGTTCATGGAGGACTTGGATTGCACGCATATTTTTCGAATCTCTTTAGACTCGCTCTCCTCCCGACGTTCCAGGTAACTAGTAGTTATCTTAGAACAATAGTGATTAGAGTATTATTCGGTATTAGATTATTACGCTAGGAATTGTTTAAAATACTTTTTGAGTGAAATTATTGATGAAATTTGACATGAATATACTTGATGCATTCTGTATGAATATTGTATGCAGAAAAATAATTTTCGTCTGAGTTTTAGTATTTATTCGATTTATTTAGTAATTTATGCGTTTATGGATTATAAGCAAAATAATTATTGAACGAATGTTATAATTGCTGAAATTATTTTTCGTGAAGCATGTTATATGTGTTGTATGTATTTCATGCCTTGGAATAATTTTTTTTACTGTTTACAGGTTTATTTAATTAGTTTATCTGTTTTTTGCATTTTCATGTCTGTCAGTATATAAATCGTGAATATTATTTATAGAGGCCAAAAAATCCATTTATTTACATATTATGTATTACCATGAGTTTATTCATGTTATTTGAATTTTTGGTAATTTTTAGTCGTTTATTTATATTTTTAATTATTATATTGGCTTTATAGAGTATTCTGTAAATTAATGTTTAAAAATACTTTTAGGGTCCGAAAACTAGAAATAAAATTTGTACCATGTCAGTAGAGCTATAATGGTCGTATGATAATTTTTGTATTATTTTACTGATCGTTTTTATCAGTTTAATAATTTTTATTGTGTTTTTGTTATGAGTTTGAGGATATTCTTTTTAATTATTTAAGGGTTTATTAGCCAGAAATAATTTATGACCTTTTATGTTCTTGGAATCTGGTGATTAGTAGGTTACTGTGGTTATCATTGAGTGTCATTATGTTTACGTTTGGTTTATGTAAAAATGATTAGTTGTGTACGTTTCATTGATTTAATAAGCCTTGGAGTTAATTGGTGATGGCGTCTGACGCACGCTGATGCGTCAAACGTTGATTGGTTAGTGCGCCAGACGCACAGTGTGGCACTGAGCGCAAGCTCATGCGCCGAGCGCACAGTTTGGTGTAGTCTAATTTTTCGTATGATCTTGTGCGTATGTCCTACTTGTAGATGGTAATCTTATTTAATGTGATGCATTTCTGGTTGATACTGTTAGTGCTGTAAAAACTATTTCGTTGTCATTGTTGATGCTTAGTGATGTACAAAGTTTTGTGGTTGAAGATATTTGTTGTAAGTGTGTAAGTTACTACTTTGAGAATTTTTGAAGAATTATTTTTGATGAATTATGGGTATAAGGCCGGGTGGCATCCCTTTGACGAATATTTTTGAGATGAATGATACTTTGATGATATTTATGATTTTATTTTGAGATAAGAACATCCGGTGGGATAGATGTAGTCCCCGGTGAAGAACATGCCAACCACCTGGTTTGCGAACTAGGGGTAAACCTGGGTTAATTGTTGTCATCCGAGAGGTCAGGGAGTTCTGCGTGTTCTACCCTGCATCGGGAGTTTGGCCATTCTTAGACACAGACAGTGGGGAACGTAAGCGCATAGACTGACCTGGAGATTGCGATCTGACAAACCTTTGGAAGTGGATTGCGATCCACTGGCGTTCGGTTTCTGACTTAATAACTTGTTGTACCTTTGCGTTTATTATTATTTAAGTACTCTTGAGATGATTTATTCATTTTATCTTATTTACTTGATATTTACTTTCACTTGTATCACTTGTGAGCTTTATGGATATGAATGCATGTTGTAGGTGTCTTGGCTTTATTATTTCCTTTCTTACTAATCTATGTCTGGAATAGACATTGATTTCTTTTGTTCTGGGAGAACTGCTAGTTACTTCCCACTGATTGTGGATTGTTGTTATATATTTTGCAGGTTATGTTGATGGGAATCTTCTTTGGTTTTGGGCTCGGGTTGAGTTGCGAGAATGAAATGATAGTTGTTTTAGGCCTAGACTTCTAGTTAGACTTTTCTCATTTGGAATACTCTGAATTAGTTATTTATTTATATTATTTATTTAAGTTGGTTTCTTCACATAGTTATTTAAATACCTTTGTATTAGTAGTGGCATTCCCAGAAGACGATGTTTCCGCCATCGTCCTATAATACTATTATTATTTCTTTCTTTTCCGCTTTGAAATTCTGGGGTGTTACAGTTGGTATCAGAGCAAAACGGTCCTAAACTCTGAAAAAGAGTTGCTAATGATTCTTTAGAATTATTAGTTAGCCATAGGATATAAAATTTGTTTAGAATTAAGTTTAGTAGTTTCACTATAATGAGAGTGTTATGGGTAGAGTAAGTAAAGGGAAGCCTTATGGGGAATGTGGTGTGCTCTCATGCTTATGGAGCATATGTTATATGTATAGTTACTTGTATTATTGGTGGAATTAGCCTACCAAGTTTATTAATCTTATTTGCAGGGCCTCTGACATGGGGGAAACTAGGTCGTTACTAGTCTTCTAAAGTCAAACAAAACCTAACTAGTCCACTAACCTACGTAAAGTGGCAAGCAAGGGTCATTATTCCACAAGGACTAAGGAACATCAACATGTGTTAACCAAACAATAAGTTAGGCCCAAAAATAGTCGGGATGTGTCAATTACCAACTAAAGTCTATTAAACTAAACTAACTACCAAAGATCAAATAGGATTAGGGAAAGGGATCCAACACCAACCAATCATGATTTAGGCAATTGGAAGGGTGAAACATGGAGGAAAGAAAACCAAGCAACTAATTGAGGTTATTGACTCTTAACTAGCTCTAAGCCCTCTCTCAAGGGTGCATAAAACTACCTAAGTCACAGAACTAAGCCACTCTCATGGTCTCAAACATACATCCAAGGATAAGCACAATGTCAATTTACAAAACCCTCATTTAAATCTCACTCTCATGAGCAATTAAGCAAGAAAGTAGCATAAACATCAACCTTAATCTCCTCTCTCAATTTGACTAAGGTATCAATAAAACAAACATCCAAGTGGCCAACTAGAATTCAAGCAAATAGTAATCATGCTATTAATCAATTAATAAGCCCAATCAAACCCCCTAATTTCATATTCCAACACCCAAATCAATCATTGTTGGGTTTTCACCCAAACCCTAACCAACAAACTACTCCATAGATACAAAAATGAGGACTTTAGAGAAATTAAGCACTAATAACATGATAATAATCATTAATCTAACGATAAACTAAATAAAAAAACCACATATAATTAAACTAAGCATGAACAATTAATCTAATGAAAACAATTAAAATAAGAAACAAAAGAGAAAAGAGAGTAAGAAATTCTCATTGATAGATGAAAATAAAACTTGAAATCTTCTTGTCACTAGATGGTTATCCAAAATCTTCCATTTTTCATTGATTTTCTCACTTTCTCTCTCTAGGTTTTGAGACTTTCTCTCACTTAAAATCCTAATCTAAGACTAATGGAGCCTAATCCCCCCTCAACTAGGGTCTCCCCCTCATAAATTAGGGATGAGTCCTATTTATATGTACAACTCTTACATCATTAATGAGTCGTGAAAATAACAGAGCTGTCCGGCAAATTTGAAAGGAGCGGGTGCTCCTTTATAAATAGGAGCGGGCGCTCCTAAGGAAACTGGTATTGGCAGAAAGTTGGAGCGACTAGGGAGCGACTAGGGAGGGGCGCTCCAAATAACAAGGAGCGGGCGCTCCTTTGAAAAAGGGAGCGGGCGCTCCTAAGAAAACTGGGCATACAGCTCAACTTCAAATGGCCATGTGACCTATCGTTGGAAAGATAACGAGCCAAATTTTAATCTCCAATTTGAATCAATGCAAGATGATTTGTGGTCTGTAAGATATTGTCGCTCGAAGTGGACCATGTTGTGAACTTTACTTCTTCAACTCCCATTTACCGTCGTCCCTTAAGTATTCATGCTTTACTCCTCATTTGTGCATTCCTTTGGCTTTTATAGGTGAAATCAAAAGTTTATTTTAATTGGACCGACAAAGAACCAAGAAAAAAATGTAAAAAGTAATTCGAAAAGTAAAACAAAGACACAAATCTAAAAAGAACTAGTAAAAACAAAAATGTGCAATTTAAGCAAAACAAACATATAAAATGGGTAAAATAGAAAAGAAAGGTTAAATATAGGGATAATTAAGGGGTTTAGAGTGATAAAAATATCACTCATCAAATTCCCCCAAGCTTAACCTTTGCTCGTCCTCGAGCAAACAAAATAAAAAGAGTGAAAAACTATCTAAGAAAGCAATAAGTCCTAACTCACTTTCGTAGGAATCACGGTTGCATTTATCATATGCAACAAGCTCTTTAAACCCCTAAATCGCTCTAGAGGGCGAGTGAGATCTCGCGAGGGTTTTCCAAGAGCTTAAACCCACAACTCTTATCTTTTCATCAACCATTTATTCAACAAACTCAAGATTTATGCCCAAGTCAACTATCAATGAAATGGTTCACAAGCAAGGATAGAGAGCAACTTTCAAGACAACTAATTTCCAAGTGTACTCATAGGTTATGGATAGAGAAAGAAACTAATCAAGATTGCAATAGGACACCTAATTAGAATTTTTACTCGCTCATTAGAGAACACCTAGCTATCCAAAAGACTTATGACTTTTCACGTGTTATAGAAGCTTAAACCACTAGTCCACCATCCCTAGACACACAAATAGGCCTTAGACTCCACTCTACTCAAAATTTAAGAAAAATAGAACTAAGTGTGGGAGGCATCCATAAATTGACCTCTTTTATTGAAATTCTTCTATTCTTTTTGCTTTTCGTTTTTCTTCACTTTTTTTTCATTTTTCACGCCTTTTTTGACTGTTTTTGCCCTTTTCTTTTTCCCTTATTACGGGCATTTTTGCTATACAAGGGAGAAGTAACTACTCACTAAAGAGAAACATAAGAACTTATGGCTTTTTGCGCCACTTATTACAAACGAAAAGAAGTAAAAACTAAGTTTCTTGCTGAGCTTTGTTTGGGGACATGATGAGCATATCTAGGGACACAAGGGACCGCAAATTTGAAGCTAAAATTATCCAAGCATGAGCAACATAGTCGAGATTCAAGACTAGACATCCAATTCAGCATTCATTAGTTTCATTTTGGTAGATTCTAATGCAATCAAGATTAATCACCTCCTAAAACACCACAACACAAACTCACACTCTTCCAAAAGGAGCCTCTAAACATGTACTCAAAATCAAAGCAAGGAATCCACATATATCATCAACTAACATCTTCCTTGGGCATGAAATGCTTTGTACTTTTCTTATTCCTCAATATTTTTAGATTTTCAAGTTTTTCAATTTTTTGGGAAAAAGAAAAAAAATTAAAAGAAAATGTTTTTAGATTTTGAATTTATGCAAAAATGAGAAAAACAAATAAACAAAGTATGTACACCTCCCCCAAGCTAGCGAATAGCTACTCCCCCAAGCTAGAATAAAGCATTGTCCTCAATGCTTGAACAAGAAGATCAAAGGGAGGGAGGGAGGGGAAAGAAACATTCAAACCAACAAGCATAAGGAAGCTATCGGATAGTAGGTGGGTGTATATACCCGCAAGTAGGGCTGTTCACCGGTCCAGGACCGGACCGGACCGGACCGGACCCGCTGGACCGGTGGACCGGATTTGTGGGATTCTTTGGACCGGGGACCGGACCTGATTTTTCGGTCCGGCCCAGTGCCGGACCGGAAAAAATCGAGTCCGGCCCCGGCCCTGGACCTGTTTGGACCTGATTTTCAAAAAAAAATTTGGGCTTCTAAATACAAAACTCAAAGTCTAAATTATAAGTACTTTTGATTTGAACAAACTGTTGTACAAGGACTACAAAATCAAACAGAAAAAGTAAAACTTTTATAAATCAGATCACAAGTCCAAACTCCAAACTCATGCCAAATAAGAAATAACAAAGATTGTAATACTCCAACTAATTAACCAATACTTTCACTTTCCAAATGCAAAGTTCAGTATATCAAATTCATAATTGTAGAGTATTTTCAAATTCCAAGGCAATATAAGAACATTCTACCGGGAAAAAAACTAAATTTTTGGGAGTTTTGCAGGTATTAAGTAGAAGGGAATATTATGTAATCATCAAATAAAATTGGGCAGATAAGTTAGATGGGTTTTGGTTTTATACCCAATTCACAAGAATTAATAAAGAACAAAACTTTGGCACCAAAAGAGAAAGGAAACTAAGATCCACAATACATAAAAGAAGAGAATCATATGAGATAGCAAAAACAAAGAATGATAGCTGCGGACCTGGGTTCTTCACTTTCACAAGGTAAAACCCATGACTTTAAAATCAAAATACATAGAAGAAGAGAATCATATGAGATAGGGAAAGCCACAACTCTACAACAGTCAGATTAAAACTCCGATAACAACAAGTGAGGAGGCGGCGTCGCTGCGTGAGTAGTGGAGTTGGAGGCTGCGGACCTCCGGTCTTGGTCGGTGTGAGATGGTGAGAGAAACAGTGAGTGAAAATTGAGATGAATTAGGGTTTCTTTTTTTTGACGGGGAGGGAGAATGAAAAATTTTGGTGAGTTAGTAAAGGGTAAGGCCAGCGCTGACAGTTTTTTTTTTTTTTAAAAATGTTGATTCCGGGTTTCCGGTTCGGACCGGAATTTTCCGGGTTTGGACCGGACCGGACCGGAAACCCGGAATCATCATTTTTCACGGACCGGGGACCGGACCGGAATCTCCGGACCGGTCCGGTCCGGTCCAAATTCCGGTCCGGTCCGGTCCAAATTCCGGTCCGACCCACCTCTCTGAACAGCCCTACCCGCAAGTGACCCAATTTCTCCACTTATAATCAACTTTCTTCAAAACTATGATTTGCTTTACACGTGCTATTGAGAATGAGTGTCGTTATTATAATTATGTACCTAAATCAAAATCAAGGATAAAAAAGAAAAATAAGAAAGATTAAAACAAAGAAAATGAAAGCAATAAATCACGGGTTACTTCCCGAGAAAGGCTTATTTAAGGTCATAAGCTTGACCTTTCTAGTAAATAGCAATTCAACGATCGCAAGAGTTTGTCAAATGCACTAGCACACATTTCCATTCTTATTAAGTATGCAATGACAAAATGCAATTTGTGCATAAAGTGCAATGAAACTCTATGCAAATGAGGAGAGGGAAGCCAAAAACAAGAATGATCAAAAGGAAAAACTAAGAAATAAGAAAAAGAAGAATCAAAATAATAAGAAAAAGAAGAATGAAATGGCAAAGTCTCCTCAACAAATTCCTTTTTGGTGGCAATCTCACTCTTTTCCTCAAAAGTAATCAAATTAGGCACTTGAAGATCAAAGGAGGGGGAAGGCTCATCTAATAGAGGAGATTTGAGAAATGAGAATGGATATAAGATGGGAGTGGAGGGAATAAGGTCAATCCTTCTTGTAAATGGAATATGAGGGGAAGGGATAAAAACAAGGTTTTCACTAACCATTTCACTCACATCACAAGACTTAAGAGGAGAGACGTTATGCTCCAAAGCATCGACATTAACTTTAAACACATCCTCAAGTACATCATCACAACCTAAGTGAACTCTCAACAACCTCAAGTCTTTCTCAAATTTCAATGGAAGATCATCAATGGGTTGGAGGTCAAATTAGGGAGGGAGCTCATTAGCACTTGCATCTATATTGCACTCAAATATAGCTTTTTCTTTGCATGTGAGAAGAGGAGTAGATGAAAATGGGTTCTCAAAGATAGGAGGGGAAGGATGTAGTTCAAGTTTCCTTGAGATAAGAGTACGAGACTCATGAATTGGATCCTCAATCAACAAAGGCTCATGGTACTCTTTGCTCTCAACTTCATGCATCTTAAAGAGATATCTTCTCCCAAAACCTTAAGATTTTGACCCACATCTTCATTCGAATCTTCAAAGTTCAAAATATCACTTTCTCTTTGATGACTTTCGTTCTCAAGATATCTTAGTTCATCATCATCATCATTATTGATAATCTCATCATGGTCATCATAAGATCTATTTTGCTCTTGATTTACAAAGGTAGGCTCCAACCTAGACTCCAACAATTGAGAAACTTGAGTTTCTAGCAATTTGAGAGTTTCTATCTTGTGATTCATGTGCTCCATAAATTCTTTTTTGTTGTGCCATGTAATCAACCATCATGGTCTCCAAATTAGACTCCAACAATTCAGATTGTGAAGAATTTTGAAAATCATTTTGGAAAGGAGGATCATAGGATAGATCATGTGAATTCATGCAATGATTTGAGGACATCAATTCATGAGATGCATGGACAACATTAGCATTAGAATATGTTTCATCCAAATGAGAGCAAGATGGGGGAGAATTGCAAGTCTCGGGTTCATAACTAGAAAAATCTTGATTAGTATGCATTGACATTTCCCATTCATAGGTTTCTCTAGCCAACCACTCAAATAGACTCCAAGCCTCATCCAAAGATTGAGCATGGAAGTCACAATTAGACATAGACTCTACCACCCTTCTAGTTTCTTCATTTAGACCCTTAAACATGATATCACATATTTCCCATTTTTCAAAGCTATGGTCACATCCAAGAGAATCGCCAAGCCTCCAATAGTATCTCCAAAATACTTCATGTTTAAACTAGGGAAGGGAGAAGATTGCCATTTTTTGAGTTTTTTAAATGGAAAAATAAAAGAAAAGCAAATGAACCAAAGGAAAGAGAAATATTCACAAATGACCTAGACTCATCTAATCAACACAAATCAATGTTAGCCGAAGTCCCCGGCAACGGGGCCATTTGCACATGGGGAAAACTAGGTCGTTACTAGTCTCCTAAAGTCAAACAAAACCTAACTAGTCCACTAACCTAGGTAAAGTGGCAAGCAAGGGCCATTCTTCCACAAGGACTAAGGAACATCAACATGTGTTAACCAAACAATAAGCTAGGCCGAAAAATAGTCGGGAGGTGTCAATTACCAAATAAAGTCTATTAAACTACACTAACTACCAAAGATCAAATAGGATTAGGGAAAGGGATCCAACACCAACCAATCATGATTTAGGCAATTGGAAGGGTGAAACATGGAGGAAAGAAAACCAAGCAACTAATTGAGGTTATTGACTCTTAACTAGCTCTAAGCCCTCTCTCAAGGGTGCATAAAACTACCTAAGTCACACAACTAAGCCACTCTCATGGTCTCAAACATACATCCAAGGATAAGCACAATGTCAATTTATAAAACCCTCACTTAAATCTCACTCTCATGAACAATTAAGCAAGAAAGTAGCATAAACATCAAACTTAATCTCCTCTCTCAATTTGACTAAAGTATCAATAAAACAAACATCCAAGTGGCCAACTAGAATGCAAGCAAATAGTAATCATGCTATTAATCAATTAATAAGCCCAATCAAACCCCCTAATTTCATATTCCAACACCCAAATCAATCATTGTTGGGTTTTCACCCAAACCCTAACCAACAAACTACTCCATAAATACAAAAATGAGGACTTTAGAGAAATTAAGCACTAATAACATGATAATAATCATTAATCTAACAATAAACTAAACAAAATAAACCACATATAATTAAACTAAGCATGAACAATTAATCTAATGAAAACAATTAAAATAAGAAACAAAAGAGGAAAGAGAGTAAGAAATTCTCATTGATAGATGAAAAGAAAACTTTAAATCTTCTTGTCACTAGATGATTATCCAAAATCTTCCATTTTTCATTGATTTTCTCACTTTCTCTCTCTAGGTTTTGAGACTTTCTCTCACTTAAAATCCTAAGCTAAGACTAATGAAGCCTAATCCCCCCTCAACTAGGGTCTCCCCCTCATAAATTAGGGATAAGTCCTATTTATATGTACAACTCTTACATCATTAATGAGTCGCGAAAATAACAGAGCTGTCCGGAAAATTTGAAAGGAGCGGGCGCTCCTAAGAAAACTGGGCAAACAGCTCAACTTTAAATGGCCATAACTTTCTCGTTTTTAATCCAAATCAAGCATGTGACCTATCGTTGGAAAGATAACGAGTCAAATTTTAATCTCCAATTTGAATCAATGCAAGATGATTTGTGGTCTGTAAGATATGGTGAAGTGGACCATGTTGTGAACTTTGCTTCTTCAACTCCCATTTGCCTCCGTCCCTTAATTATTCATGCTTTACTCCTCATTTGTGCATTCCTTTGGCTTTTATAGGTGAAATCAAAAGTATATTTTAATTGGACCTACAAAGAACCAAGAAAAAAATGTAAAAAGTAACTCGAAAAGTAAAACAAAGACACAAATCTAAAAAGAACTAGTAAAACAAAAAGGTGCAATTTAAGCAAAACAAACATATAAAAGGGGTAAAATAGAAAAGAAAGGTTAAATATAGGGATAAATAAGGGGTTTAGAGTGATAAAAATATCACTCATCAGCCTCTTACTTGTAATTTATTTTCTCTTTTATCATAGTGCGCAGCGAAAGCGAAGTATTTATAGCCTTATCGGTTTAGTTGTGTGTTTAATTTTTTTCGTGTTTTGCAATTTAAATATAAAACTTTCATTTTAATTTTAATATAGTCATGTGTGTTGCATTGCATTAATTTTATTTGTTGGTTGCTTGATAGTATATGTTATTATGCGCGACGATATATATATTTTCTGTTCTTTTTCAATTAAGTGTTGTTTTTATGTGAGTACTATGTATCTGTTTTATTATTTATAAAACTTTCTAGTTTGAGTTTATATTCCAAATTATATTTTAGATCTTTGAACTTAATATATTTCATAACCATATTAGAGTTACTTTATGACTTTCAAATTTTGTTATTGTTAATATTTCGACATACTCTTTTGAAAAAAAACATTTAATTTCAATTGTTTTGTAATGGTTTGGAAAAAGAAAGGGGTTTTGAAATTGTCTTTCAAGATATTCTTCAAATTTCTCTTACCGATTTTGACCATCTATATTTATAAATATTTTCCTTTTAATATTATTATTTTTCATGCTAATCCTTGTTTAGCCTTTAATTATGGTAATAAGTTTTGTAGTCTTTGAAAATAAAAGTACTTTAATGAGTTGTTTTGGTGTTAGATTGAAATGTAGACGCAAGCTATTTTGTTTTTAAAGGTTAGCATTCAACAACTTTTACTTTACTTAGTTTTTCTTATTAGCATAATTTTTCAAACTCAAATGCGTGAAAGGATCTCATTTACTATTTGTTGTTTCTTGTTTAAATATTTAGTGCTTTCTCATTTCATAGCAAAATTTTGGTTGTTTTCATTACTTTTTATTTAATTCTCTGATTTTGACTGATCTGTTTTATATTCTTTGAAAACGAAATTTATATACTCAGTCTAAATTTTAAACTTGTTTGAGTTGATATTAAGTCATAATGGGTGATTCCTTTGACTTGTATGTCAATTTGATAAAGTCAAAATTTTAAACTTGTTTGAGTTGATATTGAGTCATAATGGGTGATTCCTTTGACTTGTATGTCAATTTGATGAGTTGACACATTTTATCTATTTGATTTAATTTCCTTTTTGAGTTGACATTAAGTTTATATTGGGTGATTCCGTTAAACTTTAATGTTGATTTGATAAGAATGCTTTCAAATATTGTTTTGTTGATACTAGGTTGCAATGGGTGGTTCCATGCACGTTTGTGTCGACTTGGAAAATTTTATAATTGTTGTTAATAATTTATTACTTTATCGCCTATTTATTATTAGTGTTTCGTCGTTGTGAAATTTATTTTAAAGTTTTCAATTTCTTTTGCGAACTTTAAATTTCATATATATGTTAAGGAGCCGTACGCTCTTATAACATATGTCATTACTTGAGTTCGTAAGTGCTATTTTAATAAAGCAGTTAGCTACTCTTTATTAAAGTGTTCATATCTCTTTAAGTGGAGTATAAGCCTGTGTGGTTATCTCTATTTAAATTGGTTTCGCTATCAATTTACGAACTTTTGCTTCTTCACTTCTTTTCTAAAAATATTTATGTATGATAGGATTCATTCTTTTATAATTTTACGTAAATATTTATTCATGCTTCTTTTGCAAAATTACCTATAATTTATTGTGCAAACGTTTTTACCTTAAACTTACTACTTATCTTTGGTTCTTTCGCATTTTAAAAATGATGGTTGTTACCATGATTCTTTAATCTTTACTATACAACTCTTTTTGGTCTTCCAAAATAAAATGTATATTATTTGAGTTATCAAATTTTATACCTGCAAAGTTGTTTAGTTCTTAACTAAAATCCATCGATTTCTGTTTTCTTAATGTTCTTTATCTAAAGTATTTTCTTTTGTCTCTTGGTTGTTTTGAAGTTTCGAGTACGAAACTCTTTTAAGGGGGAGTGATTGTAACACCCCGTAATTTTCACCCTTTATTTTTGGCGTTAGTTTACATTAAAATGATATTTTTCGTAAAAATAAATAATTTATTATTTAAATTATTTCGGAATGTGTTGTGAAAATGTGTATATATTTTTATATATTGTGATATATTTATATATATTTATATTAAGCTGTTAGGTATTTATTTTAAAAGCTATATTAGTTTCGTTATTTATTTAAGCGTTTAGGATGCGGTGTTGTCGCGTAGCGTTTTTGTAACGTTGATGGACCGACTTGGGTGATGAAATGTTGCATCACGTGTGGCGTGTCATGCTGGCCGAACATCAGCAATTATGGAGTGGAGGATGAAGAGTTTTGATGCTTATTAAGTTAACCTTTGGATCTCTTGTAACCGCTCATTTAATCCCTCATTAACATTCTCCTAAACCCTTCATTTTTCCTTGCCATAAAATTCTGATTTTTAATAAGAGAAGTTCAGCATCATTCTCATTTAACCCACGCCGTTTTCAAGAAAAGAAAGAGAGAAAAGGAAGAGGAAAAGAAGAGAAAGGTTCAACCCGGTTTTTCCTGTCACACCTTCACAAAAATAACGGTAGCCAGAGATCGAACCGTTAGATCGTCTTCAAATTTGGACAGCACGTTTATAACATCTTTATCTTCACTTTGCCCAGAGCGATTGTGAATCAAGCTTTAGTTCGCGGGGAATCATGGTCGGAATAGAGCAGTACAAAATGAGATTTTTCAACGTTCAAGAAGAAAACGTCTAATGACTTGTTGCTACAATTATCGTTCATAGAGGACTTGGATTACACGCATATTTTTCGAATCTCTTTATACTCACTCTCCTCCCGACGTTCCAGGTAACTAGTAGTTATCTTAGAACAATAGTGATTAGGGTATTATTCGGTATTAGATTATTACGCTAGGAATTGTTTAAAATACTTTTTGAGTGAAATTATTGATGAAATTTGACGTGAATATACTTGATGCATTCTGTATGAATATTGTATGCAGAAAAATAATTTTCGTATGAGTTTTAGTATTTATTTGATTTATTTAGTAATTTATGCGTTTATGGATTATTTGCAAAATAATTATTGAACGAATGTTATAATTGCTGAAATTATTTTTCGTGAAGCATGTTATATGTGTTGTATGTATTTCATGCCTTGGAATAATTTTGTTTTACTGTTTACAGGTTTATTTAATTGGTTTATCTGTTTTTTGCATTTTCGTGTCTGTCAGTATATATAAATCGTGAATATTATTTCTGGAGGTCGAAAAATCCATTTCTTTACATATTATGTATTACCATGAGCTTATGCATGTTATGTGAATTTTTGGTAATTTTTGGGCGTTTATTTCTATTTTAAATTATTATATTGTCTTTATGGAGTATTATGTAAATTAATGTCTAAAAATACTTTTAGAGTCCGAAAACTAGTTTAAAAATACTTTTAGAGCTATAATAGTTGTATGATAATTTTTGTGTTATTTTACTGATCGTTTTTATTAGTTTAATAATTTTTATTGTGTTTTTGCTATGAGTTTCAGGATATTCATTTTAATTATTTAAGGGTTTATTAACCAGAAATAATTTGTGACCTTTTATGTTCTTAGAAGCTGGTGATTAGTAGGTTACTGTGGTTATCATTGAGTGTCATTATGTTTACGTTTGGTTTATGTAAAATTGATTAGTCGTGTACGTTTCATTGATTTAATAAGCCTTGGAGTTAATTGGTGGTGGAGTCAGACGCACGCTGATGCGTCATACGTAGATTGGTTAGTGAACCAAACGCACAGTGTGGCGCTGAGCGCAAGCTCATGCGCCGAGCGCACAGTTTGGTGTAGTCTAATTTTTCGTATGATCTTGTGCGTATGTCCAACTTGTAGATGGTGATCTTATTTGATGTGATGCATTTCTGGTTGATACTGTTAGTGCTGTAAAAACTATTTCATTGTCATTGTTGATGCTTAGTGATGTACAAAGTTTTGTGGTTGAAGATATTTGTTGTAAGTGTGTAAGTTACTACTTTGAGGATTTTTGAAGAATTATTTTTGATGAATTATGGGTATAAGACCGGGTGGCATCACTTTGACGAATATTTTTGAGATGAATGATACTTTGATGATATTTATGATTTTATTTTGAGATAAGAACATCCGGTGGGATAGATGTAGTCCCCGGTGAAGAACATGCCAACCACCTGGTTTGCGAACTAGGGGTAAACTTGGGTTAATTGGTGTCGTCCGAGAGGTCAGGGAGTTCTGCGTGTTCTACCCTGCATCGGGAGTTTGGCCATTCTTAGACACAGGCAGTAGGGAACGTAAGCCCATAGACTAACCTGGAGATTGCGATCTGACAAACCTTAGGAAGTGGATTGCGATCCACTGGCGTTCGGTTTCTGACTCAATAACTTGTTGTACCTTTGCTTTTATTATTATTTAAGTACTCTTGAGATGATTTATTCATTTTATCTTATTTACTTGATATTTACTTTCACTTGTATCACTTGTGAGCTTTATGGATATGAATGCATGTTGTAGTTGTCTTGGCTTTATTATTTCCTTTCTTACTAATCTATGTCTGGAATAGACTTTGATTTATTTTGTTCTGGGAGAACTACTAGTTACTCCCCACTGATTGTGTTGTTATATATTTTGCAGGTTATGTTGATGGGAATCTTCTTTGGTTTTGGGCTCGGGTTGAGTTGCGAGAATGAAATGATAGTTGTTTTAGGCATAGACTTCTAGTTAGACTTTTCTCATTTGGAATACTCTGAATTAGTTATTTATTTAAGTTGGTTTCTTCACATAGTTATTTAAATACCTTTGTATTAGTAGTGGCATTCCCAGAAGACGATGTTTCCGCCATCGTCCTATAATACTATTATTATTTCTTTCTTTTCCGCTTTGAAATTCTGGGGTGTTACAGGACAGGACTGGACTAGACTTTGAACTTGGAAACAGACTAGACTCAAAAGGATTGCCTATGCTAGCTTCGCTAGACTTAGGAAGGAATTGGCTTCGTCAGACTTGATGATTTGGGGTTGCTATAGATGTAAGGTAGGAGTAGCTTCGCTAAACTCGGAGGATGCCTTTATGGTCTTAGGGGTGACTAGCTTCGCTAGGTCAACGGGTGCCGTTATGGACTTAAGGGATGTCGTTATGGACTTACAGGGATGACTAGCTTCGCTTGGTCAAGGTGCCGTTATGGACTTAAAGGGATGACCAGCTTCGCTAGGTCACGGTGCCATTATGGACTTAAAGGGATGACTAGCTTCGCTAGGTCAAGGTGCCGTTATGGACTTAAAGGGTGCCGTTATGGACTTACAGGGTGCCGTTATGGACTTACAGGGATGACTAGCTTAGCTAGGTCAAGGTGCCGTTATGGACTTAAAGGGTGCCGTTATGGACTTACAGGGATGACTAGCTTCGCTAGGTCAAGGTGTCGTTATGGACTTAAAGAGTGCCGTTATGGACTTACAGGGATGACTAGCTTTGCTAGGTCAAGGTGCCGTTATAGACTTAAAGGGTGCCGTTATGGACTTACAGGTATGACTAGCTTTGCTAGGTCAAGGTACCGTTATGGTCTTAAGGTATGACTAGCTTCGCTAGGTCAAAGGGTGCCATTATGGACTTAAGGGGATGCTAGCTTCGCTAGACTTAATGGTTTGGACTTTGTCCTATATGGGGTTGGAAATAGACTGGATTAGACTTAGGAAATGTGCTGGGCCTTATATGGACCTAATTTTGGACTTAGTCCCATATTGGTTTGAAGTTAGACTTGGAAATGCTCATGGGCTTGACATTGGAAATGGATTGGAATAGACTTGGATTTAGAATGGAATAGACTGGGATTGACTTAGACTGGGCTTGACATAGACTAGGGTTCACATAAGATGCAAATAGGCCTAGATTTGACTTGAACTAGACTTACATGGGGCTAAGATCGATTCTAATGCTAGTGAATGTAATATGTTAGCATGGACTCAAAATTAGACGGGCCTAAGATGAATGCAAATTGGACTCTAATGCATATGGGCCTAAAATGAATGCAAGTGAATTGGGTTTGGTTGATTGGATGGGATTGAAGGTGTTTGGAATAGGCTTAGAATTTTCAAATTCATTTTTGAAAGGAACCCCTTATTTTATCTTTTTTAGGAAAAGATGATGGATTAATTTTGATTTTTTTTTTGAATGTCAATGTATGATGGTGATTAGTAAATGCTTTTCGAAAAAGAGTAGAATAAGATATGGTGTAGGATTGATAGGGAAGATTAGTTGAACAACAGGGAGAAAGTGGGGGGAGGTAGACATGCATGATAACCCTAACTCTACAATGACCACTTTAGATGCACTTTTTAGGACAGACTCGACCTTGCATTAAAAGATTGATTTTTCTTTTATTTTGAATTTGGTGATGCCTTTGATTAGACCATGTACTACGTGAATGCAGATAGACAAACATAGGACTGAATATAGGATCGACCATTATGAAGACTAAATCGACGAAAAGCGTACCGAGCAAGATTGCAGTGCGCGGTGCACAGCCGTGCGTCTGGCGCAGGAGTGGTGCACCAGTCGCAACTTAATGCGCTTGGCGCACTACTCCCCGACACGTTTTTCAGGGATTTAGGCAACATATTGGCCGATTAACGAATTTTTTATGGTTTGTTAGATGCAATTTTAGGAACGACGCATAATAATGACAATTTGACTGGATAATAACAGGCAAGAATTGCAATCACAGGCAAATGTCATATAACATGGATGCAAAATTTCCAACCTAAAGTCCAGTTCTATGTTTGAAACTATTGGTCAGGTTTAGGTTTAGTCTGAAAGGGGTCCATGACTAAGAGATTGATCCCACGCTTTGTACCCCTGCTTAAAGAGGTGGCCACGTGTAAGACGCACTCTAGTTCTCAAGTCAGGAACAAGAGAACAATGCCATGGTTGGGTAGGTTTGCTTGTGACTAAGATCCAACACTATCGCTCAGGAAGCTTTTTGGAAGGACAAAGCACAAACCCCCCGGGGGTGACCTCATACATAGAACATGTGCTAATAAGGTGATGTGACCAAGTTATATGCGATTATAGAGTGTTGAGAAGTCCATTTTACTAAGGTTTAAGGTTTAAGAAGGAGACTTTTACTCATCTATACCTTAGTGTGGAGAAGAGGGAGTTATGATGAATTTGTAGTATTAGAGGAGATTTAAGGATATTTTGTGGTTCCATATGCTTTTGATCATTTACAGGTGGATTAAGCTCACAAAGTTCCTTGAAGTCTAGATTTTGATGGTTGTCATCCAAGTTCATCTCTTTGTAGCTCTACGGCATTGTGTGCCCACCATGGACGTTGAAGAGCCCACCTCGAGCGTTTGTGGAGAAGGTTGGATGCTGGGCAGTAGCGAGTGCCCGAGATGGGCACCACACACGCACGACCCGCGCTCATCGAGCAGTAGAGTATCATGCGCAGCATAGGATGCCCGACTCATGCACAACAAGCACACGACTCGGGCATATCGAGCGGAAGCAGCTGCTGGACAGTATCGAGTGCCCGACTCGCGCGCAAGACATGCCCGACTCGCGCGCTTCGAGCGAGGGCTGAAGCTTGGCAGCAGCAAAGGTCCGAGCCGCGCACCAGCATCGCGCGAGTCGCGCACTTCGAGCGAAGGCTGGATTTTTGGGCAGGAGCGAAGGCCCGACTCGCGCACTAGGAGAGCTCGACTCGCGCACTTCGACGCGGCTACGACTCTTCGGCAGTTTTCAGCTTTCCTTAGGTTTTATTAATGAAAAAACGTTGTTTTGTGGATATCTGGTAATTTCTGGACTGAATTAGAGAGGATAGAGAGAAGAACCCTAATCCCTATTTTCTCCCTTTTTGAGTTTCGAATAATTAGTTTGAAGATTTGCTTGATGGATGCTATGTCGATTGTAGCCTAAATCTAGTCTTGAGAACGGTTAATCAAGCTTCGGTCTATTATTGTGAGGTTTCTCTTTGTTAACTTTTTCTTAATTATAATTGTGATTTCTTGATTTTAATCTATGATTGTGGTATGTATTGCTAGGAGTACTACTAGTTTATACATTCGATTTATCATTTGCAAGGATTTAGAATTAATGCCGATTCATCTGTTCTTCTTTCATGAGTAGCAATCTAGGGTTTGATTAATGAATCTGATTATTCTTGATTAATCATTAGAGAAATCACAAGTTCCAATTTGAATATGTTGTGCTAGCAATTTGTTAATTGGCTCATTGCTTCCTAGTTCGTTGATGTTCTATTGATTTGAATTTAATCTCTGATTAGATTAGATTAATCTTTAGTTCAAGTTTTATGATCATCTGATTGTGATTGTTTAACGGTACTTTTGAGGGAAAGGAATTTGATTTCCAACTTTGAGTAATTAAGAGTAAAGTTACACATTTGAGAAACCAATGATCAATAGTACGAATCGAAGTGGCCATTAACCGAACTCAAGATTCTTCTCTTCCTGATTACATTACTTTTTGATTGTTCTTTAGTTCTTCATATTTAGTTATTCAATTCTTTAATCCTAAAACCCCCATTTGATCTATTATAAGCACGAGTTAGTCCCCAAGTCTCTGTGGATTCGACCCTACTTGCCACTTACATTTAATTGTATTGGAAAGAAGGAAAATAAACTTTTATCTTTGGTAGCGCGTACGACCGCGTCCCACCAAATTTTGGCGCCGTTGCCGGGGACTTGGCAACTACTAAAACGTCTTTATTGTAGATTGTGTTTTGAAATTTCACTTTTTGATTAGTATATGGTTGGCACCCGTGCTACTAACTAAGATTGTGTGGATTACGATCCCGAGTTAGAATTGAATCTTTTCAGGTTGCGAAGGGAATTGAGAAGAAATTTTCAAGAACTTCCATTTTCATTGAATTTGGAAGAAGAAATGCCACCTAGGGTGGAGACTCGTACTCTGAGGGAGCTCACCGCTCCTAATCTTGATCAGCAACCATTATGTATCACTTTCCCAACACCGGAGGCAGGTACCACTTTCGAGCTCAAGTCAGGGCTCATTCATCTATTACCATCTTTTCATGGGCTCAGTGGTGAAGACCCTAACAAGTTCCTATCCGAGTTCCATGTTGTGTGATCAAGCATGAAACCGAGTAATGCCACGGAAGAGCAAGTTAAGATGAGGGCGTTTCCTTTTTCTCTTAAGGATACGGCCAAAGATTGGCTATATTATCTTCCACCGGGGTGTATCTCTAGTTGGTTTGAGATGAAAAAGCGGTTCCTTGATAAATATTTTTCCGCTTCAAAGTCATCCACACTCAAGAAAGAGATCAGCAACATAGAGCAACGATATGATGAACCTTTGTATGAATATTGGGAGCGTTTTAAGAGGCTATGTGCAAGCTGTCCGTATCATGGATATAGTGAGGAAGATTTGATCTTATACTTCTACAATGGACTTTCTGATGATGATGTGCGGATGATTAATGCAGCTAGTGGTGGTTCGATCATAAATAAGACTCCAGCGAACGCTAGAGCTTTGATAGAGGAGCTTTCTGAAGGCTCTAGACATTTTGGTAGGCGATCCACCCACAAGAAGGTGAATGTGAGTAGCTCAAACACGCAAAATCCCAAACTTGAAGAACAGGTTCAAGCTCTTACCTCACTAGTAAGAGAGCTCATTGTTAAGGGACACCCACAACAAGTTAAGGCGTGTGGGATATGTGCTTCAGATCACCCCACTGATTATTGCCCACAACTTCAAGAGGGGTCAAGTGAGGAAGTCAACGCTCTTGGTTTTCAAGGCTCAGGGAATCAAAGGAGATATGATCCTTATTCCAACACATACAATCCTGGTTGGAGAGATAATCGGAGGTTGAGGTATGGTAATGAGCAAGGTAACCAACAACCCAATCATCAACCGCAACAACAGTTCATGAGACCCCAAGCTCGAGTTCAGGGTCATCATCACGGTCAGAATTCGGATATGAGGCAAAGTTCTACAATGTCTACTGAAGATATGCTCAATGCCTTAACCAAGAATGTGACCACCATGCAAGGGAATATGGTACAGTTTCAAGAGGAAACCCGCTCTAGTATAAGGAATTTGGAAACACAAGATGAGCCGGGTTTCGAGTGCGGTGAGCGAGGCTAGAGGCTCGTGAATTTGGAAAATCCCTCCCAAACAGAAGTAAACCCAAAGAAGAATGTGAGTGCTATCATGATAAGGGGTGATACACAGCTGACCCAGGGAGAGAGCATGGTTGCAAGAAAGAAGGAAGTTACTTTACTTCCAAAGCATCGACCTCCCCCACCTTTTCCAGAAGCTTTGCGGGCCGATAGAAGGTATGAGAGCAACAAAGGTATATATGAGGCCGTACGCGGATGTGAGGTAAGTTCTCCTGTTTTACCCAACATATAGAAAACTAGTGAGCATGTTTCTGCTATTTCTCATAATGCACTTCCTCCCAAATATGATGACCCAGGTATGTTTACCATCCCTTGCACTATTAATGACATTGGTATTCCTAAAGCTATGTTAGACTTAGGTGCTTCAATTAATGTGATTCCATTTTCGCTATATAAGCCTTTAGCGCTTGACCCTTTGCATGCAACAAATGTCATAGTGCAATTAGCTAACGGATCCCACTCTTATCCCAAGGGTAAGGTTGAGGATGTGTTAGTTCATGTTGGTAAACTTCAGTTTCCTACTGACTTTTATGTACTGGACATGGAGTCTGAATGTCATGTTTCTCCTGTTCTTTTAGGGAGACCGTTTTTGAAAACATCCAGTACAAAAATTGATGTTGGTGCTGGGTCATTAACTGTGGAGTTTGGGGGACATTTAGAAGCATTTGGTATTCATGAGTCTAAAAATTACCTAGCGACTGAACATCCATCATGCTTTGTGGGTACTATTCAGTCCATAGAGTGTGATACATACTAGTGAAGGGCATGAGTCATTGGAGGTAGTGAGGTTGCAAAAACATGAGAGACCACCTGATTTACTGCATAGTTTTACACCTTTTTCACTAACGCTAGCTGTGCAGGAAGTTGTCTTATCAAACTTACAGGTACAAGTGTTGGAACAAGGAGTTGAACCATCCCCGGACTGATTGTGGGAGGTATAAGGTCGAGCTAACGACTTTAAACTAGCGCTACTCGGGAGGCAACCCGAGCCCCTTTTTCTTTTTCTTCGTTTTTTTTTTCTTTTCTATTTTTCTTCCTTTTCTTTTCCTTCTTACTCTTCAACCTCACCATTTTTCATACTCCATCACAACAAATTATCCTTCACCCACCGTTCCCCCTCTTGTTTCCCGAGCTATAATTCAAAACACTTTTAGTCAATCATAATCCAACTTAAGCCAAAATACATCAAAAGACCTTTGAGAGGTGTCCATTTGAGAGACGTTGGTGAAATTGGAGGGTCGAGATTGATGAAGAAGTTGCGTAGGCAATGCTTATGAGCAATGATGCGCATTAGCATACTGGAGTTGGTTCTACTATAAGGTGCACATTCCGAAATTATATTCTCCCAATGAATTTAATTTTGGATTAGTCATTTACATGGGTGTTATAGAGAGTCGGGTTGTGAGATGGTGTGTGTGTTTGTCGTCATTGTGTTTTCTTATGTTATTGGGGTGTGATTTGTTTTTGATGGGTATTGTTGAGGGAGTGAGAATTTTTGTGAGAGTCGGTTTTTGAGTGTTCCCCTTTTTCGTTTCTTGTGTTTTTCTTGTACTTGCTCTCACATTGAGGACAATGTCTTGATTAAGTAGGGGGGAGGAATTGCTCATTGTTTTATTTGATATGTTTTCTCTTTAAATATATATATATATATATATATATATATATATATATATATATATATATATATATATATATATATATATATATATATATATATATATACGAAAGCCCGCTGAGTTGAAAACCTGCAAGGGCGGGCGACTCAGGCAAAAATGGGGGCCCGGATAGGTTGAAAACCCGAAAGGGCAATCTATGCAAAAAAAAGTGGCTAATTAGAGCGGGTGAGATGGTGAGCTCATAAATGAAAAAAAAATGTGTGTGAAGCTAGGATGAAAACCCGAAAGGGCTCCTAGGCAAAATGAGAGATAAAAGAGAGAAAATTTAAAATCATTTGCCGGAGTTGGTGTCATAAGGAGGATTGGTGATATAAGGAGTGTCTCGGGTAGGTTTTTCATCTTGATGTTCGGAGTTAGAGGCGAATAGGTTAGAGCTCGCTCATCATTGGAGGAATAAGGAGTTTGGTGGTTGTGATTGTGTTTAGATGGTCCAAGTTCGAGTCCTTTGAGATTTGTCAGGATTCGAATTTGCTTTTATCATCTCATAACATGAGGATGGTTGTGGTGTTGTGCAGATTGGAATGGCTTTGAATCCTTGAGATCTTTCGGGGTTCAAAGTCATGCGTTTTTATTATCTTGGTGTTGAGTATAGTATGAGAATGCTATTTACATTATTTCTGGAGGGCTTTTAGCTCAAGTGTGGGGGTGACTCTTACCCTTAGACTTGGCTTTGAGTGAATCGGGGGAAATAGCAAACCTTTATCATACACTAGGATGGAGAGATAAGGGGAGTAGTGAAAGGTGAGCAATGGCTTGGAAGGGGTGCCTCATTGACCTTTATTTTGAGTTTACTCGAGGTCGAGTAAAGTTCAAGTGTGGGGGTATTTGATGTGACCAAGTTATATGCGATTATAGAGTGTTGAGAAGTCCATTTTACTAAGGTTTAAGGTTTAAGAAGGAGAGTTTTACTCATCTATACCTTAGTGTGGAGAAGAGGGAGTTATGATGAATTTGCAGTATTAGAGGAGATTTAAGGATATTTTGTGGTTCCATATGCTTTTGATCATTTACAGGTGGATTAAGCTCACAAAGTTCCTTAAAGTCTAGATTTTGATGGTTGTCATCCAAGTTCATCTCTTTGTAGCTCTACGGCATTGTGTGCCCACCATGGACGTTGAAGAGCCCACCTCGAGTGTTTGTGGAGAAGGTTGGATGCTGGGCAGTAGCGAGTGCCCGAGCTGGGCACCACACACGCACGGCCCGCGCTCATCGAGCAGTAGAGTATCATGCGCAGCATAGGATGCCCGACTCGCGCACAACAAGCGCACGACTCGCGCATATCGAGCGGAAGCAGCTGCTGGACAGTATCGAGTGCCCGACACGCGCGCAAGACATGCCCGACTCGCGTGCTTCGAGCGAGGACTGAAGCTTGGCAGCAGCAAAGGCCCGAGCCGCGCACCAGCATCGCGCGAGTCGCGCACTTCGAGCGAAGGCTGCATTTTTGGGCAGGAGCGAAGGCCCGACTCGCGCACTAGGAGAGCCCGACTCGCGCACTTCGACGCGGCTACGACTCTTCGGCAGTTTTCAGCTTTCCTTAGGTTTTATTAATGAAAAAACGTTGTTTTGTGGATATCTGGTAATTTCTGGACTGAATTAGAGAGGATAGAGAGAAGAACCCTAATCCATATTTTCTCCCTTTTTGAGTTTCGAATAATTAGTTTGAAGATTTGCTTGATGGATGCTATGTCGATTGTAGCCTAAATCTAGTCTTGAGAACGGTTAATCAAGCTTCGGTCTATTATTGTGAGGTTTCTCTTTGTTAACTTTTTCTTAATTATAATTGTGATTTCATGATTTTAATCTATGATTGTGGTATGTATTGCTAGGAGTACTACTAGTTTATACATTCGATTTATCATTTGCTAGGATTTAGAATTGATGCCGATTCACCTGTTCTTCTTTCATGAGTAGCAATCTAGGGTTTGATTAATGAATCTGATTATTCTTGATTAATCACTAGAGAAATCACAAGTTCCAATTTGAATATGTTGTGCTAGCAATTTGTTAATTGGCTCATTGCTTCCTAGTTCGTTGATGTTCTATTGATTTGAATTTAATCTCTGATTAGATTAGATTAATCTTTAGTTCAAGTTTTAAGATCATCTGATTGTGATTGTTTAACGGTACTTTTGAGGGAAAGGAATTTGATTTCCAACTTTGAGTAATTAAGAGTAAAGTTACACATTTGAGAAACCAATGATCAATAGTACGAATCGAAGTGGCCATTAACCGAACTCAAGATTCTTCTCTTCTTGATTACATTACTTTTTGATTGTTCTTTAGTTCTTCATATTTAGTTATTCAATTCTTTAATCCCAAAACCCCCATTTAATCTATTATAAGCACGAGTTAGTCCCCAAGTCTCTATGGATTCGACCCTACTTGCCACTTACATTTATTTGTATTGGAAAGAAGGAAAATAAACTTTTATCTTTGGTAGCGCGTACGACCGCGTCCCACCATGAGGCAAGGTAGATTGTCCTTGTGGTGGCTGAACAATAACCATGCATATGCAAAACAGTATATTATTCAAAGGCATAAAAGGAGAATGAATCGTATTTTTCAAGTTTCACCCACTCATTTAAAAAAATTTATTTTTTTAAAATCCTCCCCAGTGGAGTCGCCAAATTGTAGGCGTGTTTTTATTTCGCCTACGCGGGATGAGCGCGTATTAGATTTAACTACCCCATTGTTAAGGTTTTATTGAAAATTGTTTTGAAAGAAGTCGCCAACAATTATTTTTAGGAAGAATCAGAAACCTAATTGGATATGGGAAAACCGCAGGGACAAATTATCCAATGTAGATTTCCCCGTCTAGACTCCATATATGGTCAAAATGAACCAAAGATAGAGTTCGGGGGTGAGGGTACGAACACGGTCATAATGAACCATGTCGCCCATTGTTGGCCTCTTTTAAATATCGATTCATGTCAATTTTTATGCAGAAGAATAACCAAATAATGTTTTCATGCACCCTAAAAATAATTTAGTCTAGGTCGCTCGGGAAACACATAAAAGACTATTTTTTTTAGTGATATGTTATTATGCAATCATATTACAAGGTTCCTATCAGGTTGTCCAAATTATCTGATTAATATTAGAACAGTTCTTTAGGTCATTGATTAGCAAAAATAACACGTGGGTGATAAAAGCAATAAATCAGGATAATCATATAACATGAATGGAATGATCAGGCAAGCATATAATATACAAAGGCAAGAATAATAATAATATGAATATAAAATAAGGTATAGAAAAGGGATTAGAATGTACAAAGGCACGATTTTTATATTAAAGATCTACATTATGAAAGAAATAGTTAGTAACTTCAATATAAAAATAGTTAATTAATTTAAGGACCCTCAGGAATTATACATATGCGGCTTAGATTGAAGAGCGCAACGATCTTTAGGCGGAGCAATCGTGGAACCAGGAACGTAGTATGATTAGGAATTGAAATTGATTTGAAAGGATTGAAGTGTTTGAGTGTTTGTAATAGTATTCGAAGTATTCGAGAGAATTTTGTGTTCGTAAAATAATAATTCGAAGCCGTTTTTGATTCGGGAAAGCAACCCGTATTTATAGGCAAAAGCGAGCGTGCACCTCACGCACATCCTGCGCCAGGCACCGGTCTACGTGGCAGGCGCAATGCCACACGTCAGGCGCACATTGGTGTGTCTGACGCAGCCAGCCCAATCAAATTTAAACATGTGTAAACGCATTTTTGAAAAGAGAGAAAAGAAAGTTGTGCCTCACACAGGACTTGCGTCAAACGCAGGACTCTGTGTGAGTCACAAATCCACGTGTCAGACGCTCATTGACTCGCCTGACGCGTTCTGGCCAATGCGCTGCACGCACGTGGCGCGCTGAGCGCAACCGCCGCATCCGGCGCATATTCCAGCATATTCGTTTTTTGATTCTACGCGTCTTTTGAAAATAATTGTCTATACCTAAAATCCGGAGATTGCATTTTACGGATGTAAAACCTGATTTATATTTAAAATATTTATCAAGATAAAAATATTTATGAAAATAATAAATACTTAATTGGGCTTTTAAATGGACTTAAAACATTTAATAGGCTTAAAATATAATTAATCATCATGAGCAATTAATTGGGCTTTAGAATATTATTTCAAAACACAATTTTGGATTGATTCTTTAGATTGCTCTTCCGTTGGGTCGCGCCAACTAATACCGCGGTATGTTTCATCATTGGATCCTTAAATGGGGAGACACGATTATGTGTCTATAATCTTGATGACATGGAACGAAATAACTAAAGGGACAGTGCCACGTGGCATGTAGACTTGCTTCAGAACGCCTTTTAATATATTTGTATAGACATTTTTGCTCTCAACTGTTGTGCTTATCTCAACTATGTTTTTGGGTTTGTAAGAAGTGCAAGAAGCTTTTCAAATTACTTAGAATTTTTATCAAGAAAAGATCACTGAATTTCACGTAGTATCTTTGCTTAAGTAGGCCCTTGAGTTGTAAAATAGGAATCATACTTATGTGGAAATATATTTGCCTAAATTGTTATTCACAAATTTTGGCAAATATATTTCCTTGACTTTATTATGATTTATAAGAATAAAATCAATAGGAGAATTTCTATTTACAACTCATACTTAAACGACAATAAACATGCAAAGTTTATATTTGAAAATAAAGTTTAGGAAAGTATCTTGATAGAATCTTTCCAAAAATATAACAGGACTTTGAAATTCAGAACGTAGTACAATGAACTTGTCTCGCAATGATCTCATAACAGTTTACTGACTACTTGGAAATATATGTTCTGAGATCAAGTTTGCAACTAATCTCATAACACTACATTCTGTAAACTTCCTTGCACACCTCATAATACACCTAAAACTAGTTTAAGATTCACACATACATTACATCATAAACACCTAATCACTAAGTATTACAATCTTCATGATATCATTAAAAGACTCTTGCTCCAATGACTTCAATTGATTGACTTGGGCGCATTCTTGAACTTGAGCCTTTTACAATCCATTTGCTGTAAAAACATGGTTAGAGAGTTACACATGCATATATCATTTAGATCACAGCAGAGAATCAGTTTGTCATCATCCAAAACACAATCTTAGGAACCCAACACATTCCACGAGTCAAATTCAATAGAAAGCTCGTATGCGCCCGAGGCAAATTAAATGCAGTGCATAGAGGTGGACAAGGAAATTATAATGGTCTTTGACGAGGCCGTAGACGTGTAAACTACCACGGACGAGTTCGCGGATGTGGTAGAAACCAGTTTTCCCAAAGAAATAACAATTTCAATAATTCTGATAAATATTGGGGACAATTATCTGGAAACCAATAACAGACACCCCATAAAGGAAAAGACACATGCCACAAATGTGGCATGACTAGGCATTGGATTCGCACATGTCTTACTGTCAAACACTTGGTAGACTTATATAAAGCTTTAATAAAGAACAAAGGAAAGAATGCCGAAGAAAACTTTGTCAATGAGGCAAATACATCCATGCATAGCGTTGATATTTTTGATTTTTTCATGGATGATGTTGGAATTGAAAACAACTTTGTCCTTGAAGAAAATAGCAGCACATGAATGAATATACCTGGTTTGTTTTAATTGCCTTAATATATTTACTTTGATGTACTCCTTCTTTTATTATTAATAATAAAATATGCATTTCCTCACACTGATCATCATATTTATTATCTATAAAGATTTGAATTTACCTGAAGTTGGAACCAAAGATCAATGTCTTCTCGACAGTGGGACAACATACACTATATTGAAAAATAAAGACTATTTTTCAAAACATAAAATATTCTAAACAAATGTCAGCACAATATCTGGGACAGCCAAGCTAATTGAAGGGTCTGAGAAAGCTTGCATTATATTTATAAATGGGACAAAATTAATAATCAATGACGCATTATCGAGTAAATCTCGAAGAAACCTCATAGCATGATAATTGTGACATTCTTGCATGTAGGGTGAATACAAATATCTCCTTGTATCCTTTCTATACTAAACTATCTATAAATAAGATTGTCACATCTCCGGCATGTATAGAACGGATACAAGGAGATATTTGTGGGTCTATTCACCCTACATGCGGACCATTTCGCTACTTTGTGGAATTAATTTATGCTTCCCCGACTATGCGACTAACCTTGGATTACTTATCCACATGATCAGCACGTGGTCGCAGGTTTACTCTGATACTATTTGTAACACCCGACCCATACAGAGTTGAGTCTATCATCACCAATGCGCATCCAGCGCCAACAATTGTCCTCAATAACTAACACAAGTTCTTCTGGCGCATTTTGTCTTCACTCATGCACATCTTGAGAAACTTTCTATCAGGTCACCCATCCCTATACTACTCTGACCCAAACACTTAAAACTTTGGAGAATCTTAGGAATTGAGCTCCTTAAAAGAAAGATGCATCTTATTGGTATAAGTAGCCTGCTAAATACCTTATAGAGCAATCATGAGAAGTATTACAGAAACATCCCTCAACATTGGATCTACCTTGTTGAGCAGCGCGGGTCACTGTGTTTACCCACTCGGGTTGAGTCCCACCCGAGTGCTCAGGTCGGATCAAAGCGCTCGGGTCGCTTGAATTTTTCGGAAAACTTTCTATTTTAATTCTGTATTTTACGAGGATTTATTTGTAATTATACTTAACTTAATTTAGCATTATTTAAGATAAGTTTCTGTCATATTAAGTTAAGCGTCAATACATTGTTAATTAGTAAGTTTTTATTTTGTTTAGCATTTCAAATTCTTAGATACCTAGGAGAGAGAAATTTATGCTTGAACCTCTTGAACTCCATTTTTAAATTTTATTAAAGATTAAAAGTTGGTAATTTCTTAATTATTGCATTTCTTCTATCTCTAATCTTGTTTTTTTTTATACTTTGGTTTTATTAGATCTTGTTTTATTAGTTTATTAATTATCCTTTCTCCTTTCCCCCATTGTTATGATGATGAAATTTCTTGAAGTTTTACTTTGGTTTTCGGACATGATTCTTGAGTAGTTACCTACTAGGGGAAAGGATGCATGTAGCTTTGATTTGTTCCTTAGATCCTAAATCTAGGTTAGGGGGTTAACATTAGGGTAACTTGTTCATCAAACTTGATTTGTTTGGTTTGTTGGGTGATTGATCACCACGTAGCTTGCATTCTAGGAATTCCTAGTGAAGGATTGAAAAATGAAGCTAGGGGTGGACTAGGTTTGGTTACTAGATTAGGATTTCCATGAGAATAAGTATCTCCTATTCTATGGAAACTTGATTTTTCATCTTGTTTTTGAAATTGCTAGATTAGTTGCTCATACCATGAGAATAGGTCATGAGCGAGTAATCGGACCTCTCTAATTAGCTCAAGAGAATAATTAAGGTTCTTATGTGATTGTGAAATCTCCTATGCATTTCCCCTTGGCATTGATTTTAGATATTTTTGGATCATATGTTTGTGAATCCCCCTAATCTCCTACTTCCTTTATCTTTGGTTTATTTACCTCATTCTATTTTTGTTATAATTTGAGTTATTGATTTTCTAGTTATTTTAGATTTTAGATCTTATTTAGTCTCTAATCTTTTACAAAAAAATCCTAAAATAGGTCTAGCTCATTGTAATTAGCGAATCTTTGTTTAGCCTTGCTTCCTTGTGGTTCGACCATTGACTTTGCTACTATTGTTAGTTTAGGTTGATTTTTGACGTGTTACAACGAGCGTGTCATGAGGATGGTGGTGCACGCAAGGAGTCGAAAAAGAAGAAGAAGAAAGAGAAGAAGGAGAAGAAGGATGATGGAACAAACCACCCGAATCCAACTAAAATGATAGAAAGTTGTTGAAAGCTGATATAATTTAACTAAAATGATATCATTTATGTTGTTGGGTGTAAATATGTCATTATTAGTGTAAGATATAGAAAATTTTAATAATGATATGAAATAGAATTAAAAATGACACGAAACACTTCTACAATGACATGGAACCAAACTCTAAATGGATAATGACGTAAAAGAGTTTTATAATTAATATTAAAGTGATTTAAGAATGACATGAAACAGTTCCAAAATGATATAAAACACATCAGTAATGATATGAAGGTGTTTTATAATGACTAAACAATTATATTAGTTTGCAAATGGGAGACTTTGTTACACATTTAGTTATAGTGTAACATGTTACATACAAGACACATGCTTCTGACATAATATGTGTGACCTCCTAATAATTCTATGCTTTTTAAAACTATATTCTTTAGAGAGCGGATTTTAGCATGATATTCTGACCCGTAATTCAAGCCCGGTCTGCCTCGACTCAATTTTTGGGAAAAAAGGGCCATAAACAACCCAATTCCGAAAATTATAGCTCAATTTTGACCCGGTCGAAAAAGGCCAGAAAAGTCCACTTTGGGTGGGACCAAAATAGCAGGTTTTGGTGCGAAAAAGTTGTCATGGGACTCTGCCCACCCCAGCCGAGGCTTTAGTTGAAGCGGACCACTTTTTTGGGCAATGCTCGGTGCATCTCATATTTTTTTTTTACGAGAAACAAGAATTCAATTTTATTCATTTAGATCATTATAAACTACCTCCATAACTTCTGGAGGAGCTTCTTCAAGCCACACATACATCTCATCTACCAACAAACTTTTTTTTAGCTAGAGCGTGCACAACTTTATTTCCTTCTCTACGAACAAAAGCAAAAGACACATAGGAGCACTGGTTCGCTAGCATCCTAATATCATGAAGAACTAACCCAACTCTGAATTTTCTTTCTTCTTTTTGTCGAGAGCATAGAATAGGTACAGGCTATCGGTTGCAACCATGAAACTTCGAAAGCCTGCTTCCATCAACTTATATTTACCTCTAATTTTCATGGATAATATAGAGAATTACTAACACATTAAGAATGGTTTCGTGCTAAGTTTCTTTCATAAGGTAGCTTCTCCTATAAACTAAAATTTAACCCATCTACAATAGGTGGATAACTATTTAAAAGCAAAAAATCATGTTGATCCTAGAAAAATATAAACTAAAATTTAAAGGAATAATTGATTCCAATAATACAATATTTCACCGATTAATTTTTTATAAACCAACCTTTTCAATTATTCATGAATAATGCAACCTTTATATCATATTTACTTCTAGTGAGTCAAAATGACTTAAAATCGTCTAAAACATTAACTATTTACCATAGAAGTAGGAGCATGGAGGCAAGGGAAGGGGAAAATGGACAAGCTGGAAAATGTGGCTTACCAAACTAACTAATTATCAACACGTCAAAACCCATTAAAAACAAATACCCCCAAAAGATTGCATTATTCAAGAATAATTGAAATGTTGACTTATTAAACATTAATCGGCGAAATATTGTATTACTAGAATCAATTATTCCAAATCTAAAAGATGATTTTCGACAAATTTTGATTGAATTAACTATCAATACGTTGGACGCTTTGAGGTCGAGTAGTGTACGAACCGAATGGGCTTGGATTTTTTTTTTCTCCCTCTCTCGATTGAGCTGCCATGTAAAAAGTTCATGAAAAAAGTCAATTTTATATGGAAACTCTCGATTTATTCACAGAGACCAAAGTAGTTGTAAACATTTACCTAAAGATTATCCTGTCAAGCTCTTGTCGTTACTATATTAATTTACTAAACTGTCATTAATGATGCACGTTGGTCTGGCTCTGCATGTTGGGTTTCAACTATCAAAGTATGTACTCCATCTGATACTATTTTATTACCGTTTTATACAATTTAAAAATGTATTATACTTCTAATAGTGGGAGAGATTGGTATAGTGTACTTTTAAAGTTTGACAAAATTCATAAGTTACCCTAATTATTTCAGAAATTTATAGAGTACTTCTAAGGTTTGGAAAAATGTGGAGCTTGGATATGCAAGTACTCTATAAATTTCTGAAATAATTAGGGTAACTTATGAGCCTGTGTGGAGAGAGAAAGAAGAAGGAAAAAGGCTATGGAGGAAGAGAGAGTTAGGATCAATTAAGGAAGATAGATAGGGTTAATTAGGATTGATTAGGGAAGGTTATGGGTTTAGTTACTAACAGAGACAACAATTCTTACTCATTAAGGACATTTGGTACATTTGTGTATAACTCGAGGGTATTTGGTGAATTTTTAAAAATTTGAGGCTACATAATGAATTATGCAAAAACTTGGGGGTATTTCATGAAAAATTCGCGCGCGCGTGTGTGTAAAAAACCAAGTTCCAATGAGAAGCAAGCCTAAAAAGTTATCTTACCCCATTATTTTATTAATCACACTATCTAGAATTTCACGCTTTTCAAGGTACACCTTGAACCATTAATCATATCTTCAATTATCTATTTATCTATATGTAAACATTATAAAAAGTTGATAAATTTCACATGATTATGTTTATGGTTACCTATAAATCATAATAGATGATTAAAAAGGAGTATGTGAATAATGTAAAAGTCTAAATTTATTTTGACTTTTACATTACTACTGTAGACCAAAAGTGTAACACCCCTAGATGTGCAGAAGTCGACTAGTAGATATTGTCCTCTTTGGGCCCTATCCCGCAAGGATTTGCTTTGGTTCAGAACCGAAGTCCTACCCAAAAGACCTCTACTAGGTTAAGGTGTCCACCTCTATATAAAGAAGGCTTCGTTCTCCTCAGCTTTCAATGTGGGATAGCCAAGATCTTAGGCACCTTCTCCCCTCCTTTAAAGAGCATGCGTCCCCTTAGGCACTACAGGACACCGGAATGGGCCCTGGCTCTGATACCATCTATAACACCCCTAGGTGTGCAGAAGCCCACTAGTAGATATTGTCTCTTTGGGCCCTAGCCCGCAAGGATTTGCTTTGGTACAGAATCGAAGTCCTACCCAAAAGGCCTCTACTAGGTTGAGGTGTCCACCTCTATATAAAGAAGGCTTCGTCCTCATCACCTTCCGATGTGGGATAGCCAAGATCTTAGGCTATTGACTTTACCTTAGAAGGAGTCAAAAAATCTAATTCCTAGATTTACTAGGTTTAATACCTAACACCTATCACTATATTACTTGTATAGGGAGAGAGAAAGTGTTTAAAGAAATCAAAGCAAAAAGGAAACAAAAAGAGGAGAGTTACAACATATTTTCCTCTAACACGATCCATCTTCTGCTTCCTACAAAAACAAAATTCTTCAACCTTCAACATCATTAAAATTACTAAAATCTTTATCCACCATCATCACACTTCAACTCTTGCTCATTCTTCTTCAATAGCTTCGGTTTTTGTGGGTTTTTCAAAGAGGCTAATAGTGTGCTTTGGTTTGCGGTTTCGGGTCGAGCATCGAAACAAAGAGCGGTTTTTGGGGTTCTTTTTATAGAGTAATTTCACCCTATTAATTCCCTTAATCAAGTAAGTCATAGTCTTAAGTTTTAATTTCGTATTTGGTTGATTATCTGAATTTGGGATTTTCATAAATTAGGGTTCTTTTATAAATTAAATTGAGGGAAATTTTGTTATACGAAATTTGAGTAATTGGTCCATGTTTGATGGTTAATATGACTTAGTTAACATGATTTCGGATTTAATTTGCAATATTATTAGTTTCGAAAGTTACTCTAAAATTATTGTTAGGTGGATTGTTTGTTAGTTGGCTAATTTGAATTATTAGTCTAATGTTATAGATAAGTGTGGGTTTATAGTCGTTGCGCTATATTTGTGAGTAGTTATGGCTAGCATTTGTTTTAAACAAGTGAAGTATATTATTTGATGGTTCACTTTGATGGGGTTTCACGCTGAATGCATTGTTTAAAGCCATAATGTTTGCTTCCTTCTATGATACAAAGCAAAGATGTTTCTTTTGTTGATAATCAAATTACCTAGTTTGGTTCACTGGCTTTGACGAGATATTGTGGCATGGGTTGTATGTTTTGATTATTTGGGATTTTAGACTATAATGGCATTATTTTGCAGCTTTGTATATTTCATTCTTTCTCTTTATCATGTTTTGAATAATAGGATAATCTTACTATGTTATGAGTGTTTTAGCAGTAGTGTTGGTTGTTCTATTCTTAAATATGGAATTGATATGTATATCCTACTCTGTTTTGGGAGTAGTGTTGTTGTGTGCTATTGTTATGCTAAAGTATCAGTAAGATAATGTCATACTATTATATGTGGTTGTATTCTTTTGACTTAGTTGAGTCGTATTCGAAATTAGTCTAAGCTCAATAAATAGGTTATGTCGTTTATGTGTAAATTATGTGGAGTATAGTCAAGTGACTTATACTATATTATATTATATTGTAGATCGCGGGTTCGTAGAAGAACCTTTTTGACTTGTGATTGAGTTTGGTTGACCGTGGTTTGCTAATAAGGTAAGATTTCTTACTATGCTTGTACAGATGAGTTTAGAAATTGTTTAAATTATTTTGGAAATATATTTTGAGATTGAGATCGTTTTATAACGTTATATATTGAAATTCAGATTTTGTTTCTCGATATTTATAGTGAATGAGTTGAGATTGTTTATGAGATTTATATTGGAAAGGAGGAAGTTCCTCATTGTTACCAAGTTTTAATTAAATTGTGGAGTTGCCGGTAAGCGGTATTCCTCGAGTATGGAAGTATGTTGAGTTAATAGTGTCTCAATAATTTATTTTAGTAGTTAGGAGTATATTGATCAATACTCTTGCCATTCGTCTTCCTTCTTGATACGTTATCAAGTTAGGGGTATGCATACTAGGGACTTTGGTGTTTACCTTATCTAGTGAGCCTAGCTAGCTCATAGGATTTTTATTACTTCCTACTCACAGATTTCAAAGGAGTTATATTTGAGTGATTTACAAAATGGTTCAGAAAGAAAGAAAGATTGGAGTTAAGGTTGTTAGAAAGTTAATATATTATATATATAATCTGTACAGCTTTTAAATGAATTTGTAAGATATTCCTATATGTCTTGCCTGCACATTGGATAGTTTTGTTTTATTATAGTATTAAATCTTGCTCAGCCTTTGACTGATACTACAGTGTCTAATGTGCATGTACCTGAAGATAGTTAGTTTTTGGTTGGGTTAAAGAGTGCATTGGATCTCCTTTAGCTTAATAGACAGTAATAAGACTTCCGCTGTTATTCGTTTGGCTTTAGAACTTATATTTGGTTTGTAATAATTATTTACTTTCTAGCTAGTTGGTCTGTAATAATTATTTAAAACTTTTTGTTTAATATTTTTAGTTAGAACCATCAGCCTGCGGTTATTATTATTATTAATTACCGCGGCGTAGCACCTTTGGATTTCCGAGTTTATTTATTATAAGATATTTTTAGAAGTATCGAAATTCCAGGGTTGTTACAGTTGGTATCAGAGCCTACGAATCGTGTTTATGGCTAGAGCCTAGAGTAGAGCCTAGAGTGGTCTAGAGGATTAGCCACCAGTTTAGTGCCAAGGTGTAGGACCTTAGGTTAGCCGTAGAGGTTATCCTTGAGTTGTGGTCTAGGATTGAGACCTAGAGTTGTGACCATCGGTTTAGTACCTATCGGGATCTCCAAATTCCTTTGTTTATTTTGAAACTATGTTTTTAGGAGAAAGTACCTATCCCTATGTGGATTGTTCATCACAATTAAGACCACCAGCGGTCGGGGTGCGTGTTAATGATGAAGAATAATGTACGAAAGTTTTAATCATTGTTTTGATTGGAAGTTGGATCCATCCCTACCTTGAGGTAGATTTTTGTGACCTAGTAGGTTGTGCCTAAAGTTGTAACCTTGAGGTTGTGACCTTAAGTAAGACTAAATAAATGAAAGTATGAAAAAAATTTGAAAAGCCGAGGTAAGATTAAGATATGGGAAGTAAGGGAGTACATGTGGTTGTTGTGTATGGTAGTTGTTGTGAATCCCTCTTATGTGGATGTTTGACTTGATAAAGTCAATGAGTTTAGTAAGTGTGGAACTAGTTGAGTTCTATGTTTGAATCAAGTTAAGTTGTGCTTGCTTCCATGTTTGGAATGATTGGCTAGTAAAGGTAAACCATTTCGAGTATATCCGTGTTTGGGTTGTGATTTTAAGTTAGTGCATAGCCGAGAGTGTGCTATAAGTTCAAATTTGAGTCGCATAATGCGAAATTTAGTTCCATTTGTTTACGGGAACTTTGGGGTGACATTCCCTCTTGATGTTAATTTCTATCGTCACCTATTTCATTTAAGTATCTAGCTCGTCGGTTTTTATGTTCGCATTAGGACGAACTTTTATTGTGGATAAGGGTGAGCCTTATTCCATTTAAAGTGGAACTCCCTTTTTTTTGTTCTTGTGTGTATTGTGGTGTTAGACCCACCCACCTCCCGTACTTTGTCCATCTTTTGGCCTTGAGAATGTTTAGTGATTAACTACTTGATTCTTGAATTGTAAACTGATTGAGTTGCGTGATGGCATGCACGAATTGTAGTTGGTGTGAATTGTTAATTGAAAATCTTACAGGGAATGGTTTGGTTATGTCTTGGATATGCTAGTCTTGTTGACTAAGTGCTATGAATTGACTTGTTAGTGTACGATTGTGTGTTGAGGCTATAACAAGAGTTGAAACGCGAGTTATTAGCTCTCTTGGTCATGCCTATAGACCTTGTTTACGTGAGTTTAAAGTAGTCTAGCGAGTCATGAGATGACTATCTACTATAAGTTGTCGTGTTCTGTTGACTTTTATGGAGTATTCATAGTGTATAGCTAAAGGAAAAAGGAATTAGTCCAAGTGGGTCGGTTTCTCGTAGCATACCCGTGACTAGTCAAAGTCAGCTCATAACGTGTTAAAGGTTAACCGTTTGACCCTGGTAAAGTAGTACTGTTTATTTGTCGGTGTCAAGGAGTCGGTTTGAGACCATTATAGAACAACTAGTAACTGTCATGTATCTAGTAAGGCTATGGAGTGGTGACATATGCAAGGCATAATGTCAACTCGAGTCATATCGATGGTGGGACGCGTAGTTCCCCGTTATGTGATTTGTTTAGTAGTGATCAAGGTCTAATAACACTAAAATGGTTAGCGAGTCTAATGTAGACTGGTTTAACGAAGAGAGTCTCTTCTCATTGAGTTTAATGTTAGGAGTATAAGTTGAAGTAATCTAAGTCTTTGGTTTAAAGTCATTGCAAAGTTCTTGATTAGTAGTCACTAATCTTAAATGACAAGCTACAAGTTCCACAGTTTCTTGCACTTGTCTAATGAAATGACTGTAGTGGTGGAGTTATAGTTGTACCATGTTAATTGGTTAAGAACCTCGAGATAGCTTGGTTATAACTTATAACAAGCTCTCCTTTGTGTCGCCCTGGGGCGTTAGACGCCCACTTAAAGTTGAACAAATGGTCGTTAATGACCTAGAGGCCATTAGGAATGGTTTAATGTGCAAAAACTCAATTTACTTATGTATTGTCCGAAGAATGAGACTAAGTTATTATAGTGGTCAAAGTGAGTAATTGATTAATTTGATTAAGTTTTAAGTGAGTAAGGGTTAAGTGTATCATGTCGCAAGTCTATGACTAGTTGTTTGAGTCGAAACTAATGAATTTAATAGAAACTAAGGAAGTATAGTGGACCATATCTATTTCATGAACCTTGAGAAGTGAGTTTAAGTTAACTCTTGATTGCTATGTTTGGAGTGTTGAGTATCTATAGGCAAGGGTAATACCACCATTATTGTTGATGGAGTCATTAGTTTATGTGATTCACGTATCCATGCATGACTTGAAATTTTATTTCTTGAGACTGTAGTGTGTGAACGGTTTATGGTGTGTTATGAATGTGTGTTAGTTTTGAGACATGGTTCTAAAAAGGAGTTTAGTATAAAGTAAGCTTTAGTTTCATGTAAATAGAGCATATTATTTTCTGTAGTACCTTAGTAGCTTGATTTGGCCCTGTTTGGTCAACGAGTAAGTTACCCTACCAAAGGCTATGTGAAATTGTTCAATTTGTTTTTGTAGTGTGTGAAAGTGATTTAAACACGTTTCAATTAAGGTTGTCGATTCGTTCTCGAATCGATCTAGAAATGGTTTTTCTACAACGATTTGAGTGAATTTTGGAAAAATTAGCAACACGTTTTTGAAGGTTTTGAAAGGGGGCAAGTCTCCCACGGATTGTGAGCCTTGAAGGTCTCTCAATGGAGCTTTCTACCGCTCTATAATGTGTTTTGAGTGTTACCAAGTAATAGGAGACTTGGTGTTTAGTAAAGAATATTTAAAATCGTGTTATGTGCTTTAAACTTGTCTAGGTTTCGACCCAAGTAAAGTGAATAGTTGGATGGCCAGCCCCATGGTGGAGGTTTCAAGCCTCCACGCCCCCACTGTCAGGACTATAAGTCAAACCAATGCCGGAGATTTTAAACTCCACCTTTGTTATCAGGGTTATGTTCGACCCCATTGTCAGATGTTTCAAGCCTCAACACCCTAGTATCGGAAATATATGCCTGATTATTTGGATTGATTGGATCCCCGTCAAGAAATTATTTTAAAGCGATAGAGCTTAGCATGTTGTTACTTCGTGTCTAAAAGACTGTTGTGACAGTAAGATTGATTGAGCAAAGTTTTTGCAAAACAAGAGTTCTATAAAAGGGTCATTTATTATTGGATTTCCAATAAAGAATCGTTTTGAAAGAAAGAAAATTGGTTGTGTCCATATTCACGCGTAAGGTTATTTAAGCACTCTTTGGATGTAAATGCTTAGTGTGCTTTGATGTGATTGTCGTGGTGTGATTGATTACGTGAGAGTCATAAACTCCAAAACACGTGCTATGAATGTTTATGGGTTAGGACTCAGCCTAATGTTGATGCGACCGTTAAAGTATTTTGTTTTGCCATTTGTGGTATGCCTTGGTGATTGTGAGTGTTATAATAACTTCAAGTTGAAGTTCTAGACGTGAAGTTGTGAATTGTTTTACGTTTTTTTTAGGCGAGTACGCCCAACCATGTAATGGTGAGTTCATATTGTATGAGTCTTTACTTCTATTTTTAGAAGAGAAATAGTACTCTCGGTTTGGGTTAGTTATTGCTCCGCGAAAGCGTTGAGTACTGGATTTGGAAATGCTTTTATGTATTGTGATTGTAACAGGTTTAGAACACCTTTTCTCATTTCGAGTTGTCCATTTTACAAAAGGAATTGCCGGATTTTCGCGAAAATCCTATGTTATTATTTAAAGCGCTTGTGAACCATAGTGTAGTTATGAATTGAATTCCACACTCTACGACATAGTCCAGCGAGTGTGACGGTAGTGGTTCGATTTAGCTCGACTTAGATTATTTCCTGTCGTGTCTAAGCCTTAGTAAGGGAGTTGATTCCCAAGTTTATCGGTCCATATGTGATCCTTGAAAGGATAGTTGATTGTGTTTGTAATGTATTCCATGTTTCTTAGTTACGACATCGTATTAATAACTCTTCACATGGCGATAGTTGGAGTTCTAGTTGAGACTCTAGACCGATAGATCCGTAAGACCCGTAGGGTTGAGAAATGGATAGTAAAGGTTTTGTGGTCAAACCACAACACCGAGGAACTACTCGTAAGACCGAGGATGTCATGTGTTTTATGTGTCCCCATCTCTTGTTCATGTCATTGTTAGTTACGAGGGTGTAACTTCCTTTTTAGGGGGTAGATTTCGTGCCAATTGTGTGTTTGGTGCTAAAAGTTGTAATGATTTCATATGTGATGTATACTTTAATGTCTAAAGTATACATAATTCGTGTATGATTAGAAGTTTTATGGTAAACCTTGTAATATGTTGCATGTTTTACTTCTTATAGTATGAACATTTTAGTTGAAATGGTTGTATGTCTACAAGGGTGATCAAATGAATTGATCTATGTGGTGCTAGTTCTACCTGTTATGGTATGAATATATTAGTTGGAATGATTGTTTGGTTATAAAGGTGATCAATTGAATATCTATGAGAAAGTGAATTAGTTGCCGAAGATGTTCTCCGAAATGATTTGGTTGTTGGAGATGTTATCTAGAGTGATTAATGAGCTGTTTTCAGAAACAAGAGTATAAGTTTGATCATTTGAGTAATACTTAAAGTTTCGGGACGAAACTTATTTTAAGGAGGTATATTGTAACACCCCGTATTTTTATACCTGTTTAGTAATTATTTATATTATTTTAATTTAAAAAAATAATTTAAAATATTATGTTATTAAATATATTTTGTTTCTCACCTATTGACTTTACCTTAGAAGGAGTAAAAAAAAACTAATTCCTAGACTTACTAGGTTTACTACCTAATACATATCACTATATTACTAGTATAGGGAGAGAGAAAGTGTTTAAAAAAAAGGAAAAGAAATCAAAGCAAAAAGGAATTAAACAAAAAGAGGAGAGTTACTGCATATTTTCCTCCAACACTATCCATCTTCTGCTTCCTATAAAAACAAAATTCTTCAACTTTCAACATCATTAAAGTTACTAAAATCTTTATCCACCATCATCACACTTCAACTCTTGTTCATTCTTCTTCAATAGCTTCGGTTTTTGTGGGTTTTTCGAAGAGGTTAATAGTGTGCTTTGGTTTGCGGTTTCGGGTCGAGAATCGAATCAAAGAACGATTTTTGGGGTTCTTTTTATAGAGTAATTTCACCCTATTACTTTCCTTAATCAAGTAAGTCATAGTCTTAAGTTTTAATTTCGTATTTGGTCGATTATCTGAATTTGAGATTTTCATAAATTAGGGTTCTTGAATAAATTAAATTAGAGGAAAATTTTGTTATACAAAATTTGAGTAATTGGTCCATGTTTGATGGTTAATATGACTTAGTTAACATGATTTCGGATTTAACTTGTAATATTATTAGTTTCGAAAGTTACTCTAAAATTATTGCTAGGTGGATTATTTGTTAGTTGGCTAATTTGAATTATTAGTCTAATGTTATAGATAAGTGTGGGTTTATAGTCGTTGTGCTATACTTGTGAGTAGTTATGGCTAGCATTTGTTTTAAACAAGTGAAATATATTATTTGATGGTTCACTTTGATGGGGTTTCACGCTGAATGCATTGTTTAAGGCCATAATGTTTGCTTCCTTCTATGATACAAAGCAAAGATGTTTCTTTTGTTGATAATCAAATTACCTAGTTTGGTTTGCTGGCTTTGACGAGATATTGTGGCATGGGTTGTATGTTTTGCTTATTTGGGATTTTAGACTATAATGGTATTATTTTGCAGCTTTGTGTATTTCATTCTTTCTCTTTATCATGTTTTGAAGAATAAGATAATCTTACTATGTTATGAGTGTTTTGGCAGTAGTGTTGGTTGTTCTATTCTTAAATATGGAATTGATATGTATATCCTACTCTGTTTTGGCAGTAGTGTTGTTGTGTGCCATTGTAATGCTAAATTATCAGTAAGATAATGTCATACTATTATATGTGGTTGTATTCTTTTGACTTAGTTGAGTCGTCTTCGAAATAAATCTAAGTTCATTAACTAGGTTATGTCGTTTATGTGTAAATTATGTGGAGTATAGTCAAGTGACTTATACTATATTATATTATATTGTAGATCGCGGGTTCGTAGAAGAACCTTTTTGACTTGTGATTGAGTTTGGTTGACCGTGGTTTGCTAATAAGGTAAGATTTCTTACTATGCTTGTACAGATGAGTTCAGAAAATGTTTAAATTATTTTGGAAATATATTTTGAGATTGAGATTGTTTTTTATAACGTTACATATTGAAATTCAGATTTTGTTTCTCGATATTTATAGTGAATGAGTTGAGATTGTTTATGAGATTTATATTGGAAAGGAGGAAGTTCCTCATTGTTACCAAGTTTTAATTAAATTGTGGAGTTGCCGGTAAGCGGTATTCCTCGAGTATGGAAGTATGTTGAGTTAATAGTGTCTCAACAATTTATTTTAGTAGTTAGGAGTATATTGATCAATACTCTTGCCATTCATCTTCCTTCTTGATACGTTATCAAGTTAGGGGTATTCATACTAGGGACTTTGGTGTTTACCTTATCTAGTGAGCCTAGCTAGCTCATTGGATTTTTATTACTTCCTACTCACATATTTCAAAGGAGTTATATTTGAGTGATTTACATAATGGTTCAGAAAGAAAGAAAGATTGGAGTTGAGGTTGTTAGAAAGTTAATATATTATATATATAATGAATTTGTAAGATATTCCTATATGTATTGCCTGCACATTGGATAGTTTTGTTTTATTATAGTATGAAATCTTGGTCAGCCTTTGGCTGATACTACAGTGTCTAATGTGCAGGTACCTGAAGATAGTTAGTTTTTGGTTGGGTTAAAGAGTGCATTGGATCTCCTTTACCTTAATAGACAGTAATAAGACTTCCGCTGTTATTTGTTTGACTTTAGAATTTATATTTGGTTTGTAATAATTATTTACTTTCTAGCTAGTTGGTCTGTAATAATTATTTAAAACTTTTTGTTTAATATTTTTAGTTAGAACCATTAGCCTTGCGGTTATTATTATTAATTACCGCGGTGTAGCACCTTTGGATTTTCGAGTTTATTTATTATAAGATATTTTTAGAAGTATCGGAATTTCAGGGTTGTTACAAAAAGGTCTAAATATAGACCTAGCCCACAGTTAAATTAATGTCGAACAAAAGGTCATGGTACCAAAAATTGTATGTGGAGCACATAGTGACGCCTATTTTTGACATAGTGAATTTTTTTTTATGAACATATATTCTAGTTGTTCAAACGTGTGCGTGGTTCAATGCATTAAAAAAAGGGTCATTTTACTTTAGACATGATTCAATATGATAAAAATAAGGATTATTTAAGGGTAAATGTATAAAGGTGACTTTCTTTTATAAAAAGAAGGTCGCTATAACAAGGAATAACTATACGTTAACAAAGCCATAAAGGTGAGTATATTTAAATGGGTACTTCAATTATGTGTAAAAGTGTAGTACGTTGTAAAAAATTATCGCTATGTCAAAAAAATGTGAATATATTTAAATAGAGGTCACTATGTGTTTCGCGTACAATGTTTGGCACACGTGACCTTTTGTTCCTCAATAACGTTATTGTGAATCAGGTCCATGCAAGTCTTACTCGATAGAGGAAGTATATTTTTTGGCGGAAGGAGAATAAACTTACGAGACTGGAATATATTTCGGCACATAAATCTAGTCAATCTTTGAACACCCGACTCATATAAGTTACAAGATGGGAGGGATAGGATAAGAGTCAGGCTAAATGGCTAGATGGGGTTTTTTCCCCATCAACCTCTTTGTTTTGTCACAATAATATAATACATTTAAAAAAAGTTTTTCCACCTATATAGTATATTTTATAAAAAAAAGGCAAATAGAAAATGGTTCAATTTGAAAACAAAAAGGACTATGTTAGGGTCGGCATAAGAGTTCTTATTCGTCATATCATAAGAAAAAAAGTTACAATTTTATATAGTTCGAAACATTAATTAGTAAAAATAACTCAATTTAAATCGTTTATTTTAGATATTTTGATTCTAAATGCAAAGTATTTAGAATTTGTTATACCATTTTTTTTAGTCAGGTCGATTTCGATTATTCCAAGGTTTGATTACCTATAAAAAAACTTTTTTGAATTCCCGATAGAAAGGAATTTCGCTAACGAAAAGGCTTTTAACGCCTCAATGAACATTGTTGCCCCATACTCCTAGGTTCATTTTTTTTATAGAAAATATCCTTGTTGGCATCTTTAGATGTATAAACAAAATGTTTTTAGATGTTCAACAATAAAATTACGGATGGGCAAATATTTTTTTGGATGTACAAGAGAACTAATGGATGTAAGATGCAAAACAAGTATGGATGTGCAAATATAGTTTCTGGATGTACAAAAGAAATCAAGGATGTACAAAATATAATATGGATATACTAACATACTTTTTGGACGCATCGGATGTACGAACTTAGTTTTTGGATGTACAAGGATAATTTTTAGATGTACAAGAAAACTAATGCTAAGATACAAAAATCATTATAGATGTGTAAATATAATTTCTGAATGTACAAAACAAATCATATAAATATACAAAACAGATTTTGGACGTGCAAATACAACTTTTAGCACTGAAATATAAAAAAAGTTGCGGACTTAGGCTATGTTCTTTTGGACTAAACTGAACTGAACTTAATTTGTCTGAACTGAACTGAATGAAAACTGTGAGAGGAAACTAACTGAACTGAACTGAATTTTCCTGAACTGAAGTGAACTGAATTTTCATTAATTCAGTCCAAAAGAACAGAGCATTAGTTGGAGATAGACAAAACAACCAATGCTTACCAGTGAACATTTTGCCATTTAGTGCTTGTTTTGTTGACATTGTTTAACATAGGAAGTGAGAATTCCTATGAATTGGAGTTTTTTGGTATTGTTTGGTTAACAAATTCAGGGGAAGTAGAAATTCCTAGGAAGTTTCACTTCCCACAAAATGGAGGAACTTACTTACCTAGGGGGACCTAGGTAAGTGGAAATGCCCTTGGGAATTTTCATTTCCCATGGCTCACCAAACAACATTTAGCAATTGCTAGGATAGATAGAACTCTCTAGTCCCAAAATTCAAAAACCACAGCTCACAAATATCAAAGTTATAGTGAAACATTTACCAACTACCACAAATTATACTGGTGGATAATAACTTTATAAGTACTTCCTCCTGTTTTTTTAATTGAACCATTTTATTTTTCACGTTTACCGAGACGCTTCTTTGAACCTCAATATCTCTAATTGCGTATAAGTAAAAATTATAAGAATTTGATATTTGAAATCTTGCATTGAGACGAATCTAACAAGATTCACTTAACTATGTTTTTTCTTATATAATGATACGGGATAACTTAACAAAATTGGTTGATAAATATTAGTAAAAATGAAATGGTGCAATTAAAAAAAATAGAAGAAGTATTTGGTTATAGTTATAAATACTTTATAAAAAAGATTCCTTATTTTTTATAAATAGGTTGAAGTGTATTAAGCTCTGTATATATAGAATTAGCTTGTTATCATCATTACATATCTATCATTCACAAAGAGCTAGTCTTGAGCTAGGCATCCAACCTTCAAGCAGAGTTGTTTATCACAAAAAAAAAAATTTATGGAAGCAATGCAGCTAAGGCATCAGGCTTGGGGAATTAGGAAGCACTTAAGATTTGAAGAGGCCGTCGCCTCAAAGTTGGGCAAGGAAGGTATAAATGAGGTTGAAAGGTTGTTGGAAGATATTGAACGCAAGCTTGGTGTTGCGGAGTGTGAATTGCAGGTAGCAGGCGGAGTTTTAAACAAAGAGATCCACCAACGCGTCACAGATGGACTATCCCAAATCAATTCCTTTCTTAAAGGTACGGTTAGCACTACATCAAAAATTTTGAGAGTTTGTAAACTAATTTCATGAACGTTGAGCAAAATAAAAAATTGGAAAGAATTGATTTGTAAGAGTTTGTAAGCGTAATACTATAAGTAATTGATCCTCTTTTAGATTTGTCTTTCAATTTTATATTGAGTGTGTTCCTTTTTTTTTTTGGCTAAATAAGAGGGGCAAGCCCCAAAGAAAAACAAACAATAACAAACTAAAACAAGCAAATAAACAGAACTAAGAACAAGAAATAAACTGAAACAAAAACAAAACTACAAAGCCAAAAAACAAACTAATTAGAGAAAGTCCATTTACAGTCTTTTTCATTTATGCTTGTCCTAATTATGAATATATTTTCTCCTCCCTCTAAAGTCTTTTTCATTTATGCTTGTCCAGATTACAATTTTTAATACTTTTTATTGCTTTTGTTAATAGAAGTACTTGTGAGTTAATAGTACAATTCATTAATTTTTAATACATTTGAGTTGAAAATTTCACAAGAGATAGCCAAAGTCATGTATGTGAATAGTGTCAAAGTCATGTACGTGAATAGTGTCAAAAGTCAAAACGAGTAAACTAATAAAAACTAGAGGGACTAGATCATTATCTTGTTCACTCAAAGCTCAAAATAGATCATTTTTAGGATCAACAGAAAAAAAAAAGCAAAAGATCAGGTTGTCACATTCACTTGCTAAACACAAAAAAAAATACAATAAAATCATTAAATCGAAACTAATTCATTCACATCACTAATGGCAAGCCTAGGCCTATTGGCTCGGTGACTGGGTATTTCGGAACGTTGAAGCCACGGGCCCGTCACACCTCAAGGGGAAATTAGGACCTAATTGGGACGGTCCCCATAAGTCACAAAAATAGTCAAGCCCGAGACGTTCCGACTAGAGTCCTCGGAAGGCATCCCCCTTGCCCGACCATGGAACACAGATAATTTGAAGAAATTATGTGTGTAATGTTTGTCACTTGCAATAGGGGCATAGTACATGTAATAGCCGAGGAACTCTCAGCAGTCCGACCTATTTTGTAGCCCAGTCGGGTTGAGAGACTTTACCAGTCAAATGAATTAAAAGACTTAACCAGTCCAAAAATGTACAATTAAAGAAGTTAACCGACTTAACCAGCCGGATTGCAAAGACTTAATCAAAAAATATATATTAACTTAACCAGTTATAAATAGAGCAAACAGATCGGAACAAGTCTGTTAGTCGGATAATATTGCAATGAACAAATAGTACGAAGATTGAGATAAAAAAACAAAGTTCCATTGCTTGGCAAATCAAATTCATATTACAAGCCGAATCAATGCAAAAGTCGGCAACGCAAAAGAAAGATACAAAATGACTAACACCTAGGGGGCCATGGGAGGAGGGACGTCGGAAACACTCTCGGCATTCTTGGCACCTCCTTCATCGTCACTTTGTTCGTTGTCATCGACTAGTTCGGCTCGGACTCCCTAGTCATCATCATCATCATCCTCATCATCCGAGTCCGTCAGCCCTACCCGGATGTCAGCAACCTCGATATCATAAGCTTCCTAGTACCCGGCCCAGACATCGGCCCAAACCAGGTTCGGATGTGCCTCGGCCAGCACCCTTTTCATCCGAGTCAAGGCCTCATCCTCCCCCATTTTGTGGGCATGAAGACCGATCTCGTTATTATGATCTTTACAAGCCTCGGATTGCTGCCATTCGGCGAACCAGCCTTCCTGACCTTTCTCCAGCCTCGCCTCAGCATCTCTTAGCTAGAGTTTAACTGCGGAGAGGTCCCCCTCGGCCTTTTGTAGCTTAGCCTTCAGGTCAGTCGACTCACGAAGGGTGGCGTCCCTCTCGGCGGTAAGACTAGCTTTCTCCCTCGCAAAGCCTTCCCGCTCAAAGTTGAAGTCCACCTGGTCCTTCTTGATGGCCCTTAGGGCATCATCCAGTCGGCTCTGAGCAAGGCGCTTCCCCTCGGTTGCCGCCCGGACTTCGTCGTAATGCTTGTGGACCTTGAGCCTCAAGTCCCTATATCCTCCTCCAAGCTCACTCAGTTGCAAGCGACATTGGTCATTCGGATGGAGAATTGCGAACAAAAAAGTTAAGAATAAGTAAAAGAAAGCGACTAGGATCTAAAATGCAGAGGAAAAGCTCGGGAACTTACATCAAGCCAGGAACGATAGAGATCATTTGTCTCATTCAGCCCCATGGCATTTAAGTTCTCCTGGTCGGTCTTGGTGTATATTTGCTCCAAAGCACCAAGCCACTACTTGTTCTTCTCCGATCGTCACAACTCAACGAAAGGAACCTCGTCCCCGGTCGGTTCAACTGACTCCCCCCTCGCGCGCTTATGGGTCGGGAAGTGGGGAGTATACTGAGGACTATTAACCGGGTAAAAATCCCCAGAAAGCAAAGAAATGGCGGCCTCCTCCACCCAAACGGGGGATCCGGCAGGATTGGTCGGACCAGTCTCTTCGGTCGACGAGGCATTTTGCCCTTCGCAGATTGCTCCTTCAAAGCTTTTGCCCTTGCCAGGACCTGCTCTGTTTGAGCAACCAAGTTTGCCGATTGTTCTTCATTTTCTTCGTCTTCGGCTTGGCAGGATCCTGTAATCACATAAAAAAAAAAAGAGTTAGACAGGAAATAAGAGGGATAAAGGAAAGGTCTGGGGATAGTCTTAACCTTCTTGGCAGCAATCTCCGCCCTCAGTCGGAGGGCAGTCATCGCAGTAGAGTTTAAACGGTCGGCCATTTCAGATCAACTAAGAAAGCACGGGCTTCAACTACAAAAATGCGGAAAAAGAGTTAGTCTCCAAATGAGAAAACAAAATTCGACCCTAAAGATGAATCCCCTCGGCTGATTACCCTTCAGGAAGGCCGAACTTAGTTCCATGGCCGATATGAACTGCTCATTCCTGAACATGTTACACTTGGGCAACCAGTTGCCCAGAACATTGGTTTCGCCCCCATCGACGATTGTGGAAATGGTCTCCATATAGTAGGCCGCCACCTCCTCTTCATCATTAAATTCTGCGCCTGGAAGTTCAACTCAAAATTGGGCTCGACATTAGGACAAACCTGAGGGATCCCCCATTCGCCACCATAATATACAAAGGCGAACTCCCTTCGGAACCCCTTTTGAGAAGTGGGAGGTTGGTGACCACCCGATAACCCTTTCGGACTTGGAATCTCCACCACCCCAAGCTATTATATTTGGCTACCACTTCAACGAGTCTGAACATGTTCCGCACAAGGTCAGAGTGGGCTCAACGCCTAACATCTCACACAACAGTTGGCACCCAAGTATGCCATCCCAGGAGTTTGGAGAGTTTGGAGACACCTGACTCGGCGTCGGTTATACGCATTCAAGAGTACTTTGACGAATGGAGTCAAGGGGAATTAGAGACCCATCTCTAAGGCTTTGTAATACACTGCAGTGCTCCGGGTGGAGGAGTCACTATAGTGTGCGACGCTTCCAGTCGGACTAGGAAGTAAGGATCATTGATCGCAAACTTGGCGCTAATACCCCGCAGAGGGGAAAGAAGGACCCAGGCCCCCTTTCGGATCTAAGAGGGGAAATTCAAGCAGCCCCGACGTTGATGGTTGGTCGGCCTGTGACATAGCTACCCTAACTACACCATACTTATCTAAGTAACTCCTCGAGGAGGGATAGGCAAGAGACACCTCCCAAGGGTAGGGAATGATGCCCTCGGCCTCCTCATCCAAAAAAGATGATGATGGACTCGGAAGGGTACAACATCCGGGACAACTTCTCATACTTGACCAATTTTGGCTAAGTACCTCAAGGCACCCATTTGGACAACTTGTTTATATAGACCAACATCGAGAAACGCGCAACGACAACCTCTCTGCGTCACCTTAATGGGCGTTTTTGAGGGTCCAACTGGACCCAGGCAGCCCGCTAAACTCGATCAAGGGAAGATGAATCGTCAAAAGCAAAAACCTTAAGGGCACCCATAGAGTTATAAAGATGGACCCCAAGGCTCATTAATCCAAAACTGCCAAGTGGCATTTCCAAGGGGCCAGTTCGCTCAAGGCATCCATTCGGACAGCCTAAAGCTCATTATCCCTTGGCCGAATGGCGTCCTCCTCACTCGGACAGATTGGGAACTCCTTCCCCCTTGCCGAATCACCTTCATACTTAGCCAAAATTTGGCTAAGTACCTCAAGGCACCCTTTCAGACAACCTGGGGTTCATTAGCCCTTAGCCGAACGACGTCCTCCTCACTCGGACATGTTGGAATTCCTTTCCCCTTGCCGAGTCACCTTCATACTTGGTCGAAATTTGGATAAGTACCTCAAGGCACCCATTCGGACAACCTATGGCTCATTAGCCCTTGGCCGAACGGTGTCCTCCTCACTCAGACAGAGGTTGGGAACTCCTTTCCTCTTACCGAGTCACTTTCATACTTAGCCAAAATTTAGCTAAGTACCTCAAGGCACCCATTAGCCCTTGGCCGAACGACGTCCTCACTCGGACAGATTGGGAACTCCTTCCCCCTTGTCGAGTCACTTTCATACTTGGCCAAAATTTGGCTAAGTACCTCAAGGTACCCACTAGCCCTAGGCCGAACGACGTCCGCCTCACTCGGACAGATTGGGAACTCTTTCCCCATTGCCTACCCACCTTCATACTTGGCCAAAATTTGGCTAAGTACCTCAAGGCACTCATTCGGACAGTCTGGGGCTCATTAGCCCTAGGCCGAACGACGTCCTCCTCGCTCGGACAAATTAGGAGTTCCTTTCCCCTTGCCGAGTCGCTATCCTTTCGGTCACACGAGGATTTCAGGCTACCAAGTCGGACAAACTGGGAGGTTCCACTGCTGCACCATGGGTGCACCCCTCGGAATTTTTTGGAGTCGGACAATATACATTCCGCCAAAGCCGCGACTCGCCAAACCAGGGCCTACCGCCTCCCCTCCTTTGGCGTGGGACTAATTATTTGGGCCAATTCTAGGATCAGCCTAATATGGCCATGGGGCCATGCTTCGTCAGGCAAGTGGTTCATGTGGGTCCCACCATGGGGTTGACCTAGCCGTCTAAAAAGAGCATATGGTCCCACTAGGGAGCTGACCTAGCCACCAAGGAGGATGGTTTCCCTAAAAGGAAACAACGCTTCTTGCTCCCTAAAAGGGCCCTTACCATAAAAAGGCACCTGTTTGGGAATCTCCTAACAGTATAAATAGTTCTAACTTCATCAATGATCAGGTATTTAATTCTAACCTACCAAAAACCAAAGCATCTCTCTCTACCTTAAGCACACCTGAGCGTCGGAGAAGCAATCCCGGAACAACCCCCGGGGCAGTCTAACTTTGTTTTGCAGGATTCCGGTGAACGGATAACGGAGATCAAATATACCTTCTTGAGGCCCACATCAAGTCTCAATATACTACAATCCTTAATTTCTTAGACAGAAACATTATGCTAGGCTATCCCTGAATCAAAAGGCTTATAGAGTGCTTAATTTGGAGACAAATAAGATCATTATTTCTAAAGACATACATTTCTATGAGAAGCACTTGCCTTTTTATTATGACACTCATTCAAACAAATTAAAATCTTTCATTTTCTTGCCTGTTAACACTCCTTTTGATATGGATGCATATTTTAACAATCCTAGACCCTTCCTTTATACTTCCGGTGACACACCCACATCTTCAGACACAACCACACCTTCTACTTCCTCTCCAATTACATCTACTCCCCCTCCCCCAACAAACACATCCTTAGACACATAGACAAACCACATTTCATCTATAATTCCTAATCCTTCACCTAGACAATCTACCAGACGTTCGTAAAGACCAGCCTATCTTGATACTTATGTTTGTTTAGCTGACAGCATAACTAACCATGGGTGCAATTTGGTTCGCTTACATGATATCCCTACTACCTTAAAAGCCCTCTTTAACTACACTTCTCAAATATCTGAACCTCTTAGCTACTTTGAAGCCTTACAACATGCTGGCTGGATTGAAGCAATACAGACGAATGTTGTGATTGCTAATGAAATGTGGGAGTTCTTGTCTCTTCCAAAAGACAAGAAGGCTACTGGGTGCAAGTGGGCTTAGAAGGTGAAGCTTAACGCTGATGGATCAGTTGAGAGGACTAAAGTCAAGCTAGTTGCCAAAGGTTTTACATAAAAATATGGCATAAATTATCTGGATCATAATCTTTTTCTCCAGTGGTCAAAATGGCCACAGTTAGGTGTTTGTTGTTTGTGGCTGCTCATCAGAACTGGAAGTTGCACCAGTTAGATATCAATAATGCTTTCCTTCATGGAAAACTTACTATAAAAGTCTATATGAAAGCTCTAGAGGGCCTCTATAATCCTGATCAGCTAGTCTGTAGCCTGAAGAAATCATTATATGGTTTTAAAACAAGCTTTGGTTTGCAAGGTAAACTAAATTGCAACTTTTAGGCTTCATAGAGTCTAAGAATGATCATTCCTTGTTCATTCAAAGCACTGGTGATCTTGTTATCATTACCGCATTGTATGTAGATGACATTGTTGTCACTGGTTCGAATGAGGTTTGCATCACACATTTTAAGCAACACTTGCACTCCACCATTAGCATCAAGCCGGATCTTGGTTTACTCAACTTCTTTCATGGCATAGAAGTGAGTCACCTTTCTAATGGAATCCTTATGACACAAAAGAAGTTCATCAGGGAACTCCTGCAAGATTGCAAGTTAGATGTCTCTAAAATGACCAAAAACTCCTCTCCCTAGCACTCTAAAGCTCCATTCTGATGTTGGTTATCCGTACCATGATCCTGAATTAGACAGGTGCCCTGTTGGGAAGCTTAATTTTTTTCTCTATCCTTCTTTTCTTGGCTCTCTTCTATATGATATTTTCAAATGTATTTATTTTATTTGTCTATCCTTATATTTTTCTTTTTTCACTTTTCTTATTTTTCTCATCTTTTATGTTATATTTTTTTCTTGTTTTACTTTAGGTAATTTCACTTTTTCCCTCTTCCTTGTTTATTCTTTTTCATTCCCCGCTCTTTTCTTGTTTCACTGGTCACGGTGACGATTTCCTATAACGATTTATGTTAGCCGATCCCAAATCATTTTGGGACTAAAACTTTGTGACTTTAAGCTAGTTCATGCATCATCCTCTTTTGCCTCATGTCTATGCTCTCCCTCATGTGCTAAAATACATTTCTCACGCTGAAGGACATGTCATTCTTCTCAAAGCAACTACTCAACTCACTCTCTAAGCATATTTTGACTCGACTGGGCTTCTTGTCCTAGAACAAGGAGATCCGTTACTGGCTATGCTCTCTTGTTAGGAAATTCACCAGTCTTTTGGAAGTCAAAGAAGCAGTCCACCATCTCTAGAAGGTCTAGTGAAGCCGAATATAGAGCAATGGCAGCCACAACCTCTAAAATTACCGGGCTTGTCAGATTACTTGAAGAGTTAGGTGTGACTAATTTGCAGCCTATTGTGCTCCTTTGTGACAATCAAAGTGACATTCATATAGGGAAAAATCCTGTCTTCCAATGAAAGAACAAAGCACATAGAGATAGATTGTCATTTTGCTAGAGAAGGTCCTAGATGGAGAGCTTCATTATCTCCTTACTAGGTAGCTGATATAATGACAATCAAAGTGACATTCATATAGGGGGGTATTGGTGATCATGATGATCATGATCACACTGCTCAACAATCTTCAGTTTCTAACTAATAGTTTCGCTTACACGCTTTGTTATTTCAGTTAGAAAAGTTATGAGCAGAGTTCGTAAAGGGAGCTAGTTAAAAGTTAGTTATAAGACCCTCTTGTAAACTTGTAACTACGCTGACTATATAATCTGTCAGTTGTATCAGATTTAATTTCATTTAATAATGATCTCTCCTCCTTCTCTCATTCTTTTCTCTCTTTATATCTCTTCATGAGATAATTCCAGTGATACAAGGGACGCGGGACGGAGCTACGTTTTCCGATCTGGGTCGTTCGTTCCCGATCGCGGAACAAACGCGACCCAGATCGCCTCCGTTCGCGAATCAGATCGCCTAAGGCGACGTCCCTGATTTCAGCGCAAGAAACCCTATTTTTCTGTGTTTAATTTTTATTTTTGGTTTGTTCTTCGCAATTTCATGCTTTGGAGTTTGGAAGTTGAAGGTTTGGTAATGGAGGTTATGTTGATGAAGGGAAAGAAGAAGAAGTTCTGAAGAAGGCAGAGGAGAGAGAAAGAGAGGTAGAAGAAAGTGGTATAAGTGGGTGGGGCTTTTATGGACCACGTGCCTATTTGTACTTGTATTTTGCATCTGGTGGAGTGTAATTTTAATGATACAGTTGTATACCATATTACCACTCTTTCTTTTTTTATTACTCCACTCCTATCCACGTGATGGGGAGTTTTTTACTGCCTCTTCTATTTTTTGACTTTTAAACTTCTTTTTACTGCCTCCTTCTATTACTTTTTTTACTTTACTTTTTTACCAATGATACAGCTGTACACATTACCAATGATGAGCAATTTTTTGACTTTTCAACTTCTAATATTTTTTGTTCTTTTTTCAAATCAAAGACCAAGTAACACATTTAATCATTTATATTAATATTTTTTAATTATATTTTGATAGGATTATTAAGAGTTCTAATATTTTAAATTTATTGAAAAAAATCAGTAAAAAAATGACCCAACGTTCCTGATTCACCCAAGGTAGCGTTTCCCGTACCCGTTTCCGTACCACGTTTTGCATCGACTCTCGTTCCTTGTATCATTGGATAAAACAATAATCTCCATGACTTGTTTTGTTGTTACCTAGGAGATAGAACTCAATATACAAATTTGTAGCATAATCACTATAAGTTTGCTAACTTCACAACCTTTGATAACTCGACATATCTTATCCCTAATTTATCGAATCTGTGGTAGATGGACCTGAAGTAGAACTAATCTGAATTGAATTGGCAATCAAGTTCAACATGAAGTTAATTGAGCTATCCGTTGTGAAACACTTGTTTATTGGGTACAGGAAAAACTACTTTAGTGAGACAAGCGTATCATGACAGGCGTGTTCATGAGTATTTCACAATCAGACATTGGGTATGCATGTCCGACAGCAATGGAGGTCCAAGTAAATTATTGGATCTAGTTTTTCGACACAGAACTTCTGATTTTGATATTCGTGAAGCGTTCAATACTATTGTGAAGGTGGTGGGACGCGGTCGTACGCGCTACCAAAGATAAAAGTTTATTTTCCTTCTTTCCAATACAAATAAATGTAAGTGGCAAGTAGGGTCGAATCCACAGAGACTTTCGGACTAACTCGTGCTTATAATAGATCAAATGGGGGTTTTGGGATTAAAGAATTGAATAACTAAATATGAAGAACTAAAGAACAATAAAAAAGTAATGTAATCAAGAAGAGAAGAATCTTGAGTTCGGTTAATGGCCACTTCGATTCGTACTATTGATCATTGGTTTCTCAAATGTGTAACTTTACTCTTAATTACTCAAAGTTGGAAATCAAATTCCTTTCCCTCAAAAGTACCGTTAAACAATCACAATCAGATGATCATAAAAACTTGAACTAAAGATTAATCTAATCTAATCAGAGATTAAATTCAAATCAATAGAACATCAACGAACTAGGAAACAATGAGCCAATTAACAAATTGCTAGCACAACAAATTCAAATTGGAACTTGTGATTTCTCTAGTGATTAATCAAGAATAATCTGATTCATTAATCAAACCCTAGATTGCTACTCATGAAAGAAGAACAGATGAATCGACATCAATTCTAAATCCTAGCAAATGATAAATCGAATGTATAAACTAGTAGTACTCCTAGCAATACATACCACAATCATAGATTAAAATCAAGAAATCACAATTATAATTAAGAAAAAGTTAACAAAGAGAAACCTCACAATAATAGACCGAAGCTTGATTAACCGTTCTCAAGACTAGATTTAGGCTACAATCGACATAGCATCCATCAAGCAAATCTTCAAACTAATTATTCGAAACTCAAAAAGGGAGAAAATAGGGATTAGGGTTCTTCTCTCTATCCTCTCTAATTCAGTCCAGAAATTACCAGACATCCCCAAAACAACGTTTTTTCATTAATAAAACCTAAGGAAAGCTGAAAACTGCCGAAGAGTCGTAGCCGCTTCGAAGTGCACGAGTCGGGCTCTCCTAGTGCGCGAGTCGGGCCTTCGCTCCTGCCCAAAAATCCAGCCTTCGCTCGAAGTGCGCGACTCGCGCGATGCTGGTGCGCGAGTCGGGCATTCAATGCTGACAATCTCATTCCTTTGCTCGCAGCGCGTGAGTCGTGCTCTGATGGTACGCGGCTCGGGCTTTGGCTGCTGCCAAACACCTGCTTCTGCTCGATATGCGCGACTCGCGCGATGCTGGTGCGCGGCTCGGGCCTTTGCTGCTGCCAAGCTTCAGCTCGCTCGAAGCGCGCGAGTCGGACATGTCTTGCGCACGAGTCGGGCACTCGATACTGTCCAACAGCTGCTTCCGCTCAATATGCGCGAGTCATGCGTGTGTGGTGCCCAGCTTGGGCACTCGCTACTGCCCAGCATCCAACCTTCTCCACAAACGCTCGAGGCGGGCTCTTCAACTTCCATGGTGAGCACACAATGCCGTAGAGCTACAAAGAGATGAACTTGGATGACAACCATCAACATCTAGACTTCAAGGAACTTTGTGAGCTTAATCCACCTGTAAATAATCAAAAGCATATGGAACCACAAAATATCCTTAAATCTCCTCTAATACTGCAAATTCATCATAACTCCCTCTTCTCCACACTAAGGTTTAGATGAGTCAAACTCTCCTTCTTAAACCTTAAACCTTAGTAAAATGGACTTCTCAACACTCTATAATCGCACATAACTTGGTCACATTAAATACCCCCACACTTGAACTTTACTCGACCTCGAGTAAACTCAAAATAAAGGTCAAAGAGGCACCCCTTCCAAGCCATTGCTCACCTTTCACTACTCCCCTTATCTCTCCAACCTAGTGTATGATAAAAGTTTGCTATTTCCCCCGATTCGCTTAAAGCCAAGCCTAAGGGTAATAGTCATCCCCCACACTTGAACTGAAAGCTCTCCTGAAATAATGTAAATACCACTCTCATACTATACTCAACACCAAGATAATAACAACACATGACTTTGAACCCCGAAAGATCTCAAAGGATTCAAAGCCATTCCAATCTGCACAACACCACAACCATCCTCATGTATCAAATGACAAAAACAAATTTGAATCCTGACAAATCTCAAAGGACTCGAACTTGGACCATCTAAACACAATCACAACCACCAGACTCCTTATTTCTCCAATGATGAACGAGCTCTAACCTATTCGCCTCTAACTCCGAACATCAAGATGAAAAACCTACCCGAGGCACTCCTTATATCACCAATCCTCCTTATGACACCAACTCCGGTAAATGATTTCAAATTTTCTCTCTTTTATCTCTCATTTTGCCTAGGAGCCCTTTCGGGTTTTCATCCTAGCTTCACACACAAATTTTTTTTTTTCATTTATGAGCTCACCATCTCACCCGCTCCAATTATCCACTTTTTTGCATAGATTGCCCTTTTGGGTTTTCAACCTATCCGGGCCCCCATTTTTGCCTGAGTCGCCCGCCCTTGCGGGTTTTCAACTCAGCGGGTTTCATTTCATCACTTTTGTTCTTGTTTTTTTTTTTTTTTTTCAAAAATAAAATAAGCATCAAATTGAACAATGAGAATTTCCTCCCCCCGACTTAATCAAGACATTGTCCTCAATGTGAGAGCAAGTACAAGAAAACACAAGAAACGAGAAGGGGAACACTCAAAAACCGACTCTCATAAAAATTCTCACTCCCTCAACAATACCCATCAAAAACAAATCACACCCAAGTGACATAAGAAAACACAATGACGACAAACACACACACCATCTCACAACCCGACTCTCTATAACACCCATGTAAATGACTAATCCAAAATTAAATTCATGGGGAGAATAAAATTTCGGAATGTGCACCTTATAGTAGAACCAACTCCATTATGCAAATGCGCATCATTGCTCATAAGCATTGCCTACGCAACTCTTTCATCAATCTCGACCCTCCAATTTCACCAACGTCTCTCAAATGGACACCTAATCTGCAATACTCATCATACATAGAAAACATTGCTAGATGTTGGTCAACATGGATAGTGTCCACGCGGCACTTAAGGCTCTGAATAGCCTGAGTGTTAGCAGTCATATTCAGTTCCATATATACGTTGCAAAACACTCATCATACCCTCGAAGTTAGCAGTAGGAGGAGGGGGTTGTGAAGAAGAGGAAGGCATGGAGGAAGTGGGCTCACGCCGACCATATGTCTGGGGAGGCTAAGGGACTGGAGCAATCAGAGGGGGGTTGTGAAGAAGAGGAAGGCATGGAGGAAGTGGGCTCACGCCGACAATATGTCTAGAGAGGCTCAGGGACTGGAGCAGTCAGAGGGGAGTTGGTATCATCACCTATTGGGAAAAGGTAGGTGGGTTGTTCAACAGCTTAATGGACCAAGTCAGGGTATGGGAGAATGATGAATTTACGTGGAGCAATCATCTACTTATGCTGTTGGCCACTAGGAGTACAGTAGCGAGCCGATAGAAGATGGTCAAGATCAAGATAGCCAGGCCCAAGAACAACATTGTTGCGGTTCTCAATATACTCAAAGTGGCAAGCAATGTGGGTGACTACCCCCAATAACAATAGGCATAGAGGACCTAACACTGTCATCCTCATGAAAAGTGAGGTAGGTGGCGGAAATTTGGTGCAAATGATTTGCAAAAGCATAGAAGAGATCAAAATCCATATGTAATTTAGCATGCCACAAGTAAGTTCCTAATGCAGTGAGCTCCTTAGTACGAGTAGTATTCGGCTCCCACTTCCCAAAAATAGTACCTCCGAAAAATTTCAGGAGGAACCGAATGCTAGGATGATTAACGATTTTAATTTGCAAGAACGGGCAATTGGGGGGTTGAATTCTAGTCAAAGCTTGCCAAAAATCCCTAACTGCATAGTTTCGGGTTTCTTTTATGTCACCCTGAATTGTCTTACCAAAAATTTGGGTAAATTGCCTAAGGGTCAGTCGGCGGTCAGTGTTTGCAATCCGAAAATATAATGAAAGATCATGGGATGCATGCTTACAAATTTTATGAGACTCAAGAATTCAAGGGTTAAATCAGTGTAAGTTCCATGATATATTGTGAAAAAACCACCAATGCCTACCCCGACAAACAATGTACGTGTATTTTAAGTAATACCCAACTCATGCAATAGATCACGACTAACAAACCGGGTGGGAACAATCATACGATGTTTAAGCTTTTGAAACGTACCCTTTGTTCTTCATCTTTAAATATAACTTGAGGGTATGTAGGGTCAGCCTCAACCATGGGAACATTATCCCCACGTGCACCACGACGAGCCGTCATTGGAGAGTAAGAGAAACCTTGAAAACAACAATGGTGGACAAAGTTAGAAACTCAAAACTAATTGGAATCATCTAACATGCCACAATTAAGTGCAGGAACTCAAATTACAAGGCAAAACTACCAAGAATTATTACAAATTCAAACCTTTACATAAGAAAATATAACAAGGAAGGAGAGAGAAAGTGAGAGATTTAGGTGAGGAAGGGGATAATTGGGGTGGAAAAAATGAAAAGGATGGATAGGAGGTAAAAAATTATGGAAAAAGATCAGAATTTGGGTTGAGATTATGGAGTTGAGATGAGAGAGAGAGTGAGGGTTTGAGGTTTTGAGTTGAGAGAGGAGGAAGAAGATGGAGAAAGGGTTATGAAGAGGAAAGAGAATTTTGTGGGATTTAATGAGGGGGGAAAAACCTGACGCTACTCTTCGCCGGGCCGAGTGAAATCCGCACGACCTCCCTGGGCGGGACAATTCCTTGGAATGCTCATAGTTTTTTTCGATTTTTTGGCTCAGGAGTAGTGCTTGCGGGCCTGACCGGGTGAGATGCGCCCGACACAGCTGGGCGAGATGCACCTGGCCGGGCCCGCAAGTATTCTATTTTCTTCCAAATCTTCTCCAAACGATGAAATTTGGCTAAGTAAGGTCACCCCATCTGCCGGGGAAGCACTTGCCCGACCACAATGCTAGAATTTGACAGGCTAAAGTTGTATCACCTAATCAAAAATAACCTAAGGTCCAGTAACTGGGTAGTCAGGGAAGTTAGGATCGAATCTACAGGGCATAACTTTACTACTATGTCTGAACTCTAATATTATACTAACTAAATCAGATAAAAAGTAAGTTGGTTCACTGAACTAATTGCAAATAATTAAAAGAAGAAATCAAATAAGGGATATACTAGGAAACATTTCACCATGTATGCAATTCAGGATCTCAAGAATGATAAAATAATCTCAATAAAACAATCAGATTAGGGCACATGTATTTTCTCTCGAACATTACCTCCCTCGAAGCTCATTAAGTCTCTCTCCCATGGTCATAGATCGCTAAGCCTACTATTGAGAGCCTATACAAACTCTTACCTCTCGGTCTATAACTTTGTATTGCAACAATAATCAGACAAATTTGGCCGAACTTGCAGATTAACATATATAACTCAATAGTAAAAATCAGATAGTCTAATCAAGTAAACAATCATTCATTCATTCAATCCATCATATGCATACATAGATCCCTATTCCCTAGAAATTAAACTACTCACTCATAATTAGGGAAAAAATAATCATAATAATATAAGCAAACGTGATGGAATAGTAAGGAAGAATTAAAAAGTGAATATTAAGGTGTTGGTGCGTTTTTTATTTCGCCTACGCGGTGTGAGCACATATTTGACTACCCCATTGTTAAGGTTTTATTAAAAAATGTTTTGAAGTCGCCAACAAGTCTTTAAAGGAAGACTCATAAACCTAATTGGATATTGGGAAATCGTAGGGACAAATTAGGGACTTATCCAATGTAGATTTCCCCGTCCTCACTCCATAGATGGTCAAAATGAACCAAAGATTAAGTTCGAGGGTGAGGGTACGAATATGGTCATAATGAAACCCCGTTCGCCCACTGCTGGCCTCTACTAAATATCGATTCAAGTCAATGTTTAAGCAATAAAATAACCATATAATATTTTCAAGACCCTAAAAATAATTTAGTCTAGGTTGGTTCAGAAAACACATAAAATAATATTTTTTTGTGAGATGTTATTATGCAATCAAAATTACAAGGAACCTAGCAGGTTGTCCAAATTATCTGAATAATATTAGAACAGTTATTTAGGTCTTGATTAACAAAAATAACATGTGGGTGATAAAAAGCATAACAGGACAATCAAACAAGCATATAATAATATATGAAAATAAATAAAAAGAAGGAAGAATTAGAATATATACAATAGAACGATTTTATACCAAAGATCTACATTATGAAATAAATGGTTAGTAACTTCAATACAAAAAGAGAAATTTATTCAAGGACCCTCAGGATTATACCGTGGCTTGGGTCTGCGAGATTGACAACCTTCGGGATGAGCAATCGTAAAACCTGAAAGTACGAATGTCTGAAAGATTTGAATGTATGTATGAAAATATGTGTTTGTATGTCTGAAAGTATGAGTTTTTGTAGGGAGATTTTGTAGAGAGGTTCGTAAATATATTCGTAGAGTTCGAAGTGTTTAAGTGTGAAAAACCGTATGAAAAACAATTTTTTAATTCGGAAAATCGAAGCCTATTTATATGGAAAACGAATCTGTGCTTCACACGCCATCTGCACCAAGCACATGATGACGTGTCACGCGCAAACCAACGTGTCAGACGCAGATTAACGCGCCTTACGTGACATGCCCAGTAGAAAGCGTACACGTGGTACGCGCTTTGAAAAAGATAAGAAAGAAAAAGATGCGTCTCACACAAAGAAGTGCACTTGGTGTAGGACTTTGTATGACATATAAGTCTACATGACCTGACACGTGCGCTCGGCGCACTGCTGTGCGCTATGCGCACGCTTACATGGCAGGACACGTGCGCTCGGCGCACATCTGCGTGCTCAGCGCAGTCAGGTGCGCTCAGCTCACGTTGGTGCGCTCAATGCACTGCCTTGCTTTTGATACGTTTTGACAACTTTTTGATACAAACGTGTTTTAAAGATTTTCTTTTATCTTTTAACTCCGAAAATATGATTTTACGGGATAAAATCCGATTTATTATAAAAAATAGGGAAATTCTACATGGTGGCCTCCTTCTTTGGGTTTTTCGACTTGGTGGCATACCAAAAAAAAATTTATACCAAGTGACCTCCTAGTTTGGGTGATAATATTTAGTGGCCTTAATTCACTAAAAGCCTAGCTAACCCATCATTTAAAGTAAATTTACTAACCAACACCTAGTTAATTACCCTAATTCAAACCCCTCCATCCCTCTTCCCATCATTTAAAGTAAATTTTTGTGTGTCTACAAACTGCCAAAATCGAGAAGATGATGAATCAGGTTCTATTGTTATTTTAAGAGTTGTAAAATCATGAACATGTTTTTGTAGATTTAGGATCATACGCAATAATATCTTCATCACCATTTATCTTACGGATCATACGGTCCAAATGAGCCGGCATATGGTCCTTCATTGCTTTCTCAATAGCAAAGAAATCACTTGGCTTGGTCTCATCCAACCCATCTAGGATGGACACATACGATCCACCCTTCGTTGGGGCATTGACTTTCGCGACCGAACGGTGGATGAACTCCGGGAGGACTATCAAGGGATGTGTTTGATTTCTAGCGATAAGAGTATAAAGAGATGAATATATATATATAAGAATGAAGTAGGATTTTGTAGCAAGCTAAGATCAAATAAAAATGGGAGAAACAATCAGTAAAAGCACGTGGGAGTTTTCTGTAAAAAGAAGTGTGGATTGTTGCTCGATCTAATTTCAATGTTTTAATAATCTTTTAGATAAACATGTCAATCATAGGCTTTGATAGAGCCATAACAACAAAAATATGAGCAAACATTCTTTCGTTGAATTCAAAAAACAAGCCTCTTTCTTTATCAAGGAGAACATTAAAACTGCCAGATTGGTTCTCACAGATGTCACCCCTGCCCAGTTGTATGATCTAACATTTTTTTTTTGGAATTTAATCTAGATTGTGATCTTTAATTAGAGAGGTAGGTTAGTAAATTTGATGGGTTAGCTAGGTTTTAAGTGATTTAAGGCCACTAAGTATAATTAGCCAAAGTAGGAGGTCACTTGATATAATTTTTTTTAGCCTGCCACCAAGTAGAAAAATCCATCGTAGGAGGCCACCATGTAGAATTTCCCTAAAAAATATCTTTGAAAATATTTATTTTATTAAAATAAAACAATTAATTATTATTAACAATTAATTGGTCTTTTCAAAGAGTTGGGCTCAAAATACAATTAATTATCATGAATAATTAAGTGGGCTTTAAAATAGGACTTTAACACTTTTCGAAATAGTTTTGGGATGGCTCTTCGGACTGCTCTGCCCTTGGGTCGGACCAATAAAGACCGCGGTATGGTTCATCATCGGATCCATAAATTGGGAGACACGATTATGTGTCTACAGAAGCCCCCACTTTGACTGAGGTTCAGGAAACCGAAAGTCAAAGTATACGGTGTCGAGACGGAGAACGATTCTAAACGCTCTGCAGTTTAGAACTGATCTATATACTCTGGTCTCTGCTAAACAAAGTTAGTATGTAGGACAATACCTGTAGAAGAAGATGTTAGCACATAGGTGCAAACAACTCACATAAAGCACATAATGATGCAAAAATGCAAATTTAGACTCTGTAAGGATGCATGAGACGCTATGCGAGGATTAAGGTTATGCAAAGCTAAGGAAGATGACACGTCATGTAAGGTCAGTGTTATGCAAGACTAGGATGTATGAAATGCAATGCAAGGTTAGGATTTTGCAAGGCTAGGAGATCTGGATATGTAGAGAGATAGATGATCGGAAATAGATTAAATGATTTTCGAAAACTTTTTAAATAATCGGGGTCCGTAAACGAGGTCCGCAGATTACATCTTTTCAGGAGTTTGATTTGATTTGGAGGGACCACCACATATATAGGATGCCCCCACTTTGGGTAAGCTTGTCTTGAATTAGGCGCTATGAGCCTTTATTGAAATGCGTTTGATCTTGTCTTGAGCGTTCAAATTAAAGTTGTCATTGGGGATTCTTCTTTGGGAAGTGATTTAGGCAAAGTCAAGTGTCGCCAGAGACCATGGAATTGTCGGAGAGTCCTTCGGGGGAAAGGAGAGCTTGGATTGAAAAATACAAAGTTTGAATTTGTGACTTAAATAAATGTTGGTTGGAAAAGACTTTAACGAGGCTAGGTTCAGACTCGAGTTTATGTCGGAATCTAGAAAGAGTATGCTCCTGAATTCTAGAAAATCAAAACATTAGACCTTGAATAATTTATTTTATTAAAGCGGTCGGACCTCGAGATGAGGATTCCTACATATCCATGCAGAATCAGACCATTCGTAGTTTTGGATCTGATTTCTTTTTTTTCTTTTTTTTTGTGCCCTAACTTTTGCCTAGGCCGCCCTTCCGGGTTTTCAACCTAGCGGGCTTGGACATACCTTGAAAAAGGAGTTAGGGTTGAATATGGAAGGTTGAAAGGTTAAGGCTTGAAGGTTCAATTGGTTGGGCGAAGGTAAAGATCATGGATTTGGATTATATGGGTTAAGGTTTTGATGGATTGAAGGATTTGAATGAGGGGTAGAACTTGTGTGCAAGCCCCCTAGCTTGACCTTTATTTTTTTTGCCTTTGGCTTTTTCTTATTCCTTTTATTTTTCTTTTTGTCCTGTGCGTTTTCTTTTGCTTTTTTTTCGCACTTTGATTTCTTTACTCTTTTTTTTTTGTTTTTGCCGGGCATTGTTTTTTTTTTTTTTATGTAGTGAGGCTTGCACACAAGGTATTGATTTATGGTATTGGAAGGCTTGAAAGATATTTGTGGAGCTTTGGTTAATGGAGGGATTATTTGGCTAAGTATTATGGAGGATGATGGAGGAAAGAGGGGAATAACTCCTGATCCAAAATATGTCCTTTTTTCATTTTTCTTTATTTTGTTTTTCAAAGTTTTATATTTTTTTATTAGTCAAGATCATAAGGTGACTTAAGTTTTATCATTGAATTAGAAGCATAAATAAAATAATGGAAGGCCAATGAAAAATAAAAAGAAAAATAAAATGAAATGAAAATGGAAAAGCTATAATAGATGAAGACCTATAGTGACATAGACTCGATGGGAAAGGACAGAAATGGCTCAGGGTATGGACTCTCTGATCATCCTAGGAAACCAGAAATAAAAGACTAAGCCTTTGAATTGTTGATGCATTGCACAAAAGAATTGCTAATGATGTTGTTTCTCGTTGTAGCAAACGTTAGTAGTCTATCGTCATCGACTATGTTTAGTAGTGCATTTGTAGGATCTAACACTAGATGTCACATGTTCATTGTTCTGTTGGAATTCACAGTAAAAATGTAGGTTGCACCTTTTGAATTATTTTTTGGTGCAGGGTTCAGAGTAGACCCTATGGAAGTGATCACGCCTCTCATGTGAAGGCGGTTGACCCTATGGAAGTGATCGCGCCTCTATTGCGAAGGCGGTCAAAAGTAATCCTTATGACTCTAAATGAAGTCGGGGTGGTGATAGTGCGATTGATGAGCCTTAGAGTAGGCTCAACTTTTTGTTTCTTCATTAGGCGCTCCTAAGTTGTAATCTCTCAATCGATTATGAACAGAATCGAGTGGACCTCGCTTGTAAGATTTTAGAAATGCATTTCGAAATGAGAAATGGAAATGGGAATAAGAAATGGAAATGTGAATGAGAAATGGGAAATGATTAGAAACGAATATAATTTTGGACTAGAATGGGCTAACTATATGCAAATGCAGACATGGACTGGACTGGACTATGCAAGAAGATTGAATGATTGGACTTTACTGAGTACTAGACTTTACACTTACAATAAGCAGACTAGACTCAAAGTAGGGTAGACAAATAAAGGTGGTTAGACTTAGGGGCTGAACTTTTAAAGTTCGAAGACTTAAATTTTATAGTCCAAAGACTGACTAGGGTTTACATATAATACAAACTAGACCTAGGGAAATTTTATAGTCCTAAGACTCAACTTTTATAGTCCGAAGACTGACTACGGTTTACATATAATACAAACTAGACCTTGGGAAATTTTATAGTCCTAAGACTCAACTTTTATAGTCTGAAGACTGACTAGGGTTTACATATAATGTAAACTAGACCTAGGTAAATTTTATAGTCCAAAGACTGAACTTTTATAGTCCGAAGACTGACTAGGGTTTACATATAATGTAAACTAGAACTAGGGAAATTTTATAGTCCGAAGAATGACTTTTATAGTCCGAAGACAGACTAGGGTTTACATATAATGCAAACTAGATCTAGGGAAATTTTATAGTCCGAAGACTGACCTTTATAGTCCGAAGACTGACTAGGGTTTACATATAATGCCAACTAGACTTAGGGAAATTTTAGAGTCCGAAGACCGACTTTTATAGTCCGAAGACTGACTAGGGTTTACATATAATGCAAACTAGACCTAGGGAAATTTTATAGTCCGAAGACTGACCTTTATCGTCCAAAGACTGACTAGGGTTTACATATAATGCAAACTAGACCTAGGCAAATTTTATAGTCCAAAGACATAACTTTTATAGTCCGAAGACTGACTAGGGTTTACATATAATGCAAACTAGACCTAGGGAAAGTTTATAGTCCTAAGACTCACCTTTATAGTCCGAAGACTGACTAGGGTTTACATATAATGCAAACTAGACGTAGGGAAATTTTATAGTCCGAAGACTGGCTTTTATAGTCCGAAAACTGACTAGGGTTTACATATAATGCAAACTAGACCTAGGGAAATTTTATAGTCCGAAGACTGGCCTTTATAGTCCGAAGACTTATTAGGGTTTACATATAATGCAAACTAGACCTAGGGAAATTTTATAGTCCGAAGACTGACTTTTATAGTCCGAAGACTGACTAGGGTTTACATATAATGCAAACTAGACCTAGGGAAATTTTATAGTCCGAAGACTGACCTTTATAGCCCAAAGACTAACTAGGGATTACATTTAATTCAAACTAGACCTAGGGAAATGAACTGGGCCTAAATGGACCTAAGATTTGGATTGGACTAGACTTAGACTTATGGATTAGGAATTGACTTGGACTAGACTTCACATATGAACTAGACTTATATGGGCCTAAGATCGACTCTAATGCTAGTGAATGTATGGACTCAAATTAGACGAGCCTAGGATGAATGCAAAATGCACTCTAATGCATATGGGCCTAGAAATGAATGCAAATGGATTGGGTTTGGTCGATTGGATTGTATTGAATGAAGGTGTAAGGACTGGGCTTGGAATTTTTGAAATTCGTTTTTTTGAAAGGAACCCCTTGTTTTTTATCTTTTGTTAGGAAAAGACGATTGACTAATTTTGAAAATATTTTTGTAAATGTCGTGTATGATGATGATTAATAAATACTTTTTAAAAAAGGTACAATAGACATGGGTGTAGGATTAATTTTGAAAAATGTAAGTTTTTGAAATTGGTTGAATATGGTAAGGTTAGATTGATAGGGAAGATTAGTTGAACTGCAGGGAGAAGGTAGACATGCATGACAATTCTAACTCTACCATGACCATTTTTCTAGATGCACTTTCTAGGACAGACTCGAACTTGCATGAAAAGACTAATTTTTTATGAATTAGGATAGAAGATATTGTTTGGTAAAAGATGGGGATAGAATTTTCGAAATAGATGGGAGATATATGTTTGAAGATGAAAAAGTTGGGGATAGAATTTTCGAAATAGATATGGTGTTAGAAAAAAAGGATGGAGGTTTTTGTTAGTGAAAAGGGATTAGAGGAAAAAGAAAGGATGTAGATAAGGAAAAGGAAAAGATGGCGCGCCATGATAGGAAAAGATAATTCAAACATCATTTAGGCGCAACATGCAGGTAAGAAGCAAAGCAAGCAAACAAATGAAAGCGTCGAACGCGGGGATGGTGCGCACAACGCGTCCATGATATTGCGTCAGGCGCGATGCTCTGTGTTGGGCTCGAGGTAGAAGCACTGCACGCGGACTACGCGCTGCGCACGACACAGGGACACTGCATTAGACGCGCTCAGTTGCGTGGAGTGCAGCTTACTTAGAGACTCGAGATTTCTTGTTTTACTCGTCGCGTAAATTCCTTCGGTAGTTTTGACTCGAAAAATCACACAATACAAAATAATTAAAGGCAGGCACACATAAATATGCACAATTAAGATAATAATATGCAAAGTTCCCAACCTAAAGTCCAGTTCTATGTTTCAACTATGGCCAGGTTTAGGTTAAGTCTGAAAAGGGTCCATGACTAAGATATTGAACCCACGATTCGTACCTTTGCTTAAAGAGGTGGCCACGCGTAAGATGCACTCCAGTTCTCAAGTCTGGAACAAAAGAACAATGCCATGGTTGGGTAGGTTTGCTTATGACTGAGATCCAACACTATCGCTCATGAAGCTTTTTGGAAGGACAAAGTGCAAACCCCCCGGGGGTGACCTCACGCATAGAACATGCAGTAATGAGGCATGGTAGATTATCCTTTTGGTGGCTTAAACAATAACCATGCATATGCAAAACTGTAATGTCATTCTAAAGCATAAAAAGAGTATGAATCGTATTTTTCAAGTTTCACGCACTCATTTAAAAAATTAATTTTTTAAAATCCTCCCCAGTGGAGTAGCCAAATTGTACGTGTGTTTTTATTTCGCCTACGCGGTGTGAGCGCGTATTTGACTACCCCATTGTTAAGGTTTTATTGAAAAATGTTTTGAAGTCGCCAACAAGTCTTTAAAGGAAGACTCATAAACCTAATTGGATATTGGGAAATCGTAGGGACAAATTAGGAACTTATCCAATGTCGATTTCCCCGTCCTGACTCCATAGATGGTCAAAATGAACCAAAGATTAAGTTCGGGGTGAGGGTATGAATATGGTCATAATGAACCACGTTCGCCCATTTTTGGCCTCTACTAAATATTAATTCATGTCAATGTTTATGCAATAAAACAACCATAATTTAGTCTAGGTTGGTTCAGAAAACACATAAAAGACTATTTTTCAGTGATATGTTATTATGCAATCAAAATTACAAGGAACCTAGCAGGTTGTCCAAATTATCTGATTAATATTAGAACAATTCTTTAGGTCTTGATTAACATAAATAACATGTGGGTGATAAAAATCATAACAGGACAATCAGGCAAGCATATAATAATATATGAATATAAATAAAAAGAAGAATTAGAATATACAGTAGAACGATTTTATACCAAAGATCTACATTATGAAATAAATGGTTAGTAACTTCACTATAAAAATAGGAATTTATTCAAGGACCCTTAGAATTATACCGTGGCTTGGGTCTGCGATATTGACAACCTTCGGGACGAGCAATCGTAAAGCCTGAAAGTATAAATGTTAAAAAGATTTGAATGTATGTATGAAAATATGTGTTTGTATTTCTGAAAGAATGACTTTTTTTAGGGAGGTTTTGTAGAGAGGTTCGTAAATATATTCGTAGAGTTCGAAGTGTTTAAGTGTGAAAAACCGTATGAAAAACCGTTTTTTAAATTGGAAAATCGAAGCCTATTTATAGGGAAAACGAATCTGCGCTCCACGTGCCATCTCCGCCAAGCGCAGGATGACGTGTCACGCGCAAACCCAACGTGTCAGGCGCATATTGGCGCGCCTGACGCGGCATGCCCAGTAGAAAGCATACACGTGGTACGCGCTTTGAAAAAGATAAGAAAGAAAAAGACGCGTCTCACATAGAGAAGTGCGCTTGGCGCAGGACTATGTATGACACATAAGTCTACGTGGCATGACACGTGCGCTTGGCGCACTGCTGTGCGCTAGGCGCCCGCTTACGTGGCAGGACACATGCACTCGGCGCATATCTGTGCGCTCAGCACACGTTGGTGCGCTCAGTGCACCGCCTTGCTTTTGACACGTTTTGACAACTTTTTGATAAATTCGCGTTTCAAAGATTTTCTTTAATCTTTTAACTCCGAAATCTGATTTTACGGGATAAAATCCGATTTTGATTATAAAAAAATTTCTATGAAATTATTTATTTTATTAAAATAAAACAATTAATTATTATTAAATAATTAATTGGGCTTTTCAAAGAGTTGGGCTCAAAATACAATTAGTTATCATGAATAATTAAGTGGGCTTTAAAATAGGACTTTAATACTTTTCGAAATAGTTGTGGGATGGCTCTTCGGACTGCTCTGCCGTTGGGTCGGACCAATTAAGACCGCGGTATGTTTCATCATCGGATCCTTAAATGGGGAGACATGTTTATGTGTCTACATAAGGGATTATAGACAAATACCAATTGAAGAACGAATCTTGAAAACAATTACTCTATTGAAATCTTGAATGTGCTCACAAAGTAGACTAAATTAGGGTTCTTGTGAGAATAAAAGTACTTCGAAAACTAATAAAGTGAGTAGTAATATAAAAATGTAGTTTTTCCCCACTAAACGGAGATCGATTTATATTACAACCGTAAACTATGTAACCCGTGCATTAAACCGCATAAAAATCGACCCGGCCATGCAGCCGGGGTGGATTCCCCCCGACCCTAAGGTCAACGGCTATAAAAAAATCTTTGTCTCGCCCGACTAGGCGACCATGAGGTGTCTTCTTGTTCCTCAAAACATCGACTCGCCCGACCAGCCCGGGCGAGATGCGTAGGGTCGGGCCCGTAAGTATGTTTTTCTTCCAAATCTTCTCCAAACGAGTGGTCGCCTCACCTGCCAGGGTAGCACTCTCCCCACCGGGCGTTCATCAGGTTGCAAAACTACACAATTCTTTATCTTCAAAATGCCATAACTCCTTTGTTATTCGTCGAAATTAGGCAAGCGACCACTCGTTGTAAAGCTCTTAAAGTCTAGAATCTAACCCCAATTGAAATCACTGCACTTTGATTTATAGAACTTGAGTTATGATCAAAATAGTGAATGAGAGTCATTTTTCTACTTCTTTCACTATTCGCTTTGCTTCAAAATTCTTCCAACTTAATGCTCGTGCTCTCAAAAGTACATCATCTCTTGTAGTGGTGCAAATGAATATGAAATGAACCCAAATATGCTAATTACTACAACGATAAACCTCAAACTACAAATACACTACAACGAGCACATTGTGCTAGAAATGGCTCCGAAGAGCGCAATTAATCACAATAATCAATGAAGAACAGGGGTAAAAACACTATATAAAATAGGCACATCAGAGTTCAACTCAATGTTTGTAACACTAAACAAAGATATCTAAAATAGCATTTGGGAGTTTGCGCGCTTCTCTCTCTAGGACTCTCTCTACGTACTATGTACACTAGACGCCATGGCAAGAGAGTATATAGCTAAGCAGAAGGCATCTCAGGCAAACTCATCAACCGTAAAGGGGAAGGGACCATCTAAATCCCAAGCAAGAAAAGTGAGACTAGTGGTTGAAGTTATGGGAATTGCGGAAATGGAGATTGAGGAGGAAATCGAGGATGTTCAAGGAGAGATTCTATCTCCTCGATCATCTTTAAGGACTCTTCAGCAACAATCACTTTTGAGGGATAACTTCTCAGACTGGCTAGAGACAATCTAGAAATCTGGAGAACAAATTGTTCAGGATCATACTGAGAAATCTAGGGTGGAAGGTAATATAGCTCATGTACCTATCTTATTCTCTCATGAAATCAAAATGATGAATCAAATGTTGTTAAAATTAAAATGGAGGATGTTCAATTGGAAATAGATTTTTGGAATTCTGCCATTTATTGTTATGTTGTTGGTGCAAATCCCCCTATTCATGTTATAGAAGGCTTTTTCCGGAGAATTTGGAGGAATTATGGCATAGATAAAGTATCAATGGTTAAAAAAGGAATTTATATGGTTTTGTTTGAAAATAATGGAAAAGAGGGATTTAGTTCTAGCTGGGAACCCTCCCTTCTTTGACAGTAAACCAATGATTATGAAACTATGGACTGCAGAGGTTGATATGTGTAAGGAAGACCTTAATACATTGACTATTTGGATTCAATTGATGCTTGATTTCAAATATTAGGGTGAGTCTTGTCTGGAGAAGATCATAAAGCCCTTAGGAAGATTGATTAAAGTAGATCAGGCAACAAGTAGAAGAGATAAACTATAATATGCAAGAATAATGGTGGAAGTGAAAACTGGTCAAAAATATCCTGAAGAGCTGAAATTCATAAATGAAAGGAACATCATGATTGATGTTCCAATTTTCTATGAATGGAAACCAGTTCAGTGCAATACATGTAAGGGCATGGGTCATGGAGATGACAAATATACAAAGGTTGTAGTCAGTAAGGAATGGAGCCAGAAGAATAAACTTGTTCAAGCTGAGGGGAAACAAACAGGTGACATAATTGTGCAGAAAATTCAGGAATTTCAACTAGTGAGGAATCCAGCTAGAAGGAGTCTAGCTAGTTCTGTTGCTGCTCCAACTCAGAACAATTTTGCTGTATTAGGGGAGGTAGAGGTCAATAATGCAATTAAATCTACACAAATTGCTACAAGGGGAGGTGAAGTGTCCACCAGTGTAGATGCAGTAATGATTGGTTTGGTGGAATGTGGATCAGTAGGAGTTCAGGTAACAGGAGATAGCCATCCTCCTGAAGCCTATAGATAAGGTTATTGTTTGGAATGTGAGGGGGATCAACAACCAACAAAACCAAAAAGATATCAAAATGCTTATTAATGGGAAGAATGTTGGGATGGTTGGCCTCCTAGAAACTAAGGTAAAGGCTCAAAATATGGGCCTTATTTACATTAGTTTGTTCAAAGGGTGGTGTTTTACTTCAAATTCCTCTTATCATAAGGGAGGAAGACTTGTATTGGCTTGGAACCCGAAAAGTTTCAATGTTAGTACTATTAGCTGTTCAAGTCAACTGGTTCACTGCTTGATTCAGCCAGTTAGTGGAGCTCCTCATTTTGCTTGCTCGTTTATTTATGCTTCAAATGATGCAAAAGAAAGAGATGTGTTGTGGCAGGATTTAGAAGACATTGCAAAGCATACTAACTGCCCTTGGTTAGTAGTGGGTGATTATAACTGTGTTCTCTATCCAGATGAAAGAATTGGTTCTATATTGAGATATCAGGAGACTGAAAGACTTTAGAAATGTGTTAGTAGCTGTAGGTTCTATGATATGGCTTATACTGGTAGTAAATTCACCTAGAACAACAAGCAGCTAGGTGAGAGCAGAGTATTCTGTAAGCTTGATAAATTAATGGTGAATCCGGCTTGGCTAGATACTTTCCCTACTACTGTGACACATTTTATGCCTGAGGGGCAATTTGATAATTGCCCTTTGGTTATAATGGTTTATTTAGATGTAGAGATTGGCAAGCATCCCTTTAAATACTTCAAAATGTGGAGCAATGCCCCCACTTTTATTGAAGTAGTTAGTTCAAGTTGGAGCATGCCAGTCCAGGGGACTCCTATGTATTGAGTGGTGCATAAATTGAAGCAGACTAAGCAGGCTTTGAAGAAATAAACTTAATGCTGAAAGCTTTTCTGAAATTCAGAGTAAAGACATCATCATGGCCTATAAGACAATGATTCAATGTCAAGAAGACCTTCAGAAGAATCCTCAGGATGAAAATACGAGAAAGGCTGAGCTTGAAGTAATGATAATTACAGAGGCATTGACAAAAACTATCTCTCTTTCTTAGCTCAGAAGGCTTAATTGAATTGGTGTAGAGATGGTGATGAGAATACATCTCTATTTCACCAATCAATTAAAGCTAGAAAGTTGAAAAACATTGTGTATGCCATCAATGACAAAGATGGTAATTGGAAGGAAAATCTGCAAGATGTAAATGATGCTTTTCTAGCATATTATGAGCATCTTTTGGGCTCTCTTTTGGTGAATAGAACAAAAGTGAAAATGGTTGTGATTGATAAGGGTCCAGTGTTGTCTAGTGATCATATTCAACGGCTTGAAAGACCTTACACTGCTATGGAAGTCAAGACTGCCCTATTCTCTATTCTAGGGGATAAAAGACCTGGTCCAGATGGTTATGGAACTCATTTTTTTCTTGATGCCTGGTCTACCATTGGTGAGTAAGTCACTCAGGCAGTTCTGCATGTTGTTCATTCTGGTAAACTTCTTACTGAACTAAACTCTACTATTTTAACACTTATTCCTAATGTGTCATGTCCTAGTTCAGTCACTGAGTTTAGACCAATTACTTGCTGTAATACACTCTATAAATGTATTACAAAAATGCTCTGTAATAGACTAAGTATGATTCTTCCTGAAATTATTGCTGAAAATCAAGGAGCTTTTGTAAAAGAAAGATTTATAGCTCACAATATAATGGTGTGTCAAGACTTGGTTAAACATTATGGGAGGAAAAATGTCAAACCAAGCTGCATTATGAAGTTAGATTTGAAAAAAGCATATGATACTATTGACTGGGATTTTCTTGAAGAAATGCTATATGCTTTAAAGTTTCCTGAAAAGTTTGTAAAGTTAGTAATGACATGTGTTAGGGCTCCAAAGTTCACCCTCATGGTGAATTGGTCTTTACATGACTATTTTAGTTCTAAAAGAGGCTTGAGACAAGGAGATCCTATCTCCCATCATCGCTTTGTTATCTGCATGGAGTACTTGCCAAGTATCATGAAGAAAATGGAAGAACATCCTCACTTCTCTTATCATCCAAGATGCAAACATAGTAAACTCACTCACATGGTGTTTGCTGATGACATTATCCTATGCTGTCAAGGGAAGTTCTCAGCCGTCTATACCATGCATGCTTTAGGCTTTTAAACTTTTCTCAGCCTCCTCAGGGCTCCAGATTAATGAACAAAAGTAAGATTTTTATACAGCTGGGATGGATCAGGAGATCATTCAAAGGATAAGAAGTGTTTCAGGTTTCACTCATAGTAAGCTTCCATTTAAATACCTGGGGGTTCCTGTTTGTTCTAGGAAGATTTCTGTGGTTGAATGCAATGGTATTATTGAGAAATGAGTGTTAGGATCAAAGTGTGGAGTAGCAGACATCTGTCATACACAGCTGGACTCAACCTCATAAATTCAGTTTTGCTAAGTATTCATCAATACTGGGCTTAAATCTTTATCATACCAAAATTTGTGTTGAAGGAAATTAAAAAAGTGTGCAGGGCTTTTCTCTAGACTGGTGACTATAGTAGTAGCAAGCCAGGAAATCTAGCTTGGGATAAAGTTTGTACCCCAAAGCAAGTAGGGGGTCTGGGAGTGAGAAAAATCATGATTTCGAACCAAGCTGCCCTTGCAAAATATGTTTGGGCCATCACAACCAAACAGGACAATCTATGGGTAAAATGGATGCATGAAGTGTATATAAAAGATTCTGTTTGGTGGGATTATGAACCACTTATATGGATTGTTGTTGGTAGTGAAAACAGGTTTGCAAGATCAAAAACATGATGAAATTGATGTATAGTGAGCAGGAAGTGAAGAACATGACTAGATTCAGCATCAAAAGTATCAATCAGAAAATGATTGGAGAGCATACAACAGTCCACTGGGACAAATTAATTTAGAATAAATTATCCATCCCAAAACACAGGATGATCTATTGGTTGGTGATGCATCAGAGACTAAGAACTGCTGATATATTAGATAGTCAAGATTGGAGTCATGGAAGCTAATCCATGTCTGCTTTGTGTTAATGGGATGGAAACTCACAATCACTTATTCTTTCAATGTCCATATGCTGTTAACTGTCTGGAAATGGTCAAGATTTGACTGTAAATTCCTTCAGTCCATTATCTGTTTCAAAGACAGATTTATTTCCTGCAGAGAAGCAAAAGATCAGGGGTCCAAAAGAAGATCATTGCAGCTGTCTTCAATGACCTTGTATACCAGCTGTGGTGGGTGCGTAATGAAGCCACATGAAATTAGGTTGTCTGGCAACCAGAAGTTGCTTTTAACATAATGAAAGAATTAGTGCAGATGAGAATCAAACTTGTACTTCCAAAGAAAATTACTCATAGGGAGAAATTGTGGATAGATAGAGTGTTTAATTGATGTATATATGTGTTTAGCTTTTCAGGTTTGAGGGAGCCAACCTAGTTAGGCTGTTCATTTCCTGAATTAGCTTAGGTTGTAATTGATGTTTTGGTGATTTATACAATTTCTTACTTAGCAAAAAAAAAAAACACAAAACAAATCAAGCTTTCATCAAGATGTTGTCCTTCGAGAACCTTCGTTGAATAACACCCACCATCTCTGATCCATCTCCATCTGACTAAGGTTGATTATGGAAAATTGTTCTTGGTCTTTTTGAAATCGAAGAATTTATAAGAAGGCTTAGAGAAAGAAGAAGAAGAAATAAAGGAAAAGGGTTGAGGGAACTGGGGTCATGAAAGCAAGTAGGGAAAAACGACGTGGAATGGAGTTTGAGAACACAAGAAGTGCGCAACTTTATGCATCTCGCTTAAATTCGGGTTGTGGAGGATCCATTAGTCATTGGAGTTGCAGTTGAAGCAGCCTTTTTGCAGCGGTGGTGGAGAGAGAGTGTGGGGGTTGGAGTGTGGGTTAGCAGCGTTAGGCTTCCGTTAGCAGTAAGGGTATTCTATGTATATTTTGGAGAAACTAAAGCGTATATGTTGGATTTTGCATAACCCTAACCTAGCATATCGTCTCATGCATTCCTGTAGAATCTAAGTTTACATTTATTGCATTAGTCAATGCTTTATGTGAATAACTTAGTTGTTTGCACCTATCTGCTAACATGTTCTTCTGCATGCTAATCGAATTGCGTGTTGTAGACAAAAATCATGTCTCCCAATTTAGGACCCAATGATGAAACATATCGTCATCCTAAATAGTTCGGTCCAAAGGAAGAGCGCGCGATCTGAAAATCTAAGCTCAAATTCATTTTAAGAAACATAAAGTCTATTTAATAATTACAATCCCATTTTCGAAAAGGCCAATTAGTTATTCCTGATAATTAATTGTAAATATTAATTATTCTTGGTAATTACTTTCTAAATTTTTTTTTCCAAAATCACCTAAAGATAGCTGATTTCCGACTTAAAAAGATAAAATTTCATCAAAGATAAAAAAGAATATTTGAATGAACGAAATCGTTCAGATTTGCGTTGCGTCAAGCGCACTAGGATTCATTAAAGCAACAGAGAGACAATTTACAAGCCACAGGAACGCAAAGTATAGTGCGCTAGACGCAAGAAGCATGCATCAGGAGCAAGGCTCGTGCGGAGCGCATGAGCTGTGCGTCTAACACTAGCTTTTTGTTATTGTCTTCGCACGATTTTCTGTTTCGTTTTTCTTATAAATAGCCTTATTTCGACGAACATTTTTCACATGCATGATTTCATACCCTTAACAACATACTTTCACATATACTTACATACAACAAAACACATTCAAATACATTCAAACTCTATCAATTTCAATTCAAACTCCATTCAAGCTTTAAGATTGCTCTTCCTACAGATCGTCACATAAGACCCAGGCGACAAAGGTATTACTCCTAAGGATCAATTCCAATTTATATCATTTGTTACTAACACTTTACTTGTCACAAGGTAGATCTTAAAGGAATTCACGCTTTCTTGTATATATTTAACTAAATCTCTCTTTTTTATATCTCTTTTATATTTCAATATCATTATTCTATCATATGCATTATGTATGCTTTATTATTTTCATCACCGCACATGCTTATTTATGCTAGTCAAATACCTAGATAAATGTTCTAATGCAAAATTCAGATAATTTGGACAATTGGATTAGGTTCCCTGTATTTTGATTAGATAATAATATATCACCAAAAATTAGTCTTTTGCGTGTTTAGTTAACCGACATAGATTAATTTTTATATAGCATTAACATATTTTGTGGTTATTTAATTGTATAAATCTCCAACATGAATCATATTAAGTAGAGGCCATCTATGGAGTATTGACATGGAAACCTACATTTGACTAAGTCCCTAAGTTGTCCTTATGGTTTCTCAATATCCAATTAGGTTCATGAGTCTTCCTTTAATGACTTGTTGGAGACTTTTGTTTTTGAAAACATTTTCAAATCAAAAAACCTTTACAATGACTCGTTGGCGACTACTAAAAAATGTATGTTTTGAGATCAAGTTTGCAACTGATCTCACAACAATACATTCCATAAACTTCTTTTCACACCTAACAATACACCTAAAACTAGTTTAAAATTCACACAGACATTACATGATAAAGCCCTAATCAGTAAGTATTACAATCTTCATGATATCTTCAAAAGACTATTGCTCCAATGACTTCATTTGATTGTCTTGGGAGCTTTCTTGAACCCGATCCTTTTACTATCCATTTGCTGCAAAAACATGGTTAGAGACACAAACGCATATATTACATAGAGCACAACAAAGGATCAGTTTATCACCATTTAAAAGATAAGCTTAGGAACCAACCATCCTGCTTGCATCTTGATCATGTAAGTTCTAAGTCTAGTCCTCCCAATATTTAAGTCTAGCCTACTTGTATTTTAATGTATGTTCAAAGTCATGTCCTCCCAATATTTGAGTCTAACATGTTTGCATCTTCATTTAAGTTCAAAATCCGGTCCTTCCAATATTCGAGTCTAGCCTACCTGAATCTTCATGTAAGTTCAAAGTCTAGTCCTCTTAATCATTGAATCTTGCCTAATTGTATCTTCATGTAAGTTCAAAGTCTCGTCTTCCCAATATTTGACTCTAACCTGCTTGTATCTTCATGTAAATTCTAAGTCTAGTCTTCCCAATCTTCGAGTCTAGCATGCTTAAATCTTCATATAAGTTCAAAGTCTAGCCCTCCCAATCATTAAGTTTAGCCTGCTTACATCTTCATGTATGTTTAAAGTATGGTCCTCCCAATCTTTGAGTCTAACCTGTTTCGAAGTTAATATAAGTTCAAAGTCTACTCCTTATATTTTCAAACAGGTCCAATTGTTGAGTTTTTAATGTAAGTTCAAAGTCTAGATGTAAGTTCAACGTCTAGTCGTCTCAATCTTTTGTCTAGTTTGCTTATATTTTCATGTAAATGCAAAGTCTAGATCCTCCCAATACTTCCACACAAGCCCAATATCGAGTCTAGTTTGCTCGCGCTTTCATCTAAGTCAAGTTCAAGTCCAATCCATGTCTGCATATTCATGTAGTCAATTAGGCCTATGTATCCATCATGGTCAAGCCCATCTTATTCTCTAAACCATATCAAATTTAAATCATCCATTTCAGATTAAATTAAACTTACAAGTGTGATTCATTCGATTTTTTTTCATGATCGGTCAAGAGATTACAACTTGGCATAACAGAGAAGTAAAATGGAGAGCCCACTCTATGGCTCATCAAGCGCACCATCAAAATTCCGACTTTACTTTGAGTCATGATATTGCTTTTGGCCGCCTTCATGTCAGAGGTGTGTATTCTCCTATAAGGCCTAACTCGGACCCTATATCTGAAAAAAAGAAGAAAAGAATCCAAAAGGTGAAACCTAAACTCCTACTGCAAATTCTATCAAAGTAATGGTCATCTAATATCTTAATGTTAGATCCTAAAATATTGCATTGCAAAACATAGTCGATGACGATAGACTTCTAATACCTCTTACAACGAGAACCATCATCACCAACAACCCCTTGGGTAGTGTCTCCCCAATTCAAAAGGTTAGTATTTCATTTCAAAGTTTTCTAGGTTGAGTCGGAGAGTCTTTACAGTAGCCATTTCTATCCTTTCCCATCGAGTCTAGTATGTCACTTTAAGACTTTCATAGCCTTTTTATTTCATGAATATCATTCGTTTTCTTTTTAATTTCATTGGTCTTTCACCATTTATGCTTCAAATTCAATGATGAAACTCCAATCAATTCGAAAATTAAATGACCTTTGATTAACAAACAAAATCAGCAACATGAAAAATGAAAAATTTGACATACTCAATTCGGAGTTCTTTCCCTCTTCCCACCATCATTTAAAAAGCCATCACTCCCATAAGTCATACTCATGCAACCAAAAAATTCCCTTAAGCCATCTTTATACATAATCCTTAAGCTATCATCTTCATGATCCTTAACCTAAAAATCCACTCAAATCAAACGTCCAAAATATAGCCATCGACCTTTAAATACCCTAAACAACAAAAACTTGTGTGTAGTAGGGGCGTTCAGATAAATCCGACCCGGTTGACTCGGCCTATTGACGCGCTGACCCGCAATAAAAAACCGATTAATTTTCTAAAATTTCCAATTTTAATGGGCCTGACCCGAGAAATGTACAATAAACGGGTCGGGTAATGGGCCGCTTATTTTTGTTAAGCGGGTACCCGGTAACCCAAAAAAAGTAAAAAATAAAAATAATTTTTTTTTTTTTTGCTTCGCTGGCTCTGCCTCCTTACTCTATTCTCTCGTTCTCTCATCTCACAGGATACTAATGACTTAGTCCAATTATTGTTGCTGCAGATTAATTTCAGGAGTTATCATTCTCCCAATTCCCAACTCATTTTCCCATCAGAGGCATTAAATTTTCTACCAAAAGCCAAATGTGTTCTTTTTCTATTCATCCTATTGTTGCTTTGTGTTTCTTTCTTGTTTATATGTTCATGAGTGGGGAATTTGGAATTGTTTTCGTAGATCTATCACTACAACTACAAGGAACATGGTAGTTTATTAAATAGAAAATTGTGGGTGTTCTTCTTCTCAAGTACCCTATGATTCTTCCTGGTCGGGTCACGGGCCGAGTTTTCAACTACTCGTAAATGCGGGTACCCGCATGTCCGGTACCCGAAAAATCGGGTACCCGGTTATGAACACCCCATAGTGCAAGCCTTAATACATAAAAAAATATCAACGCCAAACAAAAAAAATTCAAAGTGCAAAAAAGTAAAAGCAAAAGCAAAAATGTAAAAAGAAATAATGGAAAAAAGAAGAGTCAAAGGCAAAAAGTAAAGCAATAGGGCTTGCACACAAGTTCAACCCCTCATTTCAAATCCTTCAATCTATCAAATCATTAATTTACCTTAAACAAATGAAAGACTATGATCCTCACCTTAGTCTTTCCCTATCCAATAAAAAATCCATAAACCTAACGTTGGGCTTTCGGAATTCAAAGGCCCAAAAGCCTTAACCCTTAGCTTGGCATTAAGAAAAGCCATAATCCTTACATTGACCGATCCAATTAAACCTTCATCCAAATCTCCAAACTTTTAAACCTCAAGTCAGTCCTAATTCCTTCTTCAAGGTATGTTCATGTCCGGTAGGTTGACAACCTGAAGACGCGACTTGGGCAAAAGTTAGGGCACAATAAAAAAACAGATCAAGATCTACAAATGGTTTGATTCCGCAAGGATACGTATATTTATTTATCTCCAGGTCCGACTGCTTCAATAAAAATAATTAACCAAGGTCTCATGCTTCGAATTTCTAGAATTCAGAAGCATTCTCTCTCTAAACTAAACCCTGAAATACACTCAACTTTGAACCTAGTCAAGTGAATGTATTTTCCCACCTCTATATATGGAGTCACAAATTAACCTATTTGTTTTTAATTCCAAACTCTCGTTATCCTTCAAGGAATCTCCAATGCTTCCCTAATCTCTAGCGATTTCTAAATTTGCCTCAATCCAGCTCAAGTGTCCTACAATCTAAGCTCCGAATGCTGAATTCAAGTTAACTATCATTAAAATTGAAACTTTAAGTGCCGTATTTAAGTCAAGTTTTCCCAAAGTGGGGGCTTCCTACTTTTTTGGTGGTACATTCATTCCTCCAAATGAAACTCCCGAAGAGTTGTAATATGCGGACCTCACTTAAGGACCTTGATTTTCATCAAAACTCATTTCAAAATCAATCTATCTTCTTTCATCAATCAATCTCCTATCAACTTTGCATAACCATGACCTTACAATGTCTCATGCATACCTATAGAGTCTAAGTTTACATTCATTGCATTATTTAATGCTTTATGTTAATTAACTAAGTTGTTTGCACCTATGTGCTAACCTGTTCTTTTGCAGACTAATCGATTTACTTGTTGTAGACACAAAATCGTGTGTCCCTATTTGGCACCCAATGATGAAACATACCATCGTCCTAATTGGTCCGGTCCAAAGGAAGAGTGATCTGAAAAGCCAAGACCAAATTCGTTTAAAGAAACCTAAAGTCTATGTAATAATTCCAATCTCATTTACGAAAAGCCCAATTAATCAATCCTGATAATTATAATTGTAAATATTAATTAGGATTTTTTAACAAGAATAATACAAACTTTTGCCCGTTCTCTCGCAATAATACAAACTTTTGATTATTTTTTAATAATACAAACTTTTGATCAAAATTCCTCCAGTAGGTCAAGTTGACTTATAACCGGTAAAAAAAATCAAAAAAAATTACAAAATGATCTTTCTTCTTTGTCCCCCCTCCCCCAACCCCCCACCCACCTGAACCACCTCAGCCAGTTACCTCCTACAACAAGTTAAAAATCGGTATTGTCCTACTGGAGGAATTTTTATGTAAAGTTTGTATTATTAAAAAATAATCAAAAGTTTGTATTATTGCGAGCGAACGGGCAAAAGTTTGTATTATTCTTGTTAAAAAATCCTATTAATTATTCTTGATAATTATTTTCTAAAAGATATTTCGAAAATCACCTGAAGATAGCTGATTTCGAACATAAAAAGATAAAATCTCATCAAAGAAAAAAAAAAGAATCTTTAAACGAACGAAAACCGTTTGATCTGCATTACGTCAAGCGCACTAGGATGCATTGAAGCAACACAGAGACAGTTGACAAGCCACATGAACGTAAAGTAGAGTGCGCCAGAAGCATGAATCATGCATCAGGCGCAAGGCCCGTGCGTGGCACGTTAGGCCGTGCACTGAGCTCATGCTCCATGCGCGGAGGGCACGAGTTGTGCGCCTAGCGCAAGCTTTTTGTTATCTTTTCTGCGCGATTTTCGATTTCGTTTATCTTATAAATAGCCTTGTTTCGATGAACATTTTTCACATGCTTTCATACCCTTAACAACATAATTTCACATATATTTACATACAATAAAACACATTGAAATACATTTAGAATCCATCGATTTCAATTAAAATTTCATTCAAGCTTCAAGATTGCTCCTCCTACTGATCGTTACATAAGACCCGGGTGACATAGGTATTATTCCTGATGGTCAATTCCAGTTTAATTCCTTTTGTTACAAACAATTTACTTGTCATAATGTAGATCTTTAAGGAATCCACGCTTGCTTGTATATTGTTCTCTAAATCTTTCTTTTTTATATTTCTTTTATATTTCAATATCATTATTATATCGTATGCATGTTGTATGCTTTAATGTTTTCATCACTTTACATGCTTATTTTTGCTAATAAAAGAACTAAATGTTAAATGTTCTAATGCAAAATTTAGATAATTTGGGCATTTGGATTAGGTTCCTTGTGATTTGATTGCATAATAACATGTCACCAAAAATTAATGTTTTACATGTTTAATAAACCGACATAGATTAATTTTTATATAGCATGAACATATTACGTGGTTATGTTATTGTATAAATCTCCAACATGAATGTATTAAGTAGAGGCCATCAATGGCCGAATTTGATTACTGATCATGTTCGTACCCTCACCCCCGAACTCAATCTTTAGTTCATTGACCAATTATCGAGTAATCACTACTACAAAAAAGGGCAAAGATAACTGTCCAATAAGGCTTTACATAACACTTTTTAGGCGTTTTCCAAGTCAGCGTAATGTAAAGGTAAAGATAACACCTCGTGAAAGTCTTATGTTTGAAATAGCAAACATAACAGTTCTTTATTACAACTATTATACCCACTTGAAAACGCCTTCCACAATTTGTTATGTTTGCTATTTTTCTGGTTTTTGAAAGAAGGCAAAGATAACACCTATCTTAAATACATGTTTTCTTTGTTAAAGCCAAAGATAACCCCTCCCTCAACCAACTTTTATCTTTTCAAATAATGGGGGATAACTAGTTTTACCAATAACAGTTATATTTGATTTTTTTTTTTAAAAAAAATCGCACATGCATCGCCTTGCTACAGCTTGACATGGTCAACAAATTCAATTTTAAGCATTTGTATATGCAACCCATATTGAGCAAATATGATATTTCTAAACCTCCAAAAGTCTATATATCCAAAATAAATCAACCAATACTATCTTTCCGAACTTCCAAAAAGCATTATACATATCAATATCAACAAATTACATATCAATCTAAACTAAAAACAATATCAAATCCACCCTATATCAATATCCAGATCCATATCTAAAAATATATATGTACATCCAAAAAGGGATTAAGGTAAAAAAAAATGAGGCAGGAAAGTAAAACTCATTATTTATTTGTTCTTTGTGCTGATCCTCGCTCGGTATATGTATTCACAACTCCCTAGCTAAGTATCTGAGAATAGGTCGGAGGAACGCCATAATAGTTTTACAATAAAGTCAGTTACAAAATAAGTCATTATGGAAACTCGGAAAGCAATTAAATAAAATAATCATGTAATAACAGAAAAAATTATCCCGAACAATCATTGTGTGAAGATTGGTGATCATATAACAAAAGGAAAACAAATATAATTAATGTTAAAGTACCTTATCTGGAATAGGAAGTCGTTTGAACTCTACAGTCTCAAGCATGTAGCGGCACACATAATATCCAGTCTATACTACCGGCGGTTGGCGAGGGTACTAGGGCACTATTACACGAATATGGACACATATATCTTTAGGTGTTATCTACAAAGACTAAAGCACCAGGTTTTTCCTAGCAAGACTAAATCACTAGGTTTTATCTAGCCTACAAAGATGTTCCAGTGAATATATTTTGTACTATATTATCCAAACTTCCTTATTAATAGATATCAAAAGGATAAATAATGATACATGCTTACAATCTACACTTTACCACCTTGATGTTAATAAAGAAGTATCATCATAAGAGAAACCACTACAAATATCAAACATATTGATGATAAACATTATACAAAATTCCTGATATATTAATATAAGTAAAGAACCACTATCTTTAGCAATTAATTAATAGAGAGTTGTTTGGTGTTTTTTTTGTTCCTGTTCTGGGACTAAACGACAACAAGAGGAAATATCAGGTAACAAGCTAAACTTTTGGTGGCAATGATCTTTTAACATTGGATGCATCAAGGATAATAACCTATATAATACCTTAGCACAAATTTATTCACAAAAAATAAGAGATAAATTCCATCATGGGAGAAGCTAGTGATTTTTCATAAGCTACCAAGAAAAAACAGTCGTCAGTTGACGCTGGACAAGATCATGCTAAGCCTCGCATGAAATGGTTCTTGTTGAACACAATAGCTATAGCAGCAGAATTGGACAATACCAGCCTTTTCTTCTTACCAACACAATAACCATAACTTGTAACTCCTTGGTACCCTGTGTACATATAGGGTTTTCGTAGATTGAAGGGTTAAAGATCAATATTGCCCTTTTGTTCTTTCTCCTCTCACTTCCTCCTCCGTCAGCAACTCCTTCATTATATTAGCCTCAAACCCTCGCAACCTTGTTGATTCCAGGAAATTGGACTTGGAAAGGCAATTGGAATTTAACTAATCTTGGTTCAATTTTGCCAAACTAAAGATGAATATTTGAGAAGAACAAAAAAACAAATTTTAAAATAGCAGAATACTAAACAATCAATTAACAAAAATCTCTAGCCCTCAAATTTGGGTAATGTCAAGTTTCAAAATGAGCAAAAAAGAAGAGCCGAATTTTGAGGATTAACATATGCAGAACTCAAAATTGCTAGCTATTCTTCATCATACACCATATAGTTATCCTATATTTTGAATGTTGCTGATTTGTTCTTTAAAGATGTTATACGACTTCATGGTGTTCCTAGGTCCATTGTTTCAGATAAGGACGTGAAGTTCTTAAGCTATTGTTGGAAGACTTTGTAGAAGGTACTAAGCTCCTCTTTAGTACTATGGCTCATCCTCAAACTGATGGCCAAACAGAAGTGACAAATGACCTTAACAACCTTGTTAAGGACGTTGGTGAACAAGTCTCAAAGAGATTGGGATCTCAAGTTAGCTCATGCTGAGTTTGCTTACAATAGGCCGCCAACCTATGAAACAAAACACTCACCATTCGAGGTAAACTATGCGATTAATCCTTTAAGTCCTATTGATTTACTTCCTTTTCCTATTGACGTGCATAGTAGCAAAGAAGCTGAGGTGAAGGCCAAAGAAATGAAGAAGCTACATGAACAGATTAAAGCCAGAATTGAGAAGGTGAATGAAGCCTATAAGATTAGAGCAAACAAGAACCGAAAAAAGTGCTCTACAAACCAAAAGATCTAGTATGGTTACACCTAAGAAAGGAATGATTTCCATCAAGAATAAAGAACAAGCTCATACCTAGAAGTGATGGTCCTTTCATGGTATTGGAGAATATCAACAACAATGCTTACAAGATCGAGTTACGTAGTGAAATGGGTAACATTTCAGTAACATTCAACGTTAGTAATTTAGCTCCATTTGTAGATGAAGACTTTGATTTACAAGAAGATTCTTCCCAAGAGGGAGTGAATGATGCAGGAGCATCTAGATCCATTAATCCTATTGTTAATATTCTAATAAATAATTATAACAATGCATTAGAAGTTATTTTAGGTTTAATTAGCACAAAGTATCATAGAGTGTTAGTCAAACAATGTTAGTTACTTAGTCGATTTTTAGAACAACTTTTGTAGCGTTTTGATAAGGCATTTCTTCTGAATTTTTGTAAGGTACTTAGTCACCTATGTGCTTAAGCTAGTTGCTTACCAAGCATGAGACAGCTTCTTGCTAAAGAGCCACTCAAAAGCTTTCCTAAGCTTGAAGAATGAAGGAAAGTCCACAAAGGCTGCTGGACAGCATGTTAAAAGCCGGAAGAAGAAATTAATGGGCAGCATCCATTTCTCCACATTTTGGGACGTGTGACCTATGGTTGGAAATATTTTCAAGTGTAGGAAACCCTGACATTGGTTTCTTGGATGTTTGAGCAGCCAATCATGAGATTTTTGCAGAAAGATAGAGAAAGGTCCTTGGAACCCGGTTTTCAGCATCTCTTTCAGCTTTTAGCTTATTTTGATTATATTTGTAGATATCTATTAACTGAGATCTTTTTGTTATGTTGTAATATAATTAGTTAGCTGCTTGCTGGTAAAATTTCAGACTTGATTAATGAAAAATGAGAGAGTTATCTCAAATTGAAAACAAAGTGTGTTTTCGAACCAAAACCGGGTTTGGTTTTGTATCTCTAAAATATTTGATGTTTGCTTGTCATCCATTGATGTGAGAGCTAAGCTCGTGAAGTAGGTTGTAGGACAAGTTGTTTTACCATGTCTAAGCTTGTTTAGTGGTTGTTGGGTTGTGAAAGTGGTGGTTGTTTGTGTTAGAACAAACTGGGTGAGTTTCTTTAGTTCTTTTAAAACCGATTATTAACTTCTCTTAACTAATGCTCTCATGAACTTAATCAATATGTATCATAATGCAGAAAATTAAGGAAATTGAGCATAATAACAAGCCAAAATCGGCCCAAGATGACATTCATCTACCCAAAATGGGTTTCAAAGCATGTGAGTGAACTTTGATTGACTCTAATAGTTATATATGTACTTATTAGAACTATTCATGACCTAATATGTGGCTAAATGGGGGGAAGATATGGAAATTGAACTTAAAAGGCCAAAACCGGCCCAAAATCACATTTATCTACCCAAATTAGGTTTCAAAGCATGTGAGTAGACTTTAATTGACTCTAATAGTTATATATGTACTGATTAAAACTATTCATGACCTAATATGTGGCTAATGGGGAATTTATGAAAATTTAACTTAAAAGGCCAAAATCGGCCTAAAATGACATTCATCTACCAAAATTCGGTTTCAAAGCATATGAGTGGACCTTAGTTGACTCTAATAGTTATATATGTACTTATTAGAACTATTCATGACCTAACATGTGGCTAAATTGGGGAGCTTAAGGAAATTGAACTTAAAAGGCTAAAATCAGGGCAAAATCACATTCATCTACCCAAATTGGGTTTCAAAGCATGTGAGTGGAATTTAATTGACTCTAATAGTTATATATGTACTTATTAGAATTATTCATGACCTAACATTTGGCTAAATGAGGAACTTAAGGAAATTGAACTGAAAAGGCCAAAATCGGCCCAAAATCATATTAATCTACCCAAGTTAGGTTTCAAAGCATGTGAGTGGACTTTAGTTGACTCTAATATAATATATATGTACTTATTAGAACTATCCATGGCCTAACATGTGGTTAAATGTGGGAACTTAAGGAAATTGAACTTAAGAGACCAAAATCGGCCCAAAATCACATTGATCTACCCAAATTTGGTTTCAAAGCATGCGAGTGGACTTTAGTTGCCTCTAATATAATATATGTACTTATTAGAACTATTCATGACCTAACATGTGGTTAAATGCGACAATTTAAGGAAATTGAACTTAAAAGGTCAAAATCGACCCAAAATCATATTGATCTACCCAAATTAGGTTTAAAACCATGTAAGTGGACTAATTTACTTAACTTTATTATATATATATATATATATATATATATATATATATATATATATATATATATATATATATATATATATATATATATATATATATATATATATATATATATATATACGTACTATAACTATACATGATCTAACACGAGACTGAATGTGGGCAATTAATAATTAGAACCATAAACAACATTGAAAGGGGGGGGATTGAAACCTGACAAGTCGAGCCTATATTGTTGTTGATTTTTGCGAGCCCTCTTTTCAGTTTCAACCATTATCCCTTCCCCGTGAGCGGCACACATGTAACTTGTCTCTAACTCCAGAACATCAGTGGCATAGGAGTTGGGAATAGTGAAAGGTGGGGTGTCTTCAAACGCATCATACTCCTCCTCATCCTCAACATTACCAACTCCTAGTATACTTTTTTTTCCCAGGACAACAATTGACCACTTTTTATCAGCAGGGCCAGTTTCGTAGAATACTTTCTTAACTTATGATGCAAGCTTGAATGGCTCTTCACTATCACGCAATCGACCCAAGTCTATAAGAGTGATCCATAAGGGTCGTCTTTTCTGATGCAGCGCCGGTTACTATCAACCCATTTGCATCAAAATATATAGACCGTCAAACCAGAGTAGTCATGCTCCCATATATCTTGAACTCGCCCATAGTAGAACAATTTAGCATCAATAGGAGACTTGTCTTTGGCACTTGCATACTGTGTAGATGATGCCTCTACTGAAACGCCACTATTCTACAGAGATCTCAACTTTTGGTCTTGTCGGTCTGTCCAAAACGTATATCCGTTGGCATCATAACCCTCATAGGAGTGCAAAGCTTCTCGAGGACCAAATGTTAGCCACTTCAGAGTTTTAGAAACAGTAGAATCTAATTCACGCATTACTCGGTTATGAAAACAGTCAATACACGTCTTATTATCCAACTCCATCAATGCCCTAGTCCCTTTACCTGGATTTTGGTCACGCAACTCCTCCATATGCTCATCCAAGTAAGGATGGACATGTACCATATGATGCAATACAAATAAATGTGCATGTATGCGCTTTTCAACAGGAGGTGAGATCATTGTGGAGCCAATCGTACCCTTGCCCTCAAGTCGGCCCTCGTGTCGAGATGTAGGTAGTCCAAAAGGATCAACGTTAGCTAAATACTCGGCCACAAAATTATCAACCTCTTCACTCACAATCCTTTGAATTATACTCCCTTCTGGTTGTGCTGGATTCCTTACTTTATCTTTCAAAGAGCTCATATGTCTCTCAAAAGGATAGCACCACCTCAAAACACCAAACCGCAAAGCTTAATTTCTCGAACTAGATGTAAAATCATATAGACCATAATGTCAAAGAAGGAAGGTGGGAAATACATCTCAATCTTGCACAAAGTCTCACACCAGCGTGGAGAGCATCGAGCTTCGACGGTTGTGACATTTTGCTTCATATAGTATTGAAAAACGAACACAAGTCTATTATGGTATGTCTCACATTTTTCGCATTTTCCTCTTCTTTTCCTTCAGTTCCTTGAGACCCTTCTTCCTTTTCCTTTTCTTTTCTCTTTCCTTTTCCTTTGCCAGACCCTTTCTCATTTTTCTTACTTTTCTTAGTGTCCCTCTTTTGAGCCCATAGTTCCAATTGATGCCCCTAACTTTCCAAGTACAGTTGACCCCTTTGCTATCCTTAGTCTTCCCTGAAATATTCATAAGTATCCCGAGAATGAAGTCACAAACATTTTTCTTTTTTTAAACACCTTTCGTGACATCACCCACTCCTTTACCGAATATTAGTTTCAGTTCCTTAGCCTGATCATAAATCTCAATGCAAGTCAATGGTTTACAAGCAACCCTTCCTCAACTTTCCCATCGAATAACTTCTTCTTATTACGATAAGGATGGTTGAGTCGGAGGAGCCTCCGGGTCCCAAATAAACATCTTTGTGACGAGTAGCAAGGTATATAGATTCCAACTCGTCGAGGCAAATCGGACATGCTTTCTTTCCTTTGTTCTGATACCCGAATAAGTTGCTAGAAGTAGGGAAATCATTAAAAGTGAAGAAAAGCATAGCACACAATGTGAATACCTCATTAGCATGTGCGTCATAGACGAAAATTCTATCCCATATTTTCCTCAAATCATTAACAAGTGGTTGCAGATAATCATCTATGACGTTTCCAGGCCGAAATAAGAAGCGACAACATAATGTACTTGCGTTTCATGCACAACAAGGGAGGCAAATTATAAACAATTAGAAGTACCGGCCAGGTACTATATTGAGAGTTAAGAGTGCCAAATGGGTTCATTCTATCTGTTCATAGGTCAAGCCTCAAATTTCTGTCACCAGCACCAAATGTCTTATGCACCTTATTGAAAGCTTTCCACTCAGGAGAATTAGACGGATGTTTGAGAAAACCTTATTTTTCCTACGGTCTGCATGCCACCTCAAGTTCTTTGCATCTTTTTTTAATGAAAGTATGTGCTTGAATCTTGGTATAATTGGAAAATACCACATCACTTTTGCTGGAGACCTTTCTTATCACCAGCCCCTTCGCGCCTGTAACGTGACTTCCCAGATCGAGGACACTCATCTAGATTTTCATATAGCACACAATAGTTTGGACAAGCATGTATCGTATGGTACTCTAAACTGAAGGGACACATTAGTTTCTTGGCATAGTAATTGGACTTGGGTAGTTCATGGTCGTCCGACAACATATCACCAAACGCTTGCAACAAGGAAGTGAAGCTAGAGTCACTGATACCGGCTTTCATCTTGATATTAAAGAGTGTTATCACGGCTGTCAGCTTGGTGTACTTCGTACAACCAGGATACAAACGGTTTTCGAGCTACCTCAATCATGCGTTAAAAAAAATCTGATTTGCATTTATTAAAATATTTATTAAAAATAATAAAAATATTTATTAAAAATAATAAATAAGTAATTGGGGTTTTAAAATATTTTAAATGGACTCAAAATATTTTATGGGCTTAAAATACAATTAATTATCATGAATACTTAATTTGGCTTTAGAATAATATTTCAAAACACAATTTGAATTGATTTTGGGTTAGCTCTTCGGATTGTTCTTCCGTTGGGTTGCGCCAACTAATACCGCGGTATGTTTCATCATTGGACCCTTAAATGGGGAGACACGATTATGTGTCTACATAAGCTCCCACTTTGACTGAGGTTCAGGAAACCGAAAGTCAAAGTATACGGTGTCGGGACGGAGAACGATTCTAAACGCTCTGCAGTTTAGAACTGATCTATATACGCTGATCTCTGCAAAACAAAGTTAGTATGTAGGAAAATAACTACAAGCAATCTGATTACCTGCAGAAGAAGATGTTAGCAGATAGGTGCAAATAACTCACATAAAGCACATAATGATGCAATAATGCAAACTTATGCAATAACTACAAGCAATCTCAGGATGCATGAGACGCTGTGCAAGGATTAAGGTTATGCAAAGCTAAGGAAGATGACACGTCATGCAAGGTCAGGGTTATGCAAGACTAGAATGTATGTAATGCAATGCAAGGTCAGAGTTATGCAAAGATAGGAGATCTGGATATGTAGAAAGATAGAATGATCATAAATGATTGAATGGTTTTCGAAAACCGTTTTTTAGTAAATAATCGGGGTCCATAAACTAGGTCCGCAGATTACAACTCTTTAGGAGTTTGATTTAGAGGAACCACAACATATATATGAATCCCCCACTTTGGGTGAGCTTGTCTTGAATTAGGCACTATGAGCCTAGAGAAACGTACTTGATCTGTCTTAGGCGTTCAGAGTTTTCACTGGGGATTCTTCATTGGGAAGTTTATTAGGCAAAGTCAAATATCGTCAAAAAAGGATTTTGGATTATATGGCTAAGGTTTTGATGGATTGAAGGAATTTGAATGAGGGGTAGAACTTGTGTGCAAGCCCCCTAGCTTGACTTTTTATTTATTTTGCCTTTGGCTTTTTCTTTTTTTGCATTTATTTTTTCCATTTGCTTTGTACGTTTTACTTTTTTTATTCTGCTCATTTTTTTTTGTGTACTTTGAATATTTCACTTATTTTTATTTTTTGACTGGCATTGATTTTTTTTTTAATGTAGTAAGGCTTGCACTCAAGTTTATGGTTATGGGTATTGGAAGGGTTGAAGGTTATTTGTGGAGCATTGTTTGAAAGGTTATCTGGCTAATGGGGATGATGGTTTATGGGTGATGGGGGAAAGAGGGGATATAAACTCCTAATCCAAAGTATGTCCTTTTTCCATTTTTCTTTATTATTTTTTTTCTATTTCAGATCTCTTTTTATTATTATTATTAGTCAAGTTCATTAGGTGATTTAAGTTTCATCATTGAATTAGAAGCATAAATAAAATGATGGAAGGCCAATGAAGATGAAAATAAAAATGCAATTATTTTGTTAATTAGAAATAAATAGAACGAAGCTTATTAGAAATAAAGTCCTAAATGACATAGAGTCGACAGGAAAGGAAATGAAGGAGCTAGGGGAGGGACTCTCCGACTCAACCTAGAAAACTAGCGTTAAATGACTGATATGCTCGATTTTTTCTACAGGTTTAGATGGAACTTATGAGGGGCGATTTGTCTAGAATAAGCGACTAAGCGGGATGTCCATACTAAGCTCATAACTAGCGGCCTATAAGTGATGAAGACTAAGTCAAAGGGAGAGGATATGCGTATAACGGTATCAAAGTTCAAACGAGTCAAAAGAGCTGTTATTGTGACGTGAGCATGATTCCTGCCTTATATTGTGGAACAACTTTGGTGTGAGGTCAAGGAGTATAAATATGGAAGTCATCACAAAGGAGAAGATATACATTCACTTGAGATTAAACACCGAGAGCAACTGCAAACACGTTGTTATTCTTCATTACTTTACTCAGATTACACTTTCATTATTGAGATAGATACATTGATTGTTCTTAGCCTTATATCTGTATTGACTGTCGTATTTCATTGACGATAGTTGCATTAGTGGATTGGTGGATTCATAGGCACCCGCGGTTTTTTACCCATCTTCATTGGGGTTTTTCCGCGTCAACACCTCTCTGTGTTCTCCCTTAGTTCCCCCTCTTGCCAACTCGTCATGATATAATTTAATTGTCGTCGTCCCTTAAACCATAATTTTCTTAAGGGAAGATTTTCACCTAAATAATTTGGCGCCCACCGTGGGGCCGACAATTAGATCAATCACTTTCTTACAATGTCAGCGAGATGACCAAACCAATGAACACTGATGAAATGCAGAAGCTCTATGACCAAATGAAGGCAGAAATGGCCGAGATGAAAAAGGCCAACGAACGACTATCCTCGGAATTCAGTTCCTCGCAAGAAAAGATCTAAAAATTGCAAGAAGAGTTAGCTTCGACAAAAGCATCCAAAGCCCGACGCCGTTTCAACACCGACGATGTCCCTGTCATGCATCCCTTCACCGACTCCGAGAGTGCCGAGTCAGAAGATGATGAAGAATTCCTGGATGGCAATATTCCGAACAATCAAGACGGAGGAATTCCAGAAAACATCCCAGTGAACGAAGAAGATCCCATGGCGAAGCGGATGGCCTTGATCGAGAAGCAGAATCGGCGCATGATGAAACTCCTGTCTCAGCTCCCTGGGGCGCCCTCGCCCAGTGTCGTCGAGCATCGAGATGGGTATGCGGCGTCCCCGTTGGTCGAGAAGATTTCCAAAGCGTCGCTGCTGAAGAAGCTCAACCTTCCTATCCCGACTGCTACTTATAATGGATCGACCAACCCTACCGAGCATGTCGCTCAGTATAAGCAAAGAATGTGGCAGGCGTCCATCCCGTGGCATCTTGTCGAAGCGTGCATGTGCAAGTCCTTCGGGGCTACCTTGACCGGGTCGGCTCTCAAGTGGCTCGGATCTCTCAAGCCAGGAAGCATAAGCAATTTCTCAACTTTGGTCAATAAATTCTGTGATAAATTCGAAGGGAGCCGCAGTCTGGATAAGCAGACGAGTGATCTCTACGGCGTTGTTCAAGGACCAGGAGAATCCGTTCGCGATTATTATAATCTCTTTAATAAAGAAATGATTGGCATTAAAAAGTTGGATACTAAAACTGCTATTGAATATTTCTGGTAAGGCCTCATCCACCGGTCGAAGCTATATAATCGCCTGACGAAGTATCCATGCACCACATTCGAAGAGGTAAAGTCCAGGGCGTTAGCTCAGATGCGTTTGGAAGAAGACGACGCCATCTTCAGTACCATCTCCACTTGCCATGTGTCAGAAGGCACGAATGACCGCAAAGCCTTCGTCCCCAAAAGGAACAACTGGCGAAATCATCCTTACAATCGTCAAAACCAGGTACATAATATTAATGACGTAATGGAAAATGCACGTACTGATGCTAAAACAGACCAACTGTCGTATCGCGACGTGGGATCATAAGGATTCTCTGTCGATGTCGGAGGCGTCGTTAATGCTCTAACAAAAATCGGAGCTCCTGTTCTATGGCCGACGAAGAGCGATCAACCTGATTCGCAGAAGGACCAGACGAAGTGGTGCCAATTCAATCATGACCATGGACACAAAACCGAAGATTGCATTGCCCTCCGAAGAGAAGTCGCGTTATGCTGAACAAAGGGCATTTGCACGATCTGCTAAGCGACAAAGGGAAATCGTCATTCGACAAGAATCCCCCAAAGCAAAATCCGCCTGCTTCACTGTCGCACGTAAAGGTAATAAATGTTATCTCTGGTGGTTTAGATATTTGTGGACTAACGTATTTAGCAGCCAAAACGCTAGCTAGAGAGGGATCCCCCTCGTCGAATGTTCCTAAAGACTGCAGGTCCAATGAGGAAAGAAAGTTCGAAGCTATGTCCATCACGTTTGACGATGAGGATGTGTGCGAGGATGAACATCATGATGGCCTAGTCATCTCATTAACCGTCAGCAATTGTCGTCTCAAAGAGTGCTCGTCGATGGTGACAGCTCCGCTAATATATTATTCAAAAGTGCCCTAGAAGGCATGGGGTTAGACGAGAAGGACGTGACGAAGAAGTCGACGGTGCTAGTCGGTTTCAGTGGAGAGACTCAACACACTCTTGGCGAAATAATCCTCCCCACTTATGCTAAAGGCTTCAATCTGCAGACCAAGTTCAACGTCGTCGACTGTTCCTCGACGTATAATGTAATTTTGGGCACTCCATGGATCCACAAAATGAAAGCAGTTCCATCCACTTATCATCAGACGATCAAGTTTCCCACCAAATGGGGCGTGTAAGAAATCAAAGGCGAGCATAAAGTGGCACACGAGTGCTACAGTTCGTTGTTGAAGCCTTCCAAGGCGTCCATCTAGCAACTACAGGGCGAATCGGTACCAGACGAGCCAGATGAGCAGCAAATCGACGAAGTGGTGCTCGATCCAACCCGGTCAGACAAAGTCGTTAGAATAGGCGCTTCATTGCACGCAGAACTGAGGACTCAGGTAATCGACTTTTTAAAGGCTAACCAAGATTTTATGCTTGGTCGCATGAAGATATGACAGGTTTTAGCCGGAGGTCATAACGCACAAATTGAACGTCAACCCGCATCACAAGCCTGTCAAGAAAAAAAGACGCAAATTCGCACCGGAGCATAACCAAATAATAAATGACGAGGTGCAAAAACTCATCGAGACCGGAAAAATACGTGTGGTAAAGTATCCTGATTGGTTAGCTAATGTCGTCGTCATCAGTAAAAAGAACAGCAAGTGGAGAGTTTGTATCAACTTCACCGACCTCAACAAGGCATGCCCTAAATATCCATTCTCGTTGCCTCATATCGACGCCATGGTAGACGTGACTGCTGGACATGAGCTGCTAACTTTCATGGATGCTTATTCCGGATATAATCAAATCCTCATGCATCCTGACGACGAGGAAAAAACCGCGTTCGTCACCGATAAAGGTATTTATTGTTATAAGGTTATTCCCTTTGGTCTGAAAAATGCAGGTGCGACGTACCAGAGATTGGTAAATCATATGTTCAAGGAACAGCTGGTGGACACGATGGAGGTCTACATAGACGATATGTTTGTCAAGTCGAAGAAAGCTGACGACCATATACAACACTTGACGCAAGCCTTCGACGTCCTCAGACAATATGTTATGAAACTCAATCCTACTAAATGCACTTTTGGAGTCGCTGCAGGTAAATTTTTAGGGTACGTCGTGACGCAACGGGGCATCGAAGCTTGCCTAGATCAGATACAAGCACTCATCAACATCCAGTCACCCAGAAACGTCAAAGAACTGCAAAAGTTGATGGGACGCGTCGCAGCGCTCAACCGCTTCATCTCAAAACCTTCCGACAAATGTCACTTATTCTATTATGTGTTGCGAAAGAACAAAGGGTTCGACTGGACCGAAGAGCATGAACAAGCGTTGCAAGCATTAAAGACATACCTCTCCTCACCACCCTTGCTGTCAAAACCGATCGAAGGAGAAATACTTCAGTTGTACTTAGCAGTCAGTCAAACGTTCGTCAGTAAGTCGTTACTAGATGCTGAGACCAGGTATTCCTCCCTTGAAAAACTTGTATTGGCATTAGTCACAGCTGTTAAGAAATTAAGACATTATTTTGAGACGCACCCTGTTATTGTTATGACTAATTACCCCATCAAGAGTGCATTGTGTAGGCCAGAACTGACAGGTCGAATGCGCAAGTGGGCAATAGCCCTAAGCGGGTACGATATCCAGTATCTGCCAAGGACCGCAATAAAGTCTCAATCATTGGCCGATTTTGTGGCCAACTTCAGCCCAGACTTAGGTAAGTTAGCAGACGAAGAGCTCGCGAGAATAAACAAAGTCAGCAATGAGCCGTGGATCTTGTTCTCCGATGGATCTTCTAACTTCAGAGGAGCACGGTTAGGCGTTGTGCTGAAGCCGCCACAAGCGGACAAGATAGTACAAGCGATATGCTGTGACTTCAAAGCAACCAACAACGAAGCAGAATACGAAGCCTTGATAGCTGGAATGTCATTAGCCAGTGACTTGGGGGCAAAGTCGCTTAAGGTGTATGGTGATTCGCTCTTAATTAACAGCCACCTAAAAGGAGAATTCGCAGCGAAGGATTCAAAAATGACGTCCTACTTAGAGGTCGCCCAAGGTAAAAGTAAATTGTTCGATCCTTTTTCAATAACGCATGTACCAAGAGACCAGAATGCACAAGCAGACGCACTTGCTAACTTAGGATCATCCTTGAGAGATCCGACGTTCACGTCCATTCCTCTCGTCCATCTAGAAAGACCGGCAATTGAAAGATCAACGACGATCCTGGATGCCTAAACCGTCGAGACATTAGGAGACGACGAAGACGAGGTAAGCATTAGTTGGACTAAACCCCTCTTAGATTACTTAATTGACGATACCTTGCCAAGTGATAGGATTGAGGCGAGAAAGATAAGGTTCAAAGCGTCACGATTCATAGTCATACAAGGAGTCCTATTCAAGAAATCAGCAGCAGGCTCTTACTTACGATGCCTTGAATGTGATCAATGGCCGCAAGCTTTGCAAGAACTCCATGACTGTACTTATGGAAACCATTATGGCGGACGAAGCCTCTCCAACCGTGCGCTGCGGATGGGGTATTATTGGCCGACGATGAAACAAGACGCTACCACGTATGTGACGAAATGTGATAGTTGTCAACGCCATGCAGGTATGACACATAAACCTTCTGAATTATTGCACCCTGCCTTTAACTCCTTGGCCTTTTATGAAATGGGGAATGGACATAGTTGGTAAACTACCTCCACCCCGAGGACATAACGTCTTTATGTTGGCATTAACATATTATTTTTCTAAGTGGATAGATACAGATTCGTTCCAGCAAGTACGCGACAAGGAGGTAATTTCTTTTATACATACTAACATTATATGCAGGTTTGGATTACCGTCAGAAATTATATGCGACAATGGGTCGCGGTTTATAAGCAATAAAACCAAACGATTTTGCGACGAATGGAACATCACCTTGCTCACGTCGACACCACGGCATTCGCAAGCTAATGGGCAAGAAGAGTCTAGCAATAAAACCATCATTAAGTCCCTGAAGAAGCGACTAAAAGCACGAAAAGGTAAGTGGGCAGAAGAGCTACCGTCTATCTTGTGGGCAAACAGGACGACGCCACAGACTGCTACAGGACAAACCCCATTTTCACTTGTCTATGGATGCGAAGCCGTCTTGCCATCCGAAATAAGTATCCCTACTGCAAGTTATGGTATCATGACGGAATCCAGAAACCGCAACGAGTTGGTGCATGATTTAGATACCCTGGAAGAACTCAGAGATGCAGCGTTGATAAGGATGGCCGCTCAACAACAGATGGTCGCTAGAAGCTTTAACAAGCATGTCCAAGCCAAGACGTTCAAAGAAGGAGATTGGATATTACGAAAGGTATTTCAAAACACTCAAGAGCTAAATGCAGGTAAGTTAGGAGCGACATGGGAGGGTCCTTACCAAATTGATTGAGTCGTTGGTAATGGCGCATATCGGCTACGACGCCGTGACGGATCGATGATCCCACGCAGTTGGAACGCTACCCACCTAAAGAAATACCACGCAAAATGATTAAAGCGATGACGTAGGCTTCGTCGTATCGTCGGTTAAACCGACGAACTAAGACTAACAATGTTGTTTCAGGAATAAGTCCATAGGAGTAGACGTATGGCCTTGGACAGTTAAGCAGAAGTAGATAATAAAATGTGGCGCGAGGGCTCAAATCGCAAGACGAAAGTAGCAGGCAGCAATGTCGAACACCAATGACACATTATGATGACAATGCTTATTGACGTATCAATATCCGCACGCTTCATGCACACGTAAGTTATGGTAATTTACTTATTTTTGGTATGCTTAAAACGCACGACATTTATGACACCTTGAGATTGACGCTGCTCATGTCATGACGAACCATCAAGAAACGCCCGAGTTGCGGCAGTACACATGAGACAAAAGATTATCTCGATAGAGTAAAAATAAAAATTAGCCACGGTCTCCCCCATAAGAGACCCAAAAGACAAAACACATTGTTCAAACGGAAAGCTAACATTGTATCAAACGAAATATTCAAAAATACATAGAGTCTAGATACTAAAAATAGCAAAGTAAATCTAAGTTCAAGGGGCAACAGACTGGTTAGACGTCAGTAGCCATATCCTCGGACGCTGCGACTTGGTGCAAATTCCAGTGTATTTTGTGAGTCATGTGCTCAAAGACACAGAATGCAGATATACATCGGTCGAGAAGTTCAGATTAGCACTTGTCATGGTTAGCTGAAAGCTAAGACCTTATGTTTTGGCTCACAACATACTGGTCTATACCGATTAGCATTTAAAGCAAGTGTTACAATAGATGGAGGACGTTGGAGAATGTTAAAGTGGGTCGTTGAGTTGAACATGTTTGACATAACCTTTGAGCCAAGGAAGGCTATTAATATCCAGGCCTTGGCGGATTTCATTGTTGAGCTAACTCGGTCAGCTATAGATCAGATAGCTGATCCAGCCGAAGGCAGGAAATTTTAGACTTTTATGGTAGATGAATCATCAACATCCAATGGATGTGGACAGGAATTCTTTGTCAATCCCCGAAGGGGGATAAGTTTGAATATGCTTTAAGATTCCAGTTTCAGGCGTCCAATAACGAGGCTGAATATGAGGCCCTGCTAGCTGGAATGAAGATGTGCAGAACGGCTGGGGCTTCAGAGATTGAGGCTAAATCGGACTCTCTCTTAGTGGTCAGCCAAGTAAATGGAGAATAGGAATGCAAGGAAGCATCTATGAGCAAGTACATGCGTCTTATCAGAGATGAGATTGAACCTTTAAAGCGGTTTGTGCTAGAGAAAGTACCAAGATCATTAAACCATTAGGCGGATGCTCTTTCAAAGCTTGCCAGTTCAGCTGATTGTGATATACCAAGGACAGTGTTTTGGGAAGTCAAGTCAAAGAAAAGTATTGATCATGAAGAAGTCCTGTTTCTAACAGAGGAACATTATGGATGGAGCCCATTATAAACTTCAAAAAGACAGGCCAGTTACCCTCATACCCTGTGGAAGCCAAGTATGTCAAGGCCAAAGACAAGTGGTTTGAGCTAGGGGATGAAACTCTATATAAAAATTCTTTAATCGTCCTCTACTGAAGTGTATTACTCGAGAAGACGGGCTAGAAGTTTTGAAGGAACTCCATGAAGGAGCCTGTGCATCTCATATTGGGAGAAGAACCTTAGGAGAGAAGGCTTTAAGAATTGGGTACTATTGGCCTACCTTAAAAGAAGATGCTCTTGCTTATGCTAAGAAATGTAACAGTTGTCAGAAGAATGGAAACTTGCACCAGAGGTCGTCCAACTACCTGACTCCCATTCTGTTCCCTCTGCCATTTTCTGAATGGGGTATGGATATCATGGGACCCTTCCTTATGGCCGCTGGGTAGAAAAAGTGTGTGATTGTAGCTGTTGATTATATTACTAAGTGGATAGAAACGGAGGCAGTACGACACATAACAACCAATGATGTCAAGAATTTCATTTGGAAGAACATCATAACCCGGTTCGGTAAGCCCCAGTCAATCGTCTTTGACAATGGTCCGCAGTTTGAAACACCAAAGCTGAAAGATTGACTGTCAGAAAGAGAAATCAAGGCTCATTTGCAGCCGTAGCCCACCCACAAGCTAATGGGTAAGTGGAGTCTTTCAACAAGATCTTGTCAAACGGAATCAAACGAAAGTTGGAAAATGTATGCCAAGGGACTATGGGTGGAAGAACTTTAGCTGGTCCTATGGTCAATTAGAACTACGGCTAAGAATTCCACAGGTGAGACACCTTTCATGTTAGTCTATGGAACGGAGGTTGTGTTGCCCATTGAGATTGAAGAGCTCACCCTAAGAGTGATGATGTACACAGACGAGGCCAACTGGGCCTCCTTGCGCACTGCCTTGGATCAGCTACCAGAGGTAAGGGGCAACACATTGTTAAGAATGCAATTGTACAACCTTCGAATGGCTGTAGGATGAGCCAAAGAATTGGGCAAGCTGACAGCAAACTGGGAAGGTCCTTACCAGGTGGTAGAAGAAGTAAGAGGTGGAACATTTTGTTTTCAAGACTTAGATGGACGACCTATATAACGAACTTGGAACTCATACACTTTAAAGAAGTACCATGTTTGATCTAATGCAGTTCTTAGAAATGGTAGTTTATAAACAAAAAAAGTGCCACAGAACAAAAAGAGAATTAGAAATGTATGCATGTACCTTGGTGTTTTGCCAAGCAAAATTCACATAATACAATTTCTATCTTCTCTTTATACTTATGATTGTTTCTGTATTTTATTAAAATCATTCACTTAGGGGCATTTTACCACTGGTTAACCATTGGTTTTACAGTGACAGTAACTTAGCTTAAAATTGAAGAAACCAATAATGTCTACAGGAAGTAAGTCAAAATAGCTTACCTAAAGAATGAATAATCGCAGTAAGGGACATTCATTTTTTAATACGCATATTGCTTCCTAAAGGAAGCCGGCCAGAAAATAATAAACCATATTAGAGGCGAATTATTTTCAATGTATGGTCGGCCAAGTCGTAATATTCCCTAGTAAGGGAAACATTATTAAAAGACGAACATTGCTTCGAAAAGCAAGCCGACCTGAAGATAGTAAACCTTAGTAACGGTATCTTATTTTAAAAAGCAAGGTCGACCAAGTAGTAATGACCCTAGTAAGGGAACCATCATTACAAGACGAACATTGCCTTCTAAATAAAGCCGTCCAGAAAATGATAAGCTCATGAAAACAATCATATTCAACAAGGCTAGCAAGTGAAATTATTATTATGGTCAAAAATTAATTGAGCAAGTCTAATTGGGTGTCATAGAAGTTCGGCCTATGGTGGTTGGGCTCCTTCTTGGAACACATCTCATCTTAAAAGTTCGGACGAGCCCAGTTCCAGGAAGGGGGGGAGTGACCAAGGCTTGGAACTTCAGGACTAATGCGTTTGGACTTGGGCAAAAGGGTTTAAGTCATAATCGTCCATCTTTCAGGACGAGTGCCTTTGGACTTGGGCAAAATAGGTTCATGTCATAATCGTCCAACATTCAGGACGAGTGCCTTTGGAATTGGGTAAAATGGTTTAAGTCATGATCGTCCATTATTCAGGACGAGTGCCTCTGGACTTGGCTTGATAATTGAAATTGTAAATCGTCCAGTATTTAGTTTTACGACGAGTATATTTGGACTTGAGATTATGTTTGAAATCATGGTCATCTAGTATTCAGATCTAAGACGAGGAAAATTGAACTTTTAATTTCAATTATGATTGCAAACGTCTAATAAATTCTCAAGAAGATTGCCAAGCATAAAGTATAGGCTGTAAGCAATTTAAGAATAAAATATCCTTTGCAAAATATGGAGATTGACTGCCAAAATAAGGCAGAGTTACAGCATAATTGTTCAAAAGGTAAAATAAACCTAGACTGAAAATGGCTACAAGGGTGGCAAATAAGCCAAGATACAACAACAATAAAAGCCTAAAAGTTATTCATTATGATCAGCCGGGGTTGCATCTTCGTCGTTCGCCTGGTCCTCAAGAGCATCTTCGCCGTCCACCTGGCCCTCAGGATTCTCCTCGCCGTCCTCCTCCTCTTCTTCGTCAGAGTCTAAGAAGCTTGGGGGAGTCTCATCAGCTATTTGGGCCCTACGCAAATCCTGCTGAAATAGCAGTCGACACTCAAAGCGGGAAACCTCTTCAGGCTCGGCCATCATCTCGAAGCCATTATCTCGAAGGCTTTAAGACCCCAACCTTTGGAGGTTTCGAAGACGTCGAGGAGAACCTCCTTGGCGTCACTGAAGGATTGGGCCGCCTCCTCCTTCAGACGAGAGTTGTCCTCATAAAGTTTGAGGTTCTCTTTTCTGAGCTCGCCTGCAGCCAAGAGAGCTGCGTTTCTCTCTCCCTTCAAGTTGTCCGACACTGTATCAAGGGCCAGCTTCAACTTGTCCTTCTCTTTGATCAATTCATTGATCTTGACGAGGTATTTTTGTTGTTGGACTCCATGGTTGCCAGACGATTCTCCCAAGATTCCTGTGATTGCCGGTGAAGAGTCCTAAGCATCTCGCAATCCTGAATGGCCTTATCTCCGGCCATAGTAGCTTGGTGGACGAGCTGTTTATTTTCCTTTCTTAGCTCCGTGGCCCAATCATCAGTTATTATGCTCCGAGCAAAGAGTTGCATAGACGAAAAGACATAGTCAGTGGACGATGTCAAACACAATGGAATAAATACAAGTGTAAAGCTAGAACGGCAAAGCAAAACTTAAATGACTGTACCTCGGTAGCCAGTTAAGACATATAGCCAACATGTCCAGATGAGGCCCCCCGTAAGCCCTTGATATAGGACTCTGGGTAGGTTTTGAAAAGCTCCTGTTAGAGCTTATCTATCTCCTCCCTGGACATATTGGCGAAGGCCGGTGAAGACTTATCAGTCGAGTCTTCAGCAAGAGCAGTTGGCTCTACTGCGGGCCCTTTGCCCTTATCTGAAAATATGGAAGGGTCAGTTCTTTTGATGGGAAAAACAACTGCAATTCTGTTGGAACGGCCCGCTAAAGGCTAATACTTCTCTGTCATCCGTGTCCAGCTGAATCTCCGTAAATGTAGTCGCTTCCGGCTGGTTTTCAGTCAGATCACCCACGTCTGACCGATCCACAGGGAGGGAGGGAGAGGTATGCCCTTCCTCTCCCAAAAGAGGAGAGATGGTGGACGAAACATCCACCACCATCATAGTCTTGTCCACAAGAGGTGGACGAGACCCGTCTCCCGCCTTATGATTCACGGGAGTGGCTTTTTGAACGATAGACGAGCTCGTCCGTTCTGGTTTCTTTTAGGGACAAAACCCTTTATCTTCTTCGCCGAAGGAGCTTCTCCGGTGATAGTAGATGATCTTTTCTTAGACAAAGTTGGTTTCCCAGCTAACGTCTTGGACGTTTAGGCATTCTTCTACACAACAAAAAAGAAAGAAGTCAGATGGAGAACCGTCCAAAGAACACGTCCAAAATTCCAAAGTTTCTCGGACACACTTTGTTTGCTATAGGAAGCCAGCCAGGATGACCGCTTTCTCAGCAGAGCGCATTACGTCTATCAAGACGCCTGTCTTGAAAAATTCTATCTGGACGAGGTCTGTTCAACAAAGGAAGCCGGCCAACTCTAGCCGTCTTCCTTCTATGAAAGATCTTTATCCAGAAGGTAGAGCATCCAGCCTTTAAATTCTAGACGAAGACCATCCGTTGAAGGAGGTCAGCCATGTCCAGTCGCCTTCGTTCTAAGAAAGATCTTTGTCCAAAAAAAATTTCTTAAAACATGGACAAAGAACCAATCTGGAAGGCCAACCAAGTCTAGACGCCTTCCTTCTACGAAGGATCTTCATCCAAAGGGATTTTGTTAAGGCATGAATGAAGAACCAATCCGGAAGATTAGCCGGTTGAGGCTGTTTTCCATCTATCATTGGCCCTCGTAAAAAAATAATAATTTATAAGTATTCATCTTACCAAAGTATCAGCCCGCTTTTTGGGCCCCGTCTTAGAGTACTCTTTCCAGAGATTTGCACTGAAACCAAGTTTTGGGAAGGAGAGTTATGGCCGCTTCTGCAAAGAAAAAGTTAAACATGTTAGTAAACGAAATTTTTAGACGACTTACATGACTTAGAGATTTGATGAATTACCTTTATCTCTGTCCAACCGCAAACCAGCGGCGACCATGAAATTGTCATAAAAAACATTTCTTTAAAAGGGATCCAGTTAGCTAGACCTTTCAAAGTTGGACGATTAGGCTTGGTGTACTCTGCTATCCTAAAGTACTCAAATACCTTGTCGTCATGCCTATCATCCAAGTCCAAGACGGGATCTCCTCATCCGGTATTTGTTGCCACCCTGCTGTGGTAACGATATCCCCCGGCAATGTCCTCACTGGGAGCCCAAAGAAAGATAAAATCTGCTTTCCAGTTGTGCACCTTGGAGGGTTTGTCCCAAGCTGTGATAAACCCAGCACAATTGCAGATGCTGAACCAGGTCCCTTCAACAGTTTTGGGAACCTTGGACATGTAATGTAGGTGGGTGAAAGCTGGTAAGGAAAGGGCCATGCCGCGCAACTAGCAAACGACTATAAAAGTTAGAATATTACGCCAGACGTTCGGTAAAAGTTGATTATGGCCGAGATTGTAGTGCCTTAACACTTCTTCAATGAAGTCATGGATGGGAAACCTCAACCCTGCGTCCAAGGCCAACTTATAAACGGGGAACTAACCTCTGGGAGCACTTAAGATGGAACCACAAAGGAATCACCCGGCATGGGCATGGCCGTGGACAAGTGGCTAGGGCCTGGGCCAAGTTTTACCAACCATTTACGTACGGTTGGCTATTATAAACCCTGGGTCAGAAAGAGGACCTAGATGTCTCTTAATTCTAGACGACGTTGTGGAAGGATCATCAGACTCCTCAGGAGAGCTAGACTCACCCTCATCACTCTCATTAGGGGCTTCTTCCAATTCTACTTTTTTTCCAGACAAGCTTGCCTCTGGATTGATCTATTTAGGGTTTCCTTCCCTACTATTCTCGGGAAAGAATAGCTCTGCCGCAGGATGAGCACTTTAGGTTTCCTTCTCCCTTATAACTTCTCCCTCAGGAACGCCGCCATTAGACTCTTCCATTTCCGAACTGGAAGCGGGAAGTATCAACCCTCGTCTTAGACGGGCCGTTTGCTTGACGCGCGCCAAATCCATAAAAATATGGATATGTATAACCGGCCAGAATAGGCCCAACCCTAGAATGCGCCGAAAAAGAATATTATTGGTTCTAGTGTCAAGACAAACTCACTACAAGAAAAACCATTTATTGCAACGACTTTTCGGAACGACTCATTTTTCAGTTGTTGCAATACATAGTTTTAGCAACGACAATATAAAGTCATTGCAATTGTTGTAGCTATACATGAAAATTTCATTTCCCCCTCCAAAATTTGTGCGGGTGACTTGTGTAAAATGACATTTTATATCGCAACAAAAAAAGTCGTTTCTATAAAACTATGAATGTGTATAGTAACAAGAACCGTCGTTGCTATAAAATAACACTTATTTTTGTAACAACAAGTGTCGTTGCAAAAAAAACTCAATAGTGATAAAGCAACTACATGTCGTTGCAAAATCTAATAACCCAAAAGATAAAAATTTTAAAACTTTGAAAAATAATTACGGGGTACTAAGGTTTCCTCAAGCAAAAGTGTAAAACCCTTGCCATCTTAACATCATTTCACACCTTCTCACAAGAATTCCCAAAACATCAACCCTCCGCCGCTCAAAACAGCAGGCCACCATCACCAAACAACCACGTAGAATCACCCCATAAACAGTAAAATACAGCCAAAAATCAACCCCAATAACAGCAAAATTTAGCACCTAAATCTGACAATTTTTTCACCCAAAACCCAGCGAAAATCAAAGCAGAATAGCAGCAAAATATCTACTGATTCAGCAGTGAAAAGCACAGAATTTAGCAGCCAAAAGCAGCGAAATTTGGTAGCGAAATTGAACTAAACCCAGCAATGAACTCCAGCAGCTTTGGATGTTATGGGTGTTGAAATCCAACGAAATTCGGTCACCGGCAAAAATTAACAGCAATTAGCCGCGAAATCGCACGCCATTATGGTTCTAGATTCAGCGAATTTCATAAGCTAGCAGTGTAATTCATTGACATATAGCAGCAAGTATCTTGAGCTGACAAGGTAAAAGCATCAAAATAATGATTTTTATTAATTTTTTTGGACTTTTATACTTAGTGAATTTTTGTTTTATTATATTCTAACAGTCCACTAGATGAAAGCACTAATATTGAAACCAAAAAGCAGCAAATTTTCGAACTTTAAAGTGCTAAACATACTAGCATAACAGCAACAAGGAGTTTAAGCGGTGAATTTGTGAATTTCTATTTTTTTTGGCCTTTTAAAGTTACTAACTTTTGCTCATATTTTGGTGAAAATTGAATGCAAAACAAGATTACAGAAACAAAAATTGGGACCAAAACAAGGAAATTTTTAAGCTTTAAAGTAGCAGAGTACAACAGTGGTATTTATATTTGTTCTCCTCTAATTTGTCATTCTTGATGCTTGATTTTGTACTGTTGTGATGTATATCATATAGTTGGCTTATCTGCTTTGTTTTAATAATATATATTATCTTTGTAAAATGGTTCACATCTAATATATTCTAGTATGACTTTCTCATGAAAAAGCTTACTTACTAATAATAACAAGTAATACGTAGGATTCACTTGTTAGCTTTACTCTTACTTATATCTTGCTACATTATTATACAAATTATAAATGGAAGGAACTCGAAAAACCGATTGTCAGACAAAAGATTTATTCATACCACTGGAAATTTAGCTTTTGTTGAAGTTGAAAATATATAAAGGTAAGACATAATCTTTAAGATAACTATAATATTTATTCCAATGTCTATTTTTTAACATTAAAGTTATGTATTGAAAACAATTAACAATTATGGTGTGGTAGACAAAGGAGAACAACAACGTGAAGCTTTCTGCAAATGTGGTGTGGCTTATTGAGCACACATATAAGAATGATAAAGGCGAACTTGAATGGGCTGACGCCACATGATGCAAAACAATTCAAGTATGTCATCTAGTTAATTCAAAGGTATAATATATATGTTACTATCTTTTTCAAAATCAATGAAAATAACCTATTTGCACTTCATTTTTTGTTTAGGATAAAATCAAACATGTAGTTGCTGAGGATGGTGATACAATGACACAAGAGGAAATTTTGTTTCAAGTTTTGGAACGAAGGTCTGGATATATTTGTGGGAAGGGTAGTGCCTTCGAAGTTATGTCAAAGGAAAATAGCAAATGGAACAAAAAAATGTGTGGAAGAACAACAAGAGAAAATGCAAGAATAAGAACAAAGGATAAAGGAGCTAGAAAAAAGCCAGCAAAGACAACAACGAAAAATTGAGGACCATAAAGCAAAACAAGAAGCAACAATGGAGGCTTTCAAATAGGAATTACTGCAGCAACTTGCAAATAAACTAGAGCTGATCATGGGCCGGGTCGGGCTTGGCCCAAAAAAAGTGGCCCATTCGGGCCAAAGTCTCGGGTCGGGCCTAGCAGCAGGACGAAATTTCAGCGCCATAACCTGTAAATTCGGGCCGGCCCAAGCGGGCTTTATGGGCCATTTTCGGCCGGGCCAAAATTTAGACTAGTTTTGCTTATTTAAGTTGCCCGTGGCCCGGATTTTTTGGCCAAAGAATCGGGACGGGCCGGGCCGGCCAGACCGCGGGCCAAAAAATCATGCCCAAAACCCGCCCATTTTCGGGCCGGGTCAGGTCGGGCCCGCGGGCCAGGCCAATGTTGATCACCTCTAAAATTAAGGTGTCTAATAACTACTTTGGGTGAATATGTGGAGGTAAATTTTGTTATTATTTTTTTTATTCTGAATATATATATATGTTCCCTATAACTACTTATTAATAAGCTCATTTGGAGAGTATTGGCACCATAATTAGGAGGTTTTTAGTGGTTGTTTTTGTGTGTTTTTGTTGCTATGTTGGGTAGACGTGATTGAGTAATTTGGGGCTAAGCTGCTGCTGCATTTATGATTGCCTATTGGTGGTTGTAATTAAGGGTGTTTGTTTGGTTGTTTTCATAGCTTATGTATAATTGTATTTTGTATCATTTGTAATTAGGTTTTGAAACCATGTCCATTGGGAAGTTGTACAAAACACGAAGGAGGTTATGTCGAAATTTTTACTCGCCCTTTATCATAATGACCAATAGTATATTCATATTTTTCCTCGAATACGTATCTTTGAGCTCCGACATGTGTTGTTTTTACTGTTGTTTTGGGAAGACATGAGGGGCTAATTTGGTGCTGATTTCCTGCTATGTTTTTTATTGCTTAGTGCTGGATTTTTTTTGGCTTTAGGGCGTTCTTTTGCTTCTACTGCTGTTGTAATTGTGGGTGTTTGTTTGTTGTTTTTATGGCCTATGGATGGTTGCGTTTTGAATCATTGTAAATATGTTTTGAAACCATCTCCATTGGGGAGTTTATCCAAAATACAAAGCAGACTCTGCCGAAATTTATATTCGCCCTTTTTATTGTAATGGTTAACATTATACTCTTAGATGCGATATTTTAAATTACGTACTAACATTGAAATTATTTTCTTCGTTAAATCTTATTATAAATACAGGGTTGTGAAGAATGCAGGAAGTTGCATTTTGGTACGAATTTTGAAGCTAAGATCGTCATATTTATACCTTTTGGGTATTAACATTGCTGTAACTTTTGGTAATGGAAGGAAATAGTGGGTTTTTGTTGAACTATCAAGTATCCAAGTGTTGTATATTTTGTGTACTCTAAAGTACCTTTGAAGTTTATTAGGATGTTATTTTGTAATTATATACATTCCAAATATCTATTAAAAAGTCGATTTCATGATTATCCAAAAGGTTTACCTAATTTCACTAGTATTTAAGTTTATGATTATTATTAGCATATTTTTTTTATTTCGGTAAAAAAAATATATACTTTTGCAACAGTTTTTTGCGATGCAAAAAAAAAAGATGTATTGCAACAACTATGTCTGTTGCTAAACACAAGACCAATATAATACAAAGGCTAAGATTGTTGCTATAGATTTGTAAATTTTCAGTAGAAAAAATAAGATTTTGCAACGACTTATGTACGGTAACGATAAAAGTCGTTGCAAAAGAGACTATCTTTTGCAACAACAAAAGTAGTTGCAAATGATTTCAGAAAGGACAAAATGAAGTATATATAGGAGGAGTCAAAACCTACCCAGCCGGTAAAATTAACCGGACACGTGGCCTTCCAGGTGGTTGACGCGTCACTACCTTTCAAAATTGGGGAATTACTACTGGTAAAAGGAAATTATCAGTTCTGCAAACAGATTAATCCCCTTTTAGGGGCAAATGTTGTAACCTAAAAATAAAAGGCTGATGAGCGGAAACGTGGACCAATTAGAGGCCTCGGTGTGTCCTTGCAAATGGAGGGAAAATGACCTTTTTGAAAGGGATCGTTCTTTCTGGTATTTGAAGCCCATTTCTGGAATGAAGGCAAAATCAAGCCCAAAAACCAAAAAACAGCTGCATGTGATTGGTTGATATGCCACTTCCAATCATTGCCTGCTAAGTGTCGAATTTTTCTTTGCTCAGCCAATCAAATGCCCCCATTCTAGGGTGACATCAAATGGCAGATCTCATATTCTAAACACTATAAATAGTCCTTCAAAATCAGGTAAAGGTAGATCATTGAATATTGTGGCATTACTCTGTTAAAATATACTCTCTTTCTCTCTCTATCTCTAAACCTGATTCCTTACCTAAACTGACTTAAGCTTCGGAGGGGAAATCACCACCCAACCCTCCAGGGTTGGTTTCCTTTGCTGCAGGTTCAAAGCGCAAAGTGAAGGCATCACTAGCACAAGTCTCTCCAAGAACATATTGAAAGAATAAGAAGCAGCTTGACTCCCAAGTGCAAATAACCTTTATATTCGAATTAGGTCAATTTTGTTTGAAAAAGATAACCTAAAAGTGATCACGAATGATAATGCGAAGATAGATCGAAAATCGGCAAATAAATAGACTATTTATTTTGTCGCTTTTCGATGTTTCTAGCCTGATTCGGGGGAAAGCATGTTGAACATACCAAACAAGCAATCAATAATGTCATGTAGGCAAGAATAGTATGCAGTTACAACCTAAAGTCAAAAACTATGTTTCATACAATGGTAAGGCTTAGGTTAAGGCTTGAAATGGTCCATGACTAAGAAATTGATCTCATACTTCGTATCTTTGCTCAAAAAGATGGTCGCGTGTATGTAACAACTCGCACTTATAGCTGCTAGATAATCACACGTAAGATACAAATATCTCAATTTTCATTTAATAAACCTCAAATTACATTCTCTTGCAGCGGAAACAAAACCTATAAAACGATCCTATACGTGTGGGTCAGGGACCACAACAATAACTTCAAAATCAAATATCATATTACACCATACTTTATTCAAACCCAATTAATATAATACTTTATTCTTAAATAAGCATTAAACTCTAACCATCTTGATACTTTAGATACAACTTCCTATCACTAGTTTAATTACAATTTGACAACCAAAATTTCCTTCGAGATCCACTTCGAGCCGCCAACATAAACCTGCAAATTACAAAAGAAAATACAAAACAAACAAAATCTAAAATGAGCGAAAAGCCTAATAACTTTACTTCAACCCGCTAAAACGGTTTTTATTCGTAAATGTTTTTGAAACAATAACACTAGTGAAAAAAACATCAAATGACACAACACAACAAAAACAGTCCTGGAATAAAATGGATCTGTAAATAAAGAAATTTTAGCGTTAAAAATTGGATCATTAACCGATCCGATTGAAGGCTGAACCAGATCATTTAATAGAAAACCGATGCGGTTACGGTTCCTTCCTCCCTCGTATTTCCTTTCTACTGCTGCTTAAGGTTCTGCCTAGGGTAAACTATCACCTATGGTTCCTACTTTAGTTCCTCCTTCCTCCTCCATAGTTCCGCCATAGTTCCTCCTTTTTTCCACCTAGGGTAGTTGTTGCTTCCTCCACTTAGGGTTGCTGTCGATTTCTTCCAACGTTACTTCCTCCTTTCTCCAACATAGCTTCACCTCCCCTGCTGCTCCACTGGCCTGCTGCTCCACCGCGGTTGCTGCTCCGCCATTGCAACACCACCTCTAAACCACCACCTGCCTCGCTCCTCCACCACATTCCTCCTCCACCTTCTCCTAGGTTAGTTAATTAAATTAAAGTTCATAACTTTTGGTTCTAATCTCATATTTGAAGATTTCAATTTTATAATGAATTGTGGTTTTATGAATTATTGTTTGTAAAATTAGGTTGTATAATAATTAAATGGTTTAAAGTTGATTTATTTTAGTTAAATTGATTTTATTTTGAATAGTTAGTTTGATTTTTAAGCTCAATTAGTTAGTGTAACTATTAGGTAGTTTAAGTTATAACTATTAGTGTACTAATTCGTTAGTTTAAACCATTTTAGCCGAGCCCCAATCATGGACTAAGGCTTTGTTGTTGTACTTATTAATTAGTGTAGTTGTTTAATTAACTTAGTTATATTATTTTAATTTGGTTTGAGCTTTAGTTTAACTATTTACTTTAATTTAGTTAAGTTTAGTTTAATTTGTTAATGCACTTAGTTTCATTTGCTAATATATATGTAATGTTAACTTTTTCATAGATACTTGTGCATCGGATACGCTTCAACATCATTAGCGGAGCTAGTGACGGAGTGTAGGGATTGATTTCCCTAGTAGCTACCTTAATATTGGTATGTTACCACTCATAGTTAACTTTCTCTCATAGTAAATTGTTTTATATGTGCATTTATGTATGTTTTTATTATTGAATTGAGATTAGGTGTAAAATATTTTGTTGCGTAAAAACCTATAGATGCATCATCATATCAAATGCCTAGATACCCATTCAAGACTTACTCATTAGTAGTAAGTCTTGAATAGTACCCGGTCTGAGACTGTTCTTAGATGTTTAATCTCACTTAGGTGGTGAATGTATGTCTTTATTTCGATTCTAAAGGAAAATCTTGGCTCGTCGTTTCCCTACATATGTTCTCTGGGTACATATGTAGCTAAGTAACTATCTACATCGTATACTTGCAAAACTGTAGGGAATGTTGCAGGATTTTTCGTGGCATCGAAAAGAAGGAATACATTCACTAGTGAGATTAGACATCTAAGAATGGGTTAGGTTGGAGTGATAAGGATTCTTGGAAAGTATGCCTTATTCATTGGATATTAAATCATGTGCAAATTCTCATCATATGTGTATATAATGAAGTTCATAATTGACATAGGGTATTTGCTACTTGTGTTTAATTAAAGGTTTGGTTGAAATGAATCGTGCATGGATGTATGGTAGTCGTGAGACCTGTGAATTCGTGGATGGGTCTTTGAATCCTACAATGCTACATTAACTAACCGGGATGCAAAGGGAACCAATGGATTTTACTATCCTTGTGTCGATTGTTGTAATGTGAGTAAGGTTAGAAGCATTGAGTCGCTTAGAGAGCATATTTTTCGTCGTGGATTTAGGCTTGATAACCAGTTATGGGTTTGGCATGGTGAGCATACCTTTGGAGGCGACGATTCAGTCGTGTCTTTCGTTCCATCGTCCTTGCTTCCGATACCTTGGAGGTCTACGATAGGCCCCATATGCTGGAGGCAGAAGTTGATATCCTTAGACGGATCCCATTGGTCCGTCTGCTTCATCAAAAACTGATACATCAACCTAGCTTTGATCCTTGCTGTCGTCTCAGCTTCGACCAAGTTCAGATCTTTCTCTAGCGTAGCAATACTGTCCAGTAATGACTTAACCTCCTCATCCTGTTGATTCATCAGTGCCTTGGCAGTTTCAACTTCCGCCTTTGCATCAGCAGTGTTCTGTTCCTGAACCTTGACGGTGTCCTCCAAAGACGCCACCTTCTCTTTCCAACCTTTTTATCTCTTCGTCTTTCTTCCATAGCAATTCCTCAGACTGTTCCAGCTTTTTGGTTAATTCTTGATGGCCATTTAACATCCCATCCATTCCCTTCTTGACCACCAAGAAATTTTGCGTTGCCTAGGGTAACGCATCAATAATATCTAAAGTTAAAACCAATGTTGTCACAAACAAGGAACATTAAGGAAATTATCTAAGACATATGACAAATACCTGGATCATCATCTCTGTTCGTTCCATCAGGATGTAAGGTAAAGATCTATTCTTGAAGCGACGCTCAGTCGCAGGAAAGAGTAATCCCTCAGCGTCAGGCCAGATGTTTGTGTCGGGGTCCAAGAAGTTTTTAGGCACGACCACCGTATGCGACAGAGTTGACGGTTCTTTGAAAGAAGTGGATACCTTCGTTACTTTGCTTGGATGAATGGCAGGTTTGTCGATTTTAGATCGGATGGTAACCTTGACACCCCCATGGTGGGTTGACGATGCAGGAGACAGAATGGGTATTTCTTTTTCCTTCCCTTTTCTCTGCGTCGGACCTCTTTCTTTTGCCAGAATGGCCGACATTGTGGCCTGTTCCATAGAACCTCTCTAGCGCGACTGACTGGATCCAGCTGCGAAAAGGAATTACATCGTTAGAATAAGACGGTGTAGTGTGACGATACGTCATGACGAGACGATTATACCCGAGGCCATTGATGAACAACTTCCTTGGTCCATAACGACGATTTTTTTGAAACTACGTTTGTGGATGTCTACCAAGATGAATGCGTCGATTTTACTGCTGGAGTTCTTACAAAAGTCCAAAAGATCAGTTTCAATACCTGCAAATACAAAGGTGTAAGCACCGAGTTAACGACGCAAGATTCAAAGAAACGACAAGGGTAAAATAGACAGACCTCCAGAATTCCATCCTTCTATGAGGAAATCTCCCAATCCACCTAGTGACGCCTTCTCTACGAAAACGTATCGACTCTTCCAGCCCTTATCGTTTACGTTAGTCCCGTCTACAAGCATTGTCATGCCAGGTCTGACATTCAAGGACAGCCTATTGTTCTTCACTTTGACGATATAGCTATACATCAAATCTTCAAGAGAGATCGGGTCATCCCATGACGCAGTGACCCTCTCAATCACGCTTAGCACCCTCCAAACTTGGGGCATTAACTGTCACGGACTAACATCATAAATCCTTAGCAAATCTCTCACCAGAGGAGAGAAAGGCAGCCTAAACCCTATCTTAAAGGGGAATTCAAACAAGACGATCCAGTTTTTGGGGCAATGTTTAGGGCGTTCGTCTTCGCCTATTGCCCTAATTATGGTGTCGTTAGGAAGGCCATCAGTTTATAGAAATTTCCCCAATTCTCTCTCAGTAATTGAGGATTTGACATTCGAGGGTTTGTCGTCTTCAATTATAATCGGTTCAGTTTCGTTTGTTTCTTGCATAAATTTTTCCTTATCGTTTACCGGAATAGTAACAGCCCTAGCACTACGACGACGAGGAGCCATAACTATTGGAAAAGAAAGGAAGATTGACAAGGAAACGGTCGAAAAATTACTTGGTGCACCGGAATTCTTCGGCGAACCTCTTGAGACTATAAGCTAGCTCTAGAGTTTTCGAATTATGTAGATTGCGTGCGAGGGTAGAAAGAGAAAGTGGAATAATGTTGCCTTTATAGAGGCGTGTTGTACAATGTCATGATTGCATCATATCTCGAACGGATAGATAAATTACACATTAATTGCTATCTTTTCGGCTGTTTTGAAAATTTAATCTCCAGTTTCTTGAGCAATCTTTTGATGATAACTGATAAGTTTTTTTTTTTAATGTTTCAACAGAGTTTAATTGCCTCATGGGTCTGCTGACATCCCCACTTGACAATTGGGGGTAAATTGTTATGCTCGATTTTTCTGCAAGTTTAGTTGGGACTTATGAGGGCGATTTGTCTAGACTAAGCGACTAAGCGGGATGTCCATAATGAGCTCATAAGTAGCGGCCTATAAGTGATGAAGACCAAGTCAAAGGGAGAGGATATGCGTACAACGGTATCAAAGTTCAAACGAGTCAAAAGAGTTGTTATTGTGACGTGCGCATGATTCCTGCCTTATATTGTGGAACAACTTCGGTGTGAGGTCAAAGAGTATAAATATGGAAGTCATCACAAAGGAGAAGATATACATTCACTTGAGATTAAACACCGAGAGCAACTGCAAACACATTGTTATTCTTCATTACTTTACTCAGATTACACTTTCATTATTGAGATAGATACATTGATTGTTCTTAGCCTTAGATCTGTATTGACTGTCATATTTCATTGACGATAGTTGCATTAGTGGATTGGTGGACTCATAGCTACCCGCGGTTTATTACCCATCTTCATTGGGGTTTTTCCGTGTCAAAACCTGTCTGTGTTCTCCCTTGGTTCCCCCTATTGCTAATTCGTCATATAATTTAATTGTCGTCGTCCCTTAAACCATAATTTACCTAAGGGCAGATTTTTCACCTAAACAATGACCATACCCCGACATTATTTAGGCACTGCCCAAGGGCTTGCCGCTATTGCTGACTTTTGCTGCAGGCGGAAGTCTTCAACCATATGCTGTAGAGCATGCTTCAAAGTCCAACACTGTGATGTCATATGCCCCTTTCCTTGATGGTACATGCAGTAGGCATTAGGATTCCATTTACGGGATATTTTCTCAGGAGCAGGGTCTGGAGTAGGGCCAAGAGGCTGAAGTGCTCCTTTTGCATGGAGCCTAGTGAAGGCTTCTTCTAGAGTCATGCCCAATATAATGAATGTTCTTTGAGGCCCTTGATAACCTCTCTTTTCAGTAGTTAGGGCACTGACGTCGTTGCTTTTAGAGCTAGAAGGGTTGTTATTACTCTTCTTGACAGAGTTGTTGTTGTTGGAACCCTTATTCTTGTTGGCTTGTACCTCTTCTTCAATCAGCAGGCCTACCTTATTGAGCTTCGTGAAAGACTCTATGGGTTGGAATTTAATATGATCCCCATACTTGGGCTGCAGGTTACGGATCACCAGTCGGACTTGATCCTCTTGATATGGCATGTTAGTCATTTGTGCAGCTTTTTCCCTCCATCTGTTAAGGAAGGTGACGAAATCTTCGTTGGATTTGTGTTTAGTTAACTCCAACTCACGAAGGCCAATGGGAAGCTGAGTATTGTATATGTATTATTTGTGGAACTCTTCTCAAATATAGTCCCAGTCATTCAGTTTGGTCTTATACAATGACATGAACCACTTGGATGGATGTGCATCTAAGGTCAAGGGAAAGACACAAGCAAACAGGTCCTTGCTCATGCCCTTGAGAGCCATATAGATGGAGAAAGCTCTCAAATGATCATTTGGGTCTTCGACCCGCTTGAATTTTGGGAGGTCACCCAATGCTACCTTTTTAGGGAATTTTTTCTCTCAGCTCAGGATCAATAATGTCATGGCCATGAGCCTGACTCTCGAGTGCAGGAATTGACTGGATCAATTATTGCTCGAGTTTTTCGAACCTCAAATTTGTCTCAGACTTGACAGGAGGTGGTCGTGGTGGAGTGTCATCATGCTCTTCTTCCTCAATTATCAGCTTTTCTCTCAGCGCTTTGATCTCTTTGTCTTATCCCTCAAGACGAGAGTTCATCAGTTGAAGCTGAGCCATGATTGCATTGAGTTGTTCAGAAGTGTCTCCCATCTCGGATGATGATTCAGATGTTTCGAAAGACGCGTCTGAAAAGATGAGAACTCGTTTGACGAGTCTAGGAGTAGGTTGGCCTTGTATCCTCTCTGTCGGGCGTTCCCAAGTTATAATCTCACGACCTTTCCTGAACAGAAATCGAATGGACCTCGTAAATTTTAAGAAATAATGCTTTCGAAATCAGAAATGGAAATGAGGGATGGAGAAATGAAAATGGAGATGAGAAATAAGGATGAAAGTGGAAATGGGAATGAAATATGATTAGAAATGGGTATGATTATGGTTATGACGGCGACATGGGCCTAACTATATGCATATGCAGATGTGGACTAGACTGGACTGGACTAGACTGGACTAGACTTTGAACTTGCAAACAGACTAGACTCAAAAGGATTGCCTATGTGGACTTAGGGAATGCTAGCTTCGCTAGACTTAGGGGTGATTGGCTTCGCCAAACTCGATGATATTGGGGTTTGATAGATCAATGATGGACTAGCTTCGCTAGACTCAAAGGTTTTGGGCCATCATGGACTTAGGGGAGACTAGCTTCGCTAGGTCTAAAGGGTGACATTATGGTCTTAAAGGGTGACTAGCTTCGCTAGGTTAAAGGGTGTCGTTATGGTCATAAGGAAGACTAGCGTCACTAGGTCAAAGGGCGCCGTTATGGTCTTAAGGATGACTAGCTTCGCTAGGTTAAAGGGTGTCGTTATGGTCTTAAGGATGACTAGCTTCGTTAGGTCAAACGGTGTCGTTATGGTCTTAAGGATGACTAGCTTCGCTAGGTCAAAGGGTGCCGTTATGGTCTTAACGATTACTAGCTTCACTAGACTTAATGGTTTGGACTTCGTCCTATACGGGTTTGGAAATAGACTGGATTAGACATAGGAAACGAGCTCGACCTTATATGGACTTAATTTTTGGACTTAGTCCTATATTGGTTTGAAGTTAGACTTGGAAATGCACATAGGATTGACATTGAAAATGGACTAGGATTGGACTTAGAATGGAATAGACTGGGATTAAACTTAGACTGGGCATGACATAGATTAGGGTTCACATAAAGATGCAAATGGGCCTAAATTGACTTGAACTAGACTTATATGGGCCTAAGATGGACTCCAATGCTAGCGGGCCTAATATGAATGCATGGACTCAAGTTTAGATGGACCTAATATGAATGCAAAATGGACTCTAATGCATATGAGCCTAGAATGAATGCAAGTGAATTGGATTTGGTTGATTGGATTGAATTGGTGAAGGTGTTTGGAATGGGGTTAGAATTATTGAAATTCGTTTTTGAAAGGCAGCCCTTGTTTTGATCTTTTGTTAGGAATAGATGAGGGATTGAAAATATTTTTGTAAATGTCGTCTATGATGATGATTAGTAAATGTTTTTTGAAAAAAAAGAGTAGAATAGAATATGGTGTAAGATTGATTTTGAAAAAAAAAATGTAAGTTTTTGAAATTGATTGAATATGGTAAGGTAAGGATTGATAGGGAAGATTAGTTGAACAGCAGGGAGAAGGTAGACATGCATGACAATTCTAACTCTACCATGACCGTTTTTCTAGATGTACTTTTTTGACATACTCGACCTTGCATGAAAAGACCGACCTTTTTTTTGTTTGAATTAGGTGAGAACCCTAAAATGACCATGTTTTTTTGTACGCGAATGCAAACGAACCGAACATAGGATCGACCACCACGACGACTAAATCGACGAAAAGCATGTGATGCACTCACTGCGTGCAACGCAACATTGCTGTGTGCGGCACATAGAGGTGCGTCTGGCGCGGGAGTGGTGCGCCAGGCGCAACTTAATGCGCTTGGCGAACTACTCCCCGACATGTTTTTCCCATGGACCAGGGATTTGCCAGGTGAACTTTTGGCCAATTGACGATCTTTTTATTTGCTATTTAGATGCAATTTTAGGTACGACGCCATGCATAATGATGACAATTTGACAGGTTAATAACATGCAAAATTGCAATCACAGGTAAATGTCATATAACATAGATGCAAAAGTTCCAACCTAAAGTCCAGTTCTATGTTTGAAACTATAGTCAGGTTTAGGTTCAGTCTGAAAAAGTCCATGACTAAGAGATTGATCCCACGCTTCGTACCCATGCTTAAAGAGGTGGCCACATGTAAGACGCACTCCGGTTCTCAAGTCAGGAACAAGAGAACATGGTTGGGTAGGTTAGCTTATAACTTAGATCCAACACTATCGCTCAGGAAGCTTTTTGGAAGGACAAAGCGTAAACCCCCCGGGGGTGACCTCACACATAGAACATGTGCTAATGAGGCAAGGTAGATTGTCCTTGTGGTGGCTGAACAATTGTCATGCATATGCACAACAGTATATTATTCAAAGGCATAAAAAGAGAATGAATCGTATTTAACAAGTTTCACCCACTCATTTAAAAAAAATAATTTTTTTAAAATCCTCCCCAGTGAATTCGCCAAATTGTAGGCATGTTTTTATTTCGCCTACGCGGTGTGAGCGCGTATTTGACTACCCCATTGTTAAGGTTTTATTGAAAATGTTTTCGAAGTCGCCAACAAGTCTTTAAAGGAAGACTTATAAACCTAATTGGATATTGGGAAATCGTAGCGATAAATTAGGGACTTTATCCAATGTAGATTTCCCCGTCCTGACTCCATAGATGGTCAAAATGAACCAAAGATTGAGTTCGGGGGTGAGGGTACAACACAGTCAGGAACCATGTTGCCCATTCCTGGCCTCTACTAAATATCGATACACAACAAATTTTATGCCAAAGAATAATCATATAATATTTTTTACACCCTAAAAATATTTAGTCTAGGTTGGTTCAGGAAACACATAAAAGACTAATTTTTAGCGGCAAGTTATTATGCAATCAATATTACAATGTACCTAGCAGGTTGGCCAAATTATCTGAATTAGTTAGAAAATTTCTTTAGGACTTGTTTAGCAATAATAAAATGTGGGTGATAAAAAGCATGCAGGACAATCATAACAATATGAATATTATATACAAAAATAATAGTAAAAGGGATTAGAATATACAATAATCACGATTATCAATTAAATATCTACATCATGACAAGAAACTTTTAGTAACTTCCAGGCAATAAATATAATTGAATTATTCAATGATCCTCAAGAATTATACCTATGCGGCTTAGGTCAACGAGCGTAACGATCTTCAGGTGGAGCAATCGTGGAACCAAGAACACAGTATGATCAGGAACTGGAAAAGGAATCGACATTATGAAAGTATTTGAGTGTATGGATGTTCGTAATTTAATTCGCAAGTATTCGGGAGTTTTTTTGTTCGTGAAATAGTAATTGAAAAAGACGTCCGTGATTCGGGAAATCACATGTATTTATAGGCAACAAGAATCTGCGCTTCACATCGGCGCGCCTGACACAGTTCGGTCAATGTGCTGGATGCACGTGGCGCGCTAGGTGCACCTCCTGCGTCCAGCTCATTTGTCAGTATTTTTCATTAAACGCGTTTTTTTAAAGATATTATTTTATCCTTAAAATCCGGTGATTGAATTTTTTGGAATAAAAATCTGATTTGCATTTATTAAAATATTTATTATAAATAATAAAAATATTTATTAAATATAATAAATAAGTAATTGGGCTTTTAAAATATTTTCAATGGACTCAAAATAATTTATGGGCTTAAAATACAATCAATTATCATGAATAATTAATTGGGCTTTAGAATAATATTTCAAAACACAATTTAAATTGATTTTGGGTTGGCTCTTCGGATTGCTCTTCCGTTGGATTGCGCCAACTAATACCGCGGTATGTTTTATGATTGGACCCTTAAATGGGGGGACACGATTATGTGTCTACACATGTTTGGATCAACATTCAGTCAGTGAACAAACTATTTCTGGATCAATTTCAAACATCTCTTCAACACTATATGCAAACACATCCTGAAACTCCTTGAGTAAGATTATCAAAGTTCCCCGCAACTCAGGGAAAAGAGAAGATCCAATCTTCAGGGTCCTTTCTGGACTAGCATCATCTAAACATATGTCTTCTGGGACCTCAACAGGCTCTGGAGGCTCAAGTGCCAAACCCATGATGACCATAACTTCTTCAGACGAGCGGGGCTCTTCCTTTACTGGCACATACTTCCTCTTCTTACTGGGGAGAGTTTCAGCTGCCCTCCTTGAGGGAGTGACTCGCGTCCGAGAATTTTAAATTTTCTTTCTCACCGAGGTTTGCGTCATTATGATCTCGGCCGCTCTCCCTTCACAAGCTGACCTTCTTCGGTTCTTCTCTTTGGCCTTCCAAGATGATGGTTTTAGAGTAGTTAAATAATATTCAATGGCGCCTCTTTGGTCTCCATAAAGCGTCCCTATCTGCCCTCTGTCACATTCAAACTTGATGAGCATAAGATGAGTAATAATGATTACTTTAGCATAATTTAGGGTTGGTCGTCCAGGAATAACATTATAGGCCGTTAAATCTCTGACGACTAAGAACTTAATGAACGAAGTTCGCGAGACATCCTTTTCTCCTACCCGGACCGGCAAAGTTACCGTCCCCATAGGATGAATATTAACTCCTCCCCCAAACCCAATGATTGGGTGATGAACTGGGACCAAGTTTTTGTCGTCAAACTTAGACCTCGACAAACAATCTGCACTGATGATGTCCGTCGAACTTCCAGTGTCAATCAAAATCCTTCTCACCCTTAGTTTTACTATCTTCATTTCCACAACTAGAGGATCTTCATGAGGGGTCTTCAACTTCCCCCGGTCTTGCTCACTGACCACCACCTTTGGGAAGGGCTCGGCCTTTGTCTGGTCAGTTATTATAATTTGGCCGAGCTTCCGGATATAGTTTTTGTGCTCTCGATTGGTAGGTCCACCAGCTGCAAACCTACCTCAAATGACCAGGACAACATCTTCGTCTGCGCTTTAACTATTCTTCTTTTTGCTTTGACGATCATATTTCCTGTGAAACTTCCTTCCCCCTCGGGGTAAATACGAGTTCATCTTTCCTTACCGAGCCAAATCGTCCAGGGCCCTCTTAATATACTTACACTCGTTGGTTTCATGCCCACAGTCCTTGTGGAAATGACAATACTTGCTCCGATTCCTATTTCTATAAGGAGTCTTCATCTCAGCTAGGGCCTTGAGCTCATATTTATCTTTTGTCTCCATAAGAATAGAATACTAATCCTTGTTGAATTCTTTTGGGTCGGCTGAAGATTTTGATTCTTTTCTCTTTCATCGTTTGGACAAGGTGGTTGTGGAGGTCACTACCCAAGTCTCAGCCTTTTTCGGGTTCTTTTTTACCGAAGCCACTTCCTCAGGCTTCTTGGACTCAGGGTGTTTAGCCTCAGCATAGACTTTTATAGCATGTATGAATGCTTCAGCCTCCTTTAAGGCCTCTGAAAGGTTGGTGATCTTCTTCTTAACGAGATCCAAGTTCCCCGCAACTCAGGGAAAAGAGAAGATCCAATCTTCATGGTCCTTTCTGGACGAGCGTCATCTAAACATATGTCTTATGGGACCTCAATAGGCTCTGGAGGCTCAAGTGCCCATCCCATGATGGCCATAAGTTCTTCAGACGAGCGGGGCTCTTCCTTTACTGGCACATACTTCCTCTTCTTACTGGGGAGAGTTTCAGCCGCCCTCCTTGGGGAGCGACCTGCGTCTGAGAATTTTCAATTGTCTTTCCCACCGAGGCTGTTTGTGTCATTATGATCTCGGCCGCTCTCCCTTCACAAGCAGCCTTCTTCTGGTCCTTCTCTTTGGCCTTCCAAGGTGATGGTTTTAGAGTAGTTAAATAATATTCTCTGGCTGCCTGCTGGTCTCCATAAAGCGTCCATATCTGCCCTCCGTCACATTCAAACTTGATGAGCATAAGATGAGTAATAATGATTGCTTTAGCATGATTTAGGGTTGGTCGTCCAGGAATAACATTATAGACCGTTAAATCTCTGACGACTAAGAACTTAATGAACGAAGTTCGCGAGACATCCTTTTCTCCTACCCGGAACGGCAAAGTTACCGTCCCCATAGGATGAATAACTCCTCCCCCAAACCCAATGATTGGGTGATGAACTGGGACCAAGTTTCTGTCTTCAAACTTCAACCTCGACAAACAATATGCACTGATGATGTATGTCGAACTTCCAGTGTCAATCCAAATCCTTCTCACCCTTAGTTTTGCTATCTTCATTTCCACAACTAGAGGATCATCATGAGGGGTCTTCAACATCCCCCGGTCTTGCTCACTGACCACCACCTTTGGGAAGGGCTCGGTCTTTGTCTGGTCAGTTATTAGAATTTGGCCGAGCTTCCGGAGATAGTTTTTGTGCTCTCGATTGGTAGGTCCACCAGCTGCAAACCCACCTCAAATGACCAGGACAACATCTTCGTTTGTGCTTTAACTATTCTTCTTATTTCTTTGGCGATCATCTTTTCTTTGAAACTTCCATCCCCCTCGGGGTAAATACGAGTTCATCATTCCTTGCCGAGCCAAATCCTCCAGGGTCCTCTTAATATACTTACACTCGTTGGTTTCATGCCCACAGTCCTTGTGGAAATGACAATACTTGCTCCGATCCCTATTTCTATAAGGAGTCTTCATCTCAGCTAGGGCCTTGAGCTCATATTGATAATTTATCTCCATAAGAATAAAATACTGATCCTTGTTGATTCTATTGGGTCGGCTGAAGCTTCTGATTCTTTATCTTTCATCGTTTGGACAATGTGGTTGTGGAGGTCACTACCCACGTCTCAGCCTTTCTCGGGTTCTTTTTTACCGAAGTCACTTCCTTAGGCTTCTTGGACTCAGGGTGTTTAGCCTCAGCATAGACTTTTGTAGCATGCATGAATGCTTCAGCCTCCTTTAAGGCCTCTGAAAGGTTTGTGATCTTCTTCTTGAGGAGATCAAACTTAAAACTTCCTAGCAGTAGCCCTCTGATAAAAGGATCAAAGGCCACTCCAACATTAAGGTCTTGGATCTGCAAAGCCTCTAGATTGAACCTCTTAACAAATCTTCGAAGAGCCTCCTTTGGACCCTGAATGACTTTCCCCAAATGCATGCTAGTCTTCTGTTCTTGCTGATTTGCTACAAAATGGCTTGTGAATAAGTAATTGAGTTTAGTGAAGTTATTAACTGAGTTAGGAGGGAGACTATTAAACCATTTCTGAGCTACTCCCTTCAGAGTAGTTGAAATGTTCTTGCACCAAGTAGCATCATCTACAGCCTGAACATACATTTGGTGCTTGTAGGCCGAAAGATGATCATCAGGATTAGTCGTTCCATCAAACGGCTCAATTGTAGGGAGTCTAACCTTTGGGAAAGGGGGAGCCTCCATTATCCATGCCGAGAAAGAGTTGGCCAATTGATACAGAGAGATTCCAGCTGCCCTTCGATCGGTATGAACTCCTTACGGTACTCCTTCAACACAGGGTTAGATGAGGTATTTGTTGGGGCTGCACGTCTATAGACCATCGGCTGAATCATTGTTTTCTCCTGACGTGGACGAAGAAGAGAAGGACCCAGACTTCTTCCTTCTATCCGGGAGTATATCTTCAAAGGTGGATCTTTCAAATACGGAGTAGACCCTATGGCCGATCGCTGTAAAGCAGTAGCTTTTTGTGCTTCCAAATAATCCCGAGCATCTATTTCCATCTGATACCCATGCGGTCGCCTATCATCCTGAGATCTTCCCACCAAGTTCCAATCTAACCTTCTTCACTATTCACTACACACAAGCTGCTTCTCTTTGGCTGCCCTTCTAGAATCTTCTAGACGAGTAGGTCGACTTGGACCGGGATGATTCTCCTGAGAACGTCCTTTGGGAAGAGTAGGATTGGGAACAGTCGGCTCTGAATTTACTAGAATAAACAGCATATTGTTCTTGATCTATTCCTGGATGACTGCTGACATCTTTGTTTCAAAGTCATTCAGCATATGATCCAGATGAGCAGCAGTTACCGGACGTTCAAAATTATATTCGAGGATAGGCTCTCAACGAACATCAGGAGCATTGGACGGGGGTCCATCTCGGCCTCGGGGTTGATGACCATCATCCACTGTATCTTCTACCACAACTTGATAACTGCGATTTCGATCGAGCTATGTTGGATGAGTGACAATCAGTCATCGTTGCGTCTCCCCACAGACGACGCCAAATGCTATGTGCACTTGAGAGTCAAGCTGCTTTTTCTTCTTTCAATACGTTCCTGGAGAGACTTGTGCTAGCGATGGCTTCACTCCTCGCTCCGAACCTCCAGCAAAGGAAACCAACCCAGGAGGTTTGGGTGGTGGTTTCCCCTCCGAAACTTAAGTCAGTTTAGGTAAAGAATCAAGTTTAGAGATAGTGAGAGAACGACAGTATATTTTAATAGAGTAATGGCACAGTTTAGGTAAGGAATCAGGTTTAGAGATAGAGAGAGAAAGAGAGTATATTTTAATAGAGTAATGGCACAGTATTTAATGATCTACCTTTTACCTGATTTTGAGGGGACTATTTATAGTGTTTGGAATCTGAGAGCTGCCATTTGATGTCACCCTAGAATGGGGGAATTTGATTGGCTGAGCAATCAAAATTCGAAACGTGGCAGTCAATTATTGGAAGTGGCATATCAGCCAATCATATGCAGCCGTTTTTTGGGGTTTGGGCTTGATTATGCCTTCATTCCATAAATGGGCTTAAAATATCAGAAAGAATGATCCCTTTCAAAAAGGTCAATTTCCCTCCATTTGCAATGAGACATGAAGGCCTCTTATTGGTCCACGTGTCCGCTCATCAGCCTTTCATTTTTAGGTTACAACATAACCTAGTCCAAGTCCATTAGCATTCATCCTAAGCCCATTTAAACATGAGTCCGTGCAATCATATTAGGCCCACTAGTATTAGAGTCCATCTTTGGCCCATATAAGTCTAGTTGATGTAGAAATCTAGGCCCATTTGCATCAATATGTTAATCCCATTCTATGTGAAGCCCACGTAGGCACAATCTAAGTCTAGTCGCATTCCATTCCAAACTAAGTATAATCCTAGTGCATTCCAAAGTCAAGCCCATGTCCACAATTAAGTCCATAAAGGTCTAATTCAACCCTAAGTCTAGTTTGCATCTCCATGTAAGCCTTAGTGTAGTCCAATCCTAAGATTAAGTCCACACAGGGGCATTTCAAATCCTAGTAAATCCCAAATTCAAACCAATACATGATACGCTCAAGTTATACGATGTTCTTGTGGTATTTTAGGTGCACATTGCTAAGGGATTTGTTCGTAATTCTTAAGGTTTGCATATAAATCATCCTTAGCGGAAGTTCGGAGTTTCGCGATATAAGTTGTGTTAATGTCATGCATTTCCGAGCTTCCAAGGTGAAATGCATTTGAGCCGAGCATCACAAGCCACAAGCTCGCCAAGCCAAGCCCAAGCATCACCGCAAGTATCAAACTCCACCGCAAGTCCAAGCCTCGCCCATCTAGCAGCACACGCAAGCATGCCCAGCACCACGTCTGCCCAGCACGCTCATCGCCCAGCTCGCACAGCCCAGCGCTCACTGCCCAGCACCCATCGCACAGCGCTCGCGACTCGCGAGGACTGTCGCACCTCGCGACGCCCTGCCCTCGCGACTCGCGAGGCCTGTCGCGACTCGTGACCTGCTTGTCTTGCCAATGCCCAGCCATTTTGTGCGGTTTGGCAGTGCGATCTTCGTGACTCGCGATCAGTGTCGCGACTCGCGACGCTTAAGACGGCTTGGGGCCACGATTTTGTGCGGGGTTTAAAAGCATCCCAAAACCTAACTTTTGGGGGAGACGAAGAGAAGTACGAAGAGGAGAGCTGAAATGTAGACCTTGGAGTGGCAAGCTTGAGGGGAGAGAGAGGATACTCCTCTCCTCATCCTTCCTTCTTCATGATTCTCTTTTCATCTTTCCTTCTTCGTTCCTCTTTGTTCTTCATTTCTTAGTCTTTGTTTTTCATTTCCTAGTTTTAGTTTTCATTTCTTAGTTTAGTTTTTGTAGATTTCAACTATGGGATTGGTTTTTGCTATCGGATTGTAGCTTGAACTGTTCTTGGATCGATTAATATGAAGCTTCAACCGTTATTGTGAGATCTTTCCTCTCTTTCTCTTTTCCTTGATTATGGTTCAATTTCTATGATTGTGATTTATGATTGTTGCATAATTATGCTAGGAACGTTACTAGTTTGATTGTGTAATTAATCTAATGCTAGATTTAAGAATAGAATCGGATTGTTTTATTGTTTTATCAATTTGTAGCAAACTAGGGAGTAACTTAGACGCTGATCGTCTTGGTTATTTCTTACGGAAATTGAATCAATTGTTGAATGTTTATCGCGTGTATGACATTAGCAGGTCTATTGGTTCTCTGTGTTTATTGCTGCTATTGGATTGAACTTAGACGCAGATCGGACTAGGTTATCCTTTAGTTAGGGTTTTATAGTCACGCTGATCGTGCTATTCAACTAAGAATAAGGAGAACGCGAGATTAATTCTCAACAATAGATAATTATGGAAATAATTAGAGTGGAGGTTCAAGGATCGATAATGAATTGAAGTGGATGTTAATCGGATTCAAGATCTTTCCATAATTGATTTCTCATTTTATTTACTTGCTAGTTAGTTGTAGTTTGTTTATAATCTACTTGAAACCCCCCTTTGTAATTAGGTTTCTCGGCCCTTAGCTTAATCTAGGTTTCGAATCACGCTGAGTACTAAACTCGTCCCTGTTTCCCTGTGGATACGACCCCTACTTCCACTATACTACCTTAGTGTAGAAGAGAGTAGGAGAAATTTTATCTTTGGGCCGGGTGCGGTGCACACAACGACACATCCGCGCCCGCACCAAATTTTGGCGCCGTTGCCGGGGAAACGGTGTTACTTGTTTGTATTTAGCGTGATTTTTGGATGGTATTGCTTGTGCTCTTTGTTTTTGGTTGGCCACTCTCTTGGGAATGGTTGATTGAAGCTTTTGACGGTTCATTGTTTGGTTATTGTCTAGCTTTAAAGATTGATATTAATGGTCATGACTCGGATTAGCTAGGAGTACTACTAGTTGATGTTTGTTGTTGACTTAATGCTAGGTTTTGGATATAATCTGATGTTATATGCTCAACCATGATGTAGTAAGCTAGGTACTAACGACGCATTGCAAGAGTTCTTGTCAATCAGTTTTGCAGGTACTTGAAGTGGAGATTGACATGGAACCACCATTGTCACACATGGAGCACAATCCCACTGATTAAGCTTAAGGTACTAAGTCGAGCTCAGGACTTTAAACAACAGCGCTTCTCGGGAGGCAACCCGAGACCCTTCTTATTTTCTTTCTTTTCCTTTATTTCTTATCAAATTTCCACCACCACAACAAATTTTCTTTCACCCACCGCCCACACACTCAAAAGAACCACAACAAATCTTAATCCACTTTGAGCCCAAGTCCACAAAAGAAAACCCGTTGGGAGGAGTTCAATAGCTAGGAGTTGGTAACACTAGAGGAGTGAGATTGTTGTATCTTTTCGATCTCTTGAGCTAGGTGTCAATCTCAAAAATTTAAAACTTTTGAATTTGCCATTTGTTTGAGTGATTTGAGGGAGAGGGTTGTGAGTTGATTTCGGAGATTTGAGTTGGTGTTGTTAAGAAATTTGAGTTTGACGGATTGTTTGGTCATGAGTCTTGAGCATTCGATCTTCGATTTGCTCGATTTTCTATTCCCCCCCCATTTTCAGTTTCCTTTTTCTTCTCATTGTCGTCACATTGAGGACAATGTGTAGTTTAAGTAGGGGGGAGGGTATTCTCATTCTCATGTATCTATGTTGTATTTATGTTGTATTTATTTCAATTTGAAAAAAAAAATGAAAAAAAAGTGATGGAATGAAACCCGCTGAGTTGAAAACCCGCAAGGGCGGGCGACTCGGGCAAAAATTGGGGGCCCGGATAGGTTGAAAACCCGAAAGGGAAACCTATGCAAAAAAGTGGCTTATATTGAGCGGGTAAGATGGTGAGGTGCAACCAAAAAGAAATGTGTGAATCTAGGATGAAAACCCGAAAGGGCTCCTAGGCAAAATGAGAGATGAAAGAGAGAATTTTGAAAACTCATTTGCCGGAGTTGGTGTCATAAGGTGGGAAGCGTCTTCGGGTTGGGTTAGTGAATTCATCCTTTGTTTTGTGAAGATCTATTTATTTTGGCCTTCACATTCTTTTGGTTGATTGTTTGTTTTTGGGAGTAAGCATGGAATTTATCCCTTTTTGTCTTTGTTCCATGGCTTGCTATTTTAAGTTAGTTGTTGTAGTAGTAGGTCATCTTTTGAGGTTTGGGAGAGCTGATAGTTCAGTGTGTCGTGAGCTGGCATTTTGATTCTTGTTGGTGTTGTTGGTTAAACATGTTGGCGTTGCTGGTTATTATTGTTGTCGCGTCTTTGTATATTTCAGGTGAGCTTGAATCTAAGTGTGGGGGAATCATCATCCCTTACGTTTAGGTTTTGAGCGTATTTTGTTAAGATGTGATGATGATGATGTAGTTGATGGGGAGTGTAGGTTGGTGTCGATAGCTTGGGCGATGATTTAATTGGTATTTCTCATTTTTGAGTTTACTCGAGGTCGAGTAAAGTTCAAGTGTGGGGGTATTTGATACGCTCAAGTTATACGATGTTCTTGTGGTATTTTAGGTGCACATTGCTAAGGGATTTGTTCGTAATTGTTAAGGTTTGCATATAAATCATCCTTAGCGGAAGTTCGGAGTTTCGCGATATAAGTTGTGTTAATGTCATGCATTTCCGAGCTTCCAAGGTGAAATGCATTTGAGCCGAGCATCACAAGCCACAAGCTCGCCAAGCCAAGCCCAAGCATCACCGCAAGCATCAAACTCCACCGCAAGCCCAAGCCTCGCCCATCTAGCAGCACACGCAAGCATGCCCAGCACCACGTCTGCCCAGCACGCTCATCGCCCAGCTCGCACAGCCCAGCGCTCACTGCCCAGCACCCATCGCACAGCGCTCGCGACTCGCGAGGACTGTCGCACCTCGCGACGCCCTGCCCTCGCGACTCGCGAGGCCTGTCGCGACTCGCGACCTGCTTGTCTTGCCAATGCCCAGCCATTTTGTGCGGTTTGGCAGTGCGATCTTCGCGACTCGCGATCAGTGTCGCGACTCGCGACGCTTAAGACGGCTTGGGGCCACGATTTTGTGCGGGGTTTAAAAGCATCCCAAAACCTAACTTTTGGGGGAGACGAAGAGAAGTACGAACAGGAGAGCTGAAATGTAAACCTTGGAGTGGCAAGCTTGAGGGGAGAGAGAGGATACTCCTCTCCTCATCCTTCCTTCTTCATGATTCTCTTTTCATCTTTCCTTCTTCGTTCCTCTTTGTTCTTCATTTCTTAGTCTTTGTTTTTCATTTCCTAGTTTTAGTTTTCATTTCTTAGTTTAGTTTTTGTAGATTTCAACTATGGGATTGGTTTTTGCTATCGGATTGTAGCTTCGAATCGTTCTTGGATCGATTAATATGAAGCTTCAACCGTTATTGTGAGATCTTTCCTCTCTTTCTCTTTTCCTTGATTATGGTTCAATTTCTATGATTGTGATTTATGATTGTTGCATAATTATGCTAGGAACGTTACTAGTTTGATTGTGTAATTAATCTAATGCTAGATTTAAGAATAGAATCGGATTGTTTTATTCTTTTATCAATTTGTAGCAAACTAGGGAGTAACTTAGACGCTGATCGTCTTGGTTATTTCTTAGGGAAATTGAATCAACTGTTGAATGTTTATCGCGTGTATGACATTAGCGAGTCTATTGGTTCTCTCGTGTTTATTGCTTGCTATTGGATTGAACTTAGACGCAGATCGGACTAGGTTATCCTTTAGTTAGGGTTTTATAGTCACGCTGATCGTGCTATTCAACTAAGAATAAGGAGAACGCGAGATTAATTCTCAACAATAGATAATTATGGAAATAATTAGAGTGGAGGTTCAAGGATCGATAATGAATTGAAGTGGATGTTAATCGGATTCAAGATCTTTCCATAATTGATTTCTCATTTTATTTACTTGCTAGTTAGTTGTAGTTTGTTTATAATCCACTTGAAACCCCCCTTTGTAATTAGGTTTCTCGGCCCTTAGCTTAATCTAGGTTTCGAATCACGCTGAGTACTAAACTCGTCCCTGTTTCCCTGTGGATACGACCCCTACTTCCACTATACTACCTTAGTGTAGAAGAGAGTAGGAGAAATTTTATCTTTGGGCCGGGTGCGGTGCACACAACGACACATCCGCGCCCGCACCAATACATGACGAAGTCCAAAGTCTAAAATCTCTCAACCCTTGAACCTAGCGAAGCTAGTCATCCTTAAGACCATAACGACAACCCTTTGAATTTAGCAAAACTACTCACCCTCAAGACTATAACGAAACCCTTTAAACCTAGCGAAGCTTGTCAGCCTTAAGACTATAACTCCATTCTTGAGTTTGGCCAGGCTACTTCTCCTTAAGACCATAACGGCACCATTTGAACCTTGCGAAGCTAGTAATCTCTAAGACTATAATGGCACCCTTTGAGTTTAGCAAAGCTACTCACCCTTAATCCATAACGGAAACCTATTTAAACCTATCAACGCTAGTCCACCCTAAGTTCATAATGTCCCAAATCCTCGAGTTTAAGCTACTCCTCCCTAAGTCCATAATGGTCCAGAATCCTGAAGTTTAGCGAAGCTAGTCATCCCTAAGACCATAATGGCCACATCCTCGTATAGCGAAGTTACTCTTCTCTAAGTCCATAATAACCCAAATCCTCCAATATAACGAAGCCACACATCCCTAAGTCCATAAAGGCAACCTTTTAAGTCTACGCTAGTATTCCTTACTACCAAAGCCCAGTGAGTGAGTCCAGTCTGCTTGCATAGTCCAGTCCATGTCTACGTATGTATATAGATAGGCTCATGTCTCCATCATGGCGAAGCACATACTACTTCAAAACCCATATCCATTTCAAATCCTCCATTTCAAAATAATTTCGCATTTTCATTTCTCATTTCCATTTCTCATGTCTATTTCTCATTTCGAAAATCTTTTCTTAAAACTTACAATTAAGTTCCATTTGATTTTTATTCAGGTTAAGTCGTGAGGTTACAACTTGAAAACGTCCAATAGAGAGGAAAAAAAGGTCAATTAACTCCCAGACTCGTCAAATGAACAATCACCTTTTCAGACGAGTCATCCGCAAGCTCTGTCTCATCAACCGAAATGGGAGATACCAATGAACAGCTCAGTGCCATCATGCTCAACTCCAACTGAAGAACTCTCATCTTGAGGAACAAGACAATGAACTAAGGATACTTAAGGAAAAGATGACAACTGAGGAAGAAGAACGTGACGAGACTTCTTCACCGCCACCTCGTTTTCAGTCCAAGACTGATTTGAGGTTTTAAAAACATGAGAAATTGATCCACTCAATTCTTGAGCTCGAACGTCAGGCTATTGGCCATGATATCATTGATCCTGAACTACAGGGAAAGCTTCTTAAAAAGGTAGCATTGGGTGACCTTCCAAAATTCAAGGGGGTCGAAGACCCAGACGATCATTTGATAGCCTTCTCCATCTCTATTGCTCTCAAAGGCATGAACAAGGACCTGTTTGCTTATGTCTTTCCTTTGACCTTGATGCACATCCATCCAAGTGATTTAGATCACTGAACAAAACTAGGCTGAACGACTGGGACTACATTAAAAAGTCGTTCCATAAGCAATATCGCTACAACACTCAACTTTATATCAGTCTTTGTGAGTTAGAATTAACCAAGAAAAACCACAATGAAGATTTTGTAACCTTCCTTAATAGGTGAAGGGAAAAGGCAGCACAATTGACTAACAAGCCATCTGAAGAAGACCAAGTCCAATTGGTGATCCATAACTTGCAATCTAAATACAGAGATCACATAAAATTCCAGCCTATAGAGTCTTTTACGAAGCTCTAAAAGGTTGGTCTACTAATATAGGAAGAAGTATAAGCCTCTAAAAATAAGGGCTACAACAACAATAACTTTATCAATAAGAGTAACAAGAACCCTTCTAGCTCGAAGAGAAACGAGGCTAATGCCTTAAATACAGAAAAGAGGGGTTATCAAAGGTCCCAAAGAATCTGCATTTCTTTTGGCATGTCTCCAGAAGAAGCCTTCACTAAGCTTAATCCAAATGGAGTAATCCATCCTCTTGGCCCTACTGCGGAGCCTAATCTTGAGAATAGGTTTAGAAAGCAAAATCCTAACTCCTACTACAAGTACCACCAAGGGAATGGGCATCTAACATCTTACATCATAGTGTTGGACCTTGAAGCACCCCTTATAGGACATGGTTGAAGATGGTAGACTGTAGACTTCTAGTTCCGCCTGCAGCAAAAGCCAACATCATTAGTAACCCCTTGGTCGGCGTCTCTATAGTGCAGGGGGCTTAATCATTTACCGCTAGTTTCCTAGGTTGAGTTCGACAGTCCCTCCCCTAACTCTTTTATTTCTTTCCATGTCGTGTCTACGTCATTTCGGACTTTATTTTTATCAGCCTTATGTTCTATTTATTTCTAATTAATAAAATCTCATTGCATTTTCGTTTATTTTCATTGGCCTTCACCATCATTCATGCTTCAAATTCAATTATGAAATTAAAATCAATCAAATGACCTTGATTAATAAAAAAAAAACAAAAAAAATAATGGACATACTTTGGATTACGAGTTACTTCCATGTCCCTCCATCATTCCAAAAAGTCATCACATCCATAAACCATCACCTTCATTATCCTCATACAAAATAATCCCTTCAAACTCAAAGCTACACAAATAGCCTTGAAACCTCCTAATACCCTAAACCACAAAAAACTTGTGTGCAAGACTCGGTACATAAAAAAAATCAATGCCAGGAAAAAAAAAAGAGTAAAAAAATGAAAATCAAAAGCAAAAAAAAGTACAAAGCAAAAATGAAAAAGAAAAAAGAGCCAAATGCATAAAAAAATCAAGATATGGGGCTTGCACACAAGTTCTACCCCTCATTTTAAATCCATCAAAGCCTTAAAACACATACACCTTACCTTGGCTTTCAAAAAAAAGGAAGCCATAACCCTTACCTAGGCTCATTCAATTAAACCTTCATCTGAATCCTAAGCCTTTCAACCTTTCATATCAATCCTAACTCCTTATTCAAGGTATGTCCAAGCCCGCTAGGTTGAAAACGTAAAAGGATGGCCTAGGCATAAGTTAGGGCATAACAAATAGGTCTAGAACAATGAATGGTCTAATTCCACAAGAATACGTATGAATACTCATCCCTAGGTCCGAATAATTTAATAAAATAAAATTAATCAAGGTATAATGATTTCACTTTCTAAAATTCAGAAGCATACTCGCTCTAGATCCCAACATAGACTCAAGTCTGAACCTCGCCACGTCAAAGCCCTTTTCCGACCTATATCTATGGGTCATAAAATTAAGCCTTACATTTTCAAACCAAACTCTCTTTGTCTCCACAGGACTCTCAATGGTCTGGCAATATCTGACTTTGTCTACATCAATTCCCCATTGGAAAAACTTTAAATGCTCCTTTTAACGCACAATTCGAGACACGTACCTACTAATCTAGGCTTAGAGTGCCTAATTCAAGACAAGTTTTCCCAAAAAGGGGCTTCCTCCAAATCAAACTCCATATTTCCCGGATCTTACTTGCGGACCCGACCTTTATCAAAACAGTTTTCGAGAATGAATATTCTTGTCCAATCAATCTATCTCTTTCTATCAAATCTAGTTCTCTTAGCTTTGCAAAACACCAACCTCGCATATCGTCTCATGCATCCTTAAAGAGTCTAAGTTTACATTATTGCATCATTATGTGCATTATAATCTGAGTTGTTTGCAGCTATCTACTAAAATCATCGCCTGCAGGTAATCAGATTACTTGTAGTTATCGTCTTGCAAACTAACTTTGTTTCTGTAGAAACTGGTGATATATAGACCAGTTCTAAACTGCAGAGTGTTTAGAATTGTTCTCCGTCCTGACACAGACTACTTTGACTTTTGGATCGTTACATAAGACCTAGGCGACAAAGTTATTATTCCTGAGGGTCAATTCCAATCTAATTTCTTTGTTACTAATAATTTACTTGTCGTAATGTAGGTCTTAAAGAAATTCACGCTTTCTTGTATATTCTTCTCTAAATCTCTCTTTTATATATTTCTTTTATATTTCAATATCAATGGATATCTTATAGTTTGGATTTGAGCGAAAACAAAGAGGAAAATCATTAGAAGAAATATGGAAAATGAGTCATGTCTACTCTTCTGACCATAACTTTTTGTGTTCTTATGAGGGTTGAATAATTCCATTATATTTGGGAACTAGACTTAAATATCTTTCCAATGATAGCTGTCACGCCTCAAGGAGACTTCTAGTCAAGGAGCTATGCCTTCCGGAAATTTGGACTGTTTCTTCTGGAATCTGCTACCGTACGCACGGATCATTAGTTCCCCCCATTTAATGAATATTCCGACTTTACTTATCTTGTAACTTACTTTCCTAATCATATTAGGTTACATAGTATTAGTTAGATGAGTAACTCCTCTTTACTCTCTCTCGTCTCTCAGACGTTATTTTTAGTTTCAGTTCTAGTTTAAATTTTTTTTTCTCTCTAACTTTTTAGCAAACCCTAGTTCTTCTATTAGTTCTTTAATTCACGAGTTTAATTATTTTCATTCTCTTTCTTTCATTTATTTCTTTGATTATGCTTTCTTTTGTAGATTTATATTTTATTATTTATTTCATGATTGAGTAGTCTTGTTTTCTAGGGTTTTTAATTTTTTGTAATTAAGGAGTAATATAAAGCAAAAAACACAATATACCTATAAGGTTGAGGGAACATCACCCACCAAAAGACCTAAGCTGGACAGACCCAGCATCAAACATCACAACTTCTCAAACTAACTCCTATCAGCTTTATTAAATTTGGAGTTCATAATCTGCACAATTCTATGTTTAACTATGCATTTAGTTTCCTTGACAGTGTGATCTATAGTGTTAACTACATTATCCCAGTCAGCATTATTCCTGTTCTTCCATAGCATATATACCACAACAACCATAGTAGCCAGAGCAACATCTCTTTTTGAATTTAGTAGAGGTGATTAACATGGGCCCGGCCCGGCCCGAATATGGGCGGATTTTGGGCAAAAATTCCGGGTCACAGACAACTTAAATATGCAAAACTAGTCTAAATTTTAGCTCGGTCCGAAAAGTCCGCTTGGCCCAACTTGAATTTGCGGGTTATAATTTCGGCGCGACTTGACCTGGCCCGGCCCGAGGCTTTGCCCCGAAATGGGCCACTTTTTTGGGGTCAAGTCCGGCTCGGCCCGGCCCATGATCACCTCTAGAATTTAGTACCCTTGTACATCTGAACAACAGATCTGTCATTCCATCTAATGCCCAACCACTCCATCACAACCTTCATACAATTTTTTTTGCTAAAAAAGCAGCCAAAGAATAAATGTGTATTGTTTCTAGGATGTTGTTGACACATCAAGCAGCTGTTAGTATCACACAAGTTCAAACTCTTTTAATCTAGTTCTTGTTTTTAGCCTATCTTGCACACCAAGCCATAAGATGAAATGATGCTTAGGCATACTGTATCTGTTTCACACACATGTACTCCACTGCTTATGTGGTGGACCTTCCACGAGACTCTGATAGTGTTTTTTATGCTGAAATTATTGCTATGTAACCAGTGATCACTGTGCATTTTAGCAGTTAAGTCATTTTTAGCTGCATAAATATATTTCCAATAAAGCAGCTTCTTACTTTCTTCCTCCTTTCGTGGCGCTCGATGAGATCTAGCAACCCTCAAATTCCGCATCTATAACCAATAAAGTTAAATCTTTGTTTTCTTCTTTGATTCAGAGTCCTACTTCTTTTATTACAATATTTTGGCGTGATATGTCACCTATTTACTGCTTTGCTGCAATACCACTTCGCACTTGGCAATACCAATCATAAGGGTAACACTTCGTTCTCTTACAATGGGTTCACTTTTACCACCGGCGGCGGCAGAAATGCCACCTTATTGAAGTAACTCGATCATGCGTACTTAATATTCAGGTAAAATTTGATTTTTGGTAATAAAAATTATATATGGTATTCTTTAAACCAATTTCTTCTTAGTAATAAAAATTATATATATATGGTGTTCTTTAAACCAATTTCTTCTTAAAGTTAATCTAGAGTAGATTAATGGTATTTCATAAACAATATATCAGTTTTTGGGCTTTAACTATCATCTATTTCATTCAAGTATGTAAAGAATTGTTTGCTTTGTCAATCAACAGTTATCTGGAAGCAAGGATACATTTTGAAGCACTGTGTGGTTCAGACTAGGTCCATGGATGAGGTATTAAGTGCAAACCTTCATTTGATTTTTCTCTTGCATGGTGTCGCTAGTTTAACTTAGGGCTTATTTTGTAGAAAATTTGTGTCTGATTGGTAAATTGCATTTAGAGTTCACTAGGTATATCTTCATTTTGGTGATTGGGCAAACAATGACAACTTGAATACAGCCTTTGAACCTGTGGGAACATCAAGATTAGACTGTGTGGGTGGATGTGTGTGTGCGCACGCGTGTGTGTGCGCACGCGTGTGCGTGCATCTGTGTGTATGTGTGGGTGTTGTTTTCTAACGAGTGTAACGTGGTACTAGGCTTAGGAGTGGGTGTTTGTCATGTGCTTACTATACCTACCACTTTATCTGTCAAGTCCTTTCGTGTTATTTGGGAAATGAAGGAGGTTAACCTTGTTGAATTTTATTCTTATTGTCCCTTCCATGTTGTCTTACTCTTCTTCATTTGTAACACAGGGAACGTCTTGGTGCAACTCTGCAAGATATGGAAGAAAAACAAATAGCGAGGGGAAAAATATACAAATCAATCCTTGATCTTTTTAATATATTTGATGATTTAAATCTTACTTCTCGTTCTTTTAAGTGCCTTGTTATCATTGCCTTGTGCTCGCCATAGACTTTATGCTTTATTGAAACTTCTAAATTAACATTGTAATGACCATGTCACTACAAGTAAAGATTTATAACATACACAACTTGAGCTCTGATGTTTATAACTTGAGAACAGGGTTTAATTGATCTTATTAGTTGAACCAAATCCAAGTCCATTTAAGCTTTCTTTGGTTCATGAACTTGTGGCTCTTATGTTAGAAGCTCTTGGATTCTCACCATTTGCTAAACTTGCATTACATGGGTCCATGATTGAAGCCTAATTGAAACAGCAACATCATCACAATGAGACGTGAAATGTGGTGTGATATGGTTCAGCCCAAAGTTCGGTTTTGGGCTACACTTAGTTTATTTGTTTTTGTTATTTTAATATGCTTGTAATATTGCCTTGAGTTTACTCTTAAAGTTACTCACAAAAGGCCAACTATTAGATATTGATTAGGGGTTGATTAGCTCATCATTTGACTATTTGTAACAGCTCGTTGGGGTTATGATTAGGCATGATTGAAGGGTTTTTGTAACTCCTTTGGTTGTCCATGTAATAAAGCCTTGAGTTTACTCTTAAAGTTACTCACAAAGGGCCGGCTGTTAGAGCTTAATTAGGGGTTGATTAGCTCATAATTTGGCAATTTGTAACATCTCATTAATGAGAGGTTATGATTAGGCGTGATGGAAGGGTTTTTATAACTCTTTGGCTGTCCATTTGGACAGTTATTTGGAGGGTTTTTCTCTTGTTTTGTTTGCTATTCTTGCTGCTCTCATTCACTATATAAAGGAGTGATAATGAGAAGAGAAATAAGATTTGAGATTTTGATAAAAACTGTGAGTTTTAAGCTTAGCTTTGAGTTTGTCTCAAGTTTAAGTTCCCTTGTTTCTTTGAGTATGTTCTTTTTTTTTTAAGGGATTTGAGTATGTTCTTGAGCAATAAGCTTTGGGGAGGTTGAGTGGGTCTTGCCTCTAGCCTACAACCCCGAAAATATTGAGTTAGTTATTATGTTTCGGTACTATCCTTGTTTCGTGCCATTTGGAGTGTGTTTGTGAGTGTTCTTATTCTCTTGAGTTTAAAATCATCATCCAATTCTTTGGACGGTATTTTTATACTTACATCATTAGTTAAATGTAAACATCATATTATAGTGGTGATGTTACTATTTGCTAGTGTTCACTTTGTAACTAATTATTCTGAAAAGTCATACGGACTATTATTGTTTCGATTCATGAATGCACATTGAAATAATAAATCTTAAGCCTGTTTTGCTCTTGTAGTCTTCTATAGTATCGAGTTTTCCCTTAGGTTACTAATTCGACTTGAGCCCGTTTTGCTTGAGAGGCTAAATGGGCAAGTTTTGCAATTGGAGCACGTAGAAAGGTGATGCTTTTACACATCATGCCTTGATATTAGGGGTGTTCATTTCGGATATCCGATCCCCGAAATTTGGATCGGGAAAAATGCGATCCGAACCCGATTCGAAATTTTTCGGATCGGATCGGATATCCGGAATTTCGGATCCGATCGGATCGATATCCAAAAACTAAAACATAGAAATTTTCAAAGGAAAAGTTCATAAAATAAGTTTCGGTCGGATCGGATCATCGGATATCCAAAAAAATCCGAAAAATTTCCAAGTTTCGAATATTTTCGAATATCCAAAAATGAAAATTTCCAATCTATATCCGATCCGAAATATCCGAAAATTAAAAACCCAGATCGGATATCCGAAAAATTAGATCGGATCGACCAAATCACGGATCGGATCGGATATTTATGAACTTAACTAAAGTCCCATAATGAGGAACTTAACTTATGAGCATTTTTCTAATATAGCACCTAAAGTGATATTCATTTACATTCGGCCAAATCGGATCTCTGTCGCAATGAGAAATATTTTTTTAAGAAATTAAAGTAATATAATAAATAGGGTTGGCCGGCTATAAGGGGAATAGGAGGAGAATTAGTTCTCCTAACTTGCTTAGGATTCTTCTATTATATATATGATATAATATTTGGGTTTAGGCATCACTTCATTAAGCAGTTTCTTTTCACAAAAGAGAGAGCTTGAGAAACCTTAAATACATCCCTAGTGATCACCGACGCCTATACCATCTAAAAGCAAGAGAATTGTTCTCTTCCGTTCTAGCAGAAGTTGGTGTTCAACTAGTGCTCATGGACTTATTTGAGGAGCAACAGTTGGGGCTCTCGAATTTTTAAAGCTTGCATACAACAGGGAAATCAGGCTATAAAGGTTGTACATCTAATCCTTATTGATTGATTCATGTGTTTTATTATGTTTGCCATCCTATGATATATTTTAGGAAATTTATTTCCTGAAATTCCGCTATATATGCATCTTTATGTTCCTACATTGTTGATGTTGGATATGTAGTCTTTTGCTAATTGTTGTTGATTCACTACTACTACTACTATGATTTGTTGTTTGATGTCGATAATTGTACTTAACCAAGGTCCAAGTTTACCATGTAATTAGTTGACAGTTGAGCTTTGGTTTCAATTATCTAGATATGTAGATGTATACTTTTTTTATATGTTAATTATGATGATGGATATAAAAATTGAATGTGAATTGCTACATGAATTTGGGTTATTTTCTTTAATAAAAATGGATTATTTGGAGCCCACATAAGTCGAGGCAAGTTGAGAATAACAGCGCAACATGCTCAGAAAACACTGCATATTTGCAGCATGGGTGTAGTAAGAATTACTGCAAATATGTGAGCTGCAAATAGTCCCTTTACTTCGGCCAATTGACCAACATGGTAATGAAAAATTATTCTTGGCGACAATTTGGTAAAAAAATTACTCTGGCGACAATTGAGTAAATAAAAGAAAGATATAATGACCATTGAGTAAATAAAAAGTTCTACGGCAAATTGGTAAATAAAACCAGTTTTGACGACATATTGATAAAAAAAATAGAAGTATGACAACATAAAGAACAATAAATTATATCAAAACCCGAAGCATCACGCTCGTGAACTTCACCGACTTATTTCATATATCTAAATATTTCATTAACTTTTGCATTTTAAGAGCTTTAGTCAACTAAGCTAGCAATAAAAGAAGGTATTAGAAAAAATTACTCTTTTATTTAATGATAATTTCTCTAAAATTGCAAATTTAAATTTAAATTTTGCGTCAAATGTTCTTTGAATACAAAATCTAAATCCTTCACATTGTAAAGTTGTAAAATAATAAGAATTTAAACCAATATTAGATATACAATATAGTTTATTGTAATTTGATCAAACTTCATCCTGTGATAAGACATTAATTAATTTATAAAAACTTAAAAATATTAAGAGAGAAAGAAATTAAAATTAACACTAAAACGTGTAATAAAAAATATTTACAAATGATATTAATCAATTAATCTAACTTCATTAATTTGATTTATTTTACAAATTTATACTCCGTAATAGAAGAAAAAGGTAGAAATAGTGAAACATACAATAAAAATGAGGTGATGACTATATTTTGCTTGTTGTCAAATTTTTGGCTAATTTGTCGCCGGACTTTATTTTATTTACTTAAATGTCGCCGGAACTTTTTTATTTATTCAATTGTCGTCGAAATAAGTATTGAGTCATTAAGAATACACGCTAATATATGGCCTATCTGATATGGACCATACGACGAGGCAAAATCGGTTGACAATATTGGGAGTTTCTCCAAATCGGTTGAAATAAGTGATGCCATTGTCAAATTTTATGGAATTTGCGACACTTATCTTAGCTCCACCGGAATTCATGTAAGAAAGGTGAGATTTTTTGTCCAAGTAATTTATTTCCTTTAGTCTACACATTATCTAGATGTAATAAATTCTGGTTCAGCTTCATTTTCTTACCTTTTCTCAATGATGCATGCATGGACGATTAAACTAAAATTTTGATCATATAAATATCACAAATTATTGGGTGTAACTGTTACACCATTATTTATGGTATAACAAACCCCAAACCACCGTTTCTTATGTAAAAAAATCAAATGACATGAAATAAATGACAAAATGACATTAGATTCATGTCGTTATTTGTATAGTCTATGTCATCCTTGTTGGAGTCTATGTCTTTATGCAGTTTATACAATAAGTTATGGTGTAACATGTTACACCTAAGACACACTCTATAAATATATACGTTAATTAGAATTTTTATTAAAAATCATCCTTAAGAAGGAGCTTTCAACAAACACCCCTAAAAAATTAAACCTCACTTGTACCTTTCTAATTGCATCTCATACTTCATAACCACCTAAGCAATTAATCAGCCAATCAACTATTTAATTGACATATATTTTCATATGTATGTACTTCCTCCATTCCCGACTAAAACCAAGATAAAAAGGAGAGAAAGAGTGAAATTGGGTGCTTTCTGTTTGTATAAATAAAAGAAAGATTGTGATTGTGAGTGAGTATAATATATGTGGTCAAACAATTGAAGTAAAGTAGTGTGAAATGGGAACAAACATTAGTCTTTGGTGAATTATCAACTACTAGCTCCGTTCCTTTTTAATCTACACACTTTTCTTTTTAGGTCGTGCCTTTTTAATGGTTACACTGTTATTTTATCTATATAAGGTAAAATACCGAATCATTATTCCCCACTTTTATCCCCCATGTGGTCCATCACCAAATAAATTAACCCACTTTAAACCCCCCCCACCTACCCCATTCTTCTCTCGCCTCTATTTTTTATTTACTTTTTGTACTTCTTACTCCCCACTTTTCATAATTCCTCTCCTCTCTCTCCTACTTTTTCACTTTTGCCTTGGTTCTAATGAAAAGCAAAGTGTGTAGATTATTTAGAAAAGGATGTAGTATTTCATCAGTTAAGTTTTGCTATCTTTGGTGTCCAAATTCTATTTCTTTTATATCCCTTCTCTCTCTCTTCCACCCATTAGGCTGCTATAAGTAATTAAAGCAAGTTACGTGAAGATTTAATTGTTAAACTGGTCAAATCTCAATTGAGGCCAATATTATGGAAAGAGTATCACCACATATAGGATTTTTCATCTACTCATCCCATTCCATGAAGGTACCCCTTGTTTAGTATTCTCGTCCAACAAGTAAGCTACAGGTTGAGCCTTCTTGTCTAGCAAGTAAACTAGTATCCCTTAGATGTTCTTCACTTGGAGACTTGTGCAACAATGTCTGAATCTGCTAGGTCCGAGCCTGAGCTTCGTTCCCGAACCTGCAAAAAGGGACCCACCCTGGAGGTTTGGGTGGTGGTTCCCCCTCCGAAGCTTAAGTCAGATATCAGGAGTTGTAAGGCGAAAAGTAGAGATAGAGAGAGAAAGTGAGAGAGTATTTCTTCAGAGTAAGTTTACACTGTTTGCATTGAATGCTCTTTCTCCTGATTTCAAGGGTATTTATAGTGATAGCAAGATGACAGCTAACCTTAAAAACTGCCCTAGAATAGTGGCATCTGATTGGCTAAGAAATCAGATCATGACACGTGGCAGACCATGATTTGTGAGAATTTACCAACCAATCACTTGCAGCCACCTTCAAGGGGCTGGGCTTTTCTAGCTTTTGGGCCAGAAAAGTAGGCCTTTTCCCCCAACTGAATACAACCCAAGGGATAAATCTTTTTCCTTGATTTATTAGGGGAGGACACATGTACGGCTCTGATGAGCCCAAGTGTCTATAAAGGGACCGTAAAATTTTTAGGCTACAACATTTGCCCCTAAAAGGGTTTTCACTGTTGGCCTATCTGACGGTTAATACCCTTTTACCAAGGTAATTTATTCAAATTCAAAATAGAGGCAATGACGTGCCCTTTTCTGGGTTTTACCGGTCATAATCGGTCGTTTTAAACTTCTTTCGGTCATCCTTAACCGGCTCAACGGGTTTCTTACCCCCCTATATATATCCCTGGTGTGACCACATTAAATCATTTCACACCTTGAGAGAATTTTTCTAGAGAGAGAAGCTCTGCAAACTTTTCTAGAGAGAGAGAGAGATCGTCCAGTCTCAGCCTTCTTCACCGAATCGTCCAGACGTTTCATCAAGTATCTTTTCTTTGTTCTTTTTTCTTTTCTTTATTCTTTATTTTTTCTTAGAAAATCAATAAAATGGAATCTTCTTCGTCAAATAATCCTAGCCGACCAAGAGCTTGTCTTGACCCTAGAACCAATACTTCTTCTTCGGCACATTCTAGAGTTGGGCCTCCTCTGGCCGAGTATATATTTTTTTGTGGTTTTGGCCGAGAAAGTTAGACGACCCAGTCTTTACCTGTGCAGGGTAATCTGGCGCGCGTCAAGCAAACGGCCCGTCTAAGACGAAAGGTAATAATCCCATCAAATAGCTCAGACATGGAGAAATCTACTGGACGAGTTCCAGATGAGGCGAGGGAGGTCCAAAGTGTTGGGCCTTTGGGCGGCCCCCTTTCCCCTAACTGCAGTTTTGAGGATTCCCAAATAAATCCTGAAGCCAGTCCTTCTAGCCGGGACATCGATATGGAGGAAACTGGCGAGGATAATAACGGCAGTGACTCTAGCGCTGCCGATGAGTCGGACGAAGCCTCCACTACTTCGTCCGAAATTAGAAGACGCCTAGGTCCCCTTTCTAACCCCGCATTCATTTTGGCCAATCGTAAATTAGAAAAAATAGGACCGTCCCTTAGTTATTTGTCTAATTTCATGCCCATGCCGGGCTTCCCTTTCATCATCCCTAATAAGAAGGCCACCATTTTGAGCGCTCCTACAATTCACTTCGCCGTCTATAAGTTGGCCTTGGACGCGGGATTAAGGTTCCCCCTCCATGATTTTATATAACAAGTGCTTCGCTATTACAACATCGGCCACAACCAACTGGCTCCTAATGCCTAGCACAACGTCCTGGCGTTCATAGCCGTCTGCGAGTTACGCGGCCTGGCCCTCTCTCTCCAAGCCTTCACCCATATCCATTATGCGGCTAAGGTTACCGGTGCCGTGGACGGAACGTGGCTCAACATCTACAACCGCCCTGGCTTTCTAATTACTTGGGGCAAGCCATCGAATATGCATGAATGGAAGGCCGACTTCATTTTCCTAAGAGCAGCCAACGACTTCGCCACGGAGAGCTACCGTTTCCATAACCGAGCCGTCACGAATACCGGACGAAAGCAGTCCTGACTGGATTTGGAGGACCATTATGACGAGGAGGTAGTGGAGTACTTTAGAATAAAGAAGTACTCTAGGCCCGGCCAGAAAACCTTTAAAGGGCCAGCTAACTGGATACCCTTTAAGGAAATGTTTTACAATGATGACTTCTTGGTCACCGCCGGCTTGCGGTTGGCCGAAGATAGAGGTATACATTCAAATTCCCCAAGTAAAGTGCTTCGTCTATAGCCCATATCGGACTAACCCTCTTTCATTTCTTTTTTGCAGACTTGGCCAGAACACGTCTCAAGCATTCTTGGACGGGGGATATAAGCATGTCGAAGTTTACAGACAACTTATGGAAGGAGTACGCCAAGAGCAGTGCTAAGAAGAGGGCGGAAACACTGGTAAATTAAAATTTTTTTTTTTTTACGAGGATCATTCTGACTCGTCAAGGATTGACTTCCAGTCCTTGGACGAGAATCACCCAAAGAAGGAAGGCGTCAATGCTTGGACGGTCACCTTCTTGGGGTCATTCTTGTCTGAGATATTGAACAGCCTTGGACGAGGACCGTTTGGGTTCGTCCAAGTTTGTTTCCATCCTTTGGACGAGAATCACCCGAAGAAGGAAGACGTCCATACTCGGTCGGTCACCTTCTTTGGGTCCTTCTCGTCTGAGATGCTGGTCAGCCTTGGACGAGGGTCACTCAGGCTCGTCCAGATTGATTCCTAATCCTTGGACGAGTATTACCCGAAGAAGGAGCGCATCCATGATTGGACGGCCACCTTCTTTGGGTCCTTCTCTTCTGAGGATCTGAGTTCCAATACCGGTCGAGGATGTGATTTCCTGACCTTAGACGAAAAGCCTTTTAGTCCGTCCAATTTTGGACGGCTTCCTTCTTCGCATCACTTTCGTCTTCGTGTGGGAACCACTTTGGACGAGATTCCCTCAGAAAAGGGGGTGTCCATTCTAGGACGCCTTCCTTCTTTGGGTGATTCTCGTCTGAAGCCTTATAAATATTTTGTAGCTTTTGCTCTTTGGACGGCCAGTTTAATGACTTGTTCATTTGTGCAGAAAAATGCCCCTACAAACAAACTTCCGCCTGGGAAGTCATCCTCGTCCAAGAAGAGGCCTACAGCGGCTGCGGACCAGCCTCCAGCAAAAAAGCCTAAGGGCTTTACTAGGAAGAAGACGGAGAAGACTACTCTTGCTGGTGGAGAAGTTGGGGAGAAAGCCATGCCTCCCCCGAAAGACAAGGTCCTTAAAGAGGAGCCTTCCGCTGATGTCCCTGCCGAGGGGGAGAAGAGTTCTAACCCTGCTGGTCAGTTGGACGCTTTGCCTGCGGATTCTGCTGAAATCAGACCAGAGTCGGCCTTGGCTTTGGTTATTCCGGAGTCGGAGACGGCTATTGAGAACTACCCGGGCTTCAGCGGCTCAGTAGCGAAGCTGGTTTCGCAGATGCCACTAGCTGTTAGGACGGCCTCCATCTCGTCTGGTGAGTCGTATTATCCAAATAGAGTTAGGACGGTGCGAGTCGGCGGACGGTCCATGAGTCCGTCCAATAGACAAGTCATTGTCTTTCCCATCAAGATAACTGACTTCCCCCTCTTTCAGATAAGGGCAAAGGCCCCGTTTTACCCACAGCTACTCCCTCCCTAGACTCAGACGAAGAGTCTTCTGCTACTTTTGCCAAGATGTCAAAAGTAGAACGAGATCGACTCAAGCATGAGCTCTTCAAATGTTACCCTGAATCCTATATTAAGGGGTTGAGGGGAGCATCAGCCGGGCATGTGGGCTACATGTCACAACTTGGCCCTGAGGTATAACTTACTGTCGTTTTTGTTTTATACTTGCACAAAACTGCTGTCTAATAACTCGTCTAATGACTTGCTTTGTTTTCATTGTTCCAGCTATTTGCTCGCAGCATGCTGACTGAGGAGTGGGCGAGAGAGCTTAGAAAGGAGAACAAGAACCTCGTCCACCTTGCTACGACGGCAGGCAACAAGGCCATCCATGATATTGAGATGGCTAATACCCTCCATCTTCAATCCCTGAAGGCCTTGGAGAAGAGATCAGCACGCCTGTAATCCGAAAACAAGAATTATCTTGTTACTATCAACCAGCTGTACAAGGAACAAGACCGACTGAAAATGGCATTAGACGTCGTCGCAGCTGAGTTGAAGGGCGAAAGGGATACTGCTCTTCTGGCCGCCGCCCAACTGAGGAGGGAGAATATCATCCTAAGGGCAAAGAATGCCCGTATGCAAAAGGAAGCGGCCCAGGTCTTTAACGACGCCAAAGAAGGCTTGGCTCAAGTCGTCGAGATGTCTAAAGACTGGGCTGTCAAGGCTTTTGAGATGCTGGTCGAGCCTAGTGAGGTTCCTAGCTTCGTTCGCCGTCTGGAATTTCAACAGAGCGTTCATCGTGGCATGGTATGTGCCGAGGCGCCTCCGAAATTCTTAGCCTCGGACGACGAGGTTGTGGTCGAGGAAGAAACTCCTGAAGACGACCAAGAAACTCGCACTGAAGATGATGCCTAGTTTAGGTTTATTTTCCTAAGTTTCTTGGCCTGTTTGCCGTCGTAGCTTTGTCTCTTCTAGTCTTAAGTTGTAAATTTTTGCCAGATATATATGAAGAGACTTTTTGCCAATTGCTTGTCCTTTCTTTTCTTGTACTTCAATTTTTATCAAGTATAAAATAAGCCTCGTCCTGAATATTGGACAATCTACACACATGTTTAAGGAAAGAGCATCGTCCTTGTCTTCAGACGATCGTGAATCTTTCCAAAATGTAGCCAAGTACAAGGCGAGACTCGTCCTGGAACTTTGGATGATTTGCAAAATAAGGATAGGGAAAGATTGTCATCCTTGCCCTTGGACGGTCTGTACATTCAGACGAGTCTTGCCCCAAGAGGGAAAGCGGCCAATACATATTTATGGACGAGCCATGTTTTAGCCGTTTTTCTCAAGTTGGTAATACTCGTCCTGAAGTAGCGAACCACTACAAGGGCATCTATTGCCTAGTTCGTCCTGGTCTTTGGACGACCTTTCTCTTTAGCTCGTCCTATAGGCTTGTCTTATCCCCCCCTTCTTGGGCTTAGCTCAACCGTATATTATGGACGGGCCATGGTCCAAGAAGGAGAGCGGCCAACATTGGTCAAGCCTACTGAAATTGCTAAGGACGAGCTTTAGATACATGTTCAAACCATGTCTTAGCCGGCTTCCTTGTGGGAGCAACACTCGTCAGGAAGTAGTGATCCCTTACTAGGGTCTTTACTACTTAGCTGACCGTGTATTTGAAAGTAAGTATACTTTACTAAGGGCTTATTTCAGGTCAGCTTTCTCTTAGAGACTTTGACGTTTCTCTTACTAGAGATTCTTGTCAATTTTTGGCCATTTATGTGTTTTTAACTTTTAGGTTATTACACTTTGGTCGGTCTCTTCGAGGGAGTGATGTCCGGCAGAGAAATGAGCATTTTTGACGCTCTACTGTTCTTTGTAATTTTGTCCAAGTTATTGTCACTTTTAGACTAATAACGGATTTAATGCCCCAAAGTGAACCAACTTGGTAAAAAATAAACAAAGGTGATAAGAAAGTAGGAATTGTATTATATGAATTTTGCTTGACTAAATGCCAAGATACATGTATACAATTCTTTTTTCTCTGGCATGTGCCGTGGCACTTTGGAGTGATTACAAACTACTGACCAGTTTCCTGACGATTAACTGAGTTAGACGTGGTACTTCTTCAGAGTGTCTGAGTTCCAAGTGCGCTGTATTGGTCGTCCATCTAGATCTTGGAGACGAAAGGTTCCGCTTCGCACTTCTTGGACAATCAGATAGGGTCCTTCCCAATTTGGTGTTAGTTTCCCCAGCTCTTTAGCTCGTCCAACCGCCTCCATCTTCCTTAGAACCAGATCCCCCACCTTGAGTGGTCGTCTAGCGACTCTCCTGTTAAAATCCCGAGCCATTCGCAGCTTGTACAATTGCATTCTTAGCAAGGCATTGCCCCTGACTTCTGGTACTTGATCCAAAGTCGTGCGCGATGCAGCCCAGTTGGCATCTTCCGTGTACAGCATGACTCTCAGGGTGGGTTATTCAATTTCAATGGGCAAGACGGCTTCAGTGCCATAAACTAACATGAAGGGTGTCTCCCCTGTAGAATTTTTGGCGGTTGTTCTGATGGACCATAAGACTAGCTGTAGTTCTTTAACCCATTGTCCCTTGGCATTATCCAACTTCCTTTTTATTCCATTGGATAAAATCTTGTTGAAGGACTCTAGCTACTTGCCCATTGGCTTGTGGGTGGGCGACTGCAGCGAAGTGAGCTTTGATTTCTCTTTCTGCCAACCAATCTTTCAGCTTAGGCGTTTCGAACTGTGGACCATTATCAAAGACGATGGATTGTGGCATGCCAAAACGAGTTATAATGTTTTTCCAAATAAAGCCCTTGACGTCGCTCGTTGTTATACCCCGCATGGCTTCAGCCTCTATCCATTTAGTGAAGTAGTCCACAGCTACTATCACAAACTTCTTTTGCCCAGCGGCCACCGGGAAAGGTCCTAAGATATCCATGCCCCATTTGGCAAAAGGCAGAGGGAACAAGATGGGACTTAAGTAGTTGGACGGCTTCTGATGCAGACTTCCATGCTTCTGACAACTGTCGCACTTCTTTGCATAGACGAGGGCGTCCTTCTTTAAGGTAGGTCAGTAATACCCCGTCCTTAAAGCCTTTTCTCCCAATGCTCTTCCCCCAATGTGAGATGCACAAGCTCCATCATGGAGTTCCTTTAGAACCTCTAGGCCATCTTTTCTGGTGTTGCACTTGAGGAGAGGACGATTGAATGACTTCTTGTAAAGTGTCTCATCCCACAGCTCAAACCATTTGTCTCGAGCCTTCACATACTTGGCTTCTACAGGGTCTGAATGCAGCCGTCCTGTCTTCTTGTATTCTATTATAGGCTCCATCCAAACTGCCCTTCGGCTAAGAAACATTATTTGCTCTTGGTCAATACTCTTTTTGGGTTTAACTTTCCAAAACACTGTTCTTGGCGCATCACCTTCAGCCGAGCTGGCCAATTTGAGAGAGCGTCAGCTTGATGATTTTCTGACCTTGGTACTTGGTCGAGAACAAATTGTTTCGAAGGCTTAATCTCATCTTTGATCAGACGCATATATTTTCCCATCGCTGCTTCTTTACATTCAAAGTCTCCATTGACTTGACTGACGACCAAGAGAGAGTCCGATTTGGCCTCAATTTCAAGAGCTCCTGCCGCTTTACACATTTTGATTCCAGCTAGAAGTGCTTCGTATTCAGCTTCGTTATTGGACGCTTGGAATCGAAATCTTAGCGCATATTCAAACTTGTCTCCTTCTGGAGATTGAAAAATGATTCCTGCCCCACATCCATTGACAGTGGACGATCCATCAACCATGAGCATCCAATGCTTCCTCCCTTCAGCTGGATCAAATATTGGTTCTATAGTTGGCCGAGTAAGCTCAACTATAAAATCTGCCAAGGCCTGCCCCTTAATGGCTTTCCTTGGTTCAAATGATATATCAAACATGTTAAGCCCAATAGCCCATTTCAACATCCGTCCAGCGGCTTCCATCTTTTGCAAAACTTGCTTCAAGGGTTGGTCAGTATAGACGAGTATACTGTGAGCTAAGAAATAAGGCCTTAACTTTCTGTTGGCCATGACGAGAGCCAATCCAAACTTCTCAACTGTAGTGTACCTATTCTCCGCATCCTTGAGCGCATGGCTCACAAAGTATATTGGCACTTGCGCGGATTCTCTTTCAGCTAGCAGGACATCACTCACAGCCTGAGTGGACACAGCCAAGTATACAAACAGTTTCTCCCCCTCGGCTGGACTGACCAACCTAGGCAGCCGTTGAAGGTGATCCTTGACATGTTGAAGCGCCTGCTCAGCTTCTGTTGTCCACTCAAACTTGGCCTTCTTCTTGATAATAGCAAAAAAGTGATGGCACTTGTCGCCCGACTTAGACAAAAATCGTCCAAGAGCAGCTAAGCAACCCGTCAATCGTTGAACTTCCTTAATCTTTGACGGGGATTTCATGTCAAGAATAGCTTGGATCTTTTCAGGGTTAGCTTCTATTCCCCTTTGATCTACTAAGAAGCCTAGGAACTTCCCCGACAAGACTCCAAAGACACATTTGCTGGGGTTCAATCTTAGCTTGCATTTTCTGAGAGTTTCGAAAGTTTCTCTCAAATCACCAACATGATCTTCCTCTTGCCGACTCTTGACTATCATATCATCAATGTGTCCTTCCATGTTTCTTCCCAACTATGGCTGAAAGACAATGTTAATCAATCTTTGAAAGGTGGTCGGCGCATTACGGAGGCCAAAAGGCATCCTCAGCTAGCCATACAGCCCTTTCTCAGTAATGAAGGACGGTTTGTCCTGATCCTTTGTCCACATGGGAATCTGGTGAAAACCTGAATATGCATCCATAAAGCTTAACAAAGCATGACCGGCTGTGGAGTCCACCAGTCGATCCAACTTAGGCAAGGGGAAACTGTCCTTGGGACAAGCCTTGTTGAGATCGGTGTAGTCCACACACATTCTCCAAGTGCCATTAGGCTTTGGCACCATGACTACATTCGCTATCCATTCGGAATAATAAGTCTCTTTGATGAATTTTAATTCCAACAACTTCTGAACTTCCTAGTCGACCGCCTGGTTCATGGCCGGTCTTAAGTGCCTTTTCTTTTGACGAACAGGTTTTAAACTTGGATCGACATTCAGCCGGTGGACGGCTATCTCTGGATCGATTCCAGGCATTTCTTCAACACAATAAGCAAAAACGTCTTGAAATTCTTTCAGCAAACTTATTAAAAGGCCTCTCAAATCCGGAGAGAGTGAAGACCCAATCTTGAGGGTTCTTTCTGGACGAGCTTCATCCAAACAGAGATCTTCTGGAGCTTCCACCGGCTCTGGTCGTTCTTGTGCCAACCCCATAATAGCCATCACCTCCTCAGACGAGGATGGCTCCTCCTTGACGAGCTCATACTTCCTTTTTTTTGCTGGGGAGAAGTTCAGACGTTTTCCTGGAGGGAGCGGCAGGCGTCTAAGGACTCTCAATTGCCATCTTCAACGAGACCACTTGGTCCCATACAATTTCAGACGTTTTCCTTTCGCCAGCAACTCTCGTCTTAACTTTCCCAATTTCAGACGTTTTCCTTTCGCCACCGATCTTCGTCTGGTCTTGATTGTCTGCTGTCCATGACGACGGCTTGAGGGTAGTTAGGTAACATTCCCTAGCCGCCTGCTGATTTCCATACAAGCAGCTAATTTTGCCATCATCACACTCAAACTTCATAAGCATCAAGTGAGTGACTATTACAGCTTTAACATGATTCAGAGTTGGCCGTCCAAGTATGACATTGTAGGCTGTGAAATCTCGGACTACCAAGAACTTAATTAATTGAGTCCTTGAGGTCTCCTTCTCTCCCACTCGGACGGGCAAAGTAACAGTTCCCATAGGATGAATGATTCCTCCCCCAAACCCAATGATGGGATGGTGGACGGGAACCAAGTTCTTTTCATCAAACTTCAATCTGGATAAACAATCAGCGCTAATGATGTCTGTTGAGCTTCCGGTGTCAATCAGAATTCTTCTTACTCTCAAGTTTGCTATCTTCATTTCTACAACCAAAGCGTCATCATGGGGAGTTCTCAGCTTCCCCCGATCTTGTTCACTAACTACCACTTTTGGGAAGGGTTCGGCCTTTGTCTGATCAGCTAGTAAGACTTGGCCGAGCTCCCTGAGGTAGTTTTTGTGCCCTCTATTGGTTGGTCCTCCGGCAGCAAACCCTCCTGAAATTACAAGGACAACATCCTCGTCCGTGCTTTCACTCTCTTTCTTCTTAGTCTGCCGATCATCCTTCCTCTGAAACTTCCTTCCCCCTTGTGGCAAATAGGAGTTCATCTTTCCTTTTCGAGCTAGATCCTCCAAAGCCCTCTTAAGGTGCTTGCATTCATTGGGCTCATGACCGCAGTACTTGTGAAAGTGACAGTATTTGCTCTTGTCCCTGTTTCTGTAAGGAGTCTTCATCTCAGCTGGAGCCTTCAGCTCATATTGGTCCTTTATCTCCATGAGAATGGAGTATTGGTCCTTGCTGAATTCGATGGGGTTGGATGAAGAAGGCTCAGATTCCTTTCTCTTGCTTCTTCTGGACGAAGTAGTGGTTGAGGTAATTGCCCAAGTCTCGGCCTTTTTGGGGTTGCTCTTTTTTGGCTGAGCAACCTCTTCAGGCTTCTTGGACTCGGGGTGCTTTGCCTCAGCACATACTTCAGTGGCGTGTATAAATGCTTCGGCTTCCCTTAATGCCTCGGCAAGAGTGGTGATTTTCTTCTTAACAAGATCGAACTTAAAACTTCCTGGCCTTAGTCCCCTGATAAAGGCGTCAAAGGCAACCCCTGCATTAAGATCTTGAATCTGAAGGGCTTCTAGATTGAATCTCTTAACAAAACTCCTAAGAGCTTCTTTAGGTCCTTGGACGACCTTACCCAAGTGCATGCTTGTTTTTTGCTCTCGCTTATTGGCAACAAAGTGACTAGTAAATAAGAAACTGAGTTCAGTAAAATTGTTGACTGAATTGGGTGGAAGATTGTTGAACCACTTCTGTGCTACTCCCTTTAGAGTTGCTGGGAAGTTCTTACACCACGTAGCGTCATCCACTCCTTGGACGTACATATGATGCTTGTAAGCGGATAGGTGATCGTCTGGATCTGTTGTTCCATCAAAAGGTTCTATAGTAGGGAGTTTAACCTTTGGGAAGGGGTCGCCTCCATTATCCTGGCCGAGAATGGAGTGGGCCAGTTAATCTGGAGGGCTCCCAACTGTCCCTCGATGGGTACGAACTCCTTACGATATTTCTTTATCACCGGATCAGACGAAGTGTTTGCAGGGGTTGGACGTCTATAAACTATGGGCTGAACCACCGTCCTCTCTTGTCTTGGATGAGCAAGAGAGAGGCTTGAACTTCGTCCTTCCGTTCTGGACGGCATCCTCAAAGGAGGGTCCTTCAAGTATGGTGTAGAACATGTCGCCGACCGTTGTAATGCAGCCGCTTTCTTCGCCTCTAGATACTCCCTGGCATCTGTTTCCATTCGGCGCCCGCTTGGACGTACCTGATCCTGGGTCCTGACCACCAGGTTCCAGTCCATCTTCCTTCGCTGTTCACTGCCTTCTGGTTGCTTTCCTCTGGCCGTCCTCCTAGAGGGTTCCTGACGAACAGGTCGATCAGGACCTGCACGATTTTCTTGGGAACGTCCCCTAAGAGGAGCTAGATTGTTAGCAGCTGGCTCAGGGTTAAGATGGAAAAATAGCATGTTGCTCTTGATCTGTTCCTGGACAACTGCTGCCATCTTAGTCTGAAAATCATTCAAGACGTTCTCAAGATGGGCAGCAGTCACTGGACGTTCAAGATTCTCCTGTATGACAGGCACTTGGCTTTGTCCAGGGACATTGATGATGGACGGGGGTCTATCCCTTCCTCGAGGCGGTCTCTCATGATCTACTGTGTCTTCGACATTGACCTGAAAACTTTGATTTCTAGCCACATTGGACGACTGACAGTCAATCATCGTTACGTCTCCCCACAGACGGCGCCAAATGTTTAGTATTCTCGTCCAACAAGTAAGCTACAGGTTGAGCCTTCTTGTCTAGCAAGTAAACTAGTATCCCTTAGATGTTCTTCACTTGGAGACTTGTGCAACAATGTCTGAATCTGATTGGTCCGAGCCTGAGCTTCGTTCCCGAACCTGTAAAATGGGACCCACCCTGGAGGTTTGGGTGGTGGTTCCCCATCCGAAGCTTAAGTCAGATATCAGGAGTTGTTAGGAGAAAAGTAGAGATAGAGAGAGAAAGTGAGAGAGTATTGCTTCAGAGTAAGTTTACACTGTTTGCATTGAATGCTCTTTCTCCTGATTTCAGGAGTATTTATAGTGATAGCAAGATGACAGCTAACCTTAAAAACTGCCCTAGAATAGTGGCATCTGATTGGCTAAGAAATCAGATCATGACACGTTACAGACCATGATTTGTGAGAATTTAACAACCAATCACTTGCAACCACCTTCAAGGGGCTGGGCTTTTCTAGCTTTTGGGCCAGAAAAGTAGGCCTTTCCCCCAACTGAATACAACCCAAGGGATAAATCTTTTTCCTTGATTTATTAGGGGAGGACACATGTACGGCTCTGATGAGCCCAAGTGTCTATAAAGGGACCGTAAATTTTTAGGCTACAACACCCCTTACCGTAAATATACACTTTAACGTAATTAACTTGGAGAGTGAATGTAAAAAAGTTAGGTCAACTTAGTTTTTTTACATTATTTAATGAAGAGAGACGTGTCATTTGAAATAAGGAGTCATCTATATATGTATATATATATATATATGTATATATATATATATATGTATATATATATATATATATATATTATAATAATAATAATAATAATAATAACAATAATAATTAATAACAATATCAAAAACAATATAAAAACCTTACAACAAAGTCCAATCCATCCTGATACATATCTAATGCACTCCCTCAATCTTTACAAGATGCAAATACTAACAAATTTGAAAATATGAAGTGTATACGGTGTATAAAAAAATTTCAAAGGTATATGGTGAAAAATCCATACATAGTCAAGGAAGCAATATATCAAAAAACAAGCATATCTTAAAGTATAAAGCATAATCTAAAGAAGCTTAAGCTAAAAATCTAAAATCTAAAGAAAGGTTAACGATTTAATCTAGATTAAACTACTAAACAAGAAGGTTAATCATGAAAACATAAAACTAAAACATGAAATTAATCAATTCAGAATGCATAAAAACGATGAGCAAGAAAAAAGGAAAAGAAATTTACTTACAGAAACATACATTAAAGAAATTTATCACCTTTTCATTGATTTTGATCTTCCCAAACACACATCTTGAGCCAAATTGTCTCTCTCTTGAGCTAATCAGATTAATAGGGGTTCTAATTTTCTGAATCCTCCCCAAAAAAGGGATAGAGGGATATTTATACTACCCTCAAAATACATGATTACAAAAAAGACGACCCAAAAATAAATCGCAGCACATTGGTGATCTAGCTATAGCAAACCTAAAAAACGCTTGGACAAACTATATATGTAAGACCCGGTCGAGCAAATCCCATTTTGAGGAGGCAAAATCAATCCCTCAAGTCCCCGAAGGATAGGTAGGGCTCGCGCAAGCGCCTGGGGCGATCTCGATTGGTGTCGGTGCTGACACTTTTCTTCTCTTTTCATCCTCAATTCAGTGAGAAATCACCCGTCGAGCGAGTCATAAGCGCAAGCGGTCCGTTTACACTGGGCAGGCTCCTCAAGGGATGGGCTTTGATCCCCAAGCGAGCTCCAAACTCTTTCTCTCCTTTTTGCTCTCATTTAAGCTTGTAGGCACTTAATTCCTACACAATGAGATCAAAACAAAAGAGTAGAGAGGAGGCAAATAACATTTTTTGAACAAGAAAATTATTAAGTAGAACACAAATTGAGCCAAAAGAGAAGAAAGTAACACAAGAGACAAAATTGACCCAAAAAGAAATGCAACATAGGAGAATATGGCCCTAAAACTATCTTAAGAGTGACATAAATCTTACTCATCAAACTGTTGCGAAGATGGTGGCTACTGGTGGTTAGGTTGGGCAATATGTGTGGTTGTGATGGAAGGGCTAATGATGGGTGGTTTAGGTGGTTGGATCGAGCGGGGTGTGTGGGGGTTTAGGTGGTGGTGGATGATGGTCAAGCTGTAATGGAGTAGAGCTCGGAGAGAAAGGATGAAATATTAGATGGAGACCGGGAATCATTATATAGGAGTTTAAGGGTAATTATAACCAATGGGTAAATTGAATGATTTAATTGACCTAACAAACAACAAGGAAATCAACTTACTTAATTCCATCACTCTTTCCTAAAAAATCTAAAATAAAAGTCTCTTTATAGTCTTTCAATACTGAGTACTTGAGAAACAGTAACCTCTCTCTCAAGAAAACCTCTCTAGCTTACGATAAGGGTTTGAGCTATCGTGCACCTCAGGTGTAATGGGACGGAGGAAGAAGGCAGCGGTGCCGTAAAATAGTTTGACGGTGCTGGGTTCGTCTACTGAGAAACAGGGGACTTTAAGGACTGTTGCGGAAGAGAATGCTAGGAACCCATCCAATAGAACAGTAACTCTGATTGTTCAAAGTGGGACTGAAGCTCCGATTGACAATGAAAGGGTGATTCCACATTTGGAGGTGGCTCAACACAAATTGCAAGGTTTTACTGGGCAGAATTGCATCTCGGATAAAGGTATGGGCCTTATTTTTGTTGCTCCTACACTTGTAGAAGGAAAACCTACAACTAAACTTGATAAAAATGAAGTTGAATGATTAAATGCAACCTATGAAAATGCGTTAATCAGGTATGTTGTAGGTCATAATCCTACCATGAATGCTATAACAGCATATATCAAGTCACAGTGGGGGTTATTAAATGAACCTCAGGTGTATAAGCATGAGGAAGGTTATTTTGTTGTGCAAATGAAATTGAAAGAAGATAGGAATTATGTGCTATATTCTGGGCCACATCTCTTCTTTGGGAAACCTATGATTGTTAACAAATGGAACCCTAACTTTGATTTTCATAAAGAAATTCTTAAAGTCATTCCCATTTGGGTAAAGTTACCAAACCTTCCATTGAATTGTTGGAGTGAAAATTCTTTGACTCGAATTGGTAGCTTGTTAGGGGTGCTTATTTATGCGGGTGAATGTACTACAAAAACTCTTAGAGTGTCTTTTGCTAGGATCCTTGTGGAGATGGATGTTACTAAAGATATCATTTATGAGATACAAATTGAAGATCCCTGTGTTACCAGCTTTTTGTAAAAAATGCCAAATCATTGGCCATAACTGTGAGAATAAAACTAAAGTACAAGCTAAGATTATGAAAAAATGGGTGCCAAAAAACAATGAAGTTCAGACTAAGAATCAAGGATTGATGCAAAATACTGAGTTGGGACATACTGAGATTGGGAAAGCTGATGATGTGGCTACTGAGGGAGAAACTACACATGTTGGTGCTCCTTCTATGGTTGTAGATCCTAGCCCTGCTAGTGGTCCTCCCATAGTAGTAGAGTCTGATGGTGTGATCACCCCAGTGGCCACTCCTGAACATCAGTCAATAGCAGAGGAAGAGGAAGGACCATGGAAAGTTGTGACAAGAAAATCTAAAGGCAAACAAGTTGCTTTCCAATCAGCTCAAATGGGTAGTTATAGTTCATACCTTTGCTCAAATGGACTCGGAGTAAAACACGGGGGTGCTAGGGGACCAAACCCCTATTTGTCATAATGAGTTTTGTTGCCTGGAATGTTCTATGGCTTAATGACCCTATCAAAATAAAGGAGGTGAAGTTGTTTCTTCAAAAGTAAAATTCTAGTTTATGTGCTTTGTTTGAGACTAGAGTCAGGTTGCCTAAATTTACAAAGATTCAATGTAAATTTGGTAATCTTTGGAAATGGGATAACAACTATGATTTCTCTCCTAGAGGGAGAATATGATTTGGATGGAAGCCAGGAGAAATTCAAGTGGATGTGATGATTAAATCTGAGCAATGTATATGAGTTAAGGTTCAATTGGTAGCTAGTACTTTCTTATTAGTTATTGTTTATGGGCTTTATACAATTGCTGATAGAAAACAGTTATGGAGAGAGCTGCAGGAGCTAACAGAGAATCATAATGATCCTATTCTCATTATTGGAGATTTTAATGTTGTGCTGAATGTTAATGACATGATAAATGGAGTTGAAGTGAGTGAAAATGAACCCCAAGATTTTACAAACTTTCTTTTAGAAGCTCAACTGTTAGAAGCTCCTAATTGTGATGTGTTCTATTCATGGTCAAATAAGGGTACTGGTGCTCAGAGAATATGTAGCAGGATTGACAAAGCCATAATCAATGATGTAATGCTTGATGTGTTTCCTGAAATGATGGTGAAATATATATCTAGCTAGTGGGGTATCCGATCACTCTCATTTAGTGATGAGCTTTCAATATTCAATTCAAGAGGGGGGGAGACCCTTCAAGTTCCACACTATCCTGACAGAAGATGAGAGATTTCTTGACATTGTGCAAGAAGCTTGGGGTTCTATGGAGGAACATTTTCATATGAAGAAGTTATGGAGTAAGTTGAGTGCAATTAAAAAAGCTATGAAGGATCTTCATGCTAGGAATTATTCTCATGCTCATGTCAAAGTGGAGGAGTATATAATTCAGCTTCAAAACATTCAAAGCTCTATCAACATTGTATCTTATACTCAACTTCAGCAAGAGGAGAAGGTGGTGTGTGAAAAACTAAGGCACTGGTCTAGAATAGAAGAGAATATCATTAGGCAGAAAGCAAGGATTAATTGGCTATCTATGGGAGATGCTAATACTAAATTTTTTTTTTAATGCTGTTAAAGTAAGAAAATCAAGGAATAGAATTTCTCTGCTTCATAATGCTCAGGGAGTAGTTCTTACTTCCACAAAAGACATTCAAGCTGAAATTGTTAATTTCTATAAGAACTTGCTTGGTACATGTTCCATAAAGCTTCCTACTATTGACCTGAACACAGTTAGATCAGGTTCCACGCTGAGTGTGGATGCCAGAACTTCACTTATCCAACTAGTTACTCTTGCAGAAATTGACAGAGCACTCTTTGCTATTGATGATGCCAAAGCACCTGGAATTGATGGATTTAATGCTGTATTTTTTAAGAAGAGTTGGCAGATTATCAAGCAAGATGTATATAATGGGGTGATGTAATTCTTTCAGGGAGCCTAATTGCACAACCCTATAAACACTACTGTGATTACTCTGGTGCCTAAGATTTCACTAGTACAGAATCATTGATTTGCGTCGGACCTAGGACCACCATTTGCGTCGGACAAATGTCCGACGGCACAGGTCTCGACGCAAATACGAGAGACATGATCTGCGTCGGACAAGGACATGACGCAGATGTTAAGCTATTTGCGTCGGATGCAACGCAAAGTCCGACGCACATGACTCCGCAGCGTTGGGCAAATGATTGTCATCTGCGTCGGACACATGGTAATGTGCGACGCATATAACAGTCATCTGCATCAGGTGGAGCATAGGATCTGACGCAGATGAGTAATTTTTTTTATAAAAAAAATTATCGTTTGCGTCAGGTGGAGTATTGGGTCCGACGCATATGAGTAAAATTTTCATATAAAAAATTGTCATTTGCGTCAGCTATCACCTAAAAACCAACGCAAATGACCCATTTGTTGAAAAAACAAAATATTGTCAGCCCCCAATTCTAACAATGCTTCTTTCTTGGATGTTCACAAACAACATTCAAATCGTATCGAAGAACAGATAGGAAACATATGAAAATAGGATAAACAAACGTTCCTTAGTTCCCAAATTTTAAAAAGATCAAAATAAAAGAATAACTTTACATTCAAAAAGAACATTAGAAACTTCTTGCAGCAATAAATGTATAAACAAAACTAAAGTGGAAGAATAAAAAATAATACAACCAATGTTGCAATTTACGAGTATACATTAGAAGATGAAAGAAATCCAACAATGTAAAACTAAAACTTATCTCTAAAACTTCTAAAAGCATTTTATATGTTTGTGAGTTAGATCTGCGAATTTCTTAACTCCTCCACCGGATTTCACCAGAATTTTCGACGAGATTTCATTAGCTTTTGCTTGCGAATTCCTTGCTGGAATTTCGAAGTTAAACAAAAAACACCCACAAAATTAACCAACGACATTGAAACATCTGAGCTGTTCTTCGAGATTTTCGAGGGCAAAACGAAAGGGTACGAGAAATGGAGTGAATTGCATTGCTCTGTCGTGCAAATCTCAAATTTTCTCTGAAACAACGAGCTTCACCTTCTTCCATCTCATAATTTGCTATTTCATTTTCTAGGGTTTGTGAAGTAAAATTGGAGGGATGAAAAAGTTTGGTATATGTTATCGTGAGTGGAGGATGAAGAGGAGTCGGAGCTGTCAAAGATTTTGGGAATTCCTATGTCTTCAAAGCGATCTTCCATGGCGGAAAATTAAAGGTGGAAATTGGAAATTTAAGGAGGAGAGAGAAAGTTAGGGGAGACAGAGAGAAAGATGAGTTTGGGGAGAAAGTGCAGCACTGGGAATACGTAAATAGGGTTTGGGAGTTGAGTTTTCTATGAGATAAAACCAACTTTGTGGGCCTTGTATAATTTGCGTCGGACGGGCCAGATGATCCGATGCAAATCACTTGATACGACTATTGGCGTCGCACATTAGAACGTTCGACGCATATCATTTCCCCGTTTGTTTTAGTTATTTGCGTCGAACATAGCTAAGCATCCGACGCACATGATTGTCCCACCTATTTGCTTTATGTATTTGCGTCGAATACCCCTCAAATCCGACGCACATGAACCATGATTTGCGTCGTTTTCGTCCTGCATCCAAAGCAAATGATACGACCCTGGCCTTCTGCGTCGGTTTTCCAGTTGTACGACGCAATTTATGAGACGCAAATCAATGTTTTTCTACTAGTGTAATTTCTAAAGCTCTTTTAGCTAAAGATTTTCGTCCTATTGCTTGTTGCACTATTGTGTATAAGATAATCTCCAAGATTATCACTCATAGGATGCAGCCAATTATCCATGAGGTTGTCAACTCATCTCAAGCTGGTTTTATACCAGATAGATTTATTGCTGACAACATTTTGCAGGCTACTGAATTGCTTAGGGGTTATACTAGGACTCATATATCTCCTAGATGTATGATAAAAGTTGACATAAAAAAGACCTATGATTATGTTGAATGGCCATTTGTGGATAGTATGTTACTTGAGCTTGGCTTCCCTAGTATATTTGTGGGTTGGATAATGGGCTGTGTTAGAAGTGTATCCTATTTTATCCTTTTGAATGGCATTCCTTCCACCCCTTTTCATGCTAGGAAGGGCTTAAGGCAAGGTGACCCTTTGTCTCCCACTACAAGAAAACCCATTTTTAGCAACGACGAAAGTCGTTGCTTAAAATAGATTGTCGTTGCGAAAAATATTTATTGCAACGACAACTGGTCGTTGCGCGTATGGGCGTTACAAAAAAAAGAACAACGACTGTTTGTCGTTGCTAAAGATAATTAATTATTTCGCAACGACAGTTGTCGTTGCAATTAATTTGTCGTTGCCATACATAGCCTTACCCATCCTAAACATACATATTTAAGGCAACAAAAACAGTCATTGCAAAAAAGGTTATTTGTATATAGCAACAAAAAATGTCGTTGCAAAAGACTTATATTTATTTTGCCAATGACAAAGGTCGTAGATTTAATTTATGGCAACAATTATTGTCGTTGCTATAAAGTTTTTATATATGGCAACAACTTTTGTCATTGCCAGAAACAAATTTAATGCAACAACATTAATGGTTGCAATTAGCATCTATTTATGGTTACAATTAGAGTCGTTGCAATAGATATTTATTTTGCAATGAATATTTGTCTATTGTTAAAAACTATGATAATTGTTGTAAAAGGTTTTCTGGTACCGTGTACCTATGTGAAACCTGCTGTGCAAACCCATAACTACACTTCACAAAAAGTATTAAATCCATCCAAATTATTGAAACATATCGTATATATCAAGTTTTCATATCCTAAAGAGTAATATATTCTCATCGTCATCCAAAATACATATATCCATCCAAACTTACATTCAACAACATCCAAAAAATTTACATATTTCATCAAAAGCTCGAAAATATTGCTCCATCATCACGAATAAGCACTACTACAAATGTGGGCAAAGTAACCACTAATAAGAGACCACCTTAATTCAATAGGTGGTCATTCAATAAAAGAAGCCTGAGTTCTTAAAAATGTGGTCTCTTATAAAAGGAGGAAATAAACCTCTTCCATACAAAAGTGGTCTCTTATTACTTTCTCAATAGTGTGCTTCTCCTTGTGAGCCCATACAACCAAAATAAGAAACCTCATTTACATAAAAGTGGTTTCTTAATGCACCTAATTTAAAATCAATATTTATAAAACCCTAAATCCTAATGATATGTCGTCATTTACTCATAGCCGTTTTTCTCTTTCTCTCTCCCATTCTCTATTTCCCTTCTCTCCCCAGCTTCTTCCGCCATTGAAGCTCCATGTCGGGCCACGTAGAGGACCACCAAGAGTCGTCGTCTGTTCCTGCTTCTGTTCACATGCCACCACCGGAGTTTGTTCCTGCAACTGAGAAGGTTGAGGCGTCTGCTTCTCCGTCATGACTAATCCCAATTGAACAAAACCTAACCTTCTTCTTTGGTGAGTATCATTTATGATAATTTGATCGCTTGATTAAATAAAGGAAACTAGCTAGTGAATCTGATTTCAAATTGAGATGTCCTATTTCTTCGTCTACGATTCTAATGGATGTTTTTTGGTGAGTAAGTACATAAGAGTATTGTTTAATGTTTATATTTCTCTGATTCAAAGTCTGACTATAAGTAGAAACACAAAGTTCCTACATTGATTGCGAAAAGGAAATAGTAAAATCATCAGTGGATGATGATAGGATCGAATGAAATGTATACTGTCATTAGCTCCAAAGAAGTTTGGTTAGTAGCACATTTTCCTTCCAAATGAAAAATTATTTAATTGGTCATAGATTTTAGGCTAAAATTTATATGATATACTTGAATACGAAAAAGGTCAATGGAGATGAGAAATTTTCTACTGCACAACTCTCTACTGTACAACTCATTACTATTTCTATAATATCTTTATCATTTCATATTCATATTTCATAGAGGGTTGAAATTTGATTACTGCAATGCTAATTCGCTTTCAATTGCTGCTCACCTGCCTATATGCTTTGCAGACTCATGAATTGCGAGCGGGTCAAGAAAGTGCATGAAAGGCTATGGGGTTTTTTGTCCTTTGTTTAATTTTATAGCCTGACCTTGCTCATTTTTATTCATTGTATTCTTTATACTAGGTGTCATTCGTATATTTTGATTTTTTTTCCCCCAATTCTGGATATTAATTATATGAACTATATATCTATAATTATTGGTCCTCCGTCAAATGATTCACAGACAAGGTTGAGTAAAGTGGCGCCATGCTCTTGGTAGTATTTTGGCGGAGCTAACGTGCACAAGTCTAAAGCGGATGCAGAAGAATCTGAAGATATCATGGATTTTGATTTGGACATATGATGTATCTATATATTTTTGGTTCTTGAAACTTTTGTCAATGTAGCTCGAAATTTTCTTAATTTAGTCATTTTACAAACATATTGGTTGAAATTTTGAGAGCTCTTGTAGCAGTGATATTATAATGTAAATGATTATATTTAATGAATGAATATTTAGTTCAATATGGTACTAGTATTACATGTTTAGTGATTTTTTTTAATTGAAGAAAAAGATATATGAAAATTTATGCCAACAAAAAAATATCAATGTAAACCGTCTTTATAATTATGTGGAGCAAAGAGACCACCTTATACATATAAATGGCCTTTTTAGTGAAACCAAAAAGACCACTTATTTGCCTAAGTGGTTTCTTGGGAGAATAAAATACCACCTAATTCGAATAAGTGGTCTCTTTTCCTTCTTTCCTAGTTCCTCCAACTAGCCTCTAAGTGACCACTTATTTTAAATAGTGGTCTCATTTTTTATTTTAAAAAACCACCTCTAAATAGTGGTCTCTTATACAAAGAGACCGTTGAGCTAGAGACCACCTCTTAAGTGGTCTCTAAGGGGATTTTTAGGGGGTCTCTTTATGCCTTTTTGTAGTAGTGAAGGCCATTACTATATCAAATATTCAAATCATCTACTTACAAATATTCTCCAAAAGCATTCTTCTACCGAGTAACTTTCAAGCAAACACATGCAGCATAGCACCAAAAAATAGTTTCCCACACTTCATGCAACCTGTATAAGTTACAAGAGAAAGTCAGTATTTTTTTTTGACATCAGAGAAGCAAGAGTACAAATATAAGGAAAAACATAACACAAACAAGACAATGATAAGTTAGCAACAATAAACCCAGGGGAAGGAGCTAGATGTCGATCAACACTTAAAAAACCACTATGCCACAAAAAAAAATCTTTACAAACTAGACAAGTTCAAAATAAATATGAAAAGTCATTATCATCAACCTCAAGCAACAACACCAATGACTACCCACAACAATCACAAACGGCACAACACCAGCACTTGGTGCTTAAAACCAAAACCACAAGCTTTTATACGCACTTCTACGAACTAGAATCAGGCTAGATAACGAAAAAGTGATAGACACAACAAAGTAAAAACTAAGAGAGTTTATGTCGCCCCTGCCGATTAATTCACACTTCCAAACACCTATTAGCTAAATGCAACCAATAATCCACACTTACAAACACACTTGAAACTAGAGAATAAGTAGCAACTAATTCAGAACTTTACTCAAATAAAAAAAATAAAAAAACTGAGTTTGTCCAGGCCCTAACGGAAAAAAGAAGAAGAAGAAATATAAGAAGAAAAAGAAGAAGAAGAAGAAAAAGAAGAAGAAGAAGTTGGTTGGTAGTAGAGAACATTTGGTTGGTAGTAGTAGTAAAAGATTACCTTCAATCGAGCACTACTAGAGAGTGCCCCTGCTTATAAGTTCTCGCATCAATTCTTGCTTCATTGCATCCATTGCACGTTGCATGTCATCCCTTTGTTGTTCTAATTGTCTTGTTGTTCTTTCTTGAGCCTCTTCTAATTGTTTTACTGTTTTTTCCTGAGTCTCTTGTAACTCCTATATTATTTGCTCTTGCTCTTGAATCTGCTTTTGCTGCTAATGTATCAAGCTTTGATGTTCAAGCTGCATTCTTCCTTTACTATAACCACACAAGGTTGTCCCCTTTCCACGAAAATAACCAGATCTCGGTTTTAAAACATCTAAAAGGATCTCCTCTTGAGTCTTCGAATCACCGTGTGTAGCAACTGCAACTTTTAATTGTTCCTAATATCAAATGCAATAATCATAGTGATTTTAGAAATATAGCAATGACCAAGTATTGTTGTAGATAATCACTGTATAATTTTATAACTTACATGTATCTCCTTAGAGCGAGACTGATCAGCCCACTCAAGTGTTCCCGCGGCATTTATGGTGGTGTGCTCTATTAGCCAAATCACATCAGCAGGTGGCTTTACTTCGTTGTTTTCTTTTGTCTGATTATATACAACTATAAATGTAAAAGTTGTGTAATAATATAATAGATATATCTATAATTCTAGGATTTTATATCTTTACCAATATATCTTCGACTTCGGCAAATGATAAGTTTCCAGTGGTTTGTTTAGTTCTTTTCTCCGACAAACGATTCTTGGAATTTCTTTCACTAATTTTCTCCATTATAGATAACACTAAGATTAGTTGGTTCCAAAAATTTAGCGACAGTCCTTTCATACTATGTAAAATGAATATTACCTTGAATTCTAGAAAACCAAATCGATGTACACAATGTTCCCACTGGTCCTGTGGTATATCGGGAGGAGGTCTGTTTTTCCGAATTTCATCAGTTTATCCAGATTCTAGACTCTTATAGTAATAGTGTAGACGAGCTTTCCACAGTCTATAAAGACGTTGCATAGTATCCACAGCAAAAGCTTGCAACTTTATATAAGATCCACCTTCCTTAATCTCAAATTTATCCTAAGAGGAGGATATATATTATATGAGATAATTTTGGTAGGGAGAAAAAAGAAAAGGGCAAAAAAAAGCGATGTTACCTGTATCTCCTTCCACATTCCATCACCAGCAGCTGTAAATGCTTCTTTCCAATTCTTTACATTCAAAGGTGCCCTCGTTCTCACAACTCGACCACATTCATTAACAAAATGATGGGCATTCTCACCAATTGCTCGATCAATGTCATCAGGGATGTAAACTTTAAGTTTTGATTTTTGTCCTTTGATTTTCATATCCACTATGTAACTTTTGTACTTTCCGCTTTCTCCCCTTTGTTTCGCCTTGCTTGTAGCTTATTTCAAATATAAAATAAAAAAGAAAAAAATCACTTTGAGTACACTATCGTTGCTCATGTTATCTGCCCGCTACCCAAGTTTCAAACCACAATTACTTGCCATTTATACACTTCTACACTCATCCACATAATTATATTAATAAAAAAAATTTACCTTCATCATTAGGAGCATTATCTTCATTAGCTACTGAGTGTCCAGACCCATTGTTTCTTACTCCTTCATTTTGTCGACGCCGATTAACATTTCTATCATCCCCCTCCCTTCTGATAGGAGGTTCTGCAGGTTCAGTTGCTTCCATAGCCATATTCATCCTCCCATTCAACTTGTTTGTCCTTTTCATCTTACCTAATTGACTCGCTACGTTTATACAGGTTGAAGAAGATACATCTGAATAAGTATTAAGTTCATTAGTAGAAAAAGAAGTTACTGTATTAACAATTAGAAATACCTTCGATGTTGGGTGAAATATTTCCGTCATATTCATTTTCAAAAGGATTTTCACTTGACTGAATGTTAGCATCATGCATTTGAGTTCGCTCATCACATTTCCCTTCATTTTGGACCTGATTGATATGCCTCGTGATATTGTTGTTACATTCATTTTGAACGGGAAGTCTTTCGCCAACATTACGATAACGAGTGTCTGCACCATAAACACCAATTGAAGTAATAGTCAATGATTATATGATACAAAATAAAAGATCAAGAAATACTTCAGGTAAGTTGCATACCATTTCCATCCTTTGAACGATTGCCCACATTCTTACCTCCCCCTCTTCCAACCATTCTTCGCCTTTCCTAACCTGTCAGATTCCTAGATAGTACAAATGACCTTGAGAATTAAAACAAAGAAAACGAAACAAAGAACTAAAAAGCAGTCACATTGACAGATATTAATAACAAGTCTTAAACATTATATTAGGAAAAGTTTCTCAACAATATACCAAATGACAAGCAAATAATAAAAAAGGTGTTCATTACAAAACCAAATTAAAAGGGAAAATGAAAAAGATTTCAATTCATCATTCTGATGACTCGTAGCTTAACTCTTCTTCGTCACTTGTACTTTCATAATATTCAATATCACCATCATTAATGAAGTCGTCATCTTTTCCAATCTCCTCAAATGCGTTCCTAACCATTTTCATAACACTTGGCTCTTTCTCAACCATAAAAGTATTAGTGCTTAACGAGTCGACTACAAAATCATCATTTCCATGTCTGAAACTGTCACATTCATTTTGATTTGCATCTACTTGCTGACTTGCGTCTACATCTACACCTTCATCCAAATCTTTCACGGGCGTATCGTATAGATCTCTAGGTTGAGTCTTTATAACAAAATTCCACTCTTGATTTTTTGGATCTTGAACACAGAACACTTGCTCCACTTGTGATTCTAAGACATACACTTCATCTGTTTTCAAAGAATATCTCTTATTCACACTTATCAATCCATGATCATCCACCTTATATCCTTTCCCATGATGTCATACATCAAACCAAACACATTTAAAAACAAATGCCCGGTTCCCACTAGGGTACGACACTTCAAACACGTCTTTTAATACACCATAATATTCTTTATCAAAAACATCATCTCCTCGTACCATGACTCCACTATTTTGAGTTTTTCTATTTTTGCACTGATCAAACCGAAAACCATTTACAATGTAACCCGCATAACGTCTGACGACTCTAGAAGGGAAACAAACTAAATTATATATATCTTCATCAATGCTCCCTTTTTCATCGAGACTGCGCACCTGTAAAAAAAAGATGAAAGGAAGAAGTTAAAATTAGTTTGCTAATAACAAATTAAAGATATAGTAAACTTCAAAGCTAGACACATACACGATCATATATCCACTTTGCGAATTGCATTCTATGTCTTCGTTCCACATTTCTTGGATTCTCTTGCTCCAACTTTTGCTTATGTTCCCTGTAAATAATCATAGCAATATACAATAAATAATAATATTTATAACTTTAACTAACTAGACTAAAATACATGAGAAATAAATTATACGTTGCTCATATTGAAAACTTACTTTGGAAAATCAGAATGCTCATCACAGTTGAGTAGAATGTACAAATGAACTTGATCGCACTCCTCAAAACTTAGGTGTAATGGCACCCCTTGTCCTAAAGGACGACCAATTGGACTGAACACATCTAGTTTGCTTCTTAAAGCACCCTCATTCCAATCATCATCATCATCATTTCTCCCTTTACAATTGAATTTTGTGTCAATATCACTCATATATCTTGAGCAAAATGTTAGACACTCATCAGCTAGATATCCTTCTGCAATGCAACCCTCTGGTTGTGCTCTATTTCGTATGTATTTTTTCAAAGTTCGAAGGTGCCTATAATATTATTACTGGTTAGTGGAAAACTTGGACAAAGATTAATTTGTTACTATTAATTAAGTAACTGACTTACCTCTCGATTGGGTACATCCATCGATATCGAACAGGGCCCGCAATCTTTGCCTCCGCTGCCAAATGTATTACTAAATGCACCATAACATCGAAAAATGCTGGAGGAAATATCATCTCTAGTTTACACAATGTGTAAGGAATTTGTTTTTCAAGTGCATCTAGTTCCTCTATTGTAGGGCTGTTCATAGGACTGGGTTGGACCGGAATTTGGACCGGACCGGACCGGACCGGATTTTGGACTGGACCGGATCGGTCCGGATATACCGGTCCGATCCCCGATCCTCGGAAATTGACGATTCCGGGTTTCCGGTCCGGTCCGGTCCAAACCCGGAAAATTCCGGTCCGGACCGGAAAATCGGGAATCTATTTTTTTAAAAAAAAAAATCTACCATCCCTAGTAAACTAAACATCCATCTTTACTCTTCCTCCCCCATTCCTAAGAAACCCTAAGTCACTCAACCACTCTTCTTCTCTCACGCACTCAAGACTCACGAGGTAGCCGACGCGGCGACGCCGACCACAACCACCGTCCACCGGCCCACCGTTTTCTTCCATTCCCCTTCTCACCAGTAAGTTCTTTAGTTTTTTTATGTTGTTTTTCAGTTTTCGCCATTTCTTCAAGACTTAGATGCAAGTCTGTGAAATCGATTTTCCCTCTTAGATCCTTCTGTTTTTACTTTTTTTTCTTTTTTGGTTTAGTTCCTGCAAATTAGTTTTGATATGGCCAATTTCTTGTAGATGATTGTTATTATTGAGAGGATGCGATTTGTAATACGAATTCCAGTGGATATGGCCAATTTCTTGGATTATAGTTTTGATATAGTTATTGTTGAAATTTCTTTTTTTCTTTTTCCAGTAGATGTATACTCTACACCAGGCTTCTTTTTCAGCAACAAATGCAGCAGCTGCTGTGCAATGTCATTAAATATCTTGACACTGTATAGATTATAGTTCACTACTTCACTCTCCTGTAATTTTATGATGTATACTTATAATTTGTGTATTTCATTTTGTGTTTATACTTGTAATTTAGAATTCCAGATTTCCGTGCTTATAAATTATAATTGAAGGGATGATAAATCAAATATATTTTTGATATATTTCTGGGATAACTAACAAGCTAAAGTCTGTGTATAAAAGGTACATCAAGGAAACTATATGTAGAAATTAAAGAAGCGGGTCCAAATAGAATTATGAAAAGCCCAAAAACAAATTCGAAAAACTGGTCCAATCAGTCGGCGACTGGACCGGACTCGATTTTTTCCGGTCTGCACTGACCGGACCGGAAAAATCAGGTCCGGTCCCCGGTCCGAGGATTCCCATAAATCCGGTCCACTGGTCCAGCCGGGTCCGGTCTGGTCCGGTCCAGCCGGGTCCGGTCCGGTCCGGTCCGGTCCTGGACCGGTGAACAGCCCTACTCTATTGTAATGTTTTTTGAGCAAAGGTTTCGAAAGAAATAACTCAACTCAACTAAAGGCTCATAAACATTATTTGGCAAGAACCGACGAGTTGCAAGTGGTAGAAGCTGCTCAATAAAAATATGATGATCATGACTCTTCATGCAAGAAATTTTTTTCCCATTGTCCTTGACGCATCGAGAAATATTCAATAAGTACCCATCAGGAGACTTATAATTCCAGCAAACATGTCACATATTGCTGCCTTAGCATTTGAATTTAGAGTGTAATTAGCTACTGGAATTTCTACTTTATCTCCATCTAATATAGGATGAAGCTCCTCCCGAATGCCCATTTTCATCAAATCAATTCGAGCTTTTACTGTGTCTTTCGTCTTGCCTTTTATATTCATCAAAGTCCCCAAAATGTTATCAGACACATTTTTCTCAATATGCATGACATCTAAATTATATCGTATAAGCAACTTTCTCCAATAAGGCAATTGAAAGAATATGCTTTTCTTACGCCAACCATACAAGCTGTTGGAAGCATCCCATTTTCTCTTCTGTCCAGCGAATTTGCCAAACTTCTTCTGCTCGAATTGGTTGAAACATTCTAATACTTCATCCCCAGTTAAAGGAACAGGTGCATGTCGCCTTTCTTTCTTGTTATTAAAAGATTTGGCATCCTTCCTCCATTTGTGATTATGAGGCAGCCAACAGCGATGATCTAAGTAACCACCTTTATGCTTTAGTGAAGTGCGGCTGGCATCCTTGTGGCAAGCTGGACAAGCATACGTACCTTTAGTACACCAACCTGATAGATCGACGTAAGCAGGGAAGTCATTAATTGTCCATAACAACATTGCACGCATGTTAAAATTCTGCTTGGCATGAGCATCAAATGTTTCAACCCCAACCTCCCAAAGCTCAATTAATTCGTCAATTAAGGGTTGTATAGATAAACATCTATGTTCCTTCCGGGACTAGTGGGTCCTGGGATGAGTAAGGATAAGATGAAAGAATGAGGCTTCATACATAACCAAGGAGGTAAGTTGTAAGGAATGAGAACAACAGGCCATATACTATGCGGTGAATTATCAAAGGGTTGGAAACCATCACAAGCTAACCTAAGTCTAACATTGCGCGCATTATTAGCAAATGAACCATACTCCTTATCAAATGATTTCCAAGCATGAGAATCTGCAGGATGCCTCATTATGCCATCATCATCTCTTCCATCTCTATCTTTATGCCACCGCATATCTTTTGCAGTCTTTCTTGACATATATAACCTTTGTAATCTGGATTTAAGTGGAAAATATCGTAATACTTTATGTGGCACTTTGGTTTCTTTAGAAGAGTCACGGTTTACATTCTTGTACCTTGGCAAATCACATGTTGGACACTTATCTAAGTGTGCATTTTCTTTCCAGTAAAGTATACAGTCATTCTCACAAGCATCAATCTTGACACACTCAAGCCCCAAATCTGTAATCAATTTCTTTGCCTCATAATATGAATCAGGAAGTGTAGTTCCCCATGCTTCTCTTTGCAATTTCAAAAGACTATCAAACGAACTATCACTCCAATTATTTAAAACCTTCAAATGCAACAATTTTACAATATAGGACAACTTTGTCATTGTTGTACCATTCGTTGTCAATGGCTCTTGATATTCTTTCAAAAGACGATAAAACTTTGTTGCTTCTCCTTTGGGCTCTTCATTACATTCGTAATCAATCCCATGGTGATTCCCATCAGCCCCCTCTAAATGCAAACCTGGTATTCCAAGTGCATCTTCTAACATATTAACTCCACTATCATCACTGTGGATCTCGTCTCTATTTTCCATATTAGTCATGCTGCCACTAGAAGACTTATTTATCTTTTCACCATGAAGGTCCCATGTGGTATAAATCTCATACATCCCTGACTTCAGTAAATCAAACTTCACATCACACCTTTTTTTAAAGACTAAATTACAACACTTATCACAAGGACACCTAATAGTGGCATTGTCATCTCCCTCTACTATGTTAGAAAAGGCGAAATTCAAGAAATCATCAACGCCCTCTCTATACTCAAGTGTTGTATGATCAATAATGTTCATCCATTCCTTATTGAGAGCCATTCCCTAGGTCCAAAGTAATTCAAATATAAATTTTTATATTTTCCATATAATGGCATATTTATAATGTAGTAAAACATAGGATCATATATAACTAACTTAACCTATAATATTTAAGAACACAATGACTATAGGCCACTTTTGAGTTAATGAAAGCAATATAAGCGCACCCTTGCATATTATGATTGTAAATAATGATAATGTGGACTTGCAAAAAACTCCAATACACAACTATTTGAAATAATTAAAGCAAGGAAATTAACAATTATTTAATTTTAAGAGTGAAATAAAAAACACTTCACGTCGCTTATTAATAGTGTTTGCCATAATTTGAGTAATAAGAAAAAAAATTATAAAGATATAAAGGCACTACCAACAAGAGAGTTGTGAACGAATTGTCAGAAAAGATGAGCTGCTATGATAAACCTCTTTTCCTTGTGGTTGCAGTTATCCTCAAATCCTGTAAACAATCAAATGCGGAGAGATATTGAATCATAATAAGATATTGCTCATCAAATTATTTGAATACTTAAGTGGTAAATTTAACTATGAAAAGCAAAAATGTCTTGTGTTAATGGTAAAACAATCAATAACTATTCTCACTAACTTCATTCTTACAAGTAGCTTTATTAGCACAGCCAATCTATATCCTCCTTACAAAATACAAGAAAAAGCACTTGGTCATAGCATTAAACGCACAAGACCTTAATAAAACTTATTAGACTACATAAAACCGAACATATAATTTTACTTTATATCTTAAAATCCCAAGTTAATCACTAAATAGACCACTACCCCAACCCCAAATTACTTTAGATTGATCATCAACCTCAATTTGCAAAATCCAGTGCAATAGTCCTCCTGAGTACAGAGTACACACTCTATACAGTCAGTATATTAGTGACTCGCAGTCACAGAGAAAGAGAGAGAGACAGGAAGCTTATAAAGAGTAAGAGCAAGACCAAGCAGAAGCACGAACCGTAATATTTAGATTTGATTGGGAGCAGCAGAAGACCATAAGAGAAGAAGATAAGGTAGCTATTTTTATTTGTATTGCAATTTCCATTGGATCAGGGATTCATATCTATCTAACATACATAACATGAGACAGCAATCAGCATGAGACTACTTTGCAGCAGGCATCAATATTCCAACAAACCTGATCCAGAAAATGCCCAGGCCTCAAAAATCCATGATGATCCCAAGATTGCTAGGGAGATAATTGATAGGTATTTAAGGGTACCTAAAGAGGAAAGATATAAAAGAGCCCTAAATTTGTATGACATGTTTGATGAATGAAAAAGAAGGGCAGATAAAGAGTTGTGCAAATTAAGGCATAAAAATGCATTAGCTAAATACCATCTTGGGATTCTAAGTTTGATGGGCTCAACCTTGATCAATTAATGAAATTACTTGCTCTTTTGGATCAAAAGATTGAGTTTGTGAGTCAAAAAATTGATATGATTAAGGCTACTAATCATGATCATAGTCAAAATAATGGAGGTTTATTAGTTCCCTATTTTGAGCCAGCACCCATGTCTAATCTCATGATTTTTAGTAAAAATTATGTTGATTACACTAATGTGGAAGTGTTTAATAAATTTCCCATGTTTAACTATCCAATTAACAACAATAACAATCATCATTATCATCAAAATACTGCCATCAAGTGATGCCTTTCAATCTGACCGCATTTTCGGAACAAGTTGGAGGAACTAGAATGGATGATCAGGGTGGTAGTAGTAGCAACATGATAATGTACAACATGAATTTGATGGGTGGAGTTGGTCCTATCTACTTTTTTTTTTTCAATATAATACTATTACTATATATTACTATTATTATTACTTTTGCTCATTCAATTTCCATTACTTTTGCTCACCTCACCATTTTATTGTCAGGCTTCAGAGATAGAAAGAAGGATTGAGCGAGAGACTATTGATGATAAGGAAGGTAGTAAACGTAGTATTGCCAAGAATAATTGGTTGCCTTTTCTCATTGAAACACTGCAATATGTATACAAGGACAAGAGTCCTAAAGTATGGAAAGTACATCAATTAGAATCAATTAGAGAGATAATATAGATAACCATAAATAAGAATATATCCTAAAATCTCTAATATCCTAACACCCCCCCTCAAGTTGGATCATGAGGGTTGGTAATGCCCAACTTGGCAAGAAGGAACTCGAATTGGCGCTTGCCAAGAGCTTTGGTAAAAATGTCCGCTAGTTGTGAGGTAGTAGGCACATAAGAGGGTAAAATCAAGCCATCTTTAATTGCATCACGTACGAAGTGACAATCAACTTCAATGTGCTTCGTGCGATAGTTCATGAAAAACTGGGTTCTTAGCAATATGTAATGTCGACTGACTATCACAAAAGAGCCGGATAGCCTTGGGATGATGAATACCAAGACTAAGTAACAAGCCTTTCAACCACTTAAGTTCACAAGTAACGGCGGCCATGGATCTATATTCTGCTTCAGCAGATGAGCCAGAAATAGTAGGTTGCTTCTTGGTTTTCCAGGAAATAGGAGAGTGACCTAGAAAAATAAGTCAACCATTAAGAGACCGTCGAGTAACTGGACAGGCAGCCCAGTCGGAATCACACCACCCTTGTAGAGTAAGATCACTATCGGCACGAAGAAGAATACCCTGACCTGGAGTGCCTTTCAAATAGCGAACTACTCGAATAGCAGTATCCCAATGCTCAACACGAGGCTCCTGCATAAATTGGGAGAGAATATGAACTGAATAGGCTAGATCAGGCCTAGTGACGGCAAAGTAGATAAGACGCCCCACAAGACGACGGTAGGCAGCAGGATTAGAATAGAGAGCACCAGCAGCTAATCCAAGCTTGTGATGTTGCTCAATAGGAAAATCAACAGGCTTAGCACCTAATAATCCAACCTCAGAAACAATGTCAAGAGTGTATTTCCGTTGACATAAGAATAAGCCGGAGGAGCTACGAGCAACCTCAATCCCAAGAAAGTATTTTAAAGAGCCAAGATCTTTCATATGAAAGCAATCACTGAGATAGGCTTTGAAAGCCGTCAAGGAAGCTGAATTATTCCCAGAGATGATTAAATCATCAACATAAACAAGAACATTCATTTGAATAGTACCATGAGTGAAAGTGAACAAGGAATAGTCACAGCACGATTGTGAGAAACCATAACCTCGTAAAGCAGTGACTAATTTGGCGAACCAACATCGAGGGGCCTGTTTAAGGCCATATAAAGACTTCCAGAGCCGACACACCAAATGTGGATCAGAAGAAGTAAAGCCAGGAGGAAGTTTCATGTATACCTCCTCATCAAGATCTCCATGTAAGAAGGCATTGTGAACATCCATTTGATGAAGCTCCCAATTCTTAGAAGCAGCAATAGTCAAAAAAGTACGAACAGTGACCATCTTGCCAACCGTAGCAAAAGTCTCAGTGTAGTCAATACCTTCTTCTTGATGATTGCCAAGAGCAACCAAACGAGACTTAAGACGCTCAACAGAGCCATTGGAGTGATACTTGACACGATAAACCCACTGGCAACCAAGAGCACGTTTGCTAGGAGGAAGAGGAACAAGAGACCAAGTATCATTAGCCTCTAAGGCTTGAATTTCATCAGACATAGAACTGCGCCAATCACTACTTCTCATTTCTTCTTTAAAAGATTTAGGTTCCTTGCCTGAAGTAATAGCTGTAAGAAATAACCGATATTGCATAGAAAAATTGTCACAATTAACATAGTGTGCTATAGGATAGGGAGTACCTGAAGCAGACTGTAGAGACGGAGTGGAGCAGGACGGACCTTGAACAATAACGGAATTGGTGACATAATCGCGTAACAAAACAGACGGTAGTTTGGTACGCATGCCACAACCCAAGTCAGAAGAAGAAGATGAAGGAGTGGGCGGTGGAGTAGAAGTAGGAGCTGGAGTGGTAGTAGGAGGGTCAGTAGGCCCAGAAGGAGGTCCAGAAAGCATGGGGGCAGAGGAAGTGAGCGGGGGAGCCTCAGTGGAAGTGGACGCGGGCTGGGCGGTTGGATTAGGCCCAGTGGAATTATGCGCTGGAGTAAGCGCTGGTTGAGAAGAGGAGGTAATTTGAGTCGCTGGGCCTGTTGGGAGAGAAATAGCATTGGGCCCAGAAGAGCATTCAGGAGGAGATGGATTGTGAGGCTCGGTGTCAGGACCCATAGGGATAGAAGAGTTAGGAGGAGTAGGAAGAGAGATGTTGGGCTCAGAATGAATATCAGATTCAATAATTGGAGCAAAATCATCATGAATATCATTGCAAATGGGAACAACAGCATGGGGAGTAATATTGGCTTCTTCCGGATGAATAAAGGGGAAAATATCCTCAAAAAACTTGACATCAGGAGAAATAAAAAATTCCCGAGCATCTAAATCAAACAGTTTCCACCCTTTCTTGCCAAAAGGATACCCCATAAAAAGACATTTCCTACTCTTGCTGGCAAATTTATCATTTTTGGATTTTAAGTTATGGGCAAAACAGAGACATCCAAAAGTACGAATTTCATCATAAGAGGGACAAGTGCCAGTCAGAATTTCATAAGGAGATTTGTTATCAAGTAAACGAGTAGGAGTACGGTTTATTAAATGGGCTGCAGTAAGAACACCTTCCCCCCAAAAATAAATAGGTAAATTGGCCTGAAATCTCAAAGCTCGCCCAACATTAAAAATATGTTTGTGTTTGCTCTCAACCTGCCCATTTTGTTGTGGAGTATGGACACAAGAAGTATAAAATAGAATTCCCATGGTAGAAAAATAAACATGTAAGCAATGGAATTCCGTACCATTATCACTTTGAACTATTTTGATAGTTTGAGAGTATTGACGATCAACCATAGCAACAAAGGACATAAACATACGAAATACTTCAGTTTTATCCACCATTAAATAAACTCATACAGCACGGGAAAAATCATCCACAATTGTCAAGAAATAACGAGCACCACAAGTAGATTGATGCTTATAAGGTCCCCATAAATCACAATGTATTTTCTCAAAGATCAATAAACGTAGTATTGCCAAGAATAATTGGTTGCCTTTTCTCATTGAAACACTGCAATATGTATACAAGGACAAGAGTCCTAAAGTATGGAAAGTACATCAATTAGAATCAATTAGAGAGATAATATAGATAACCATAAATAAGAATATATCCTAAAATCTCTAATATCCTAACAGAAGGAGAAACACAAGGAGCAAGAGCACGTCTTGCACCACCCACGAAAACAAACATGGAAAAAATACAAAGGGAAAATTTTTTGGTTGAAAGAAACGAAGAACAGAATGGCAGGTTACAGGATCGAAAAAAAAATCTCTAACTTAGAGATGCTCTGGATACCATGTTAATAGTTCATGAATAATATGAAATTTTTGCTAATTCATCATCATCATCAGAGCAAAATCTTAGCGATTTACACTTTTGAGCGAGTTTTAGCAAAATTTTAGCAAAATCTTAGCAAAATTTTAGCAAAATCGCTCAAAAGTGAAAAATTTTCTATAACAATAATGAAATTTTGAAATTTTTTGCTAATTCATCATCATCAGAGCAAAATCTTTCAATTAAATAAGGAAAATTGTGCTAATTCATGACAATTTGCTTACCCAAACGTTAGTGGCGGTTGACAGTGGTCGTTGGTGGCCGACCGACCAGCAGCCTTACTACCGAACCGAGGAAGAATAGCAACACGGCAGAGGAGGACGACTGAGGAGAACTCAGGACGACCGAATTGAGGACGACGGAGGAGAACTCAGAACAACGCCGGATGACCGAACAACAACAAAAACAACCCAGAAGGATGACCCAACGGCGGTAGAGGAGGGACGATGACAGCGGAGAAGCAAGGACGATGGAGTGACGGGGGTTTGAAAGGGAAAACCCTTAGATGAAAGAGACTTGGTGGGAAATTGGGAGAGTAATTTTTGTGGGTTTTGTTTTAGGATGTTTAGCTTTAAATTTTCAATTCTTGTTTTTAAGTTTTTGCAACAATAATGTCGTTGGCTCGTTGCAGTAAAATGTGAAATGTTTGGCAACAAAAACAGGCCGTTGCAATAGACCTGTATAGACATAAGTAACGACCAATCTCGTTGCAATAATTATAGACAAAATTAGCAACAACTTAAATCGTTGTTATAAAAGGACCCAAAATGTTCCAAAGCCCGCGCTCATGTAATTGGGGGAGGGAAATGAAAACTTATCTATTGCAACAACTTTGTCGTTGCTAAAGCATGTTTTTAGCAACAACCTCTAAGTCGTTGCCAAAACGTTGTTGTGAAAAAATGATTTTCTTGTATCCCTTCCTTTTTGCCTTAAGTATGGAATATCTTAGTAGATGCCTTGGTGAGCTGAAGAATGGCCCTAAGTTTAATTTTCACCCTAAAGTGTGAATGAATCCATCTTAATCATCAGATGTTTGCAAATGATTTATTACTTTTTGCCAAGGCTAATCATAGTTCAGTTACAAAAATTATGGCAGCCTTTAGAAAATTATCTTTGGCTTCTGGGTTGGAAGTAAGTATTGAGAAGAGTAGTATGTATATTGATGGGATTTCTGATATTGAAGCAAGAAGTATTGATGCAGTCCATCTTCCTATTGGTAAACTTCCTTTTAAGTATTTCGGAGTGCATTTATCTTCAAAGAAGTTGAATTACTCTCAATGCAAGATCCTGGTTGAGAAGATTACCAAGCGAGCTCAAGGGTGGATGACTAAAACTCTTAGCTATGCTGTGGAGATTACAGCTCATCAAGAGTATTTTGAGTAGCATGCAAAACTATTGGGCTCACATTTTCCCATTGTCCAAGAAGATCATAAAAGCTGTTGAAAGTGTGTAGGAAATTTTTTTGGACTGGGCAAACTATGGATTCTAGGAAAGCTCCTGTCTATTGGAATGCTTTCTATAATCCTAAGATTGATGGTGGATGGAGCCTTATTAATATGGCAAATTGGAATAAGGCTGCTATTTTCAAACTGTTATGGGCTCTTGCTTCTAAAGCTGACAAGCTCTTGGTTCAGTGGATTAATGCATATTATCTAAGAAGACGGGATATTTACAATGTTGTTATTAGTAACAACATGTCTTGGATTTTGAGAAAGATCATTAGTTTAAGAGATTTACTTGAGGTGGTGGGCAGTTAGGATGCTGTTGAGCATAATGGCAAATTCAGTATAATAAAAGCATACTCCTTGATCCAAGGAGACTTTCAGAAAGTGGAGTGGAGGATAATGATTTGCAATAACAAAGCAAGTCCTAAAAGTAAATTTGTGTTGTGGTTAGCTATTCGAAATCGCCTTGCTACCACTGATAGAATTAGCAGATGGAATGTGAATTGTAACTTGCAATGCTGTCTTTGTGTTGCTGCTAATGAAACAGTCCAACACCTGTTTTTTGAGTGTCCCTGTTCTGCTGAGATCTGGAGATGTTTGCTTCAGAAACTAGGGATAAACAGAAGCCCTATGCAATTCCATGAAGAATGCAGAGTTGCCAATATCAAAGCTCATGGAAGAAGCTCTATGTCAAAAATCTATGTTATGCTTTTTTCAGAAGCTATACATGCTATTTGGATACAAAGAAATAGCAAAATCTTCTCTAATGTCTGTATTAATCCTCAGCAACTGGTAAAAGATATCATCTTTCATGTTGCTTGCAATTGTAATGAGATGGAAAGAAGAAAGGTAGTGCAGTAGGGACTTTGCTGTTGTGTAGCTTGTTTGCTCTTGGTTGCTGTTGTGTAGCTTGTTTTTGTGGTTTTTGTGCTTTAATTAGTGTTAGGTTGTATCTAAACAATACCTTTTTTTGGTTAATTAATAACTATTTTGAATTGCTAAAAAAAATAGTAAGCTTTCCATTTGTGTGATGCAAATATGACTACATTAGTGATTAAGGATTAAAAGAAAAGTAGTACTACTCTCAAAAATAAAAAGTATTTGATAACCTAACTTGATATTGATGACTTATAACGTCGAACTTCTATAAAAAAAACAATATAGATATATATATATTATCAAAGCTTATATATTTAGCACTAGCAGCACTACATCTATAGCCTTCGCTATAGATCAAAATCCAAAACCTACAACATCCTCATAATCATATACTTCAAATAGCACACCCACTAAAGTCTTAAGATCTAGACCAAAACGAGTACTAAAACCCAAACCCAAAAGCCAAACATTCCAAGACCAATCTTGGAAGAACCAGATGCCCCCCACACCTTCACATCATCCAACACAGGACCACAAAGAGAACTCATATGATCAGTCCTAGTGTTATAATACACGCTATAGAAAGCAATCCGAGTCCTTTCGGCCTTCGCCGTAAAGTTGAGGCCCTCTCGACGGAAGGTGGAGTTTGAGTCGGGTGTGTAATGGAAGTTTTGAGCTTGATCCCCAGCAAATGCCATAATAGCGAGGGGCTCTTTGCACTTGTCTCCACCTTGTCCCATTGAGAAGCTTAGGATGTAGTCTTTCTGTGGTGTAGTCTCAACCATTTGGGATATGATCCCTTCTTTTCCTGATAGGAGTTCTATGGCTCTCTTTTCCTGTGGAATATCAAAATGGAATGAATCAACGTAACGAACAGCACGGTTTGATTCAACAATCCAGCCTGGTAATGGGGTTGCTTCCTCGTCGAGATTGGTAGGAAGGAGGACGCCGAGGGACTCGTTCTTGAACAGCCATGGGCCTTCTTCAAAGTCACCATTGAGCACCACATTATCTGCAAGTAAAGCAATGTAGCAAATATAATGACAGAACCTCTCAAAAATAATAGAAAATGCTAAATATAGCCGTCAAATACGAAGCTTAAAGTAGATATACTAATCATTGATAATGTCAATTAACATGTCATTTTATTATAAATTCCGCATTTGATACTAATTTAGGAGAATTTTTAATGCTTATTCGAAAGTACTGTAGCAAAAACCTATTAAATTTGAGACTTTTTAACATTGTCAAAAAGAAATGTTTTCTTTGTCAACTACGAACTTTGTCAAAAGAGAAATATTTTTATTATGAAAAGAATATGAATATGGCAAAGGACTACAGGAGACTATAAGAACAACACCCCACACAATGCTTCTAAACTACGACCCATTACAAACAACCCCCACTACTCTTAGAGAAATGTTTCATAAACTTGATTAATATTTCTTCATTTACTAGCAACTCTTTATCCCTAAAGATTTATTCAAGGTATATCGAATATACAAGTCCTAGCCAGAATCATCTATCCTAATCAAACGAACCCAACCCATGTACAACCTCCCCAAAGCATTTGTACTTATAAGTTATAACAAAATTAATATAAGATTTCCTTTTCGAAAGCCAATTTAACATACACATAATATTAGGTTTGGTTATGCAGTTTTCAAAAGTATCCCCTAAAATTTTATATTAGATTAAGGGTATGCATATTAAGAATAGTAATACTATAGTCTTATAAGTTGACCGTGTAAATTTTTAATTTATAGTAACATAACTTTTTTAGGTTAAACATCGCCTTAAGAAAATGAATACAAGAAAATATCTAATTAAACCTGAAATCATCTTTTAGAGGTTCTAGCCTCCCCTCTCTTTTTTTCTCTCTCTCAAACCCTAGCCTCCCTACCCCTTTTTCATCAATTAGGGGCTGCTATGGATGATTTCATTCATGGTAAGCCCCTTTTCCCCTTTTATTTTCAGTTTTTAGTTCATTTTCTTGTTTTGTTTAATAAATTAGTCTCTCATTATGAGATTTTCTCAAACCTGTTATGGGGTTTTTAGTTTTTGTTTTGGAAATTTCATTCTCCCCTATGAGAGTTGTGAGTATGGTTCTTTTGTTTTTAGGTATGAGAAATTATTCTCATTGGTTGAAGTTCGAAACTCAACATGAAAGTATTGAAATCTCGGATGCGGTCAATCTGACTCGATCAAGAATGTTCTTCCCAAACTATATCAGAATGATATAATTCCTCATCAATAGTTGCTTGATTCAAGAAATCTGAAGGAGGCTCTTATTTGTATTTGCTCGATCTGGTTCATTGTAGTTTCTTCGAAGACGGATTTGATTTAGTCTTGTTTAATTGTATCTTGTTTTTCTTTAATACCTATTGTAGATACCGTTTGGCCTTCAATTAATGAAATTTATCTTTCAAAAAAAAAATCTTTTAGAGGTTCTTAATAGACCCTTTTATCAGTCGAGCTAAAATCGTCACTTAAGAGATAGCGTAAATAAAAAGTGACTCATTTAAATACAAATACTGAGACAATAAAAGTATCATAATAAAACGGAGAGTATAATCACCTTTGGGCTTATCAGGTACAAACATCTTCTTAATAGCAACATCATCAATAATGGGCCCGCAAGTGGGGTCCTCCTCCATCCCAGGATTCATCAACATCAACTTCACATCCTCTTCATCTGCCTCAAACGCCCACGCATACGAATCCCACCCTTGATCAGTATACACTGTTTGAAGATCAACGGCTGACGATGCTCGTGTGGGTACCACAGATACATTAAGTGACTCAAGCTGTGCGCACGTGCGAGCAGCACTAAATGTGACAGCATACACCGATCCCTTTTCAACCTTTAGATCTTGGCTGATCTGTGCCTCGTTGCCTAATCGGACGGCGTGTGTTCCTCCTGGGATGATCAGGATCATCGCCCCTTGTTTTTGACCTGCTGAGACTAACTCTACTGTACCCTTTGTTTCCCACCCTGGAATTGTTGTGGGCCCATCTCCTGACCCATCGTTTGGGCTTCTAAATCCACCTGCTGGTGGGCTTTCGAAATCTCCATTTATCAATAGACCTACATTTTATAACGGCTATTTTAGGGTGTATGTTGATCAAACTTGTTATGCTACAACAAATTTACAAATTTATCTTGATTTTTGATCTTCAGGAATTAGTTGACACAATATAAGATGAACAAGCTATAATTATGCACGCCGAATTTTTTTGGTATATTGGTAAAAATATATAGTCAAAAGTTTATGATATCCGACCGAAAATGTTTAAATTTTAACCATAATATGTTTGATGTTTGATGATCTGAGGTTGAGGTGGTGTAATAGTGGCATCGCTTCCCACCTCATATCCCTGTGGTCTAGGGATCAAACCTCATGGGACTCATTTGAGGATTTCCCCTTATCCCTCCTTAAGTGAGTCCGAAGTCCCCTTCATCTTACCTTAAAAAAAATATTGTTTGATGATCTTACGCCGTATGTCGTTATTCAGTTTTTGTTTTAATGTTTTTTTATACACATAAATTGATTATTAATATCTTGAATTACATCAGTAACATTATAAAAACCTAATACTCTAAAGATACATATTAAATCAAATAAAATAAAATACCACATAAAAATACTTTTTTTGGCATATAAATCATAAAAGACTGTCAACATATTGAACTTATGAATAGTGAACAATAACAATAAAGCTACACTGAGAGTATAATAGTCCTATTGTCCTAATGATGGCACCCGTATGAACAAGCCCAAAAAAAGCCGCGTTAGTGATAGTGTTCACCTTAATACTTCTTGTTAAAAGATATATTAATGGTAGTAATTAAAAGTGTAGATTGTTTTTGAAGAAAAAAAGTAGTAATTAATATTAGTTTTTCAAGCGCCTTGGGAGCCGTAACAAATTTGTGATATGATCAGATTTAAGCGGAAAAAACTTTGTCTAAACAATGGGTAATCCACCCACTAGAGATAGAGATTAATAATTAGTGGAGTTATGGGTGTTAATGAGCCAGTGTGGCTCGCAAACTATTCGAGTTCGGCTCGGTCAAAGTTCGGTCAAAGCTCGGCTCGATAGGGCTCGATTCGAGTTCGAGATCGACTCGAGACCCTAACGAGCCGAGCTTGAGCTAGCTTAAGTTCGGCTCGAAAGCTCGCGAACAGGCTCGATAGTTTTTTAATTACTAGAAATATTTCATTAATATTTAATATAAAATAGAAAAGTAATTAAAAATTGTGGTTTAAAGCAACCATGTTAATAATCATAATGTTTTCAAAAATTGAGATGTTTTAAGTTTGAAAGATAGGTGTTATTACTAACAAAACATAATCAAATTACTCTTAAAAAAAAACATAATCAAATTTCATATGTAGAGTGCAATATCTCAGTGGTTTAAACCACATTAAACTTCCGCTAAAGGTCAAAAAATTCTTCAAAAAGCAACAAAGCAAAACTACCTACTACCCTTGAAACCTTTTTTTGCTTAACCTTCATCTTCAATAACCTTCGTGTCTACCCTTAGTTTGCGAGCCGAGCCGAGCCTAGTTAGGTTTGGTCTCGGTTCGGCTCGTTAACACCCCTAAGTGGAGTACAACTCATTAGAGTTAATTATTTTTTAATTGTTTATTTCTAATAGGTAGATGTATCAATCTCCCATTTAAGCCTAATAATTTAGTGCCATATAGTAAGGCGCGCATGGTATTGGTACCAGTCTTTTTGTCTTGGCGACACTCTCCAGCGTTCCTGCCTGGCTTTGACTATCAACTTACATGATTACATCATCTTTTGTTTTCTAAAAAAAAATTTGAATAAAGCTACAATTTCATCATCTAAAAGTTACTTCTCATTTCAAAAAAAAAAAAAGAAATAAAAAATTCTAAAAGTTACTCCTAGTAAAAACAATCGTTTGCTCGGCTGTTCAAGGAAAGGGACTTATCCTTTCACTGTGTTCATGATTGTAAGAGATTATGGGAATAATTTGGCGGGAAACTCTACACCAATCAGGCAATCAATTATACTGGCTCTTTTTATCTGCAATTCTGGGCCTACCTATAATATCGGATCCCAAATCACTTTCATACGGATAAGTTCACTTTGGTTAAAAAGGAGAAGCCAGAGTAAGAATTCTTCATCATTTATAACGAAGAAACATGGGCAATCGAGTAATGCCTAATTATTCTTCTATCTGTGATAGGATAAAAATTGCATTTTACAGGGGTATTTTGATATTTCAGGGGGAAATGTGGATTTTAGAGATTTTGGGAAAAATAAAAGGAAAATATAGAAGGATTAGGAAAAACTATATGGTCACAAAGTTGTAGTTAGAAGTGACATAGGAGTACAAAGTGACAAATCCGAGACGAGAGAAGTGAGAAAAGACTGATTGCATGATTATCCATATCTACCTCCACAATTCGCTTATCTAGGGCTTGTATGTGATCAAACGTTCCAATATCAATCTAAGAAAAGTTTAACTAATTACTCCCTAGGTCCGAAAATAATACCATATTTAAGATGTCACAAATTAAGTCATCACATTTTTTAGATAGTATTATAGTTTTTGTCTTGCACCATATAATGTATGTGTAAATCTCAAACACAGAAATATAGAAAAAAGATGAGAGAGAAAGAAAAAAGCCCCAATTCGCAAGAAAAAACCCTAGCCAAATTTGCAAGCCAGCTCTTGTTTTCGACCCAAAATTCTCATAATCAATGTTTCCTTTCTTCTAATTTACCTCTTGCCAGTGTTTATACACACTGCATCAATTGTATGTGGGTGGAATTTTCTTTGTTTTCCCCCAATTGTACCAGATTTTTCCTCAAATCAATACATTAGTTCTGAGAGATTTAATCATCCTCTCCCTGCTATTGTTCAGAAAATTTTATCTAACTCAATTCTACATATTCCTTTCCAATCTGTAAGATGGATTAAAGGCTTCCTATATCTTCCATTCAAATTTAAATTACAACCCATGGCTAGGGTTTTTAGTTGTTTTTCAGAAATTGCAATTGGTGGCTTTGTAAGGGATCCTGGTTTCTTATTTGGCTCGAAATTTTCAGCGTTTGCGTTGCCCAATATTCCTTTCCAATCTGTAAGATGGATTAAAGGCTTCCTATATCTTCCATTCAAATTTAAATTACGACCCATGGCTAGGGTTTTTAGTTGTTTTTCATAAATTGCAATTGGTGGCTTTGTAAGGGATCCTGGTTTCTTATTTGGCTCGAAATTTTCAGCGTTTGCGTTGCCCAATAACGCATTTCTGGTGGGTGCTGTTTTGAAGTGGAGTTTAAATTTCATTTGTTCACCTATCTTCGAAGATCTCAGGTGGAAAGCACCTAGGACGAATTTGTGGTGTGCTTTATTCTTCTTGTTAGAACTCAAGCAAGCCAAAGTAGACCAATTATATGGTGCTACAAGGGTATTCTCTATTCTAGATCAAATCACTTTTGTAAGTGAAAGATATTTAAATTTATTATCCATAATAGTCAGAAGCTTCTCTAATCTCATTATGTTTTCATCTCTGTTACCTAAGAAATTTTTCTTCTCAATCAAGAACTTCCTATTATACTCCATTCTAGGCCCTAGAAGCTATTGGAATGGAGAAGAATGTTCTTATCTTTTGCTCCCAGAAGGATTTTCTATTTATCTTCATCATGATACCTTTCAAGAAATTCTCAATGAGTATATTCAATTATATATTGATTTATGGTGGTATAATCGTAGCTTGTTTGTTATAGAAAATCATCTTCTATTTCAGAAGATTTTGTCAAGGTTTTCCAATTCAAGCAAAGTTGTTAAGTTTCGGCTAATCTTCATGTTCTGCTTATTGTTTGTTAACATAGGCTATAATAATAAGTCTTTTGTTCATCTTAACGAATGGTTGTCTTATCTTAGCTTGTTTGATATAGATAATCACCCTCTGTTTCAAAATATTATGTGGAAGATTTCCATCTTAAGCAAATTTGTTAAGTTAAAGGCAATATTCATGTTCAGCCTATTGTTTGTTAATATAGGATCTCTTAATATGTTGTCTATCCGTAATCTGAAGTGTTGGTGCAACATTGGTTGTAATTTTATTAGTCAACACCTCTCCAAAGCAAATTTTCTTAAGTGTGATATTTTATTTAGCATTGGTATTACCTCTTTGGTTGTGGTGCCCATTGGCGTTTGGGTTCATGGGCAGCAAAAGATGTCTGCCTCTTTGGCTCTATTTGTCATCTGCTTAGTTATACAATTGTTATCTTGTTACTCAATTTATAGTCAAAGAATGTTTGTTTTATCTTTGTATGAAAATAGATGGGTTAAAAGTTATTATCCTTTATTCTCTTGGATGATCGGGTGGATGATTTCCTCTTCTAGACATCTAACTAATATGAAGTTGCTTATTAGAGTTTTGTTTATTTTTTATGACCTTTTATTTTCTTCGATGATCGGGTGGATGTTTTCCACTTCTAGACATCGAGCTAATCTGAGGTTGCATATTATAGCTCTATTGCGCCTAAAGAAAGCTTCCCCGTTAAACGTTGTCTTTCTTTTAAGGACGCTAAACTTCCTTAGTCGTACTTTCTTTAGAAAGCATCTTCTACTGAATACTCATTTTAAGTATCTCTATATTATTATACAAGTTGTCATTCACTCTAGTGCTTTCCATAGTCCCCCCTGCTAGTTAACATCTGGTTCGAATTTTTGTTTATTAAGTAATTATGATTGCTGGTTTTTGGAACATCAGAGGTGTGTCAAAAAAGAACTCTTTGACTGATATTAGAGATTTTTGTACTAGTAACTGCATTAAAGTATTTATGGTATGTGAAGTTAAGTCTAAAGCTCCCCCTCCCTTATCACATCAACTCAATGTGGGTTTCATTATGTTGATTATGTGCCCACCCTAGGTCTAGCAGGTGGGTTATGGTTGTTTTGGAAAGATTGTAATCAGTCTCCTTTTAATCTAGTTGTGCTATATAAAGCTTTTCGGTTTATTGCTAGTAATATTACTCTCTTAAATGATAATATGTCCTTTGTTATTATCTTTGTTTATGCGCCTCCCAAAAATGAGCACAAAGCAGATTTTTGGGATGAGATCTTTGATTATGTAAACTCTTGAACTTCCCCCTTTGTTATTCTTGGCGATTTTAATGATATTAGTTGTGAACAAGATAAATTAGGGGGTGCTTCTTTTAACTCTAACAGACTTCGAAATATGAAAAATGTTTTATCTCAAATTTCTTGTGTTGAACTTCCTTTCCTGGGTTCAAGATATACATGGTGGAAAAAAAGAGCAAGCCCAAATAATATCTTGGAGCGTATTGATAAAGGGCTAGCTAGTCCCATGTGGCTTAATTACTTCCCTCAGGCAAAATTAATTCATCACCCCTTCACTTCGTCGGACCACTGCCAAGTCTCCCTAGATTTAACGAAGCATAAAAGTATAAAAGCACCTCCTTTTCGATTTGAAAAAATGTGGTGCAAGCGTAAAGAATATGATACTCTTGTTAAGAAAATGTGGTGCACTCGTTTTAATGGATCTCATATATTTAAACTTGTAAAGAAATGTAAATTATTAAAGGAGGAATCAAAGAAATGGAATAGGTCTCAATTTGGGAATGTTTTTAGACAGCTTAGAATTGTAGATTCTAAGCTGGTTGAGATTCAAGCTAAACTAATAGTTAATCATTTGTGTTCCTCTCTCAAGTTACAGTAAGATCGATTTCTCCAAAAAAGAGAAAAATTGTTATCTTTCAGTCATGAATATTGGAAACAAAAAAGTAAGACTAACTATCTTCATCTTGGGGATGCTAATACTAGATATTATCATACTCATGCGTCTATAAGGAGAAAGAAAAAACAAATTAAAAGTTTTACAACAGTATCGGATCAAATAATCTCTTCTCCGACGATTATTTCTAGTGAAATTTCAAAGGAATTTTCTAAAAGATTTCTCTCAAACCCTTTATGTAACTTTGATGAAGAGATTGATTTTAGTCTTCTCTCTCCTATTATCTCAGATGAAGATAATGATTTTCTTGTAGCAATAGTCTCACCCGAAGAAATTAAAGATGCAGTTTTTGATCTTGCTCCTGATAAATCTTCTGGACCTGACGGATTTCCCCCCTTCTTTTTTCAAAAATATTGGACCCTTGTTGGAAATTCAGTCATTAGAGCGGTGAAAGCTTTTTTTCATTCTGGGAATATTTTGAAGGAAATTAATCATACATTCCTTGCTCTTATTCCTAAAATAGATAATCCTTCAAGTGCAAATCATTTTAGACCTATTAGTCTTTGTTCCACAATTTATAAGATAATTTCTAAAGTCATTACTAATCGTTTAAAATCAGTCCTTGGAAAAATCATCCACCCCCTTCAGGGTGCCTTTGTTCCTGAACGTCTTATTCAAGATAACATTTTAATAGCTCATGAAGTGTTTCACTCTTTCAGTAAAAAATCTGGTTCTGAGGGGTGGATAGCTATTAAGCTCGATATGGAAAAAGCTTATGATAGATTAGAATGGAATTACATATTAGTTACTCTTAGAAAGTTGGGTTTTTGTTCTCAATGGGTTGAACGGATAAAATGTTGTATCTCAATTCCTTCTTTCTCGGTGCTAGTCAATGGTATCCCGGGTGATAGATTCATCCCTTCTAGAGGTATTCGTCAAGGTGACTCTCTCTCTCCCTATCTCTTAATCATTTGTGATGAGCTCCTTGCTAGATAACTCTCTGCGGCAAATGCCCAAAGAGACAAGCCAATTGGAGTCTCAATAGGAAAATCTGGTGTTCGTATCCCGTTCCTTACTTTAACAGATATGGCCTCTGAAGTTAGTTGCTCTACTATTAAGCAGATTCTTGATAAATATTGTTCTATGTCTGGTCAACTTGTAAATTTTCATAAGTCCGCTTTTCAATGTTCTCCGAATGTCCCAGATTCTTCCAAAATTAATTTTGCTTCTATGTTGGGTATGACTGAAATAAACAATTTAGAGGAGTACTTAGGCTGCCCAATTATAGACTCTCGAGTCACAAAGGAAACTTTTGGGAAAGTTTGCAGTAAGGTGGTTAGCCAGTTGCCTAAGTGGAAAGCTAATTCCCTATCTCAAGCAGGTAGAACGGTCCTAATTCAAGCTAATTTGGCTACTAAAGCTAATTATCAGATGCAAAGTTTCTATCTTCCTAAGCCAATTCTCTCTAGTTTGGATAAATCCTATAGAAATTTTTTTTGGAATAAAGATAATCTTAATGAGACTGCAAATTTGATTGGTTGGGACAAAATTTGTCTTCCTAAACAGTATGGGGGATTGGGCATTAGAAAAGCTGATGTCAACAATGTAGCTTTGCAGATGAAACTTCTCTGGAAACTTATAAAGTTAAAGATAATTTATGGGTTAATTTGGTTAAAAAGAAGTATATTAAATCTCAAGATATTCTTACTCATAAAGTCTCCTCAGTTGCGTCTTGGCAATGGAGAAAGCTCATGTCTATTAGGCCTTTGTTTAAAAAGGGTTTAAGATGGCAGGTAGGGAATGGTAGAGATATCAGTTTTTGGGATGACAATTGGGTGTTCCAGTATCCTATTACGATGGTGGTTAGTCCTCTCCTTGGGTCAGAAGACCTTAGAGTTAGTGATCTTATGGATGAGTTTGGAGGATGGGACCAAATCAAGATTGGTTCTTTAGTTCCCTCACATATTGTTTCCAATATATGTTCTTATTATCTCCCTTCGTCTTCCTAGAAAGACTCTCTGGTTTGGGGCTTGACTGCAGACGGTGAGTATTCAGTCAAGACAGGGTCGCTTTTAGCTCAGGGTGTTTTTAATCCAAATTTTGAGAAAGTGGAATTTGCTTGGTTATGGAAGCTTCATGTCCCCCCTAAAATCAAAATGTTCTTATGGAAAGCTTGTCATGATGGGCTTCCCTCTAAGGATAGGCTTGAAAAATGCAAAGTTTTTGTTCCTCAACAATGTGTGTTATGTTGTAACGCCTCAGAGTCTATTTCTCATCTTTGTTTTCAGTGCCCGTTTACTCTACAGGTTTTCGCTTGTCTTCAGGAGTGTAATGCTTGGCCTAGTCTCCCTGGTAATATTAATTTGTCTAACTACTCCTCTTTTCGGTATTGGATTGAGGTGTGTCATACTATTCTTGATTCTGATGCAATTTCTAAGTTGGCCTTTGTGTGGTGATTTATTTGGTTCATCATAAATAGTTATTTTCAATGATGAGGGTTTCTCCTCTCGTCGGGTTAGCTTTATGGTTAGCAGTTTTTTTGCTCAGTGGAGTAAGTCTACTGTTGAATTTGGGAATGATATTGTTGTTCCTGCCCCTACTATCAACAGGCCTATTTCTAAGGTTGTCAGAACAGGTCCCAATCTTGTTTGGTCCCCCCCTCTCGCTAATTATTGTAAGCTCAATTTTGATGGTTCTAAAGGAAGCAATGGTAATGCTTCTTTAGGTTTTGTTATTCGTAATAGTAATGGTGAGGTTTTGCTAGCTGGTGCTAAGTCTTTGGGGCCTCACATTTCTATTGTCCAAGCTGAGGCTTGGGCCCTCAGAGAAGGTGTTGAAGGAGCTATTTCTCTTGATATCTCGCATATTATTATTGAAGGAGATAACTTAGTTGTCATTAATTCTATGAAGAATTCTTGGCGTATTCCGTTTGGATTCTCGTCGGTTCCAGGATTGTCAGTTTCGTCATTGCTTTCGGGAAGCAAACAAGGCTGCTGACTGTATGGCCAAGAAGGCGCATGGTTACCCCTCTTTACTGTATTGGTTCCCCCCGTACTGTATGGATCTTTCCCTTATCATCTGAAAGGATGTTTTAGGTTGACCCCCAAACTAGGGTGTCAGTCTAAGTCTGTTTTCCTTATCAAAAATAATAATAATAATATAATGTATGTGTAAAATAATTAAACAAATACAAATACTACACAAACACTATATGGGTATGTATAGAGGACAAAATGTCCCATACCTGTTCTAGATTTATCATTTCTCACGCAACTACTTAATGAGTTAATGTTGCCCTTCAATGAAAGTTAAGAAAGTCAAATACCTAATTAATACTAACAGTCTTTACCCTTTTGTTGCATGGGCACAAAGGCATATTGATGGCTATATTGAAATGTGAACAGCTGACAGTACTATAAGGTTTAAATGGAATTCACCAATTTTGACTCATTAGCATTTATGTTTAGTGGTCACTTTGCAATGCCATACCAACTCCCCCTATATATGGGTCTGCATAGCGCCTTCAACCAGAATTCTAAGTTATGACTCATATCATCCTAGAATGATAAAAGGATCTAATTTTCAACTTGTTTAATTTTAGAAAGTTGATGGGGATGTGATGGAGAATAACTAATTGAATCAATTATGCAGGAAAGATTGTTCAAGCTAAGCCCACCACTTTCCTGATATGCTTCACCTAATGGCCTTCATTAGAATCAGTCTACCTCACTTGTGCTACCCGTTGATCATCACACTGACCCTTGTAAAGAAAACATAGGAGTAGATTCTCAATTTGTTTTTGCTAAACTTAATATAATTTTATTGAACTTAAATTAATTTTCCTTAAACTTACTCTATCTGAACCTATCTTTACTAAACTTAACTTATTTTTGTTTTAACTTAAATTATTTTTGTTAAATTTGACTTATTTTGTCGAATTGAACTTAATTTTTCTGATGTGAACTTACTTTTGTTTAAACTTATATTGATAGGTTGAGGAGAACAAATCCTTAATTTCGATTCACTCTAATAAAGCAGATGATGCAGCAAGCTTATTTTGGGGCACAAAGAGGATGAATTGTCCTAATGGCATGTTTGTACGAGTCATAATTAAAGAAGGATGAAAGGTGAAATTTAGTCATAATGATGATATACCAAGTAGTACTAAACATGTTTTGGTCAAATTTACAGGACAATTTGAACTTAGTTTACCTTGTCTTCAATTATAGAAATGGAATCACTTCCACTTGTTTTTTAAAGATCATCACACATGACAAACTACAGACTGGAGAGTATTGTTTGTATCCAGGGCAACAGTAGGACATTTTCCTTTGATGTGAAAGATTTGGCTCCTTTCTTTAGCTCAGTATACTGCTACAAACAAGTTGTACTATCCCTCTATTGTTAAAGACACTACCGATCTCAATTTGCAACAAGACCTACATAATCCTTGTGTGTTTGTTACTAAAAATACGGGACCACATAATCCAGATGAATCATAAAATACTATCAGGGAAAATCTTCAGCCTTACAACTTCAAGACTGATAATTTAGGGTGTCATTTTACTAGCTTCAATGTGCAAAAAAATTGTACTTAACCGGGTGAGTGGGTGACCACCTGAGTGGAAATCCAAAATTTCCACCACTGAGACTTGAACCCTCAACCTAAGATCACATATTCACATTATACAAACAATGTGGTAGATTACTAAACTATCAAATGATGTTAGTTTGTTATTTGTTATTTACCCCAACAGCAAAAAAGGGTGGTCCGAGATCATGCAATAATTGCTCGAGCACAAACAACAGAGAAATCATCTTTTCTCACTTTTAAATGTACTACATGTACTGATTGGTTTATTTCAATGTAATTTACAAAATAAGTTGCAAACATTTAGCCATTTAGGGCGTGTTTGACAACAGTTTTTCAAGAGTCAAAACTCTAGCTTACATGAAGAATAGTGTATGGTAAATTAGTGAGTAGCTAGTTTGTCACGATTGAGGTAATGTTTTATGAAAGCTGAAAAAAATATTTGAGGATACGATAGCCTTTGAGTAGCTCTTAAATTAATTTTTGCTCTTTTACTAATCAAAAGAGCTAGTTACCGAAAATCAATTGTTGCTAAAGCTATTTTGACATCAAACCACTAACAATTAGTAAACTAACAACTTCTACGACTGTTAACTGCTAGAGGATATGCTGAAGACAAGAAAAAATATGAATTGAACCACTAGACAAAAAAAATGGAATTCAAAAAGTTGATAGACGCACATATATTTATCAACAAAAGCCAAGCTAACATAAATTGCATAAACTCGTTTATGAGCTACAAGACTACAAACAAGCTCCATACAATTGTTGAATAATACTCATTAACAAAATATCCCCATTACCAACAACTGGGAAAGAAAAAAAAACACCTTATACTTCGTTCTAAAATCAATGAAATGTAAGGGGGAGTATATTTATTTTCAAACGGCTTAAAATGATACATATATCATTTATGGTAGACCGGAGAAAGTATATTGACTCCATGTCAGCATATTTGCTACACCAAACACAACAATGGGAATTTGCAGACACAAAACCCACGCCAACTAGAATCATGTGCTCCGTGTTAAACTATTCTATGGTCTGCAACAAATACTCCCCTCCCTCCGAAATTGTAGTCACATTGTGACACACTACTTCAAAATTCAAACAGTGGGACAATTTTATAATGTTCCGTCAAATCCAACCTAACACTAGTTATACTTCTATAACGGAGTAATATATTAAGACTTTCGATCATAAACTATTACTCCATTTGTCCCAGAATATTCTTTACACTTTTCTTTTTCATCTATTCAGAATACTTTTTACACTTCTATTTTTTAATATGGCCCACTATTATTTTAATCCTTCTACATTTTAACCATTGGCTCACACTTTCTCTCCTTCAAATAAAATAATACCACTCATACTGCCTACCAACTCTAACCATTGGCCCACATTCTCTCTCCACCAAATAAAATAATACTATTTTTACTACTTACTAACTCCTATCACATCTACATTTTCAATAAAATAACAATTGATAACCAAACAACAACTTATCATCTAAAACTACGTGTCCTGATAAGTGTCAAGAGTATTTTGGGACGGAGGGAAAAAATGACTACATTTATCGAACATCCTAAAATAGTGTATATAAGTGAGTAAAGTGACGACTCCTTCTAAGGGAGTATATAATAAATTCCTGTTGCTTACTCGTGTGGAGACCATGGTTATAAAATTACTAATTATCAATGTGAAATCTTTGTATATCAACCTAAACCACCCTATATTTTCAAGTGAAATCTCTAAAATACCCCTAATTTTAAAAATTACATAAAACGCCGTTATACCACCATGAACATTTTCTTTTTAAGATTGCTAAGAAGAAGTGTCCTGAACTAGAACTTCTCGCATGTTAATCACCTCGAGATTGTGAAATACAAACCTTATCACTACTCTACCAGACCAAGTACTACTTGATACACCACAGTGAACATGGTTCCGACTCAAATTTGGGAACATTTACACGGTTTTACCATTAGATACACTAATTAGAATTTAGAAGGTGGAAAAAGTAAAACCAAAGAAAGAGTACACCGAAAAAAGAGAGAGAAATTAAAAGGCGTACCATCTTCAATAGCTGCAGCCAAATGAGTCGCCAAGAAAAGCACAACATATGCAGCAGCACACCACTTGCCCATTTTGAGTAAAGAGTGAAGAGTGAATAGTGAAGAGTGAAGAGTTTGGGGTTGGGAGAGCGCAGAGTGAGAAAGGCAGAGAAGTAGAAGAAGGGTAAAAATATGAGTGAGTTTGCTTTTGTTTAGCTAGATTCCACGCTTAATAAGCTGTGTTTGGTACTTTAATTAATTAACTAATAAAGGTTTTAAGTTTTAACTTTTTTTGGTGTGTTACTAAAATGTATATGACAGGACATTAGTTGGGTTCTCGAGCGGATGAACAAAGGAAAAGTTGGTTCTTGCGTTCCCACTTTTGGATCTGTTTTTGAGGGAATGGTATTTCGGTGAAATTTTAGTATTATATTACGGATATTATTTTTTTTTCAGTCTCCGTGTTTTCAGAACTGGGACCTACTTGGTGCCCATCTTCGATCCAAGTGCACGATTTGAGCCCGATATTTGTCGCGACCAAGATTAACTAGGTTCAAGTTTGAAAATGAAAACTAAAAAACAACGGCCTTGTTGATTAAAAAGAGGTTTGGTGTAAAGTTAGAGGTTTGAACTCATATTAAACGATTTGCTAGTTAATCATCTAATTTGAGAATTTGGTAAAGAGAAGTGTTAATTAGCTTATTGCCCAAAAACTCCATCTGAAAAAGCAGGGGAGATGAGCTTTTTGACATTAGAGGTTTGGGAATGAGTGAATCAATTACATTTATGTCCTAAAATTGTTGAAAATTACATTAATAAATAATAAAAGGTAGAACAATGACTATGCACATATCCTTATTGGTCATTTTACACAATTATGTAGCAATCAGCTATCAGCTACTTACCAAATACCTTTATACAAACAGCTAATACAATCAGCTAGTCAAATCAGCTAATACAATTAGCTATCAGCTAACAGCTATCCTCTAATTGCCAAATAGGGCCAACGTTTTAAGTGTTTTTATATATTTTAACGTTATAAATAGGGTTAAATACATTTTATGGAATTATATAAACTAGTATTTTGGCACAAGCGATGCTTTGGATCGGTTAGAATTATCAAATATATTATTATTCATAAATTTCATAAATGATTTTATTAGCTATTCGTAATTTTTGTCTAGTACAAAATTGGAAAATAGACGTTGTGGTATGATAAGTTGTTTAAAAAAAATCAAGGAATTGGGGATAAAAATAACAATTTCAATGGATGGGGTAAGAGAATGTTATTACCTTAATAAAAGTGTTAGATCAAAAATTTTGTCTATGTCGTTATAATTACATATAATTAATAAGACTTTATTATGTTTTACTTTAACACTAAACACTGAAATATTATAGTGGATTAGTGGTTAAAGTTTCACATTTCATTTCAAATGTCATATGTTCAATTCCTAGTAGTTATACATTATTAATATTTTTAAATGAAATCATAATCATGTGTATTATAAGTTTGAGAAGGGAGTGTCACGTGGCACATACATTGGAGAGTGTCATGTGGCACTATTTCTTTGATAGGAATGCTTTTTAATATATTCGTATAGATTTAAGACCTTATGATATCATTACATTTTTTAAAGAGAAATATCATTAATTGAAGGTCAAACGGCACCTACAATAAGTATTAAAAAAAACAACATACAATCAAACAAAATCTAATCAAATTCGTCTTCGGAGAAACCACATGAATTCCAGATCGAGCAATACAGCGCAACCCCCTTGTATTTGTTGAATCAAGCAGTTATTGATGAGTAAGTCTATTATTCTGACATAGTTTGGGGAAGAGCATTCTTGATCGAGCCATGTTGACCACATCCGAGTTTCCGATATACATTTATGTTAATAGTCTTGAACTTCAACTAATGAGAACAATTTCCCATACCTAAAGACAAACAAATTAGGCTCACAACTCCCATAGGGGAGAAGGAGATCTCCACAACATAGACTAAAATCCCCATAGCAGGGCTCGAGAAACTATCATAAAGTGAGACTAATTTATTCAACAAAACAAGACAATAAACTTAAATGGCAGCCCCTAATTGATGAAGAAGGGGTAGGAGAAAAGAGGGGGGCGACTAGAGAGAAAACTAGGTTTAGGGAGAGCGGGAAATCCTAGTTAATTTATGAATCTTTGTGATATCCTTACATGTTTTTTTTGAGGGGAAAAGCAGAGCAGAAATATTATTAAGTGATGGACAAAGAGTCCATGAGAACACATGGAGCTACATCAACGGGAACATGACACTCCCATCTTTGTTCAACACCAAAAGGAACTAGTCTTGCTAGGTGATGAGCAACGCAATTGCCATCCCTTCGCACATGAGACCAAGACACTGTCAAAAAATCCTTACTATGGAATAAAATATCTTCAAGCACTGCATCAAGGTAGGAGAAAAATATGGCACCCCTCGAAAGACGAGAAACTAAAGTTTCGCAATCCGTTTCAAATAACACATGATGGTGGTTATGCATCTTCGCCAACTTGACCGCCAAGCACATAGCTTTCCCTTCCGCAACTTCTACAAGTCACCTCGCTCACACCCTCCTACACGCAGCCCAAAGCACATTACCTCCCCAGTCCCTCGCCACCACACCAAGCCCAATCCAACCATCATCCCCCACGCTAGCATCAACGTTAATCTTCACCACTCCCTCCTGAGGCGCTACCCAGACCCGAGGGCTGCTGCCTCTGCTTCGAGCCACAGATCCGTAGATCGACTTTGAGTATGACCCATAGTCCGCCTGAGCCTTGAGAGCTCGATCAACCAGCAGTTGGTTGGCCAGCAGCTTGTCCGCAAATACCACCTGGTTTCTCCTAAACCAAATCATCCAGGCGAGGAAACAAAGGCCCACCACTCGGTCATCTTTAACAGCACTCCAATCATCAAATACTTCCAGCATCGAATCCACTTCAAACTTTGGAACTAAGTCCACAAAACCTGCCAGCTCCCCCGCATCCTTAAGAAGAGGGCATGTGAAGAGAGCATGTGTCAAAGTCTTTGATTCCGACTTACAAAAGGGGCACAAATCCTCCTCAATCAAGTGACGATATTTCAAAAGAGATCTCACGGGAAGAGTAGAAGAGCACACCCTCCAAAAAAAGTGACGAACCTTAGGGGAGACGTCTAGACTCCACAAATTCACCCAAGCCTTATGAAAATTGTCAAGGTTCCCCGACTTCCCAATCATGTAAGCAGTTTTGACAGAGTACTTCCCGTTCTTTGAAAAAGCCCAAGTAATATCATCCTCTGGCAAGCGCTCACTTATAGGAATAGCAAAAATGGCCCGTGCATCACTCTCTTGTAAAGACTCCAATATAAACTCCGTATGCCACTCCCTCCTAGAGGGGTCAATAAGATCACTCACATACTCCACCCCATCAAAAGGTTCACCATCAATATACCTACTCTCACCATTGCACACCCACGGATCCTCCCAAATCTTAATATTCTTCCCATCACCAACTCTCCACAACAATCCCTCTTTAAGAAGAGATTTAGAACCCCAAATACTTCTCCAAGAGTAACTTCCCACCGGCCCCAAAGAAGAAGAGAGAAAATTTGAGTTAGGATAGTACTTAGCTTGCATGACTCGGGAAAAAAGAGTTTGAGAGCATCGAACTAGCCTCCAGGCCTGACGACCTAAAAGAGCTTCATTAAAGACCCCTAAATCACGGAAACCCAAACCACCCAAGCACTTTGGGTTGCAAATAGCATTCCAACTCTTCCAGTGAATCTTTCTCTCTGTCCCTTGTTGCCCCCACCAAAAACGAGCCATGGCGGAGTGAATAGATTGGATGACATTAGCAGGAAACTTGTACACACCCATCAGATAAGTCGGAATAGCTTGAACCACTGCTTTTAATAGGACTTCTTTCCCTGCTTTCGAAAGTAGCTTCTCCTTCCAACCTTGCAGTTTCTTCCATATTATATCCTTCAATTCTCCAAACATTAGCTTCTTTGATCTTCCAGCAAGTGTAGGTACTCCCAAATATTTCTGGTGTCTGTCAACATGTCTCATGGCCAAAAAATCTAACAACTCCTATTTCTGCTCAGCACATACGCCCCTGCTAAACGAAATCTCCGACTTTTCAATATTAATTTTTTGCCCGGAAGCCGCTTCATATTTGTTGAGAATATCAACTATAGTTGTGCATTCCTGTCGGTTAGCTCTAGCAAAAAGCAAACTGTCATCAGCTGACAGGCTAAAGTCGTATCACCTTATCAAAAATAACCTGAGGTCCACTATCAAGTAGTCAGGGAAGTCAGGATCGAATCCACAGGGAGAAAGTTATACTATTGTATCTGAATTCTAATATTATACTAACTAAATCAGATGAAAATGGGTGTGTGACTAAACTAAGCAAATGACAGAACTAAATACGAAGGTAAGAATCAATTAATAAAGAACTAGGAATATGGATCACTATGCATACAATTCGGGAAATCAGAGACGAATAATAACCACCCAATAAGTCAATTTATCTAGGGCACATGTAATTTCTCTCGAACATTACCTCCCTCAAAGATTACCTAGCCACTCTCGCATGGTCAAGAATCACTATGCCTAATAATTGAAAGCCTATACGAAATCTCTCCTCTCGAAGCAGATTCAATATTGCGATAATAGAAATACAAATCAGGCCTAATTCATAAATCTAGCATGAACGATTCAATCACAGGAAACAATTGAAATAAAAGGTAATTACACTAATCTATCAATCCTTCATTGCATACATAGGTCCCCACAATCCTAGAAATAAAACTACTCACTCATGCTTGCGAAAACAATAACAAAATCAATGTAAAAATTCATACTGTGAACTATTGCAAATAACTAAGAAATCAATGTAATCAATAATAGAGAAAGCAATGAAGAAAATTACCAAATTGAAGAACTATATTGAAATTGCAAGTAATCCAAATGTTTGATCTTGAATCCAAAGTGAAAACTAGTAAACTAGGGTTCTTGAATAACTCTCTAGAGAAAACTAGGAAAAATAGTAGCTAAAAACAAAGATTGAATAAAAGATGTCTTAGTAATGTTCTAATTTTCGTATTTATACTAAACCTAAAACATAAAGGAAAAGTAATACGAAAATAGCCCGAAAATCATTAAAATACACGTGTCGGGTCAACCGCCCGATCGGGTCAACTAGCCCGACCCCATCGGGCGAAAAGCTCTTTATTTCGAAAATATGACGGACTACCCACCCGATCGGGCAAGCTCGCCCGATCCCATCGGGCGGGAGTCTTTTCCTCTTGTTTTCAACTCTAGAACGCAGCCAGATGAATATGTTCTCGAGCCCGATCGGGCTAAAACCGCTCGATCCCATCGGGCGGGAAAACTGCGATTTTACGTCAACTTGCGAAGGCTGTATCTCTCAAACCAGAAGTCTGTTTAAGACGTGTGACCTATCATTGGAAATCTCTTAAAGTCTAGTTTCCAACCCAACCGGAATTTCTTGATTATGAATTTTTTATCAAAAGTTATGATCAAAATAGTGAACAAGTGTCAGTTTTGGCACTTCTTTCACTAACTCTTTGCTTCATTATAACTCGAAATTGTGCCAAACAGATGCATTGTGATCCTTGTGCAAGCTATCTTCATCCTCAATGATTAATAGACTTGATCTTAGATAATCATAATCAATTTGCATCAAAATAACCTAAAAATCATCGAAACACGCAAACGGGGAGTAGTAGAGCAAAACTTGAGTAAATCATGCAAATATGCACCTAAATGCTCTAATATGAACTAGAAATGCAACCTAAATGCACCTAAAACTCTATTTAAAACCATAACATCAAACTCCCCCAAGCTATACCTTTGCTTGTCCTCAAGCAATAAGACATAGACATTAGAAAATAAAGACAACCTACAATAAGGGACTACAATATGGCCAATTAAACACTCAACTGAAAACACGAGAGATATAATCACTACACAAACCAAGAATTGAAACTATCTCGAACAAGGCCGCATAGCATGTCATGTATCGCAATTGACTCTCCAATCATACCACATACCATCTCTCCCAAGCTGGATTTAACCAAACCTGACAGACCTCACTATAGTTATGTACGCTCAAATCTCTCATGTGTTTAAAGGATAAATGATGACACTCAACCTTAATCAAGTCGACTCAGATGAAACATGTACTCTTTAACTTTGACTTTTTGACTCACTTAATACTCAACAATACAATACACAATGATCAAGAGGACTTTTAAGGGTTGTAATGGGGCTGAGGTTAAAGGTATGGAGAATAATTTGGGAATTGTGGTGGAAAAACCAATGAGGGGGAGCATCATATAACAGAAAACATGACCATGAAAAGTCACAACAACTCCACGCAACAACCAACAATCTCCAAAAAAATAAATATAACCAACACTTTTTCCATTGAAGAAATTCAATAATAACCCTTTTTATTTCACTTTATTCTCATCTCTTTTTTTCACTTCTTTTTCATTTCATTTTTCACTTTTTTTTCTTTTTTTTTTTTCGAACTTTCAATTCAATTTCAAAGCTCACTAAACATATTTTCCATCCATCTAAACCAGAAATAGAGCATTTCAATTCAATACAAACCAAACCAAAACTAATACTCGCCCCCCCAAGCTAGGCTTAGGACAAGAATCAAATGAGACCAATGGCTTGTAATATAGGTAATTAATCAAACATAGTTAGGAAGGCTCAACGGGGCTAGAGAAAGGATAATATGAAAAAAAAAAAGAATAACTCTGGAGCTAAGATCATGAAATGAAACGCCTCAATCATATCAAAATGTATGCACTATCAAATATCAATGAATACCAAGTCAAAGTCAAGATCAATGCGACAACTAAGGAACTAATCACACATGAAAGAACATAACTGACACAGATACGTCAGTTTATTGGCACATAAGCTCACTTAGGTTAGGTGTCTGTACAGTAAAGTTAAATCGAGCCAGAGAGATATCAAACAATCTTACCACAAACGATCAATTGCAAAACAATGGTGCTATGAAGAATCATGAACAAGATGAATGACGCTTAGGAAGTGTAGTAAAATATCAACAAGGTTCTCAAAAAGTGTTAGCAATAGTCCCATAGATGCAAACTAAAATGATATGAAATCTAATATGAAAAAAAAAAATTCTAATGCAACTAAGAAAGCAGTACATTTTTTTTTCGTTACATGTAAACTCCCACCCCTAATGAGCGGTACAAACCATGTAACAATCCTACTAAAGCAATAAATCTAAACTAGTATGCAACTAACATGCACGAAGTGACATCCTTTCCCAAGCCGAACTTTGCATTGTCCTCAATGTGAACACTGAGAAGAACAACGAAGCAAAAAAAGAGGAATGGGTACAACTCACAGAAAAGGTGGGTAATGAACATAGAGTGTGCCAAACAGTATTGACACTGGCACCACAACCAAGAGCACGTCACTGGAACACACGTTAGCAAAGTAGTCATAAAGTAGAAATAAAGATAACATCTAAAGGTTATAAAGTCGGGTTGCCTCCCGATAAGCGCTGGTTTTTTAGGGTCCCGCACGACCGAAATACTTTTTACATTATGAAGAATCCAATGCCTTCAGTAACTTATCAAATTCCCCTGCAAACATGTTATTGAACACTCGATATTGCTTGACAGCAAGCATAATTATATTCACTAATAGGGGGTTAGAGGTACCACAAGAAAGAGAATCATAAGAAAAAGAAAAAAAAAGTACAACTATCTTGCAATTCCTCAGGTTTCACCAGATGAACATGAATATTTACTTGGTCAAAATTATCATGCGACAATAGATCTTTAAGAAAACAAGGAGGATATAACACAGGGGATGAAGGTACAAGATCAAGCTTCCGTGAAAACAGGATATGAGTGTTATGCAGGTTAGGCTCAACATCGAATTTTTGTACGCTTTCAGCATATTCAAACTCTTTACCTAAAACTTCACTCTCATCAATAAGCTTGTCAACAAAGGAGTTTTCATTCAAAAGTTCAATAACTCATGGTTTTTCAATCATTGATTCTATAACTAATGATTTTTCCTCCTCAAAAACATCCATTATATCCATCTTTTCCTTATTTAAACTACCATAAAGAGTCAAATGATAACCTTCTTCTAATGAACTAGCATTCTCAACCAACACATCATCATAATACAAATGTTGCTCAATAGGTTGGCTAATAGATTTTAGTCTAGATGCTATTGATCTTTGTAACACCCCCAAATTTCTCTCTTTTTGAAGAATATATTTTAATATAAAACACTTGAGAAACTTGAGAGTATTACCGCCACGTGATAACGTTAAAGGCTAAAACTACTAACTACTAATTTAACAATGCAGCGGAAACTAATAATAATAACTTCTCTTTATTGATAATATAAAAAACTTTATTATTCAACTATGACAAAAATGGAATCTATAATAAATAAAAATAGCAACTCCTAGCTTAAGTATTATTCCTCACTAGCTCCCCCATGTGAAGTATGCATCAAATCAACCTGTAAATTCTGCTCACCAAAAGGGTCATCACAGGGACAAAGCCATAAAACAAACAAACAAAACGCATGTCAGTAAAAATACTGAGTACATGTATATGCGGAAATTTAAATACTTTATTAAACATTCAAAATATTTCTATAAACCTTCCTTGGATACTTGTAATTAATACTTGTATAATATAAGGTATATAACTTTAATAAAACTCCTTTCCTTGCCTAGGTACCTTTCCTAAAGTGTGCACACCCCCCAAGTTTAGTATTCCTTAATGAGTCTATGACGAGGGGAACTACCTTGTCCACATGACTTATACAAAAAGTACATGGGTAAAAATAATAGCTACCGTTCTTGTTAATTAATAACAAGCCGTGGCTTCTTTGTAATTGTGATCATAAAATTAAAGATCATATAACTAATAAAAATCTTTTGGAAATAATCCTCCTTTAAGAATAATAACTCTTATAAAATTAAACCTTGGCCTTAAATAGGCAAAACAAATAACATGAATAATAAAATTAATAATATAACAATCATGATTACTAAATAAAGGTGTTAGTTTAACTACACAAATAGTCCTGCTAGTTGTCGAACTAAATTACCGTTCATGTTTCCAGTAGGTGAAAGCCAAAATCCAAAATATAATTAAGGATTGACATTGAAGATTAAATATTAACTTTTAGGTTCAGTGATAATTAATTTTACATCACAAGTCAACCATAGTATAGATGACCTAATACCACTGACGAGACTATAAATTAAAGTTTGCATAATGAACACTCTGCTAATATTATAAGTTTATAACCATAATGATCAAGCTATTATATTACTCATGGCACTATAACCCACGGCACATATAATTTTACGAGCTCTTTTCACAATTGAACCTAGCGTTAACTGTACATGTTTATAAAAATCATAAATCTAACATACTCATGAGTAACTCATAATATTCATAATAAAACTCATAAAGTTCATAATTAAACTCATAAAAATATGTACTTCAATCTAAAATAACAACCCTAAAATATGATACTACGCATGCAGAACAATATTTAAAGATCTACATATACACGCACCTTGAAAATTAATAACTACTAGGGAGAAGAGAGAGAAGGTAGGCTAAGAGGGAGAGAGAGTTTAAACTTGAGAAAAGAGATGTATTCCTCAAATTTGGTGTGAAGAATATGAGGGGTGGAGGCCCCTATTTATACTAGTTGAACAAGCAGAGTCATACTAGGACTCGGAACTAAAGAGATGGGTTTTTGAGAAAAGATAAATAATTTTAGCTAGGATACATTATTTCTTTATGATCATATAGCTAGAATAGAGGAATATTCCATAAGGTAAATAGTCTAGATACTTAAAATCAAAAGATAAAAACAAAATAACCAAATTTTGATAATCATGAACTTAGCTCCTACAATGAGTTGCCGTCGGCAATGTTTTGATAATTTTTTCTTTTTTTTTTCCTTTTCTTTTTCTTTTTATAAATCCTTTGTAAATCTTTTGTAAATCCTTTTTGAATTTTTCCTTTTAAAATATTTTTAATTTTCTAAACTAATTACTTGGATTATAATATGTAAACTTTTAGGCCCAAATATTTAATTTGGGCTAGAGTCTATTTGAAAAACCCATAATCTATTATAAAATCCTATTAAAAACCTTTATAATTATTAAAAAACCTTTTCACTATATAAAACCTTTTAAAAATTATAATTAATAACTTACTAAAAAAATACGGAGTATTACAGACTACCCCCCTTAAAAGAAGTTTCGTCCTCGAAACTTAGAGTAAGCAATGCAAGAGACAAAGCAAGTAAGACATATATACCACCAACTTCCTATAAAAGTAAGTTGACTCACATAATAACTCCTAAAATAAGTCAAAATTAGGTAAAAATAGGGTTCTAAGTCAAACGCGCGAAACTCTATCGCATTCTACCCCCCTTAAAAGGAGTTACGCCCCCGTAACTCTACTACTAACCTCTGCAAACAACTCTGGATATTTCATTCGCATCTCAACCTCTGCTTCCCATGTTGCTTCTTCAGACTTCTGATTAGACCAGAGCACCTTAACGATTTTAACATCCTTATTCCGGGTACTTCTAACCTTACTGTCTAAAATCTTAATCGGCCTTTCTTCATAAGACAAGTTCTCATCAATTTGGACTGATTCAGGTTGCAATACATGCGATTTATCTAGGATATACCGTCTCAACTGAGATATATTGAACACATTATGAACACGACTTAATTCAGTGGGTAGGGCTAGTCTATAGGCCACCTTTCCAACTCTATCCAAGATCTCATATGGGCCTATAAACTTAGGGTTGAGCTTCCCTTTCTTTCCAAACCTCATCACACCCTTCATTGGTGAGACTTTCAAAAGCACTTTTTCTCCCACTTCATATTCTTCTTCCCTACGCTTTAGATCAGCATAGCTTTTCTGACGATCTTGGGCTGCCTTAATCTTTCCTTGAATCATCTTGACTTCTTTGCCACGGTCTCTTCAATCAATTGAGGCCCAAGTATAACTGTTTCACTTATATCGTTCCAACATAGTGGGCTTCTACATTTCCTACCATACAAAGCCTCGAATGGTGCCATGCCTATACTTGAATGATAACTGTTGTTGTAGGAGAACTCTATCAGATCTAGATGATCTTCCCATGAACCCTGATATTCCATGACACAAACTCTTAACATATCTTCTAAGGTTTGGATGGTCCTTTCGATCGACCATCGGTGGATCGGGTGAAAAGCAGTACTCATTAATAGCTTCGAACCAAAGGCTTGCGTAGCTTACGCCAAAAGTTAGACAAAAATCTAGAATCTCGATCAGACACAATATCCTTCGGTACTCCATGTAGTCTCAACACATGCTTGATGTAAGCCTTAGCTAATTGATCCATAGACCATGTTGCCTTCATAGGTATGAACACTGCAGACTTGGTCAATCTATCGACAATTACCCATATCGTATCATTCCCAGATTTACCCCTAGGTAAAGCAACAACAAAATCCATCGAAATAGAATCCCACTTCCATCCTGGCACATCTAAGGGTTGGACTTTCCCTTGGGGTCTTTTATGTTCACTCTTCACCTTCTGACACGTTAAACACTTGGAAACAAATTCAGCTATGTCCAACTTCATACGAGCCCACCAGAAGTTCTTCTTTAAGTCCTTATACAACTTGTCACCCCCTGGGTGCATCGAATATGGAGAATTATGGCCTTCTTCCATGATTTTCAATTTCAAATCTTCGCAAGCTTCAGGTATACACCACCTTCCTTCCACTCTTAAACTTCCATCTTCATGGATTTCGAAATCTCCAGCATGGCCCTCCCTCACCTTCTCTTTTATCTTTTCCATTTTCTCATCTTTCAATTGAGCTTGTTTAATTTGTTCAAACATAGAGGGTCGAATGGTCATTGCACTAAACATTTTCTCTACTTCTCCATATTGCATTACTTCAAGATTCATATTCTGAAAGTCTAAACACAGTTGATCTGCCACCACCATAGTACTTAAGGTATGCCTTGTCTTCCTACTCAAGGCATCTGCCACTACATTGGCTTTCCCTTCATGGTATTGGATATCCAAATCGTAGTCTTTTATGAATTCTAACCATCTTCTTTGCCTCATATTCAAGTCCTTTTGGGTGAAAATGTATTTCAAACTTTTGTGATCTGTATATATCTTACATGTCACCCCATACAAATAATGACGCCAAATCTTTAAAGCAAAGACTATTGCGGCCAACTCTAGGTCATGAGTAGGGTAGTTGACTTCATATGGCTTCAGTTGCCTTGACGCATAAGCAATGACTCCCCTATTTTGCATTAGGACGCATCCTAGACCATGTTTAGATGCATCACTATATACTTCATAAGTATCACTTCCATCCGGCAGGGATAACACAGGGGCTGTGGTTAGTCTTTCTTTTAGGATGGTGAAGGCTTTCTCACATTCTTGGCTCCAAATAAACTTGGACTCTTTCTTCATAAGGTTGGTCATGGGTCGGGCTATTTTGGAGAAATCCTTAACAAAACGTCTGTAGTAACCTGCCAGGCCTAGGAAACTTCTTATATCAGTCACATTCTTTGGAGTAGGCCATTCACTGACGGCTTCAATCTTCGCTGGATCAACGGCAACACCTTCCTTAGAAATGACGTGGCCCAGAAATGCCACTTTTTCCAACCAAAACTCACACTTCAAAAACTTTGCATACAATTGCTTCTGTTGGAGTGTTGACAAAATTATTCGGAGATGTTCCTCATGCTCTTCTCTATTCTTAGAGTAAACCAATATATCATCTATAAATACCACCACAAATTGGTCTAAGTATGGCTTGAAAATTCGGTGATCCATAAATACTGCTGGCGCATTAGTCAATCCAAAAGGCATCACTGTAAACTCATAATGACCATAACGCGTCCTAAAAGCGGTCTTAGCAATGTCCTTATCAGCAATTCTTAACTGATGATACCCTGACCTTAAGTCAATCTTTGAGAAAATTCCGGCTCCCTTCAGTTGGTCAAACAAATCATCGATCCTTGGAAGAGGATACTTATTCTTGATGGTCACTTGGTTTAACTCACGGTAGTCGATACACAACCTTAGACTACCATCCTTCTTCTTCACAAACAAGACAGGCGCACCCCATGGGGATACACTGGGCCTTACGTAACCCTTTTCTAATAACTCTTCCAATTGGGTCTTAAGCTCATTCATTTCTGCTGGAGCCATACGATATGGGGCTTTGGATATCGGGCCAGTTCCAGGCATTAAGTCTATAGTGAACTCCACTTCTCTTATTGGAGGCATTCCAGGGATTTCTTCCGGAAAGACATCCTGAAATTCATTAACTACAGGAATATTCTCCATCTTCTCTTCCTCTACCTCCAACTTCTGTACACTACACAAATACAATGGATACCCTTTTCTTATACAGTTCTTGAGTTCCATAGCGGAAATCATCCTTGGACTGGGCTTCTGACTGATTTTTCTGTAGGTTATTTTGACTCCTTTTGGACCTTTCAAGGTCACTTTTTGGGCACTGCAGTCTATTTGGGCTTTGAATTTCCCTAACCAATCCATTCCCAGAACAACATCTAGGTCATCTAATTCAAATTCAATTAAGTCTGAAGGAAAATTTGCCCCTACTATGGTCACTAAAACATCTCTATATAATTTAGTAACATCAATGACTTCTCCAGAAGGTATAACTATATCCATGCTTATAGGTTCAGGTTTTCCCAACTTAAGTTTTTCCACTAAGGTTTTGGAAATAAAAGAGTGAGAAGCTCCTGAATCAAATAAAATCTTAACTGGAATAGAAGAGATGAAGAAAGTACCGGTCACTACGCTGCGGATCGTTTCGGCCTCACGATTGCTCATGAAAAACACTCGACCTTGATTGTTCGCCTTAGCCTGATTGTCTCCTCCATTCCCATTCTTAGGAGGAACACGGTTATTAGTCATTGACTGCTGCTGGGGTCCTTTGCTCCCATTACCTCCCTGATTCTGGGTTGGCTTAGGATTTACTGATGTTGAGTCTTTCTGGAAGCACTCATATTCTCTATGGCCTAACTTGCTGCAGATCCTACACGTTACCAGATTTCCTTCACAGTCCTTCCCTGGGTGGTTTCTTGGGCATCTTTTACAGTAGTAGACTCTCTTGGACTTTCCATTTTGATCAGACTGACTACGATTGTTGCTATTCCCATTGCTCTTGTCATCTTTTCCTTGCTTGAATCCTCCATTAGTCTTTTGTCGCTTGTCTCCACCTTGGAACCCATTATTACTAGACCCCTTCCTTTTATCTCCAGGATTTGCTTCTATCTCTCTTCCCTTGATCCCGAATAGATGGGCAACTCTCCCATACACTTCATCTAGGCTATCAAAGTTAGCCCCTCCCAATTTCCCTTGAATGGACAAGGTCAACCCTTGCTCAAATCGTTGAGCCTTCAAAACTTCAGTTGGAACCACTTCAGGTGCAAACCTCATCAACTCTATGAACTTAGAGTAGTACTCATTGACAGTCATGGTCCCCATCCTAAGGTTTGTAAACTCTAGGCACTTCTTTTTCCTTAAGTGAGGTGGGTAAAACTTGGTTCTCAAGGCTTCCTTAAATTGTTCCCATCCAAAATCTCCTTGAGTCGTTAAAGACTCCTTCCTTTGAGACCACCATAAATCAGCTTCCTCTTTTAGGTAGTATGTAGCATTGTTGATCTTTAATTCATCGGTGCACTGGACAGCAGTAAACAACTTATCAAACTCCCTAATCCAGTTCTCAAGACTGGCTGGGTCCTCTTTTCCATCATAGACAGGTGGATTCCTAGAGGCTACTTTCTTAAACACATCACCAGCTAGGTCAGGTTCTTGTTGACGGTTCAATTGAGTAGTCATAGCCTTAGCCAAATTCTTGGTCAGAGAAGTCAACTCCTTAAGAGTTGCTCGAGTCTTAGATCTACTTCCGGGTCTACTTGCCATTTCTTCCTGGGTAAGAAACAAATAGGTACTACTTATTAAGTCATCCTACTAAATTTGTAAATCATACAACAATCATGATTCATAATATGATTGACATCAAGCACATAATATGAAAAAGGAAACTAAAATTTCATTTATTAAACTTCCTTAAAAAGGAATTCTAACATATTTAAAGAGTAGTAGTCTAATTCCAGAACTACTAATTATTTAAACTACTAACAACTACTGAAATATCTAAACATTTTCCTAAAAATTTATAAATAATAAAAATCAGATGAATCGAAGTCTGAGTCATTTTGATCTTCTGCTTCAACATTAGCTTGGTGTCTCAACCATTCATCTTCAGACATAGGGTGATATCCCGGAGATGATGAATGGTGGGACGCGGTCGTACGCGCTACCAAAGATAAAAGTTTATTTTCCTTCTTTCCAATACAAATAAATGTAAGTGGCAAGTAGGGTCGAATCCACAGAGACTTGGGGACTAACTCGTGCTTATAATAGATTAAATGGGGGTTTTGAGATTAAAGAATTGAATAACTAAATACGAAGAACTAAAGTATAATAAAGAAGTGATATAATCAAGAAGAGAAGAATCTTGAGTTCGGTTAATGGCCACTTCGATTCAAACTATTGATCATTGGTTTCTCAAACATGTAACTTTACTCTTAATTACTCAAAGTTGGAAATCAAATTCCTTTCCCTCAAAAGTACCGTTAAACAATCACAATCAGATGATCATAAAACTTGAACTAATGATTAATCTAATCTAATCAGAGATTAAATTCAAATCAAAAGAACATCAACGAACTAGGAAACAATGAGCCAATTAACAAATTGCTAGCACAACATATTCAAATTGGAACTTGTGATTTCTCTAGTGATTAATCAAGAATAATCAGATTCATTAATCAAACCCTAGATTGCTACTCATGAAAGAAGAACAGATGAATCGGCATCAATTCTAAATCCTAGCAAATGATAAATCGAATGTATAAACTAGTAGTACTCCTAGCAATACAAACCACAATCATAGATTTAAATCAAGAAATCACAATTATAATTAAGAACAAGTTAACAAAGAGAAACCTCACAATAGTAGACCGAAGCTTGATTAACCGTTCTCAAGAATAGATTTAGGCTACGATCAACATAGCATTCATCAAGCAAATCTTCAAACTCATTAGAAACTCAAAAAGGGAGAAAAAGGGATTAGGGTTCTTCTCTCTCTCCTCTCTAATTTAGTTCAGAAATTACAAGATATCAAAACAAAACGTTTTTCTTCTTAATAAAACCCAAGGAAAGCTGAAAATTGCCGAAGAATCACATCCGCGTCGAAGTGCGCGAGTCGGGCATGCACAGCGCGCGAGTCGGGCCTGCAATGCTTTGCGAGAAATAAACCAACGCTCGAAGTGCGCGGGTCGCGCAGTCCGGCGCGCGAGTCGGGCGTGTGGTACCGACGGTTCCTCCAATCTTCATTCGCAACGCCCGAGTCGGGCGGCAGCCTAGCTCGCGGCTCGGGCCTTCGGCTTGCCCGGCAGGGCGCTCGGCTAGGTATGCGTGAGTCGTGCGACTATGGTGCGCGGCTCGGGCATGCAGCGCTGCCAAGATCGAACTACCCCTCTATACGCGTGAGTGCGTGTTTGGCTCTCAGCTCCTACCTTCTCCACAAACACTCTAGGTGGGCTCTTCAACGTCCATGGTGGACACACAATGTCGTAGAGCTACAAAGAGGACTTGGATGCCTCCACCATATAACATTATAACGCTAACTCCAATGACTTTTGTGGTCTTTTTATGTTGAATGGATCGCAACCACGGGATGGGAATCCACCTGTAAATGATCATAAACACATAACCACAAAATATCCTTAAATCTCCGCTAATATCACAAATTCATCATAACTCCCGCTTCTCCACACTAAGGTATAAATGAGTAAAACTCTCCTTCTTAAAGCTTAAACCTTAGTAAAATGGACTTCTCAACACCCTATAATCGCACATAACTTGGTCCCATCAATGAACTACCCTCTGAGCTTGGCAGGTTGCTCTGAATATTGGAGGGTTATGTTCAGGACTAGTAGTAGATTCATGATAGGTGTGGCTTGGAGTTTGATATGCATTAATCATGTCTTGTGCTTCTAGTTGCTCTTTCCACAACTCAGCATATCGGAGGTCAAATATGAAATAAGGTACGGTAGCTAGCCAAATTCCTTCTTGGTAATGATCCCTCATGTTGGGCATTCCATCCGATAATTGCAATACATTATAATACTTATTAAATAACCAATGATAAGCTTCAATGTAGGGTAAGTGTTCTAAAAGCAGAGCTATTGTTGGTCCATGATAGTAAAATTGTTGGTATCCTTGCTATCTATTAGAAAGTTTGCATACTTCAGAATAGCACGCACATAATCAGTCACAGTTTCTGCATCTCTTTTGACTAGAATGGGTACGAAAAATTGACTATGACTTGCCATAATGAATCTGTGGTAAAAATTATAAATAGTAAGTACCACGTATATTGTCATCAAGACAATTAAATCTCCTTCCTTATGAAAATTTAATAACATTCTCACATTTAGCTAGACAAAAATGTCATACAATTATTCATAATAATAATGCGAGTGTAAATAAGGAAACAAAAATTCAAACTATTAATGCGATGCACATAAAATGCTAAAACTTTTCTTGCCAAAATTATTTTTTCAACCTTTTTTTTTCCAAATATGTTTTATAATGAGTACTTGATTCATGACAAAGAATAGTCGGGCCAATGAATTTCCCAGGAAAGGGTTGGTTACACGCAACGTTGGTGAGAGCCCAAGCCTTTCCTTGCCAGAAACATTGCCAACCCAACTTATCCAAATCAATCGTTTTTCCTCAAATAATAAAATAGATTTTTATGCATATTAAATATAAATATGAAAAGAATGCGAAACTCTCTAACCTATATGCCCATCCTTAAGTCTACCCATTAATTTTAGATTCCAGTTTCATATCCCTAGACTTTTAAACTGATACCACTTTGTAACACCCTCAAATTTCTCTCTTTTTGAAGAATATATTTTAATATAAAACACTTGAGAAACTTGAGAGTATTACCGTCACGTGATAACGTTAAAGGCTAAAACTGCTAACTACTAATTTAACAATGCAGCGGAAACTAATAATAATAACTTCTCTTTATTGATAATATAAAAAACTTTATTATTCAACTATGACAAAAATGGAATCTATAATAAATAAAAATAGCAACTCCTAGCTTAAGTATTATTCCTCACTAGCTCCCCCATGTGAAGTATGCATCAAATCAACCTGTAAATTCTGCTCACCAAAAGGGTCATCACAGGGACAAAGCCATAAAACAAACAAACAAAACGCGTGTCAGTAAAAATACTGAGTACATGTATATGCGGAAATATAAATACTTTATTAAACATTCAAAATATTTCTATAAACCTTCCTTGGATACTTGTAATTAATACTTGTATAATATAAGGTATATAACTTTAATAAAACTCCTTTCCTTGCCTAGGTACCTTTCCTAAAGTGTGCACACCCCCCAAGTTTAGTATTCCTTAATGAGTCTATGACGAGGGGAACTACCTTGTCCACATGACTTATACAAAAAGTACATGGGTAAAAATAATAGCTACCGTTCTTGTTAATTAATAACAAGCCGTGGCTTCTTTGTAATTGTGATCATAAAAGATCATATAACTAATAAAAATCTTTTGGAAATAATCCTCCTTCAAGAATAATAACTCTTATAAAATTAAACCTTGGCCTTAAATAGGCAAAACAAATAACATGAATAATAAAATTAATAATATAACAATCATGATTACTAAATAAAGGTGTTAGTTTAACTACACAAATAGTCCTGCTAGTTGTCGAACCAAATTACCGTTCATGTTTCCAGTAGGTGAAAGCCAAAATCCAAAATATAATTAAGGATTGACATTGAAGATTAAATATTAACTTTTAGGTTCAGTGATAATTAACTTTACATCACAAGTCAACCATAGTATAGATGACCTAATACCACTGACGAGACTATAAATTAAAGTTTGCATCATGAACACTCTGCTAATATTATAAGTTTATAACCATAATGATCAAGCTTTTATATTACTCATGGCAGTATAACCCACGGCACATATAATTTTACGAGCTCTTTTCACAATTGAACCTAGCGTTAACTGTACATGTTTATAAAAATCATAAATCTAACATACTCATGAGTAACTCATAATATTCCTAATAAAACTCATAAAGTTCATAATTAAACTCATAAAAATATGTACTTCAATCTCAAATAACAACCCTAAAATATGATACTACGCATGCAGAACAATATTTAAAGATCTACATATACACGCACCTTGAAAATTAATAACTACTAGAGAGAAGAGAGAGAAGGTAGGCTAAGAGGGAGAGAGAGTTTAAACTTGAGAAAAGAGATGTATTCCTCAAATTTGGTGTGAAGAATATGAGGGGTGGAGGCCCCTATTTGTACTAGTTGAACAAGCAGAGTCATACTAGGACTCGGAACTAAAGAGATGGGTTTTTGAGAAAAGATAAATAATTTTAGCTAGGATACATTATTTCTTTATGATCATATAGCTAGAATAGAGGAATATTCCATAAGGTAAATAGTCTAGATACTTAAAATCAAAAGATAAAAACAAAATAACCAAATTTTGATAATCATGAACTTAGCTCCTGCGGTGAGTTGCCGTCGGTAATATTTTGATAATTTTTTTTTCCTTTTCTTTTTCTTTTTATAAATCCTTTGTAAATCTTTTGTAAATCCTTTTTGAATTTTTCCTTTTAAAATATTTTTAATTTTCTAAACTAATTACTTGGATTATAATATGTAAACTTTGGGCTAAAGTCTATTTGAAAAACCCATAATCTATTATAAAATCCTATATTAAACCTTTATAATTAATAAAAAACCTTTTCACTATATAAAACCTTTTAAAAATTATAATTAATAACTTACTAAAAAAATACAAAGTATTACAATCTTTGACTTTCTGCAATATTTGCTAGTTGCAACATATAATCCTCCTGAACAAATTTATAATCCTCCTGAACCTTATTTAATTCATTCATGAAATCATAAAGAAAATCTTTGATATTATCAGATTCAAATGGAGCATTAGACAAATTAAACTCAGGGATAGGGTTATTGACATGCATATATGACTCATTATGTGGACAAAGAGAAATATCATGATCATAAGAGTGACAACAAGAACAAAAATCAGATGGAGAGGTAAGAGTTTGAGAATCATAGATAGATGAATTTTCTAGAGCTGGAGTTACATATCTTGTCATCTCCCACTCAAAGGTTTCCCTAGCTAATTGCTCAAACAAATTACAACCCACTTCAGGTGTCATATCCATGAATTTACCATCACTCATGGAATCTACAACTACCCTCGTATCATCATTCAAACCCTCATAGATCACTAAACCAATTTCCCATTATTCAAATAAATGGTCGGGACCAAGATAGTTTTCAAATCTAAGCTTATATCTCCAAAACACTTCATGTTCAAATTGGGGAAAAGAGATAGACGTCATTCAAATAAAAAAAATTTAAAAAAAATATTTACAAATATATATATATATATATGTATATATATATATGTATATGTATATATATATATATATATATATGTATATATATATGTATATATGTATATATATATGTGTATATGTATATCTATATATGTATATGTATATATATATGTATATGTATATATATATATATATATATATGTATATATATGTATATATGTATATGTATACATATACATATACATATACATATATATATATATATGTATATACATATATATATATATGTATATATATATATATGTATATGTATATATATATATATATATATGTATATATATATATATATATATATATATATATATATATATACAATTAGTCTAATATTAACAGTTCAGATAAAGTCGTATCACCTTATCAAAAAAACCTAAGGTCCACTAACAAGTAGTCAGGGAAGTCAGGATCGAATCCACAGGGAGAAAGTTATACTATTGTATCTGAATTCTAATATTATACTAACTAAATCATATGAAAATGGGTGTGTGACTAAACTAAGCAAATGACAGAACTAAATACGAAGGTAAGAATCAATTAATAAAGAACTAGGACTATGGATCACTATGCATACAATTCGGGAAATCAGAGACGAATAATAACCACCCAATAAGTCAATTTATCTAGGGCACATGTAATTTCTCTCGAACATTACCTCCCTCAAAGATCACCTAGCCGCTCTCGCATGGTCAAGGATCACTATGCCTAATAATTGAAAGCCTATACGAAATCTCTCCTCTCGAAGCAGATGTAATATTGCGATAATAGAAATACAAATTAGGCCTAATTCATAAATCTAGCATGAACGATTCAATCACAGGAAACAATTGAAATAAAAGGTAATTACACTAATCTATCAATCCTTCATTGCATACATAGGTCCCCACAATCCTAGAAATAAAACTACTCACTCATGCTTGCGAAAACAATAACAAAATCAATGTAAAAATTCATACTGTGAACTATTGCAAATAACTAAGAAATCAATGTAATCAATAATAGAGAAAGCAATGAAGAAAATTACCAAATTGAAGAACTATATTGAAATTGCAAGTAATCCAAATGTTTGATCTTGAATCCAAAGTGAAAACTAGTAAACTAGGGTTCTTGAATAACTCTCTAGAGAAAACTAGGAAAAATAGTAGCTAAAAACAAAGATTGAATAAAAGATGTCTTAGTAATGTTCTAATTTTCGTATTTATACTAAACCTAAAACATAAAGGAAAAGTAATACGAAAATAGCCCGGAAATCATTAAAATACACGTGCCGGGTCAACCGCCCGATCGGGCAAACTAGCCCGACCCCATCGGGCGAAAAGCTCTTTATTTCGGAAATATGACGGACTACCCGCCCGATCGGGCAAGCTCGCCCGATCCCATCGGGCGGGAGTCTTTTCCTCTTGTTTTCAACTCTAGAACACAGCCAGATGAATATGTTCTCGGGCCCGATCGGGCGGGAAAACTGCGATTTTGTGTCAACTTGCGAAGGCTGTATCTCTCAAACCAGAAGTCCGTTTGAGGCGTATGACCTATCATTAGAAAGCTCTTAAAGTCTAGTTTCCAACCCAACTGGAATTTCTTGATTATAAATTTCTTATCAAAAGTTATGATCAAAATAGTGAACAAGTGTCAGTTTTGGCACTTCTTTCACTAACTCTTTGCTTCATTCTAACTCGAAATTGTCCCAAACAGATGCATTGTGATCCTTGTGCAAGCTATCTTCATCCTCAATGATTAATAGGCTTGATCTTAGATAATCATAATTAATTTGCATCACAATAACCTAAAAATCATCGAAACACGCAAACGGGGAGTAGTAGAGCAAAACTTGAGTAAATCATGCAAATATGCACCTAAATGCTCTAATATGAACTAGAAATGCAACCTAAATGCACCTAAAACTCTATATAAAACCATAACATCATCAGCAAACAAAAGATGAGAAATTTCAGGACCGTTTCGGCTCGCTTTAACTCCGTGAATTCGTCTGTCTAGGGAGGCCTTAGACAGCATAGAAGAGAGAGCATCAGCTACCAGAATAAAGAGAAAAGGGGATATGGGATCCCCTTGTCTGAGCCCCCGGGAAGGAGCACAGAACCACACACATTACCAATCACCACAAAAGAATACCGCAGTGAAGAAATACAGCTAATAGTCAAACGAACCCAGCAATTCGCAAATCCCAGCTTCAAAAGGAGGTGTTTGAGAAAACACCACTCTACTCTATCGTATGCTTTGCTCATATCCAACTTCATAGCAATAGAGCCCCTCCTCCCTCGAGATATGTGCTTCATAGAATGAAAAATCACCAGAGCAATAAGGGCATTATCAGTAATCAGACGGCCAGGAACAAAAGCACTCTGATTCTCCGACACGATCTCTAGTAAAATCAGCTTCAATATGTTAGCTAACACTTTCGATGCCAGCTTATATATAACATTACAGAGACTAATAGGTCGGAACTCAGGCACCAGAGTAGGAGATTTTACTTTCGGGATCAGCGCCACATTTGTATTATTAACACTATCCGAGGGCCTAGTACCATGAACAATCCCAATAACCGCCAAAGCCACGTCATCCCCAACAATATGCCAAAATTTCTGATAAAAAATAGCGTGCATACCTTCTGGGCCTGGAGCTTTATAAGGATGCATTTGATTCAACGCAGACCAAACCTCTTCTTTCAAACAATGGCGCAAAAGAGTCCCATTCATCTTCGGAGTAACAACCGTGGGCAACAAGTTTAGCACCTCATCCATACTTGCTTGTGAAGGCTGATTAGACGAAAATAAATTACTGTAAAAATCACCAATGATTCGTTCAACATCATCCTCATCATCCCGCTAAACACCGTCATTATTAAACAAACCATCAATGTAGTTGCGCCGCTTACGTTGGGATGCCTTATGGTGAAAATTCTTCGTATTTTTATCACCATCTTTCACCTCAGAAACACGAGAACGAAGATACCAGTAGGCCTCCTGCTTCTCCAATAAATCATCCAACTCCGCTTGCAATTTCGTATTATTATCACCATCTTTCACCTCAGAAACACGAGAACGAAGATACCAGTAGGCCTCTTGCTTCTCCAATAAATCATCCAACTCCGCTTGCAAATAACCATTCAATTCGCTATCTTCTACACTCGAATTTTGCTGCACCATTTTCAGTCGTTCTTCCACCTTTGTAATTTTCTGCCCAAAGTTTGTAAACCGCCCCCCACTCCAAGCTCTCAATTCATGTGCCACTTGATCAATACGTTCCACCAGGTAACAACCACGATTCGCTAGCCATGCCTGCTGCACTATCTTCTCACACTCAGGATCTAACATCCACGCCGTCTCAAAATGACAACGTTTGTTCTTTTTCCTCGTATGTTGCTGCACTCCTTCAACCCTCAAAATAGTTGTTGTGTGATCAGATTTGAACCTTGTTAAATGCTCAACATTTGCATTTACAAATTGAGAACACCACAAGGAGTTTGCCACAAAACGATCCAACCTCTCGCTGATTCTACACCGAGGGTCCGTGCCTCTCTCCCACGTGTACCAAGCACCACTATACCCCAAATCACGCAGCCCCATCTCATCCATTACCTCTTTGAACCCATGCATCGATCTCCTCTCTCCCTCCACCCCTCCCTCAATCTCACTAGTACACAAAACTTCATTGAAGTCACCACCAAACACCATCGGCCCATCAAAAGAAGTGAATGAACGGAGAAGCTCCCAAGTTTTAAACTTGTTTGCAGATTCCGGCCACCCATACACCCCCACAAAGCGCCACACCACATTTGACTCCCCTATAATATCTCCACAAATATGATTCCTAGAAAAGGAGACAAGAGAAAAATTGACCTTATCCCCTTTCCAATAGAGACAAAGACCACCAGACCTTCCAACACTATCAACACTAAGAGCATTAGAAAACCCGAGCCGAAGCTTAAGACTCTCTGCCGCTTGACCATAATTTTTTGTTTTCGAAATAAATAACAAGTCCAAGCTATGTACAGAGCTCCATTGACGAAGCATTCGAACTGCTCGGGGGTTGCCCAAACCCCGACAGTTCCAGCACAGAAGAATCATAATGTAGTGTGGGGTTGGGTCTCGCCAACCTCCGCCTCAACAGTAGGCACTCCACTGCTAACATCACCACTAATACCCGTGCGAGGTTTCTTACTCCCATGCTCCAGTAAGTCATTGTCATCATCAATTAGCATATGATCAACCAACTTTCTTTTCTCATTACTAGCAATAAAAGAATTCAAGTTTGACACACTGTCATCATTTACTCCAGTTGGTATTTTAATAACACTTTTTGTTTCAATTGCCACCTTCTTTTTCTTAGCAATTTTTAATTTGCCAGACTCTTTAGAAGCATCACTACAGCCAACAGAGAAAGTCAAGGGGGATATAACACTTACATGAGGCTCTTCGGGAATAATGGTGCCTGAAGATGGCTCAGTGGGCTCGACCGCCCTTCCCGCACCTAGCACTCCTTCTTCACACACCCCCTCCTCCTCAGTATCCTTCGAACCCTCCCTTCCATCACCATTACTCACTGCCTTCGCATTCCCCTTCCCCACACCCACCAACAACCCCTCACTCCTCACGTCAGCCTCCTCGAAAGAAAGAGTTTTTGAGCACTTTAAAAGCTTCTCACCTCCTCCTGCATCTTCAACCTGCCTTTCCTCGGTGATGCTTTCAACCACGAACCCCACTGTTTCTCTTCCCCTTTTCCCTCCTCAACCACGTGAATACAATCTCTTTCAATATGCCCGATGATACCGCACATATAGCAAAAGGTAGGGAGGCGTTCGTATTTTAACTCGACTATTACCACAACTCCATTACTATTTCGGATCTTACACACCCTTCGAAGAGGTTTTGTGACATATATAGCCACCTTAACCCTTGTAGACTTATCCCAACTGATCCCATCAAAATCCACCTCCAACACTTTTCCCAAACTACTACCTATCAACCTAATATGATTTTTCAGTTCTCCGATCCATAAGCAGATTGTACATCCTCACCCAGAAAGGACAATGTTTCAATATAATGTCCGAGGGTTGCGCGCTTCTGTCCATCTCATTCATCATAACCAGATTTTGATCGAAGGTCCATGGGCGACCCTCAAGAATTTTGGCTCTATCCCTCGCCGTGGCGAATCGAACAACAAAGAGGTCGTTCTCAATTGGGCGAAAAAGGGCCTATTTCGATATCGACCATATTTGGTTCATTGTGCGTTTCATGGCCTCAAAATTATATGGTCGTTTAGTTATCACTCCTTCCTTACTGCTAGGTCAAAGCCATCATTTTTTTCGAGAGGGAACTCCTCCCCAAAGTTCACAACTGTAGCCTCGTCATCTGTAATCTTCAGGTTTGCGCACTTTGATCTCAAATCGTCAGCCATAACAGTCGACTCGATCCCTACGACAGGGAAATCGACTCGCCAACCAATACTATGGGAGTCGAAAATGAAGACTATTCACTCAAACCCTAGAGAGCGTAGGGAGAGACTACTTCTGGATGAATTAGTTATTAACAGGGATCCTTACATGTTAATTAATGTAGTTAGTGTTTATTTATTGCTGAATATTTTCCCTTTTAACTTTTTATATGCAGCCTTTATCATTTTTCAAATTTTGAATAGCTAAATTTTATCTTGTTGTAATGAGGATATCATGGTAACTAAATTTTACGCATGATCATGCATTTTTTATCTCATATTTTTTCTATTTTATATTTACTAGTTAGGCGATGCACAACGTGAGCCGTCCCCCAAGATATAAAAAAAAATTCCAATATAAAAAGCTATTTAATTAGTGGTTAGTTGTAGCAATCTACATGACTATAAGGGACCAATACAGATTAATATGCATGTGGCATTAGACACGAGTTAAGTGCAACGTTGGGTACTAAACTTTGCTCAAAGTTGCAGTTTGGGTACTTAAGTTGCAAAAGCTGTAATTTGGGTACTCAAACCAAACTTTTATTACTTCTTCAGTTAACTCTAATAAAAAAGAAGTACTTCTTGGAGAACTTTTCATTTCTCTTTTTCAAAAAGAAATTATTATCTCTTTCTCTCTTCTGCCCCCTCAAAACCAGATCCACCACCGTACCCCACCTTCTCCCACCATTCGCCCCTCCGTATATGCCCCATAGTTTTTCTCTCTCCTCCGCTCTTGCTTCCGCCACGCAAACGCCTTCATCTCCTCTCTTAAAACAATTAGTAAAATCAGAAGAAATTTGAATAACTTATCCGTCTTCAAACCAAAAACCATACCAAAAACCAATCACACCAGTCAAAATTCAGTATATTCAAAAAGAGATTTAAAAAACTAAACAAAGATCAACTCAAATTCTACACCAAAAATCAAGTCATACCAACCAAAAATCTACCACAAAATTAACAAATTTCGGTGAAATCCCAAAAAATCAATACCTGAACATAATCAAGAGGAGGATTCCAAAACCCATCACACCAATCACGACGAACCCTCAACCAAAACCTTACCACTTCAATTGGAACCTCATCACCATCAATCTCCACCAAATACTTCAAACCCTCATACAAAATCCCCAAAATCGTACCTTTCATCCAACATCCAACTCGCAAAACATCCACTTTCTCGTGAATTTCAAACTTTCGGCCATGAGTGACGTCATTTTTCGGCGGAACAAGTTGAATGTTATCGGAATCAACGTAAAAACCACCTCTCTTTATTCATTTTTTTCATTAAAATCATCATCATCGTGGGCAGCAAGGGCGGTAGAAAATTATTTCGCATTATTGAGAGGAAGGCAGTGGAGCGACAGAAGCAGGAGTGGAGGAGAAAGAAAAACTCAGGGGGATATAGAGCGAGGAAGGGTAAGAGGAGGTGGATTGGTGGACGGGTGGTGGTAGATCTAGTTTTGAGGGGGGAGGAGAGAGAAAGAGACAATATTTTTTTTAGAAAGAGACAATATTTTTTTTAGAAAGAGAAATGAAATATTTTGTGCAAGAAGTGCTTTTTTTTAGAAATTGTGCAAGAAGTTCTTCTCTGTTATTTAATTAGAGTTGATGAAAAAGTAACGAAAGTTTGGTTTAAGTACCTGAACTGCAACTTGAGTACCCAAACTGCAACTTGAGTAAAAGTTTAGTGCACAACTTTGCACTTAACTCCATTAGGCACCTATTTATGTGGCGAATCGAACAACAAAGTTTAGGAATGATTTCTTTGAAATTACACAAGTGGCATAAATGAAGTTCATGAAATTACAATAGTGTGTGTACGTTTGCAAGCTATATGCGACATAATAGACAGGGGTGAAGTCATGAATCAAAAGTTAACAAGGCCAAAAATATTTAAAGCAAAATTATAAATACTCAATATATATACTTCAAAAAGTAATTCTCTCATTTCAAATGTCAACTAAGTAACATCAAATAAATCTATTTAAATTGTACCCTACGTACTTTCAAACTAGTGAAATCATCAATTAAAGAGTCTACATGAAATCTTTTCGCGAGTACCTTTTCAATGTAAACTACTAAAACGTCGCTAAGAAAATCATCCTCCATTCGATTCCGAAGTGTAGTTTTGACAATGCTCATTGCTAAAAATGCACGCTCACATGTCGCTCTTGAAACTGGGAGAGTTAGAACAAGACGAATCAATCGATCAACAAGAGGATATGCAGTAGCTTTTCCCGTGTCTGCCAACACCTTGCTAAGTTATGATAAGGTAGATAATTTTTGTAGCTCGGGAGTCCACTGAATATCTAATTGAGAATGTTGCAACTCGTAAGAAAGCCGACATTTCTCTTGAGTAGATAAATCTTTGGGGTAATACTTATTGACAAGGAGGCATACCTTATCAATATTATAGGACTTAAATGAGTCCTTAGGATCCAATACTGAACTTAACAAAAGAAGATCAATCATCTGCTCATCAAATCTGTTATTTATTTCATGTAGTCGTTAATCAGTTGAAGCTGTAAATAAATCAACTCGGTATGATGCTCCATTGTTATATTAATAGGAAGACGAGATCGACCTTTACCAGCAGTGTAAGGAGATGTCATATCCGAGAGTTGAACAACATTTTTATTTCTCACAAAAAGACGCAACAACTTCCATTTGTAAACCATTTCATCCATTGTCTCTAAAGTTCCCGATCAATTCCTTTGTCGTAGAAACAAGACCCAAGGCATTCACAATATCTTGAGTGCGACTTTTCAAAGCTTGACAAAGACTATCACTTAATGCCAATAACGTCTGCCTTAGGTGCAAGAGAAAAAAAAATTCAGAAGACATTAACGTATCATAGGCCACATCAGCTTCTGAACGTTGAGTTCGATTTCCTTCGTTAATAATACTTTGGGAACTCCACCAGTAGGATTATATAACCTGAGCAAACTGCTAACATAATTCAAATGAGATGACCATCGAGTGTCTCCATCACGTTGTAGGTTGCTAGTTTGATTAAGTCCCCTTCCAATTTCAATCCCATCATCGTTAGCAATTTGGTTATTGATTTCAACCTATTGAGCAGCTTGTAACTCATCATGATGTTTGGAAGATGCAACCACAAGATTTATAATGATGGCCAGCTTGGTGAAAAATTGTTCTATGGGGATCACTTCTCTAGTTGCTGCAACTAAGGCTAATTGAAGCCTATGAGCAAAACAATAAACGTAGTATGCATAAGGTGAATCTTTCAACAACAAAGCTTTTAATTCATTGAATTTTCCTCGGATATTTGATGCCCCCTCATATCCTTGGCCACATATATTCTTCACATTTAAATTATATGGTATGCCAGAACATTATATATATAATGCTTGTTGTTGCAAGGTTAGATGCAGTATTTTTCACATGAATAAGATCCAAAAAACGTTCTTTTAATTAATATTCCATTCTCATCCACAAATCTCAAAACAATTGCCATTTGTTCTCTTAGTGATATGTCTTGTGATTCATCAAGCATAACACAAATTTTGCTTCTCTTATCTCTTTTCTTATATCTGCTCGCACTTTATTTGCAAATATATGCAATCTCTTTTTGTATTGTTGAAGATATATATTGAGCATTTCCTAAATTGGAAATTATTTAATATTAGAACACACATACTGACATACATATGTTGAACACATACCATATTACCATTACATTTAAAAAAACAATAGAATCCTTCAAAATAAAATTATAAACTTTATATAAAGTACCTGGAGCATTCTGCAGTACAACTTTCTCCAACTTTTTGTCAAATGAGGCAGCAAATTTGATGAGCTCAATAAAATTTCCACGATTCTCAGAATTTTCACTTTTATCATGACCTCTAAATGGACAATTTTGAAAGGTTAACCAACGAGCTACCCTAATAGAAGCTTGTAAACGTAACATGGTGCTCTAAAATTCTTTAGCCGTTTGGCGTAGAAGTACATCCTCAATACGTTGATTCGGGTTCATCAAGTCTAACAAAGATTTCTCAGCTTTTTTGTGTTCTGAATTTGGCCCCTTTCCTATGTGCACTAAGAAAGCACAATATTGTCCAGAGTTCACCTTTCTCCACTTATTAAATCCACCATGAGTGAAACACCCTTTTGGCTTGGTGCAAAAAAGGAAGCATAGAAAGCAGAATGCTGCATTTTTCGATGGAGAATACTCTAGCCAAGGAAATTGTTCGAACCACGAGGATTGGAAATATCGTTTATGCTTTTCGGGGCCAGAGAAAGGATAAGCATTATAAATCGGCTGATATGCTTTGAGTCTAATATATTCCAGCATTATTTTATTGCGCTCATCATTGGAATACTCATAAATATGTTTACGTAATCTAGGATCATGTTTTAAACCATCACCATGTGGGTTATCTTCAACCGAAATGTTAGCTCTTTGAATTTTTTGGGGTTGGGTTCCCAAATTTGGATCACTAGGTCTTTTATTTGTCTCAGGAATCGGGTCATTATTTTCAGGAGTCAAAGTTTATGCTCCGTTAGCATTGCAACGATCAATTTTTTCGATAAAAGGATCCCAAAGTTCTTGTCTTCATCAATCAATGAGTACTTCCAGAATCCAAAAATTGTATAACCAGGAAACTTACTTGCAGTCAACTATATAACCAAGAAAGTAGAAACAAAATAAAAAAACATAAGCAATTAACAAAAAAATTTTGAAGGAAAAACAATTAACAATTAACAAATTAAACAATCAACAATTAACAAAAGACAAAAAAGTGTTTAGACAGAGAAATTGCTAATGTATTTAACAAAAAGTCAAAAATAAATAAAAAGTTAATTTGAGAGGTAGAAAGATTGAAAGCACAAAGCAGGGGGAATAAATCATAAATAAAGAACAGAGGAAGATGAAAAAGTTGGTCGTACATACCTGATTTTGTGGAAGGAAGGAAGTTAAGTAGTAGAAATTACGGGGAAAAAATAAAAAAGAAAAAGAGGATGTGGAAGCTTAACGGACGTAGAAAGGTAGAAGTAGAACAGTAGAACTGAAAATGACAAAGAGAATGGGTAAAGTAACTGCCAGTTGGGTGCAATTACTAGAAAGGTAGAAGTAGAAATGTAGAAGTGAATATGACAAAGAGAATGGGCAAAGTAACTGCCAGTTGGGTGCAATTACACGACAATTGCACAACTTCCTCTAGATAAACTTAAGATTTCATGTTTTTTTTTATTCACATTTTCGTATGAAGAAAACATTTTTTTTTTATGAAAGTTGAGTCAATTACTTTATTTCATTTTCCAGATTGCACTTTTGTTCTTGCACTGACTTACAAAAATCATAACTTTCTGTATAAAACGTTAAATTGAGAATTTGATACATATATGGATAGATCAGTGAGTCTTTTATGTTGTATCAAAATTTCACAAGTTTTTAGTGACCACTTGAATTATGGCGAATTTTATGTCAAAACTGGTCAAAACAGGACCTTTATTCGATTTGTTCTTTGAGATCCAACTTATTGAACTTATTTTGAAGTGAAATTTGGTATAAACATTCTAGACATTTTGAAAGACTAGACTGGAAATTTTTACTTGAATTGGACATTTTTAAGACCATTTTTATTTATTTTCTTAACTGAAGAGAAAATCGGTATTCTGAAATTTATTGATTTACATAAATGATTTTGTAAAAAAGATGTAAAATTGTATAAAATTCATATGAACATAATTTTTATATTTTTTAAAAAGCTACTGATGTTTCTTCAAAGTTGATGTTTTTAGTTTTATCTAAATGATTTTATTTTAAACTTTATTGACAGAACAAGCTTAGGTGGTACTGGACAAAATTAGTTTTGCACAACAAAGTTGTATGATTTTTAATTATTTCCACAAAATTCGTTTTTAAGAAATTCCAAAGCCCAGTTGCTGAAAACATCTTGTAATTTATAGGAAAAATATTAAACCCTACAAACTATTCTGATAACACGGACGAAAAATGGAATGAAATACGAAATTAAAACTGATTATAATTACAGCATCACATTTTCTTTTTTATGGAGATGTTTATGCACAACTTGTCTTGAAATTTTTTATGAAATTATTTTTTGGTGATGAATAACAGCTTGATTAAGGAAAATCACATAATCACATTGTTTCCTAAGAGTCACCCCATTAGAGGTGACTATTCTAGGTGGGGTGATTTAAGGTTGGGAACCTATTAGAACTTCCACATACCCAAATCACTCCAAAGATTAAAAAATAATAAGAAGAAAACAAAGAAGAAGTTAGTAGATGATTAAGAAGATAATCAAAATAACAAGAACTTCAACTTTACCTTGCTAGCTCAATGATGCACTTCCTTTTTACAAATTTTTCTACCTTTTTTTGTGATTTTCTTAATTTCTAAGTGAGTTTCTAAATCTTCTTAATTGCTAACTTAAACTTTTTTTGTGTTTTTTCTTCTTTTGATGAACTTCTTTTACTTACTAATTATCTTACTAGCTTTTTCTTTCTTTTCCTAAGTGAGATTTTTAGAGAGAATGAGTAGAGAAGATGAGAGTGAAGTTGAATTGTATTTTTTTCAACTTGGTTTTGAAGTGAATTTTGGAGGGTATTTATAGAGAAATGAGGGAGGTGAACTAGGGTTTCAAAGAGGGAGAAAATCAGATTTTTCATCCAAAAAATCTGATTTTCTTCATCCTTAATCACTTTAATGACATCATTCTGATGACCTCACCCTAATGACATCATCAAATCTCTTTGGAAACACAAATATTCTTATTCTCACATCTTTTCATGATTCTTATTCTCTAACTAATGGATAAAGGATGTGTTTAGTGGATGAAGAATATATTCTTATTCTTTATCCAATGAACAATGACTTGACCATCAAGGAAACTGATTAATGCCGGTTTTGGGATACGACTAAAATTCCGACGCCTAATCGCGACTCGTTTTTCATTTTTTCGAAAGACTAACTTAAGACAATTAATGAAAACTCGTCAAATTAATAAAGACGAGCATGACTATACTATGAATCATTTTATTAAAACGGTGGTGGTTGTTATTGACTACGACTCACGAAAATTATACTTCTAAGCCGAAACTGTATGACTAATACGCAAAAATGGAAAATCGTGCGACGGAATGAAACTCGCGCTCCGGGGCGCGCGCTCCACGATGCGTGAAGATTTTGTTATTTTTATTTTTCAAAACCTTTATTTATCCGAAAAAGGGGTTCAAAATTTGGTGTCTACACTAATGTGGTGCTATGTCAACATATAAAGATAATTTAACATGTGGTGGACTTCAATTGCTCCTTACACATATTATAAAATCAAGTGTGTTTACTAGGTCTTCTCGAATCTAGTTCTTTTTAAAATTTACTTTATAATGTTTTAAAACAACTATGAAAACTCTTTTGATGTTTTCAAATTGCTCTTCTTATTAAATTCCTTTTTTGATTAAATTATACAAAAGAAAACTACTTCACTTTAAAAAAAATTAGAATATATGTTCAATGAGTTGATTTCAGAGGTAAACCTCGCATTTAAAATATAATGATCTTTAAGTAAGCATCTAAATACTTAAAATTCTTTATCTAAAGTCTAAGACTAGATTATTAACTTATAAGAACAAGGACCTCATTAAAACATAAAACACCAATTAATATTTTAAGACATTCTACCTTAGTTAAGTCTAGCTAGTTTAAAAGTTTGTATTCTGTGGCAATTTGCATGCAACGATCTAAATCATTTTCGTAGTTAAAAATCAGTAATAAAACTACTTCATCTACACATGCAAAACATACATTTTGTTCAACAAATTCCATATAAGAAATCACATGATTTTCTTACCAAAGTCTTTTAAGAAATTGATGGTTCTTGTGTACCTTAGATAATTAGTTCCAAGTAGAACTCCTAAGCATTCTTCCAATTTCGATTCTTCAACTCTTTTACCCTTAATAAGCAGTCACAATTAACACCATAAGATTTTTATAACAATAATCCAAAAGAATTTCACAAATAATTCCCAAGAAAATTATATATATCTCCTACTATCTTTGCTGAACATTACTTCTATTGATTATCTTGATTCCCCTAACTTCCTTCTGAACTAACCAACACCCGCTATGCATATATATTGTAGGCGTGTTTTTATTCGCCTACGCGGGATGAGCGGGTATTTGACTACCTCATTATAAAGGCTTTTATTGAAAAATGTTTTGAAATATAAGAAGTCGCCAACAAGTCTTGAAAGGAAGACTCATAAACCTAATTGGATATTGGGAAATAGTAGGGACAACTTAGGAACTTATCCAATGTAGATTTCTCCGTCATGACTCCATTAATAGTCAATGAACCAGCCATAGATTGAGTTCAGAGGTGAGGGTACAAATAAGATCAGGAGTCAAATTCGCCCATTGATGGCCTCTACTTAATATAGATTCATATCTATATTTATGCAAATAAACGACCACATAATATTTTAATTCAATCTAATAATTAATCTATGTCGGTTCATTAAACAAACAAAAGACTAAGTTTTGGTGACATGTTATTATGCAATCAAATTACAGGGATTCTAATCAGATTTTCCAATTCTCTTATTAGGCGTTAGAACGGTTCTTTAGGTCTTTGATTAGCAATAATAATCATGTGAGATGATGAAAGCATTAAAACATACAATCATGCATATGAATAAAAAAAAAAAATAAAAAGAGAATATTTAAGGAAGAATTTACGAGAGAGCGTTAATTCCTTCAAGACCTACTTGTGACAAGTAAACTGTTAGTAAAAAAGGAATCAAATTGGAATTGACCCTCACGAACTATACCTTTGTCGCCAGGGTCTTGTATTACGGTCTGCAGAATGAGCAATCTTGAAGCTTGAAATAGGAAATTCGAAGGTATGAATGTGTTTGAATGTGAGTTTGAGTGTTTGAATATGAGTTTGAGTGTTTGTTATTAAGGGTATCGAGGTGTTAAAGGGTAGGAAAGCATTGTGAAAAATCATTCGAAGAAACGAGCTATTTATAGGCAAAGGAAAACTAAAACGGATCGAAAAAGATAAAATAAAATTGTGCGTCTGGCACACTTGCTTTCTGACTATTTTTTTATTGTTTTAAGATTCTTTTTTTATCCTTTGGTAAAATCTATCCTTTGAAATATGAAATCAGCTATACAACAACAACAACAACTAAGCCTTATTCCCAAAGTGATTTGGGGTCGGTAAATGAATCGTTGAGTGTGTGTTTTTTTTTTTTAAAAAATTTTTAAAATTTTTTTTTTTTTAAAGCAAGGTTTACACCAACAAGTTTTAAAAGAGGTTTTCAACAAAAGGTTTTAATACCAACACAATTGAGAAAAACAAATATGAAATCAGCTATCTTTAGGAATAAAAATCTGATTTTCGAAATATCATTTAAAAATTAATTATTAAGAATAATTAAAATATTAAAATATTAAAAATACAATTATTTGGGTCTTTAAAATTGGGTTTGGATTTAATAAATAGACTTTATATTTTCGAAATGCTTTTAGGCTAGCTTGTTCGATTGCTCTTCTTTTGGACCGGACCAATTAGGACGACGGTATGTTTCATCATTGGGTACTCAATGGAGAAACACAATTTTGTGTCTGCGGATATTGATTAGCTTGCATGCAAGAAAATCGTACCCAAGAGAAAGAGGTTAAAATCTGCAAAAAGATCCTGGCAGCACTACCCGCTAGAACTGGCGAGCAGGGACAAGAGTTTTCACCTATTCTAAGCAGGGACGATTAGTTTGTAGTTCATTGGACTTATTAAGGCTAAATTTAGTTTTACCCCAAGCTATGACATCTAGTTTATTCTAATCCTTCACTAATCACTAATAAAGCCTAAATCCTCATCTTAAAACGTACTTATCCCAATGGAATAATTCTCTATTGCTTAATACATCCTTAATTAGATTATCCCTCCAATCAAATGGTCATATAACCTTATTACCCTAATTTCTTCGCATCACTCATGATCTACTTACTCTTCCTTCCATCAACAAATATACTCTTTTAGTTTTACTAAGAAACTCCTAATGTTTTATTTTCAATAATTTTTTCAATTTATAAGAACAAAAAATTTACTTAGGTGATTTAAGTGCATCATTCAACTTATTCCAAATCTAGCACATCAAACTTATATATCAATGAATACATATAACTAGTTAGGAGCAGTTGAATTTCGTTTAGTTTTAAATTGAATCTAATGTTGAATTTCATAGCATTTTTTTTTGTTCAAGACCCTCAAAATAGATTTAGCTCATACTAATTAGCAAGTTAATTGACACTTAACTAAAGAAAACTTACTTCCTTGAAGATTCAACATTCAACCCTATACTTGCTAACTACATTAGCTAAGTTACATTATTAATTTGGCATGTTTTCAACGACCGCATCAATAGTTGACTGGTAATCTATAACTATTACTAATTCAGAAGACACTGGATCAGTTTTTCCCCCCCAAAACTGTCTATGTGACATCTTTATGTAAATTGTTTTCCCGCCTAATGAATTAATGGAGGGATAACCAAAGTACTCAAACTGTGTCTTGCCGGCTGGAAGATGGAGTGTTCCTGGGGAAAAAAACCAAAGTAATACCTACTATAATTAAAGGAAGTAAATGTCTACATTGGAAAGATGCATATTGTAAAAGTAAAATAAAATACATAGAAACAAGTTGTCAGCTTCTCCAAGAATGAATAAAATAATATAATCCTATTCCCCATAATAATTTAAAATAAATTTCCATGTCTCTTAAACTTACTAGAGGACAGCACTCTAACTATTTAAAATAAATTTTCAGAAAAACAACTTTCATTTTCTCTCTCTTTCAAAGTACTTTACTACTGCCATAAACAAAATATTAAGTTGCTAGGCTTTTATTTTCTCACGCTCTTAGGAGTACTCTCTTACTCTTAATAAATTCCCTATTTTGTGTTAGCTTTCTTTGTTGCAAGGATATGGCTCAAGCGTATAATTTTGTTGAAGACATTAAACCTATGAGAGATTCTTGGAATATCAAAGTTAGAGTCATTCGCTTATATATGGAAACCTCCAAGTTTTGAAAATCCAAATGAAGATGGCAGTATAGAGATTATCTTTATGGATGAAAAGGTGAAATGAAATACAAAATCAATGTTATTTATAGATTATAGACGGTTAACTTTGTCGCACTATTAATTCTTTTCATACAATTTTTCTTTCTACAGGGAGATAAGATTCAAGCAACAACTAAAAGATCGTTGATTAGAAAGTTTTCAGATATGCTTGAAGAAGGCCAATTGTATGTCATCAGTAATTTTGGTGTTGGGCAAAATAATGCTGGAAGTTACAGAACAACACACCATCCTTATAAGATCATATTTTTTATCACTACCAAAGTAGAGATGGCCAACAGTGCGGGCCAATCCAGCCCATCCAGCCTAGCCCACCTCGTGGGCCGTGTGGGTCGAGCCCGCGAAAAGCCCGGTCCAACCCGTCTCGAACCGTGAAATTGGTGGGTAGATCGTGGGCCGAATTTTTTGAGCCCAACCCACGAAAGTCCGCTACTAAAATCGCCCAGCCCGGTCCACGAAACTGGACCAGCCAGGCCCATGAACCGGAACAGCACAACCCAAGTAATTATTCAACCAAATTATGTATATTTTAATCAAATTGTATATATTTTAATCAAATTGCATTTTTTATAATTCAATCAAATTCAAAAATAATGAAATTATTCATTAATATTAATAATTATATATATTTTAATTAGTTTTAAAGGTTTTATGTAACAATAATGAATAATTTCTTTGAAAAAAAATATTCTCATGTCGGACCGCCAGCCCGGTCCAGCCCACTAGGCCCACGAACCGACAGGACCGCTTCCCGAACCATTAAAACCGGTAATAGACCGGTGTGGGCCAATATTTTTCAGCCCGTGGACCAGCCCGCCCAAACCGTGAATTTCACGGTCCGGTCCTGGGCCATGAAATTTCAGCCCAGCCCGCTAGGGCCCACGGACTGGCCCGCCCACTCGCACCAGTGGCCATCTCTATACCAAAGTTACCAAGTGCGAAGACATGCCGATCCCCTTATATGGGTTAAAATTTTCATCATTTGATGATATTTTGTCAAGTAGATTAGATGATAAGTTCTTAATAGGTATGATTTTCCATATTGCATTCAATTTATTATTTTTACTTTCATAGTTATATTGATGGGTTTTTTTCTTAGATGTTATTGGAGAGGTTGTAACTGTTGTACCAATTGAGAACTTTGAGAGGAATGGAAAAGAATCAAAGAAGCTCATTTTGGAAATGGCTTATACTGAGTAAGATTTTGCTTTCTCACCCCTCATCCTTTTTTTCCCAGCTACCTATTGATGATTGAAATTGGCTATTTTTTTTCCAAACAAACTTGCAGGAAAGGGAAATTAAAGTGTACTTTGTGGGACAGATATGCTGAGCAGGTTTCAGACTATTTGACGAAAAATAATACCGGGCCTATCATATTGGTGATTCAATTTGCAAAGATTAAGCAGTGGAAGGGTATTAATTATTTACCATTGTTTGTTATTAAATTAAATATTATACTTACTACTATTACTTAATCAATATATAATAATTCTATGTTGCTTAGGGGAGGTCACACTATCGACTTCACTGTTTTCTACAAGGCTATTTCTTGGTGAGGATATTGATGAAATCATAGCATTCAAGAACAGGTTGAGTTACTACTATTTTGTAAGTAAATACAATTTATGAATAAATAATTTGATTTTATTACTAATATAGTTCACCAACTATCTCAATCTAGCCTTTACATTAATGATGAGCATTCTACTGCCCCCATCCTTACCCAACTATCAATTCGAACTTCTAATTCTTTGTATGACGAACTTCTCAACATGCATGACCAGAAGTCGTTAGATGAGCTGCGTGAAATTACTCAGGTTGTCCTTCAAACTATTTATTTGAACAAGATAGCAATTTTTAAACGTAATTTTTTTTTTGTTTACATATTGTAGTTTAATTTTTTAATTTCAGGCCACATTTTGCATGATACTAGCTACTATCGTTTGTGTCCAATTTGAACATGGATGGTTTTATCTACCTTGCAAGAAATGCAACAAAAAGGTGATTAGGGATGATGAAAATACGATTGATAACATTGATGGCAAGATAGATGGTGACAATAAAGTCGATGGTGTCAAAAAAGTCACGAAATGGTTTTGCAAAAAATGTAACAAATTGGTTGAAAGTGTCTTACCAAGGTGATAATATTATACTATCGTTTATTGAAAGTTTTCAATAGTTATCTTATATGTAATGATCACTTTAGTAAAATTATAAGAAAGCTTCAAAACTTTATTAACAGGTTTAAAGTTCAAGTTCGAGTTGTTGATGATAGTGGAAATGCATCATTTGTCATGTTTGATAAGGAAGTTACCCCTATTATCCACAAGTCTGCTTCTGATTTGAATAAATCTTTGGGAAATGTAATGATTTAATCATTTATGAATTTTGAATGATTTTATTTGTGCATTTTTAACCATCATTTCTTTAGCTACAAGTCATTGACAATCCAGATTGTTGACGGTGAGACATTCCCAGAAGAGCTTTATTCTTTTGTGGGTAAAAGGTACTTATTCAAAATTAAGGTTTCAGATTTCAACCTCACTCAAAATTGGCAAGCGTACACTGTCATTAAGATGAGTGACAATGAAGATCTTATACAGTCCTTCTTACATTCCTCTTGTGTAAATCAGGTATTATAATCTAATTCAGACATGTTAATTCCATTTTATGTAAGTGTATGTTGTCCAACAAAATTAATCTTTCACTTAATAGGATGCAGTGGTATTTGATGCATTCTCACTTAACACTCAAACTATTATGAAAGCTAATATTGAAGAGGTAACCAATTGACAAATACTTTAGCGACAATCTATATGTTTTTCTAATCATCCATGGCTCATTAATGTGGTGTAATTGATTTATAAGAATCGAGTTCATATATAGGAGACGGTGAAAATACATCAGAGTCACCTTCCTCTGTAAAACGATCACTTGATGGTGGTTCAGATGATGTTGGGATTGGATTGTCAACTACCAAAAGGAAGAAATGTGCTGTCAAAATTGAAAAGGACGAGAACTAATCAGTTGATCACTACTGAAGTCTGGTTTTGGTTTTGGCTTTTGTTTTGTATTACATAATGGTTGACCTGAGAAGTGATCAATTAATCTATTGATCACAATTGATATTAACCTTTAATATTTTGCAAACTGAATTTGGAGATTTTTTGTTTAGATACATTTTGGGTATTGGCTATCAGCGTGAAACAATGATGATAATGTTGGATGTATTTTGATTTTTGATATATTTTTGGTCTTGGATATCATAAACACTGTTGTTGATGTTGGAATTATCGTTATAGATCGATATTCCCATTAATCAATTATGATTTCTAATATCAGTTGTTATATCAATATGTTTCCTTACTTTTTTATAGTTTAAATTGTAGATTAAAGATCATTAAAAGTAACTAATCTATATCCTATGTACTTTTTTTATCTCTCCTCCTGATTGTCTCATATTTTTTCAAAAGAGGCATTTTTTTCCTGATAAGAAAAGTAAAAGAAAAAACAAAAACGCCTTCTTCTCATCTTATCAAGTGACAAAAATGATTAAAGATATTAATAATAACTACTATATATCCTATATATTTTCTTATCTCTCCTAAACAAACATCCTAGCTATATCTTCTTATTTTTTCAAAAAAGGACAGTTTTTTCTTAATAAGATAAGCAAAAGGAAATAGAATAGTGCGTATATACGTTGTCGTTGGCGCCCCTTTTTTCTATCTCTTTCAAAGAATTTCCTTATTGCAATAGGTAATATATTAACGCTTTTAGTTGTTCATATTCTCACTCTCTACCTATTTCCTTATTGCAATAGGTAATCTTAGATACGTATAATTGTATCTTACCTTTTCCACAAATGGAAAAAAATTACTGTCACCTTTAGTTGTCCTCCCATTTCAATGAGTATCATAATTTCAATGAGTATCATATATAATACTAATATTGCAATAAGTATATTTAATTACTGCTGCTCTTGGAATCTTAAAAGTCGGTTTATCTTAAGAGTTAATTGGTTACATAAAAAAAGGGAAATACATAACCTTTATCATCTACTTTCTATGTATCCCACTTTTAATTAGTCTCTCTCCCAGCCTTTTACATCAAAATTATTGAAAACACGTATAGTTTGTCTCTCCTTCATATTGTATGTTTACCTTTAACTTCCTATCACTTCTTATTATTTGTTGGATTCTTTGTATTTTATCCAATATTATAAGATAGGTTACAAAAATTACAACCACAATGGATGTAGCTGGTAGTACTAAAGTTGCAAGGATGAAGATAAGGTTGATTATATGGCTCATAAGAGACGGAAAATTAGCATCAAACCACAAGGTAGTTTATCCAAAGCAATGTACTCGATTTTCTTCATATATAGTAAATGGTTATGTCCTTCATATTCTTTATATATACCTGCTAATACGTCAATTCATGGCTATTGGATTATAGAAAACACACAAACTGTACTCCTGATGTCCAATGTGTATCCATCATTTGAGTCTTTAAATTCTTTTACAAACTTCAGGATGCTCGAACTCAGTACCCCCATGCAAGACAGATCCATATGTGAGTTGAGTTTATAATTATATTGAGTGTAAAGTTTTATTTTTCCATTGAACATCTATGTGTTTGCAACATTTGAGTTTTTCAATTATTTTGCACACTCAGGCATGCCTAGAGTCAGAACTCCCATGCAAGATATATCAAATTGTAAGTTGAATTTATCATTACATTGAGTCTCAAATTTTGCTTTCCATTTTAGCTCTTATATGGGTGTTTAATGCTTAACTTTACCTATATTGTCTACAACACATCAATCTAACTGTTTCTGCTAAGAAATTAAGGATTGTAATATGTGTGAGATTTGATGTGGGCCCCAAGAGTGTTCGTCTGAGCTCCGATGTCCGTACACCTGAATCCTGAAAAACGATGTTAGACTACCCTGGGGGTGGTTCCGGGATCGCCCCTCCGACGCTCAAGTCAGTTGAGATAGAGGTAGAGAGATAAAGTCTAGAGAGAGAGATCTTTCTGGTTTCTTTAGGTGAGAATTCAATACCTGTTCATTGATGAAGCAGTTGACTTTTATAGTGTTGGGGATTTCCCAAACAAGAAACATTGTTCAGATGGGCCTTTTGGGCATGCTACCTTTTTAGGCAATGGTTATTCCATCCTTCTTAGAGATCTCCCAAAACACTGGTGATTAGGTCAACTTACAGGTGGGACCCACTGCTGCCACTTGTCCCATGCTTTAGGAGGCTTTTAGGCTCCTTATTGGGCTGCTGATTAATTGAGCCCAAACAATTAGCCCCACACCATAGATGGGGGATCACGGGAACCTGACTGGTGGGATGCCTGCCTGTGGCGGAATACACAGCCGTCTTATCTCTGACTGGTTGGCGACCGACTTATTTCCTGCTAGAAGGGGGGACGCCGACCGGCTTCCCTTCCTGTTGAAGGAAAAGTGCCGACCCGGTCACCTCTTACTAAACAGGGAGAGGGCCGACCGGGTCATTCCCTGTTGAGGGAAGAATGCCGACCCGGTCTCCTCCTGGTAAATGGGAAGAGGCCGACCGGGTCACTCCCTGGTGAAGGGAGAGTGCCGACCCGGTCATCTCCTGCTAAATGAGGAGTGGCCGACCGGGTCACTCCCAGGAGAAGGGAGAGTGCCGACCCGGTCTCCTCTTGCTAAATGAGGAGTGGCCGACCGGGTCACTCCCTGGTGAAGGGAGAGTGCCGACCCGGTCATCTCCTGCTAAATGAGGAGTGGCCAACCGGGTCACTCCCTGGTGAAGGGAGAGTGCCGACCCGATCTCCTCTTGTGGGCAAGTGGAGAGGTCCGACCGGGTCACTTCCTGTGGAAGGAAGAATGCCGACCCGGTCCCTTCTTATTTGGAGGAGAGGTCCGACCGGGTCACTCCCTATTGAAGGAAGAGTGCCGACCCGGTCCCTTCTGATTGGAGGAGAGGTCTGACCGGGTCACTTCCTGTGGAAGAAGAATGCCGACCCGGTCCCTTCTTATTGGAGGAGGAGAGTTCCGACCGGGTCACTCCCTATTGAAAGAAGATTGCTTACCCGGTCCCTTCTGATTGGATGAGGGGCTAATGAGCCCCAAGTTAGTCCGAGTTGGTGCTAGCTGATACTTGGCCATTTTTTACCAAGTATAGAAGCGACTCGGCAAAGGAGGGGAGCTCCTGTTGGCCGAATGGGGTGCTGAGCCACTCGGATGAGGGGCTAATGAGCCCCAAGTTGGTCCGAGTGGGTGCTAGCTGATACTTGGCCATATTTGACCAAGTATAGAAGCGACTCGGCAAAGGAGGGGAGCTCCTGTTGGCCGAATGGGGTGCTGAGCCACTCGGATGAGGGGCTAATGAGCCCCAAGTTGGTCCGAGTGGGTGCTAGCTGATACTTGGCCATATTTGACCAAGTATAGAAGCGACTCGGCAAAGGAGGGAGCTCCTGTTGGCCGAATGGGGGTCTCGAGCCACTCGGATGAGGGGCTAATGAGCCCCAAGTTGGTCCGAGTGGGTGCTAGCTGATACTTGGCCATATTTGATCAAGTATAGAAGCGACTCGGCAAAGGAGGGGAGCTCCTGTTGGCCGAATAGGGTGCTGAGCCACTCGTATGAGGGGCTAATGAGCCCCAAGTTGGTCCGAGTGGGTGCTAGCTGATACTTGGCCATATTTGACCAAGTATAGAAGCGACTCGGCAAAGGAGGGGAGCTCCTGTTGGCCGAATAGGGTGATGAGCCACTCGGATGAGGGGCTAATGAGCCCCAAGTTGGTCCGACCGGGTGTGTCCCCCTTGTAATGCCACATGCCAACTCTTGATACCGGGGATGTTGGGACCCTTGATATAGGCCGAGCTGGAGGGGCGCCTCATGGAGTTCTGACGCTTCAAATTCCTCGGGCTTAGGATGCTTTTCTTGATTTCACTGGACTCCTTATGGAATGGACTGAAGGGGTCCAATTTGGCCTCTATTGGAAGCCCATTAGAGCGACGCGGGGGGGTTTGCGTTGCACATCCCCCAAGGCACCCCTATATATGTATGAGAGGGGAGAGAATTTCAGGGTTACTTGCTCATTTCCTCATTCTCTCTCTCTCAAAAATCTCCAAATTCTCTCAACTCTTCAAAGCTCTTCCTCCAGCTTCTTCGTCCGACCAGGTACGCTTTTTGTTTTTCTTAAGTTTTCTTTCTTTCTTTTCCTTTGAATAACCTCAGCCGACTCCCTTGTCTATAAATAATGGGAGATTCGTCCGAGTCGTCGACACCTCCGGCCTCACCTCCCTATAAATTATCCGAGGAGGTGAGGGGGATGGGAATAACGTTGGTGTCGGCTATAATAAATTGCCCCGACCCCTCGGCTGTGCCCGACGCGGTTGCTCTCCCGAGCCCTTCGTCTTCGGTGGAGGAGGAGGCCGAGGGTATCATTCCCTATCCTTGGGAAGTGTCGATGGCCTATCCCCCCTCAAGAAGTTACTTAGACAAATATTTGTCTCGTGATGTAGTGCGGGTGGCCATGCCGAGGGGAGCAGGAGAAGCGTCCACTTCGGGCCGAGAATTAGAGTATCCCGACTTGGATCCGAGAGGAGGTCCAGGGACTTTCTTCCCCGAACCCGGCGTAATTAAATCTTTGACTGAGGACCTTCGGGGGACGGCGACCAGGTTCCAAATAAAAGATCCTTACTACCTGGTCCGACCGGAAGCCCATCATACAGTTCTGTCTCCACCGCCCGGATGCATAGCTGTCTACTACAAATCAATGGAGATGGGGCTTCGGTTCCCATTGACCCCTTTTGCCAAAGAATTGCTGAATGCCTACAACTTGGCAATTTGCCAAGTCTCTCCGAACTCATGGTAATGCCTTCCAGGTCATCTGCAACCTATTAGGTGTCCGACCGACCGTTAAGTTGTGGAGGCACATGTACAAGCTGGTCGAGGTCATGGCTGCGTCTAACGGGCCTGGCTGGTGGAGTTTTCAGGTCCGACCGGGATATCGGACCGTCCTCAATCTTCCTAGATCCCATAAAGGGTTTCGTAGGGAGTTTGCCTTCGTTTATTTCGGCGGAGATTGGGGAATTCTGCTGGTCCCTCCCCCGACTGAGCCCCTCGTTGCTTTGAATTGCTCGGGTAGGCGAGCTCGATGATGAGGAAGGAGTTGCGGCTGCTATATGCGACCGAGTCGAGGATCGTAAACGGGGGTGAGGTGTTCGTCCCCGGCCAATGGTTGCCCGACTGCCATCTTTTCAGTGATGAGCATTTCCTCTCGGCTATGGGCCTGAGTTCGACCTTCCCGAAGGGTAATTTGCCGAGGGGATGGCTTAGGGTGGTCAGAGTGATGCTTTGATCTTTCATTTTGACTAACACTTTTACTTTTTGTTTCATTTTGCAGAGCCTGCCCGAGCGTATATAGACGAGGTAGAACCGACCATGACCGACAAACTGAATGTAGCGGCAATGAGGGCTGCTCGGCTGAAGGCTGAGATTGCTACCATGAAGGTCCCTGCCCCTCCCAAGGTAAAAATTCCATTCTTTTTAGTCGAGCGGTATTTCTTGTAGTTAGCGATTCACAGGAGTTCTTTCTTTTTCCTCAGGATCCCGCCAAGCCTAAGTCCAAGAAGAGGAAGGAGCGGTCGGCTGATAAGGTCGCTCAGACCGAGAAGGCGCTCGCGAGAGCCAAAGCTGATCGGGAGAAGGCTGATCGGGAGAAGGAGGCCAAAAAGGCCAAGTCCATTGAGGTTAATAGCCCGAGGGGGCCGCCGCAGCCTACAGATGGCGGATCTCTCTCTCTTCACTCCTCAGACTTTCGGCCGATTGGGAGTCCTCAGTATACTCCCATGTCTCCCTCCGCCGACCGTCCTGAGGATGAACTGGGCGAGGGGGCGATGCTCGGCGTGCCCTTCACCGAGCTCAGTCGAGCCGAGAAAGATGGTCGCTGGACGAAGGCAATAGCGTACTCATGGCACCCACTCGGACAGCATGGGGCTCATCAGTCCTCATCCCGAAATTATGATATGTTGTGAGATTTGATGGGGGCCCCAAGAGTGTTCGCCTGAGCTCCGATGTCCGTACACCTGAATCCTGCAAAACGATGTTAGACTACCCCGGGGATGTTTCCGGGATCGCCTCTCCGACGCTCAAGTCAGTAAATGATTGAGGTAGAGAGAGAAAGTGATCAATGTAGAGAGAGATGCTCTGGGTTTTGCAGCTTAGAATTGCTTACCCTTTGATTGGTGAGACAACCACTATTCATAGAGGATGGGACCTCCAATAAATGAGGGTATTTTAGTCAGCTCCAGCTGGTGGAGGATTGCCTTCCCTAGAGGTAGGGGTATTTTAGTAACTTCGCCATAGGTGGGCTGGTCCAAGAAATGGGCCCAAACACTAACATTCCCAATAAGCATGGATGCTCTTTATCAAGTGATCAAATTCCCAAAAGGATGCGTGTTTTGAAGACTGGAAACAATGTTCTTGAAAGTGGTACTCCTAGCAAAATCAGCACTCCAACACGTGAAATTTCAAACTGTAAGCTACTTTGTAATCATTATTTGGAGTGGATTTAAGCTTCTAATTCATATTATTAGATAAAAATTTGAGGCACGAAATAAGTTTATGGATAAGCCTGCGGTTTTGTTTAAATCAAATATTATTCTAATTATATTTAAATTTAACCTCATTATATCACTAATATTTTGCCATCACCTCAAGGATTATCACTAATGTTTTTAATGACTATCCTGTCATTGTTGTAGTGGACATGACAACTCCAACGCTTGAAAGTTCTTATCCGCCTATCTTTAGAAAAGATAAAAGGCGCAATATCACTGAGGGAAAACTGATGAAAATTCTTGTGCCTAAAATCCCAAATTGTAAGGATGAATTTCCACTAAAAATTAAATGTCATTTTATGCTTTACATTTATATTACATAATATAGTTAATGGTTACTGTTTTGTCCGCTTGTCCAACAAGTAAGCTGTAGATGGTGCTTTCTTGTCGAGCAAGTAAACTAGTATCCCTTAGATGTTCTTCTTTGGAGACTTGTGCAACAATGTCTGAATCAACCAAGTCCAAGCCCAAGCTTCGTTCCCGAACCTGCAAAAAGGGACCCACCCTGGAGGTTTGGGTGGTGGTTCCCCTTCCGAAGCTTAAGTCAGATATCAGGAGTTGTAAGAGAAAGTAGAGATAGAGAGAGAGTGAGAGAGTAGTTTTACAGAGTAACTTTGCACTGTTTGCATTGAATGATCTATCTCCTGATTTCAGGGGTATTTATAGCAAGATGACAGCTATCATTAAAATCTGACCTAGAATGGTGGCTCCTGATTAGTTGGGGAATCAGAACATGACACGTGGCAGGCCATGGTTTGTGAAGATTTATTAACCTCTCTCCTGCAGCCACCTTACAATGCTGGGTTCTGACTATTGGGCCAGAAGAAAAAGCCTTTTAACCCAACTGAGTATAGCCCAGAGATTAAGTCTTCTTTCAATATTAATTAGGGGGAGGACACGTGTACGACTTAGAGGAGCCCAAGTGTCCTCAAAGGGACCGTAGATTTTAGGCTACAATATTTGCCCCTAAAAGGGTTTTCACTGTTGGCCCATCTGACGGTTAAGACCCTTTTACCCAGGGTAGCTTCAATAGGCCCATCTGACGGTTAAGGCCCTTTTACCCAGGGTAGCTTCAATAGGCCCATCTGACGGTTAAGGCCCTTTTACCCAAGGCAGCTTTATTTGAAATGAAGGAAATGTCGCGTCTTTTCCAGGGTTTTACCGGTCATAATCGACCGTTTTAGCCTCCTTTCGGTCATCCTTGACCTGCTCCCCAGGTTTCTTACCCCGCCTATCAATTACATTGGGGTGAGAACATTAAATCATTTCACACTTTGAGCGAATTTTTCTAGAGAGAGAAGCTCTGCCAATTTTTCTAGAGAGAGAGTGATTGCCCGTCCTCAGCTTTCTTCACCAACTCGTCCAGACGCTCAAGCAGGTATCTTTTCTTTGTTCTCTTTACTCTTCTTTATTCTCTATTCTTTCTTAGAAAATCAATAAAATGGAATCATCTTCGTCAAATAATCCTGGCCGTCCAAGAGCTTGTCTTGACCCTAGAACCGATACTTCTTCTTCGGCGCATTCTAGAGTTGGGCCTCTTTTGGCAAAGTATATTTTTTTTATCGTGTTGGCCGAGAAAGTCAAACGACCCAGTCTTTACCTGTGCAGGGTAATCTGGCGCGCGTCAAGCAAACGGCCCGTCTAAGACGAAAGGTAATAATTCCGTCAAATAGTTCGGATATGGAGGAATCTACTGGACGAGTTCCAGATGAGACGAGGGAGGTCCAAAGTGCTGGGCCTTTAGGCGACCCCCTTTCCCCTAGCCGCAGCTTTGAGGAGACCCAAATAAACCCTGAAGCCAGTCCTTCTGGCCGGGACACTGAGATGGAGGAAACTGGTGAAGACAATAACAGCAGGGATTCTGTTGCAGCCGATGAGTCAGACGAAGCCTCTACTACTTCGTCTGAGATTAGAAAACGATTAGGTCCCCTCTCTGACCCCGCATTTATTTTAGCCAATCGCAATGGTTAGAGAAAATAGGGCCGGACCCTAGCTATTTATCCAACTATATGCCCATGCCGGGCCTTTTCTTCGTCATCCCTAATAAGGAGGCCACTATTTTGAGCACTCCTAAAAATCATTTTGCTGTCTACAAGCTGGCTCTGTACGTGGGGTTAAGGTTCCCTCTCCATGAGTTTATAGAGCAAGTGCTTCGTTATTACAACATTGGCCACAACCAACTGGCTCCCAACGCCTGGCACAACGTCTTGACGTTCATAGCCGTCTGCGAGTTGCGCGGCCTAGCCCTCTCTATTCAAGCCTTTACCCACATTCATTATGCGGCCAAAATTCCTGGTGCCGTGGACGGAACATGGCTCAGCATCTGCAACCGTCCTGGCTTTCTAACAGCCTGGGGCAAACCGTCAAAGATGCATGACTGGAAGGCCGACTTTATATATCTAAAGGCGGCCAACGACTCGGCCACGGAGAGCTACCGTTTCTATAACCAGGCCGTCACAAATACTGGACGAAAGCAGTCCTGGCTGGAGCTTGAGGACAAGTATGACGAGGAGGTAGTGGAGTACTTTAAAATAAAGAAGTACTCCAGGCCCGGCCAGAAATCCTTTAAAGGGCCAGCTAACTGGATACCCTTTAAGGAAATGTTTTATAATGACGACTTCTTGGTTGCCGCCGGCTTGCGGTTAGCCGATGATAAAGGTATCCATTCAATTCCCAAGTGAAGCTCTTCGTCCATAATTCATTAGACTAACCAATTTTTTGTCTTTTTGCCGCAGACTCGGCCAGAACACGTCTCAAGGCTTCTTGGTTGGGAGACATAAGCATGTCTAAATTCACAGACAATCTATGGAAGGAATACGCCAAAAGCAGTGCCGAAAAGAGGGCTGAGACACTGGTAAATTAAGAAAAATATATATATATATAATTTTTTTTTTTTTTTAAGACGAGGATCATTCTGGCTCGTCCGGAATTGGCATCCAATCTTTGGACGAAAATTACCCAAAGAAGGAAAACGTCCAAGCATGGACGTTTACCTTTTGGATATTCTCGTCTGAGAGTTTTAAAGTCTTTGGACGAGTACCATTCGGACTCGTCCAAGTAATTGTAACTTTCTCTGGACGAGGATAGCCCGAAGAAGGAAAGCGTCCATGCTAGGACGGCCACCTTCTTGGGGTCATACTCGTCTGAGATATTTTGTAGCCTTTGGACGAGTACCATTTGGACTCGTCCAAGTTATGGTACCTTCAAACTATTTATTTGAACAAGATAGCAATTTTTAAACGTAATTTTTTTTTTGTTTACATATTGTAGTTTAATTTTTTAATTTCAGACCACATTTTGCATGATACTAGCTACTATCGTTTGTGTCCAATTTGAACATGGATGGTTTTATCTACCTTGCAAGAAATGCAACAAAAAGGTGATTAGGGATGATGAAAATACGATTGATAACATTGATGGCAAGATAAATGGTTAAAGTCGATGGTGTCAAAAAAGTCACGAAATGGTTTTGCAAAAAATGTAACAAATTGGTTGAAAGTGTCTTACCAAGGTGATAATATTATACTATCGTTTATTGAAAGTTTTCAATAGTTATCTTATATGTAATGATCACTTTAGTAAAATTATAAGAAAGCTTCAAAACTTTATTAACAGGTTTAAAGTTCAAGTTCGAGTTGTTGATGATAGTGGAAGTGCATCATTTCTCATGTTTGATAAGGAAGTTACCCCTATTATCCACAAGTCTGCTTCTGATTTGAATGAATCTTTGGGAAATGTAATGATTTAATCATTTATGAATTTTGAATGATTTTATTTGTGCATTTTTAACCATCATTTCTTTAGCTACAAGTCATTGACAATCCAGATTGTTGACGGTGAGACATTCCCAGAAGAGCTTTATTCTTTTGTGGGTAAAAGGTACTTATTCAAAATTAAGGTTTCAGATTTCAACCTCACTCAAAATTGGCAAACGTACACTGTCATTAAGATGAGTGACAATGAAGATCTTATACAGTCCTTACATTCCTCTTGTGTAAATCAGGTATTATAATCTAATTCAGACATGTTAATTCCACTTTATGTAAGTGTATGTTGTCCAACAAAATTAATCTTTCACTTAATAGGATGCAGTGGTATTTGATGCATTCTCACTTAACACTCAAACTATTATGAAAGCTAATATTGAAGAGGTAACCAATTGACAAATACTTTAGCGACAATCTATATGTTTTTCTAATCATCCATGGCTCATTAATGTGGTGTAATTGATTTATAAGAATCGAGTTCATGTATAGGAGACGGTGAAAATACATCAGAGTCACCTTCCTCTGTAAAACGATCACTTGATGGTGGTTCAGATGATGTTGGGATTGGATTGTCAACTACCAAAAGGAAGAAATGTGCTGTCAAAATTGAAAAGGACGAGAACTAATCAGTTGATCACTACTGAAGTCTGGTTTTGGTTTTGGCTTTTGTTTTGTATTACATAATGGTTGACCTGAGAAGTGATCAATTAATCTATTGATCACAATTGATATTAACCTTTAATATTTTGCAAACTGAATTTGGAGATTTTTTGTTTAGATACATTTTGGGTATTGGCTATCAGCGTGAAACAATGATGATAATGTTGGATATATTTTGATTTTTGATATATTTTTGGTCTTGGATATCATAAACACTGTTGCTGATGTTGGAATTATCGTTATAGATCGATATTCCCATTAATCAATTATGGTTTCTAATATCAGTTGTTATATCAATATGTTTCCTTACTTTTTTATAGTTTAAATTGTAGATTAAAGATCATTAAAAGTAACTAATCTATATCCTATGTACTTTTTTTATCTCTCCTCCTGATTGTCTCATATTTTTTCAAAAGAGGCATTTTTTTCCTGATAAGAAAAGTAAAAGAAAAAACAAAAACGCCTTCTTCTCATCTTATCAAGTGACAAAAATGATTAAAGATATTAATAATAACTACTATATATCCTATATATTTTCTTATCTCTCCTAAACAAACATCCTAGCTATATCTTCTTATTTTTTCAAAAAAGGACAGTTTTTTCTTAATAAGATAAGCAAAAGGAAATAGAATAGTGCGTATATACGTTGTCGTTGGCGCCCCTTTTTTCTATCTCTTTCAAAGAATTTCCTTATTGCAATAGGTAATATATTAACGCTTTTAGTTGTTCATATTCTCACTCTCTACCTATTTCCTTATTGCAATAGGTAATCTTAGATACGTATAATTGTATCTTACCTTTTCCACAAATGGAAAAAAATTACTGTCACCTTTAGTTGTCCTCCCATTTCAATGAGTATCATAATTTCAATGAGTATCATATATAATACTAATATTGCAATAAGTATATTTAATTACTGCTGCTCTTGGAATCTTAAAAGTCGGTTTATCTTAAGAGTTAATTGGTTACATAAAAAAAGGGAAATACATAACCTTTATCATCTACTTTCTATGTATCCCACTTTTAATTAGTCTCTCTCCCAGCCTTTTACATCAAAATTATTGAAAACACGTATAGTTTGTCTCTCCTTCATATTGTATGTTTACCTTTAACTTCCTATCACTTCTTATTATTTGTTGGATTCTTTGTATTTTATCCAATATTATAAGATAGGTTACAAAAATTACAACCACAATGGATGTAGCTGGTAGTACTAAAGTTGCAAGGATGAAGATAAGGTTGATTATATGGCTCATAAGAGACGGAAAATTAGCATCAAACCACAAGGTAGTTTATCCAAAGCAATGTACTCGATTTTCTTCATATATAGTAAATGGTTATGTCCTTCATATTCTTTATATATACCTGCTAATACGTCAATTCATGGCTATTGGATTATAGAAAACACACAAACTGTACTCCTGATGTCCAATGTGTATCCATCATTTGAGTCTTTAAATTCTTCTACAAACTTCAGGATGCTCGAACTCAGTACCCCCATGCAATACAGATCCATATGTGAGTTGAGTTTATAATTATATTGAGTGTAAAGTTTTATTTTTCCATTGAACATCTATGTGTTTGCAACATTTGAGTTTTTCAATTATTTTGCACACTCAGGCATGCCTAGAGTCAGAACTCCCATGCAAGATATATCAAATTGTAAGTTGAATTTATCATTACATTGAGTCTCAAATTTTGCTTTCCATTTTAGCTCTTATATGGGTGTTTAATGCTTAACTTTACCTATATTGTCTACAACACATCAATCTAACTGTTTCTGCTAAGAAATTAAGGATTGTAATATGTGTGAGATTTGATGTGGGCCCCAAGAGTGTTCGCCTGAGCTCCGATGTCCGTACACCTGAATCCTGAAAAACGATGTTAGACTACCCCGGGGGTGGTTCCGGGATCGCCCCTCCGACGCTCAAGTCAGTTGAGATAGAGGTAGAGAGATAAAGTCTAGAGAGAGATTCTCTGGTTTGCTAGGTGAGAATTCAATACCTGTTCATTGATGAAGCAGTTGGCTTTTATAGTGTTGGGGATTTCCCAAACAAGAAACATTGTTCAGATGGGCCTTTTGGGCATGCTACCTTTTTAGGTAATGGTTATCCATCCTTCTTAGAAATCTCCCAAAACACTGGTGATTAGGTCAACTTACAGGTGGGACCCACTGCTGCCACTTGTCCCATGCTTTAGGAGGCTTTTAGGCTCCTTATTGGGCTGCTGATTAATTGAGCCCAAACAATTAGCCCCACACCATAGATGGGGGATCACGGGAACCTGACTGGTGGGATGCCTGCCTGTGGCGGAATACACAGCCGTCTTATCTCTGACTGGTTGGCGACCGACTTATTTCCTGCTAGAAGGGGGGACGCCGACCGGCTTCCCTTCCTGTTGAAGGAAAAGTGCCGACCCGGTCACCTCTTACTAAACAGGGAGAGGGCCGACCGGGTCATTCCCTGTTGAGGGAAGAATGCCGACCCGGTCTCCTCCTGGTAAATGGGAAGAGGCCGACCGGGTCACTCCCTGGTGAAGGGAGAGTGCCGACCCGGTCATCTCCTGCTAAATGAGGAGTGGCCGACCGGGTCACTCCCAGGAGAAGGGAGAGTGCCGACGCGGTCTCCTCTTGCTAAATGAGGAGTGGCCAGGCCCAGGGTCACTCCCACGGTGAAGGGAGAGTCCTTGGCCCGGTCATCTCCTCGCTAAATGAGGAGTGGCCAACCGGGTCACTCCCCGGTGAAGGGAGAGTGCCGACCCGATCTCCTCTTGTGGGCAAGTGGAGAGGTCCGACCGGGTCACTTCCTGTGGAAGGAAGAATGCCGACCCGGTCCCTTTTTATTTGGAGGAGAGGTCCGACCGGGTCACTCCCTATTGAAGGAAGAGTGTCGACCCGGTCCCTTCTGATTGGAGGAGAGGTCCGACCGGGTCACTTCCTGTGGAAGGAAGAATGCCGACCCGGTCCCTTCTTATTGGAGGAGGAGAGTTGGAGGAGGAGAGTTCCGACCGGGTCACTCCCTATTGAAGGAAGATTGCTTACCCGGTCCCTTCTGATTGGATGAGGGGCTAATGAGCCCCAAGTTAGTCCGAGTGGGTGCTAGCTGATACTTGGCCATTTTTTACCAAGTATAGAAGCGACTCGGCAAAGGAGGGAGCTCTTGTTGGCCGAATGGGGTCTTGAGCCACTCGGATGAGGGGCTAATGAGCCCCAAGTTGGTCCGAGTGGGTCTTAGGCGATACTTGGCCATATTTGACCAAGTATAGAAGCGACTCGGCAAAGGAGGGGAGCTCCTGTTGGCCGAATGGGGTCTTTGAGCCACTCGGATGAGGGGCTAATGAGCCCCAAGTTGGTCCGAGTGGGTGCTAGCTGATACTTGGCCATATTTGACCAAGTATAGAAGCGACTCGGCAAAGGAGGGGAGCTCCTGTTGGCCGAATGGGGTGCTGAGCCACTCGGATGAGGGGCTAATGAGCCCCAAGTTGGTCCGAGTGGGTCTTAGGCGATACATGGCCATATTTGACCAAGTATAGAAGCGACTCGGCAAAGGAGGGGAGCTCCTGTTGGCCGAATAGAGTCTTTGAGCCACTCGGATGAGGGGCTAATGAGCCCCAAGTTGGTCCGAGTGGGTGCTAGCTGATACTTGGCCATATTTGACCAAGTATAGAAGCGACTCGGCAAAGGAGGGGAGCTCCTGTTGGCCGAATAGGGTGCTGAGCCACTCGGATGAGGGGCTAATGAGCCCCAAGTTGGTCCGACCGGGTGTGTCCCCCTTGTCATGCCACATGCCAACTCTTGATCTAGGGGATGTTGGGACCCTTGATATAGGCCGAGCCGGAGGGCGCCTCATGGAGTTCGACGCTTCAAATTCCTCGGGCTTAGGATGCTTTTCTTGATTTCACTTTGGACTCCTTATGGAATGGCTGAAGGGGTCCAATGGGCCTCTATTGGAAGCCCATTAGAGCGACGCGGGGGTTTGCGTTGCACATCCCCCAAGGCACCCCTATATATGTATGAGAGGGGAGAGAATTTCAGGGTTACTTGCTCATTTCCTCATTCTCTCTCTCTCAAAAATCTCCAAATTCTCTCAACTCTTCAAAGCTCTTCCTCCAGCTTCTTCGTCCGACCAGGTACGCTTTTTGTTTTTCTTAAGTTTTCTTTCTTTCTTTTCCTTTGAATAACCTCGGCCGACTCCCTTGTCTATAAATAATGGGAGATTCGTCCGAGTCGTCGACACCTCCGGCCTCACCTCCCTATAAATTATCCGAGGAGGTGAGGGGGATGGGAATAACGTTGGTGTCGGCTATAATAAATTACCCCGACCCCTCGGCTGTGCCCGACGCGGTTGCTCTCCCGAGCCCTTCGTCTTCGGTGGAGGAGGAGGCCGAGGGTATCATTCCCTATCCTTGGGAAGTGTCGATGGCCTATCCCCCCTCAAGAAGTTACTTAGACAAATATTTGTCTCGTGATGTAGTGCGGGTGGCCATGCCGAGGGGAGCAGGAGAAGCGTCCACTTCGGGCCGAGAATTAGAGTATCCCGACTTGGATCCGAGAGGAGGTCCAGGGACTTTCTTCCCCGAACTCGGCGTAATTAAATCTTTGATTGAGGACCTTCGGGGGACGGCGACCAGGTTCCAAATAAAAGATCCTTACTACCTGGTCCGACCGGAAGCCCATCATACAGTTCTGTCTCCACCGCCCGGATGCATAGCTGTCTACTACAAATCAATGGAGATGGGGCTTCGGTTCCCATTGACCCCTTTTGCCAAAGAATTGCTGAATGCCTACAACTTGGCAATTTGCCAAGTCTCTCCGAACTCATGGTGATGCCTTCCAGGTCATCTGCAACCTATTAGGTGTCCGACCGACCGTTAAGTTGTGGAGGCACATGTACAAGCTGGTCGAGGTCATGGCTGCGTCTAACGGGCCTGGCTGGTGGAGTTTTCAGGTCCGACCGGGATATCGGACCGTCCTCAATCTTCCTAGATCCCATAAAGGGTTTCGTAGGGAGTTTGCCTTCGTTTATTTCGGCGGAGATTGGGGAATTCTGCTGGTCCCTCCCCCGACTGAGCCCCTCGTTGCTTTGAATTGCCGGGTAGGCGAGCTCGATGATGAGGAAGGAGCTGCGGCCTGCTATATGCAGACCGAGTCGAGGATCGTAAACGGGGGTGAGGTGTTCGTCCCCGGCCAATGGTTGCCCGACTGCCATCTTTTCAGTGATGAGCATTTCCTCTCGGCTATGGGCCTGAGTTCGACCTTCCCGAAGGGTAATTTGCCGAGGGGATGGCTTAGGGTGGTCAGAGTGATGCTTTGATCTTTCATTTTGACTAACACTTTTACTTTTTGTTTCGTTTTGCAGAGCCTGCCCGAGCGTATATAGACGAGGTAGAACCGACCATGGCCGACAAACTGAATGTAGCGGCAATGAGGGCTGCTCGGCTGAAGGCTGAGATTGCTGCTAAGACCATGAAGGTCCCTGCCCCTCCCAAGGTAAAAATTCCATTCTTTTTAGTCGAGCGGTATTTCTTGTAGTTAGCGATTCACAGGAGTTCTTTCTTTTTCCTCAGGATCCCGCCAAGCCTAAGTCCAAGAAGAGGAAGGAGCGGTCGGCTGACAAGGTCGCTCAGACCGAGAAGGCGCTCGCGAGAGCCAAAGCTGATCGGGAGAAGGCTGATCGGGAGAAGGAGGCCAAAAAGGCCAAGTCCATTGAGGTTAATAGCCCGAGGGGGTCGCCGCAGCCTACAGATGGCGGATCTCTCTCTCTTCACTCCTCAGACTTTCGGCCGATTGGGAGTCCTCAGTATACTCCCATGTCTCCCTCCGCCGACCGTCCTGAGGATGAACTGGGCGAGGGAGCGATGCTCGGCGTGCCCTTCACCGAGCTCAGTCGAGCCGAGAAAGATGGTCGCTGGACGAAGGCAATAGCGTACTCATGGCACCCACTCGGACAACATGGGGCTCATCAGTCCTCATCCCGAAATTATGATATGTTGTGAGATTTGATGGGGGCCCCAAGAGTGTTCGCCTGAGCTCCGATGTCCGTACACCTGAATCCTGCAAAACGATGTTAGACTACCTCGGGGATGTTTCCGGGATCGCCTCTCCGACGCTCAAGTCAGTAAATGATTGAGGTAGAGAGAGAAAGTGATCAATGTAGAGAGAGATGCTCTGGGTTTTGCAGCTTAGAATTGCTTACCCTTTGATTGGTGAGACAACCGCTATTTATAGAGGATGGGACCTCCAATAAATGAGGGTATTTTAGTCAGCTCCAGCTGGTGGAGGATTGCCTTCCCTAGAGGTAGGGGTATTTTAGTAACTTCGCCATAGGTGGGCTGGTCCAAGAAATGGGCCCAAACACTAACATTCCCAATAAGCATGGATGCTCTTTATCAAGTGATCAAATTCCCAAAAGGATGCGTGTTTTGAAGACTGGAAACAATGTTCTTGAAAGTGGTACTCCTAGCAAAATCAGCACTCCAACACGTGAAATTTCAAACTGTAAGCTACTTTGTAATCATTATTTGGAGTGGATTTAAGCTTCTAATTCATATTATTAGATAAAAATTTGAGGCACGAAATAAGTTTATGGATAAGCCTGCGGTTTTGTTTAAATCAAATATTATTCTAATTATATTTAAATTTAACCTCATTATATCACTAATATTTTGCCATCACCTCAAGGATTATCACTAATGTTTTTAATGACTATCCTGTCATTGTTGTAGTGGACATGACAACTCCAACGCTTGAAAGTTCTTATCCGCCTATCTTTTGAAAAGATAAAAGGCGCAATATCACTGAGGGAAAACTGATGAAAATTCTTGTGCCTAAAATCCCAAATTGTAAGGATGAATTTCCACTAAAAATTAAATGTCATTTTATGCTTTACATTTATATTACATAATATAGTTAATGGTTACTGTTTTGTCCGCTTGTCCAACAAGTAAGCTGTAGATGGTGCTTTCTTGTCGAGCAAGTAAACTAGTATCCCTTAGATGTTCTTCTTTGGAGACTTGTGCAACAATGTCTGAATCAACCAAGTCCAAGCCCGAGCTTCGTTCCCGAACCTGCAAAAAGGGACCCACCCTGGAGGTTTGGGTGGTGGTTCCCCTTCCGAAGCTTAAGTCAGATATCAGGAGTTGTAAGAGAAAGTAGAGATAGAGAGAGAGTGAGAGAGTAGTTTTACAGAGTAACTTTGCACTGTTTGCATTGAATGATCTATCTCCTGATTTCAGGGGTATTTATAGCAAGATGACAGCTATCATTAAAATCTGACCTAGAATGGTGACTCCTGATTGGTTGGGGAATCAGAACATGACACGTGGCAGGCCATGGTTTGTGAAGATTTATTAACCTCTCTCCTGCAGCCACCTTACAATGCTGGGTTCTGACTATTGGGCCAGAAGAAAAAGCCTTTTAACCCAACTGAGTATAGCCCAGAGATTAAGTCTTCTTTCAATATTAATTAGGGGGAGGACACGTGTACGGCTTAGAGGAGCCCAAGTGTCCTCAAAGGGACCGTAGATTTTAGGCTACAATATTTGCCCCTAAAAGGGTTTTCACTGTTGGCCCATCTGACGGTTAAGGCCCTTTTACCCAGGGTAGCTTCAATAGGCCCATCTGACGGTTAAGGCCCTTTTACCCAGGGTAGCTTCAATAGGCCCATCTGACGGTTAAGGCCCTTTTACCCAAGGCAGCTTTATTTGAAATGAAGGAAATGTCGCTTCTTTTCCAGGGTTTTACCGGTCATAATCGACCGTTTTAGCCTCCTTTCGGTCATCCTTGACCTGCTCCCCAGGTTTCTTACCCCGCCTATAAATTACATTGGGGTGAGAACATTAAATCATTTCACACTTTGAGCGAATTTTTCTAGAGAGAGAAGCTCTGCCAATTTTTCTAGAGAGAGTGATTGCCGCGTCCTCGCCTTTCTTCACCAACTCGTCCAGACGCTCAAGCAGGTATCTTTTCTTTGTTCTCTTTACTCTTCTTTATTCTTTATTCTTTCTTAGAAAATCAATAAAATGGAATCATCTTCGTCAAATAATCCTGGCCGTCCAAGAGCTTGTCTTGACCCTAGAACCGATACTTCTTCTTCGGCGCATTCTAGAGTTGGGCCTCTTTTGGCAAAGTATATTTTTTTTATCGTGTTGGCCGAGAAAGTCAGACGACCCAGTCTTTACCTGTGCAGGGTAATCTGGCGCGCGTCAAGCAAACGGCCCGTCTAAGACGAAAGGTAATAATTCCGTCAAATAGTTCGGATATGGAGGAATCTACTGGACGAGTTCCAGATGAGACGAGGGAGGTCCAAAGTGCTGGGCCTTTAGGCGACCCCCTTTCCCCTAGCCGCAGCTTTGAGGAGACCCAAATAAACCCTGAAGCCAGTCCTTCTGGCCGGGACACTGAGATGGAGGAAACTGGTGAAGACGATAACAGCAGGGATTCTGTTGCAGCCGATGAGTCAGACGAAGCCTCTACTACTTCGTCTGAGATTAGAAAATGATTAGGTCCCCTCTCTGACCCCGCATTTATTTTAGCCAATCGCAAATGGTTAGAGAAAATAGAAGTAGGACCCTAGCTATTTATCCAACTATATGCCCATGCCGGGCCTTTTCTTCGTCATCCCTAATAAGGAGGCCACTATTTTGAGCACTCCTAAAAATCATTTTGCTGTCTACAAGCTGGCTCTGGACGTGGGGTTAAGGTTCCCTCTCCATGAGTTTATAGAGCAAGTGCTTCGTTATTACAACATTGGCCACAACCAACTGGCTCCCAACGCCTGGCACAACGTCTTGACGTTCATAGCCGTCTGCGAGTTGCGCGGCCTAGCCCTCTCTATTCAAGCCTTTACCCACATTCATTATGCGGCCAAAATTCACGGTGCCGTGGACGGAACATGGCTCAAACATTCGCAACCGTCCCGGCTTTCTAACGGCACAGGGGCAAACCGTCAAAGATGCATGATTGGAAGGCCGACTTTATATATCTAAAGGCGGCCAACGACTCGGCCACGGAGAGCTACCGTTTTCTATAACCAAAGCCGTCACAAATCTTGGACGAAAGCCCCCTGGGCCGGAGCTTGAGGACAAGTATGACGAGGAGGTAGTGGAGTACTTTAAAATAAAGAAGTACTCCAGGCCCGGCCAGAAATCCTTTAAAGGGCCAACTAACTGGATACCCTTTAAGGAAATGATTTATAATGACGACTTCTTGGTTGCCGCCGGTTTGCGGTTAGCCGATGATAAAGGTATCCATTCAATTCCCAAGTGAAGCTCTTCGTCCATAATTCATTAGACTAACCAATTTTTTGTCTTTTTGCCGCAGACTCGGCCAGAACACGTCTCAAGGCTTCTTGGTTGGGAGACATAAGCATGTCTAAATTCACAGACAATCTATGGAAGGAATACGCCAAAAGTAAGCTCGAAAAAGAGGGCTGAGACACTGGTAAATTAAGAAAAATATATATATATATTTTTTTTTTTTAAGACGAGGATCATTCTGGCTCGTCCGGAATTGGCATCCAATCTTTGGACGAAAATTACCCAAAGAAGGAAAACGTCCAAGCATGGACGTTTACCTTTTGGATATTCTCGTCTGAGAGTTTTAAAGTCTTTGGACGAGTACCATTCGGACTCGTCCAAGTAATTGTAACTTTCTCTGGACGAGGATAGCCCGAAGAAGGAAAGCGTCCATGCTAGGACGGCCACCTTCTTGGGGTCATACTCGTCTGAGATATTTTGTAGCCTTTGGACGAGTACCATTTGGACTCGTCCAAGTTATGGTACCTTTCCTTGGATGAGAATAGCCCGAGGAAGGAAAGCGTCCATGCTAGGACGGCCACCTTCTTGGGGTCATACTCGTCTGAGAGGTTTAGAGTTCTGAAGCTGGAGGAAAAGTTGGATTCCTATCTTTGGATGGGGTCATGCTAGTCCGTCCAATTTTGCGACGACTTCCTTTCTTGCATCAACTTCGGCTGTATTCGGAATTTTGTTCGGACGAGGTTCCCTTAGGAGAGGAGGTGTTCATTTTAAGACGCCTTCCTTCTTTGGGTGACCTTCGTCTGAAGCTTTGCAATTTGATTTAGACTTTGATCTGTGGACGTCCGTCATTTTGACTTGATTGTTTCTTGCAGAAAAATGCTCCTACAAACAAACTCCCTCCTGGGAAGTCATCTTCGTCCAAGAAGAGACCTACAACGGCCACGGACCAGCCTCAAGCCAAAAAGCCTAAGGGCTTTGTAAAAAAGAAGACAGAGAAAGCTACTCCGAGTGGGGGAGTGGAAGTAAAGACCATGCTTCCCCCTAAAGATAAAGCTCTTAGGGAGCGACCTTCTGCTGCCGCTCCGAGTGGGGGAGTGCGAGAAAATTCTGACCTTGCTGGTCAGTTGGACGTTTTGCCTTCTGACTCGGCCAAAGGCAGACCAGACTCGGTCGAAGTCAGACCAGAGTCAGTCTTGGCTTTGGTGGTGCCGGGCGGGAGAGACAGCTGTCGAGAACTATCCAGGCCCGGCGGCTCGGTAGCAAAGCCGGTCTCCCGGGATGCCCCTGCTTTGTACGGACGACATCCATCTCGTCTGGTGAGTCGTTTTACTCAAATAGAGTTAGGACGGTGCGGGTCGGCGGACAGTCTATGAGTCCGTCCAATAGACAAGCCATCGTCTTTCCCATCCAGATAACTGACTCTCCCCCTCTTTCAGATAAGGGCAAAGGCCCAGCTATACCCTCAGCTCCTCCCACATTAGACTCGGACGAGGAGGAGTCTTCTCCTGCTTTTGCCAAAATGTCCAAGGGAGAAAAAGATCGACTTAAGCAGGAGCTCTTCAAGTGCTACCCTGAATCCTACATCAAAGGGTTAAGGGGAGCTTCTACCGGGCATGTGGGCTACATGTCCCAGCTTGCTGCTGAGGTATAATTTCCTGCCGGTTTTGTTTTATACTTGTTCAAAGTTGCTGTGTTTTTGTAACTCGTCTAATGACTTGATATGTTTATCTTGTGCCAGCTTTTTGCTCGCAGCATGCTTACTGAAGAGTGGGCAAGGGAGCTGAGAAAAGAGAATAAGCATCTCGTCCACCTGGCTACAACGGCAGGCGACAAGGCCATCCATGACATTGAGATGGTTAACACCCTTCATCGTCAATCTCAGGAGGCTTGGGAGAAGAGATCAGCCGAACTGGAGTCTGAAAAGAAGAATTATCTTGTTACCATTAATGATCTTTTCAAGGAGCAGGACCGTCTGAAGATGGTCATAGATCTTTGTTTCAACCGATCGAAGGGTGAAAGAGACGCTGCTCTTCTTGCCGCTGTTCAGCTGAGGAGGGAGAATATTCTATTAAGGGCGAGGACTGCCCGTCTGGAAAGAGAGGCGGCCAAGGCCTTTGACGATGCCAAGGAAGGGTTGGCGCAAGTCGTTGAAACGTCTAAAGGTTGGGCCATCAAAGCCTTTGAGATGCTGGCTGAGGAAACTGAGGTCCCCAGCTTCGTTCGTCGTGTGGAGTATCAACAGAGCGTTCATCGGGCTATGGTTTGTGCCGAGGAACCTCCAGAGTTTCTTGACTCCGACGACGAAGCTGCAGCTGAAGAGGAGAACCCTGAAGACGACCAAGAAACTCGTGCTGAAGATGATACCTAGCTTTAGGTTTATTTTTCTATGTTTCTTTTCTTGTCTGCCATCGTAGTCTTAACTCTTCAGTCTTAAGCTGTAAATCTTTTGCCAATGATATATATGAAAGATTTTTTGCCAATTGCTTGTTTTTTATTTTTCTGAATTCCAATTTGACTAAGTATAGAATGAGCTTCGTCCTGAATGTTGGACGATCAGCACAGATGTTTAACGAGAAAACGTGCTTGCCTCTAGACGACCGTCAATCAGCACAGATGTTTTGGATGGTCTACGAAATTTGAATGAATTACGCTTGCCACTTCTGATCCTTGCCCTTGGACGATTTAATATTGCAAGAGGTTGCCTTCTCTGTTCTTGGACGGTTACAAATCTTCCAAAAAAGTGCAAGTGCTTATGGAGGATCGTCCTGGTACTCTAGATCGTCTTCTCCTTTTAGACGAGTCTTGCCCCTATTAAGAAAGTGGCCAATATATAATGGCCCCCTGGGCGGGCCATACTTTAGCCGTTTTTCTCGAGTTGGTAACACTCGTCCTGTAGTAGCAAAATATCTCAAAGGCATTTCTGATTTGTCCTGGTTTTGTAGACGACCTTTTCTCTTTAGCTCGTCCTATAGACCTGTCTCATCCCCTCCTTCTTGGGCTAAGCTCGACCATATATGATGGACGAGCCATAGTCGAAGAAGGAGAACGGCCAACTGTGGCCAATCCCTGCTGAAATTGCCAAGGACGGGCTTTAGAGACATGGTCAAACAATTTTCTAGCCGCCTTCCTTGAGGGAGCAATACTCGTCCGAAAGTAGCGATCCCTTACTAGGGTCTTTACTACTTAGCTGCCCGTATATTTGAAAATAAGTATCCTTTACTAAGGGCTTATTTCTGGTCAGCTTTCTCTTGGAGACTTTGACGTTTCTCTTACTAGAGATTTTGTCAAATTGATTGCCAATGTATGTTATCGACCTTTAGGTCGTTATACTTTTGGCCGGTCTCTTCGAGGGAGTGATGTTCGGCATAGAAATGAGTATTTTTGTTCCAAGTTATTGTCACTTTTAGACTAGTAACTGATTTAATGCCCCAAAGTGAACTAACTTGGTGAAAATAATCATGAAAATACAGACGATAAGATAGTAGGAATTGTATTATATGAATTTTGCTTGACTAAGTGCCAAGATACATGTATACAATTCTTTTTTCTAGTCTGTGCCGTGGCACTTTGGACTTACTACAACTTTCAGTTGTATTCCTGACGATGATTGAGTTAAACATGATACTTCTTCAGATTATCTGAGTTCCAAGTGCGCTGTATAACTCGTCCATCTAGATCTTGGAGACGAAAGGTGCCACTGCGCAGCTCTTCTATAATCAGATAAGGTCCTTCCCAATTTGGAGTTAGCTTTCCCATTTCCTTGGCTCGTCCAACAGCCTCCATCTTCCTAAGAACAAGATCGCCCACCTTGAGTTGTCGTCTAACAACTCTTTTGTTAAACTCCCGAGCCATTCTCAACTTGTACAATTGCATTCTCAGTAAGGCATTGCCCCTGACTTCTGGTACTTGGTCCAAAGTCGTGCGTAATGCAGCCCAGTTGGCATCTTCTGTGTACAACATGACTCGCAGGGTGGGTTCATCAATCTCAATGGGCAAGACGGCTTCAGTGCCATAGACTAACATGAAAGGCGTCTCGCCTGTTGAATTCTTAGCGGTTGTTCTAATGGACCATAACACTAATTGCAACTCTTCAACCCATTGTCCCTTGGCGCTTTCCAGCTTCCTCTTGATTCCATTTGATAGAATCTTGTTGAAGGACTCGACTTGTCCATTGGCTTGTGGGTGGGCGACTGCCGCAAAGTGAGCTTTGATTTCTCTTTCTGACAACCAATCTTTCAGCTTAGGCGTTTCGAACTGTGGACCATTATCAAAGATGATGGACTGAGGCATGCCAAAACGAGTTATAATGTTTTTCCAGATGAAGCCCTTGACGTCGTTTGTTGTTATTCCTCGCATGGCTTCAGGTGCCATTGGGCTTGGGCACCATGACCACATTTGCTATCCATTCTGGATAATAAGTCGCTTTGATGAATTTTGACTCCAACAACTTCTGAACTTCCTGGTCGACCGCTTGATTCCTAGCCGGCCCCAAATGCCTTTTCTTCTGACGAACTAGCTTTAATTTTGGATCAACATTTAGCCGATGAACGGCTACTTCTGGATCAATTCCAGGCATTTCTTCAACACAATAGGCAAACACGTCTTGAAATTCTTTCAGCAAGCTGATTAAGAGGTTCCTCAAGCCCAAAGAGAGCGAAGAACCAATTTTCAAGGTTCGTTCTGGACGAGCCTCATCCAGACAGACGTCTTCTGGGCCTCGATTGGTTCTGGACGCTCTATTGCTAGTCCCATGATGGCCATCACTTCTTCAGGCAAGGGAGGCTCTTCCTTGATGATTTCATATTTTCTCTTCTTGCTGGGAAGATGCTCAGACGCCTTCCTTGAGGGAGCGAGAGGCGTCTGAGGGCTCTCAATGGCCATCTTCAATGAGGCCAAGTGGTCCTTGACTATCCCGGACGTTTTCCTCTCGCTAACCACCTTCGTCTTATCTTTCTCTATTTCAGACGTTTTCCTTTCACCCAAAGAACTCGCGTCGATCTTCATTGCATATCTTCCATGATGACGGCTTGAGGGTAGTCGGATAACACTCCCTAGCCACCTTTGGTCCCCATATAATGAGCCAATCTTGCCATCATCACACTCATACTTCATCAACATCAGGTGAGTTACTATTACGGCTTTGACGTGATTCAGAGTTGGTTGTCCAAGAATGACATTGTAGGCTGTCAAATTTCGAACCACCAAGAACTTGATAAACAGAGTTCTAGCGGCATCCTTTTCTCCCACTCGAACGGGCAAAGTAACAGTTCCCATTGGGTGGATGACTCCTCCCCCAAACCCTATAATGGGATGGTGAACGGGAACCAAGTTCTTCTCATCAAATTTTAATGCGGACAAGCGATCGGCAGACGATGATATCCGTCGAGCTTCCAAGGTGTCGATCGAATTCTTCTTACTCTCAAGTTTGCTATTTTCATTTCTACAACCAAAGGATCATCGTGGGGAGTCCTCAACTCCGCCCGATCTTGCTCACTAACTACCACCCTTGGGAAGGGCTCAGCCTTTGTCTGATCAGCTAACAAAACTTGGCCAAGCTCCCTAAGGTAGTTTTTGTGTCCTCTATTGGTTGGTCCTCCAGCAGCAAACCCTCCAGAAATTACGAGAACAACATCCTCGTCTGTGCTCTCACTCTCCTTCTTCTTAGTCTGCCAATTGCTTTTCCTTTGAAACTTCCTTCCCCCTTGAGGCATATAGGAGTTCATCTTTCCCTTTCGAGCTAGCTCCTCCAAAGCCTTCTTGAGGTGCTTACATTCATTAGTTTCGTGACCGCAATCCTTGTGGAAGTGACAATACTTGCTCTTATCCCTATTTCTATAAGGGGTTTTCATCTCAGCTGGGGCCTTCAACTCATATTGATCCTTAATCTCCATGAGAATGGAGTATTGGTCCTTGTTAAATTCAATAGGATTGGATGAGGATGGCTCAGCCTCTTTTCTCTTGCTCCTTCTGGACGAAGTGGTGGTGGAAGTTATAGCCCAAGTCTCGGCCTTCTTGGGGTTGCTCTTCTTTGGCTGAGCAACCTCTTCAGGCTTCTTAGACTCGGGATGCTTTGCCTCAGCACACACTTTGGTAGCATGAATAAACGCTTCAGCTTCCCTTAAGGCTTCGGCAAGAGTGGAGATTTTCTTTTTAACAAGATCAAACTTAAAGCTTCCTGGCCTTAGACCCCTAATGAAGGCGTCAAAGGCCACTCTAGCATTAAGATCTTAGATCTGAAGGGCTTCTAGGTTGAATCTCTTAACGAAACTTCTAAGAGCCTCCTTAGGTCCCTGGACGACTTTGCCTAGGTGCATGCTTGTTTTTTGTTCTTGCTTGTTGGCAACAAAGTGACCAGTGAATAAGAAACTAAGTTCCGTGAAATTATTGACTGAATTGGGTGGAAGATTGTTAAACCACTTCTGAGCTACTCCCTTCACAGTTGCTGGGAAGTTCTTACACCAGGTAGCATCATCTACTCCTTGGACGTACATCTGATGTTTGTAAGCATATAAGTGATCATCGGGATCTGTTGTTCCATCAAAAGGTTCTATAGTAGGGAGTTTAACCTTTGGGAAGGGAGGCGCCTCCATTATCCTGGCCGAGAATAGAGTGGGCCAGTTAATCTGGAGGGCTCCCATCTGTCCCTCTATGGGTATGTACTCCTTACGATATTCCTTTAACACCGGATCAGACGACGTGTTTGCAGGCAATGGACGCCTATAGACCATGGGCTGAGCCACCGTCTTCTCCTGTCGTGGATGAACAAGAGAGTGACTTAAACTTCGTCCCTCTCCTATGGACGACAACCTCAAAGGAGGGTCTCTCAGGTATGATGTAGAACCTGTCGCTGATCGTTGTATTGCAGCAGCTCTCTTTGCTTCTAGATATTCTCTGGCATCTGTTTCCATTCGGTGCCCGCTTGGACGAACATGGTCCTAGGTCCTTACCACCAGGTTCCAGTCCATCTTTCTTCGCTGATCATTATCCTCTTGCTGCTTTCCTCTTGCCGTCCTCCTAGAGGGTTCCTGACGAACAGGTCGACTAGGGCCTGGACGATCTTCATGGGAACGTCCCCTAGGGGGAGGTGGATTGTTAGCAGCTGGCTCAGGGTTAAGCGTTTAAAAAAACGACATATTGCTCTTGATCTGTTCCTGGACGACTGCAGCCATCTTTGCCTGGAAATCATTCAAGGCATTCTCTAGATGGGCGGCAGTCACCGGACGTTCAAGATTCTCTTGAATGACAAGTTCTTTGGCTTGGTCCAAGAACTTGGACGATGGACGGGGGTCTATCCCTTCCTCGAGGCGGTCTCTCGTGTTCTACTTGTGTCTTCGACATTAACCTCGAAGACTTCGGTTGCCGCGCAAGGTTGGACGATTGACAATCGGTCATCGTTGCGTCTCCCCACGAGACGGCGCCAAATGTTTTGTCCGCTTGTCCAACAAGTAAGCTGTAGATGGTGCTTTCTTGTCGAGCAAGTAAACTAGTATCCCTTAGATGTTCTTCTTTGGAGACTTGTGCAACAATGTCTGAATCAACCAAGTCCAAGCCTGAGCTTCGTTCCCGAACCTGCAAAAAGGGACCCACCCTGGAGGTTTGGGTGGTGGTTCCCCTTCCGAAGCTTAAATCAGATATCAGGAGTTGTAAGAGAAAGTAGAGATAGAGAGAGAGAGTGAGAGAGTAGTTTTACAGAGTAACTTTGCACTGTTTGCATTGAATGATCTATCTCCTGATTTCAGGGGTATTTATAGTGATAGCAAGATGACAGCTATCATTAAAATCTGACCTAGAATGGTGGCTCCTGATTGGTTGGGGAATCAGAACATGACACGTGGCAGGCCATGGTTTGTGAAGATTTATTAACCTCTCTCCTGCAGCCACCTTACAGTGCTGGGTTCTGACTATTGGGCCAGAAGAAAAAGCCTTTTAACCCAACTGAGTGTAGCCCAGAGATTAAGTCTTCTTTCAATATTAATTAGGGGGAGGACACGTGTACGGCTTAGAGGAGCCCAAGTGTCCTCAAAGGGACCGTAGATTTTAGGCTACAAAAGTAACCTTTACACTTTTATTAGACTCCATTACGCCTCGATCAATCACTTTTGATCAGTGTGGGAGCTCTTCAGCAAGTGATCACTTGAATAAGAGGATGTGTGCTTTGCAGTCTGGTAAACATGTGATTCAAAGAAGCAGTCTAAGAAAAATAAAATCCCCAACACGTAAAATTTCAAATAGTAAGTTGCATATGTACTCATTTCGTCACAATCTTAGGTGAAGTATATTTATGTGGATATGCATAATGTTTAATTTAAATAAATTATTGTTATATTTTTAGCTGAATTTTGACCCTCCAATTCTGTCTCCACCAAGCATTTACATGATACCATCAACTATTACCAATAAATTTATGCCTAACCTTGATACTTTAATTGTAACAGCCCGGATTCTCCCGACCAGCTTACAGAGGATCTTAGTTTTAAAAGGCGCAAGGCGCACCTAGGCGCAAGGCGCAAGGCGCACCTAGGCGCAAGGCGCAAGGCGCACCTAGGCGCAAGGCGCAAGGCGAAGGCGCACGCATCCCGTTGGCGAGGCGCACCTTTGGTGCCAAAATACTTAAAAATCATATATGGAAATATTATAATACTTAAAACAACATAGATATTATATTAAAGACCCATAAAAGGATATAAGAAAACATAATTCATTGCTAGACGCAACAAGGCAAAGTACTAAGTGGAAAGAAAAGCAAACATAATTCAAATAATATTTCAAAACTAATTAAATAGAGAAGTATGTAAATGGATTTTTAAATATAAAACTCACTGCCTCATTGCCTTAGAAATAAAAAATGAACTCACTGTCTCAAGAAGAAGAAAAAAAAATATATATATATGCGTCGTAAATAAACAAGAAAGAAAGAAAAAATAAAGAAAAGAAAGAAGAAAATAAATAAGAAAGAAGGAAGAAATGAGCTCACTGCCTTAAAGAAAACAAAATGGAGAAAAGGGAAAAAAAAACTGAAATAGAAAAAAATGGAGAAAAGGCTCGAGAATTCGGATCGAAGAGAAAGAGAGAAGAATAGAGAAGATGACGAGCGGATGATGAAGAGAGAGAAGAAAAGCGGATCGACGGATAGGAAAGAAGATCGAAGAGGAAGAATCGAAGAGAAAGAAGAGAAGAGATCGAAGAAAACTTACCGAAACTCTTCACCTGGCCTACCACGGCAGATCCGGTGCCACAAGTCACCGACGAAGACCGGCGAAGCATGCTTTGTACCACCGGCGACGAGGAGCAAGCTGTGGAGTTCTTCTTTCACCTTCTTTGTCGAGTTCCGCACTTCTAGGGTTTGTCGAGCACAATGCTCTATTTCTATAACGTTCAACGTTCAAAACAAGAGGAAAAAGAGGCACGTGGTTGGCACGCGCGCCTCGCCGCAAAGCGCACGCCTGTGCGCCTCGCGCCTTTCAAAAGGCGCGCGCCTTTTGGCGCCTTGTCTCGCCTCTTGTTCTTCGCCTCGCCTGAGGTAGAGGGTGCGTTTTTTTGAGCGCCTTGGCTCGCCTGGCGCCTAGGCGCGCCTTGGGCGCGCTTTTTAAAACTAAGCAGAGGATTAAGCACAGCGAAAGGAACTCTGGTCGAGATAACTCGGACTATTACTATCACACTCACCGAACTACATCGGATAGTATGGAACTCAAATCCCAATTTTATTCAATTTAATTAACTATTATAACAATGCTCTGATTCTCAGACTCTATTATAATAAATTCCTATAGAAAATCCGACAGAATTTCCTTTGAAAATAGGACAACCCTAAAGCGGGAAATAATTTAAACCTGTTTTACAATTTCAATTAATAAAATAATCCCAACTAAACTCAACAGCCTCGACGCTTTCGCGGAGCAACCCCTAGAGAGAATCAGGAGCACTAACGACTCTTAAATACAGAAATAGATTATAGAAAATAAACTACTAACTTTTACAAAGTGGAGCGTCCTCGCCTCGAAAACAAACACAATACTACACGGCTACACCAACTCGTATCAGCTTCAACTTGCAAAAGATTAACTTATGGCTTCAACCTGAAACATTTAGGATACTACCACCCACCAAGTGACAGGTCACAGAAATGACAAAACATACACACATCAGCAAAGCTGAGTACTAAACCCGTAAATAGGATTAACACATGCTTTGGTGGTTTTTACTTGAAACAGACTCAACAATCACACTGTCATAACACGCATCACATCAACTCCTGTTGACCACATATATATCATATCTCTATCCGATTATTTCTTTTCTATTACACCATCATTCACATAACAACAATTGCAGCACGGTCACTTCCACACAATCACAACAGAGACATATTTCATATATCTTTATTTAATTAGTCTTTCAAGTATATCACTGTTCCTTATCGGGAAACTAAGTTTGCCAATTCTGAGATAATTAACATACTTTATTTTCTTTAATCGACTCCTTATTAGAAATCCAAGCTTATGTTTTCAAATACATTATCAATCATTTTCCTATACTTTACAAACAATTCCTTATCAAGAATTAAATAACATTACAACATTTCATGACATGATTCCTTATCGGGAATCCAATATCAAATATGATTCCTTATCAGGAATCCAGTATCATAACAACTTACCGTGATACGATTCCTTATCAGGGATCAAGTATCAAAATATGATTCCTTATCAGGAATCCAGTATCATAACAACTTACCGTGATACGATTCCTTATCAGAAATCCAGTATCATAATAACTTTCATAATTCGAGATAAATTTCTTTTAACCAGGGGGAAAGAGAACGCGGCGGAGGAGACAAAGCTTACACTCCGACAGTGGGGGTCGTCACCCAACCATTCGCTTTACTTTTGGCCAATAACCGCGACTAGTCCGGAGTACATTTTTCCGCTGATTCAATCAGTCATCCACAGGTTTCACATTACCTGATATATCGCCCGATTATCGCCCAACAGAGCAATGGGCATGTTTTCCTGTGGGGCCCCCCATGGTTCACAGTCCATGGGGGTACTGTTCATGTCACCTCATCCGTCGACTCAGACGAGGCTACTTTCCCCTTTAGATTCCTTACGATTATCATTCATAACTCAATCAAATCATTCTTGAAACTCATCCAATAATTTTAGTAATTCTTAACAAACTTTGAACAACAAACCAACCAGAAGGCTTCTCCTTAGAGAACCATAATCGCTTGACATATTATCTTTATAAGTATTTCATACCAATACACACATGCTTTTATATGCACTCCGATTCGGATCATAAAACTTATGAACCACAACAATTAATAAATAGTCATATTCAACAACACATCCATCATAATGACAAAAGGTCTCTCCGTTAGAATTAACTAACGAGAGTTACTAAACCAATTTCGCACCACACATGCTTATGCATATAAATAGTTCATACTCATTTGTACTTCATAATTATCAATTTAGATTTATCTCAACAATTATAGTAATAATCATAAAACACCAACTACACTAACAATAAGTCTCTCTATTAGAGTTAACTAACGATAGTTAACTAACGATAGTTAACTTAAACTCCACAACTTGAGTTTCATAAAACCACATCAATATGAAATAATTACTATTAGTTGAATAATATCAATAATGAATTCATTTATGGACTATACTCATAATCACATAGACTAAGTCCAACTTATCTCCTTGGAATACTAATGAGACATATAATCGAGACCTCTTTAACGTACTTCACAACTTATACACTTCCTTACTTAAACTCGCTTTACTAACATATTTTATTTTATACTAACCAAATAGTCTAACCTTATTATAAAACTCAATTCACAGATAACAAACTGATTACTTTACAACGACAACCTCAGCAATCTATCCCATAGTTAGTTAAACTGCCTCCAACAATATTCAAACTATTAACAATGATTAGCTAATTTCTTCTCCAACTTTATGTGATAAAACTAATTAAGTTAACCCACTTTTAATGTCTGTTCAAACAAATCTTCTTCATGACAACTGAAGACAACTATAATCTAATCATATACTCTTTTAGAATTTAATTATTCATGATTGCACCTTATAAGAGACTTTCATCTAATTAATCAACTTCTTAAAGTTATACTCCAACGATTCTAGAAAATATTCTGGTTATACTTAGAACATTATCACAACCACAAAGAGCAGCACTAACAACAATAACAACGGGTAACAACAAACAGTAACAAAAGCAACAACAGACAACAAAAATAGCAACAACAAACAGTAACAAAAGCAACAACAGACAACAAAAATAGCAACAACAATCACCATAATCATAATACTAACAAGAAAGAGGTAAAGTACCTTTTGTACTTTGTCTAACAACAACCACACATAGCGGGAGAACGCCGGTACCACCGCACGACAACGGCGAGTAGCAGCAGCGCAAGAACAGGGGAGGTGAGAACAGATCGGCGGCAGCACTGTCAACAACAACAACAGCAGCAGCACCGCAAGTAGCAGCGGCAGAACAAAACCCCCATAGAGGAGAGAGAAAAGTGGTGTCGAGCCACGACAGCCCAGCAGCAACGAAACGGCAGCAGCACCGTGGTGGCACGCGAGCAGCACCGCACGCACAACAGCGAAGAGGAGGAGAACGGAGGAGCACTGGCAGCAAAGAGAAGCTCCGGCGAGCTGCAAGGCAAGAGAGAAAGAGCACCGGGGAGGAGAGAGAATAACAATGGGGTTTTGGGGTTTGGGTCTTCACGGGGAGAGAGAAAGTTTAGATGGGTTTGAGGTTTTGCTTTGAACAACAGACAAGGATAAGAAGGAAAGAAAGGGACCAACCTGAAGAAATTAAAACACCCACTTGGTTTCCTTTTTGGGATAAATTGCTACTCAACAAATTTTAAATAACTAAAAACCCAAAATATAAAATAACAAGAACTTCATAAAATTAAACAAATAAATATATTACAAACACGACAGAATTAAATATTCATACTCTTAACCCAAATAAAATAAGAATATTCGGAACATAATTAACTTAATAAATATAATAAGCATTTAATAAATGCTCTTAAAAATAGGGATATTACATTAATAGTCTCCATCATGCATGCATTGATCATTTTCGGTCAGCTTGAAAGCTCTTCATCAAGTGATCAGTTGAATAAGAAAATGTTAGCTTTGAAGCTTGGTAGACATGTAATTGAAAAAGGCACTCTAAGCAAAACAACTTATATGATTGGAGTTTCTAATTGTAAGTGAAATTTCTTATTCAAGCTTAATAGAACTTTGAGTCATAAGTCTATCATGATGATATTTACACAATATGCCCTTTTGTAGTACCTATTATGCCTGTATCAAGATACTCAATTTAATTAAAAATATCCAATTTAAGATGGGAGCGAATCATACAAAATAATCATATAACAATGGAATCATCAAGCAACATCAATAGTGTGCATCCAGGTGCAACAAATGAAAGTGATCATGAAGTAACTGAAAATATGAGGTCCCCACCACTTACAGGTGATGCATGTGACTACAGTACAATTGATTATTATTTTTTTCCAAAAAATATGGGCTCATAACTAATTATTCATGTTATTATGTCAGAGGAATATTCGGATATTGGAGATCCAACATGGACTTGCAACTCATGTGGTGCATTTATGTGGTATGAGGAAAGAATTGGGAAAAAAAGACGACCATCACAACCTAAATTTTCCTTGTGTGGTATGCATGGAAAAGTCGAGTTTCCCTTGTTAAAAGATCCTCTTTCAACATTAAGCAAACTTCTTGATAATACAGATGCTAAAAGTAGACACTTTATAGAGAATATTCGAGCATTTAACATGATGTTCTCTTTTATATCTATGGGTGGTAAGGTCGATTCGTTGATCAACCAAGGTCGAGGTCCATACGTATTTAGGTTGCATGGACAAAACTATCACAGAATCAGAAGTTTGCTACCAAAGCCAGGATCATCACCAAAGTTCTTGCAACTTTACATACATGACACTGATAATGAGGTCTCAAATAGAATATCAGCCCTCAGGTATGGAAGTTTTTATTTCTAATTAAATAATTTTTTTACATTGCAAAGAGAAAACATGACATTTAAAAGTTACGGTTTTAACTATTTGCAATGCCTACTTATTTTTTAACTATTATGCATACAATATGCTTATATTTTATGCAACGAAAAAAAGAAGCAAAGCAACATTTCTTAATCAGGTGTTAATGGTATGCATACACTGAACTTAGCTTATCATATTTCATGCATAATATCCCATGGTTAAAGTTTGCGGAGTTCAAATTCATTAGATGTTGATGTTGTTGAAGCTATAAAAGAAATGCTAGATGAACATAACCCTCTCACTAAGGCATTCAGGATGGCAAGGGATTTATTTGACTCTAATGAGTGTAAAGATGTCAAACTCAAGCTCATCGGTAGACGAAGGAAAGATGGAAGGAGATACAATTTGCCTACTGCATCAGAGGTTGCAACTCTCATAATTCGTGACATAGACAACTCTTTTGACAAGAGAGATATTATACTTGAGACACAAAGCGGATCATTGAGACGCATCAGTGAACTTCATCCTGCCTATCTTCCTCTTCAATATCCATTGTTATTTCCATACGGAGAAGATGGATATATAGTTTATATTCCGTATACAGAGAACACTTCCACAAGAAAAAGAAGGGATATTATCTCAGATAACCCTGACTTATAGGCCTTTTTCCAATATAACCCCGACTTTGGCAGGCCTGTCTCCGATAACCCCGAACTTGTTTTTTGTAATTAAACTTGGACGGAATAGCTAACGGTGTTAACTATTTGACATTTACAATTAAAAATCTATTTTTTAAAAAAGAAAAAAAGAACTAATTCATGTGTTCATCCCCTCTATGATGTCTTCATTCTCTCTCCTCCCCTTCTCACTGTGTTCTTCCAACCTCTATGATGTCTTCATTCTCTCTCATCCCCTTCTCACTGTGTTCGATGTCTTCATTCTCTCTCCTCCCCTTCTCACTGTGTTCTTCCAACCTCCTCTCAACCTGTTTTCCACCCAATTCCAATTCCCCTACAATCCCTTTCTCATCTTCTCTCTCCTCCTCCTCCACCTCCCTCCAATGGCGCCCTTCCACCGCACTCCCCCCAAACCCCACCAAAAGCCCGCTAAAGTATCTACAATCCCTTTTTCATGCCTGCACTCAGGTCTACAATGACTGAGGGAAAGATCATTTCGTGGTCCAAATCGACGGTGATGTTCTAAGATGGAATTCTCGCCGCCGTTGTTGTCCCTGAAGGTGAGACTATACCTATTTGAGTTCCGATTGGAATCTTGGCTAAATCTTAGGAAGTAATTGATAAGTCTAAAGTTAGGGCTGCCAAACCAAGATCGAAACCGGAGTCTGCGAAATTCTGGCAGTTGTGGATGCTCCACCGGCGCCGGCGGAAGGAGGGAGGAAGGGAGTCACGAATTTGTTTCAGATTTTGGGCCTTTTGTTTCCCACGTTTTAGTTTCTTAGTTTCTTTTTGAATTTGTTTCTTTGTTTTTTTTGTTTTTAGTTTCTCAATTTATTAGTTAGTTTTTCTTAGATTTAATTTTTCTTTTGTAATTTTTTATTTTAGTCTTCTTCGTAAGAGGAGTGCGCCACCATTGATGAATGCCTTTTAATTTCTCGAAACCATTGATGAATGCTTGAGAAGAGATGAAGAACAAGAGAGAGAAAGAGATGAGTTTGTTTTTTTTTTTTTAAAAAAAGGCAGTAAGTTGGGTTGTTTGAAAATAGTTAACAACGTTAACAATTCCGTTAGGTTTAATGACAAAATACAAGTTTAGGGTCATCTGAGAAAAAAAAAATTTGTCAAGGTTATTTGGGAAAAACGCCTATAAGTCGGGGTTATCTGAGATAATATCCCGAAAAAGAACAAGATTAAGCATGCGAGAGTTTTTTGCATATAGAATTCAGGAGAGAATTAATGAAGCTTCAACAATAAGATGCTCAAGAAAGTTGTTTCAACAATTTTTGGTGGATGCATACACAATGATGGAAGCTGAAAGGCTTTCTTATATCCGAGCTAACCAGAAAAAAATTGAGGTCAGAAACCTACAGCAATCTGAGAGCGCAAGGAGGAAACGACAATGCTTTGTCTATTAGAAAGCGTATAATACTTCCATCTTCTTTTACGAGTGGGGCTAGGTACATGGTCCAAAATTATCTAGATGCTATGGCTCTTTGCAAGTGGTATAGATATCCTGATTTATTTATAACCTTTACTTGCAACCCTAAATGGTCAGAGATTACAAGTTTTATTACAGAACGAGGTCTCAAACCTGAAGATAGGCCAGACATCCTTTGCCGAGTGTTTAAAATTAAAATAGACCAGCTTATTAAAGATCTACGCGAACTGAAGATATTCGGTCGAGTTCAATCAGGTAAATCTTTGTAATTTATAAGACATGTTACTTTCATTAAAGTTCTATATGATTGTTCTTGATTTGCTTGAATAAGCATATGTTCTATTATTTATATTTGATATTTTTACACAAGGTATTATTTAATATCCTTACAATTTTTCTTTTGCAGTTGTTTATACGGTAGAGTTTCAAAAGCGAGGTCTTCCTCATGCACACATATTATTATTCTTGCATCGTGATGACAAGTTCCCGCGTGCAGAGGACATTGATAAGTTTATATGGGCTGAAATCCCTAATAAAGAACAATATTCTGAATTATATGAAATTGTTAGGACTTTCATGATACATGGTCCATGTGGTGCCTTAAATATGGACTCACCTTGCATGGAGGATGTGAAGTGTTCAAAGCACATCCCCAAAAGATTTCATGAGAGAACCGTGTGGATGAAGATGGTTATCCTATTTATAGGAGACGAGATGATGGAAACAATATTGAGAAGAATGGAGTTCTTTTGGATAATAGGTTTGTGGTTCCTTACAATCCAAAACTACTGTTGAAGTATCAAGCGCACATAAATGTTGAATGGTGTAATCAATTACGATCGATTAAGTATTTATGTAAGTATATTAACAAGGGACATGATCGTGTTACCGCCTCTATTTATTACAAAGATGGTGATGGAAATGAGGAAATCATGGATAAAGTCAAGATGTATTATGATTGTAGGTATATTTCTCCATGTAAGGCTGCATGGAGGATATTTGGTTTGATATTCATTATAGAAGTACAGCTGTGGAAAGATTGTCTTTCCATCTTCCGGGTGAACAAAATGTTATTTTCGAGGATGAAGATTCAATTGACTCGGTTATCAATAGACGTGGTGTTGATCGATCGATGTTTTTAGCTTGGACGGATTGTAATAAGGTGCATGAAGCAGCAAAAAATCTTACCTACATGGAATTTCCTACGAAATTCATTTGGCATCAACAATCAAAGGAATGGACTCCACGAGAGAAGGGGTTCAAAATTGGGAGAATTCATCATGTTCCTCCGAGTTGTGGCGAAGCCATTATTTGAGGGTTTTATTGAATAAGGTTAAAGGGCCAACATGCTAGGATATACGTACAATGAATGGGGTGTTATACCCGTCCTTCAAAGAAGCTTGCTATGCATTAGGATTGTTGGATGATGATAAAGAGTATATTGAAGCCATAAGAGAAGAAAGTTTTTTGGGAAACTGCACCCTATTTACAATCCCTATTTGTGATGCTTTTGTTGTCTGACACCTTATCATCACCAGAATTAGTGTGGGAGCAGACATGGCAGTTTCTAGCAGATGATATTCTTCACCGACAAAGAAGAATTATTGGAGTTGATGGTAACATTGGTTGAGTTTCTATCATTCCCTAACAATTCATTACTTCACTAATATATTTCTACATATGCATAATAAGTCTTATTATAGATGCTTTGGAATTTCATTACACAAGTTCTTCAACTCCTTCCTAAAAGAAACCACATTATCTCAAATTATGAAGAACATAGATTAGGCCTGACTAAAAATTATTTATATATATGATGTATACAGATCTGCACCTCAATGAAGAGCAACTCAAAACCTATACTCTAGCAGAGATTGAAAAACTTTTGCTTCGGAGTGGCAGCAGCCTTAGGAAATACTCTAACATGCCTTTTCCGAATGACATGGTAATATCAGAAGGACACAATAAGTTAATCCAGGAAGAACTTCACTATGACAAAGCATCTTTACAAGCAGGACATGCGACTCTATTTGCAAGTTTAAATGACAAACAAAGAGAAGTGTATGGAACAATAATGAATGTTGTGGACAGAGGTGAAGGAGGTGTTTTCTTTATTTATGGGCATGGCGGGACTGAAAAAACATTCATTTGGAAAACTTTATCAGCTACTATACGCTCTAAAGGGGAGATTGTGTTGACGGTTGCTTCAAGTGGAATTGCATCTATACTCCTCACTGGTGGAAGAACTGCACATTCTAGATTTGCAATTCCGGTAAATGTTAATGAGGACTCAACTTGCGCCATTATACAAGGCACATATTTGGCTGAGCTTTAAAAAAACGAAGCTCATTATATGGGATGAAGCACCCATGATTCACAAACATTGCTTTGAAGCTTTGGATAAGAGTTTAAAAGATATTCTTCGATCTTCTAATGCAGCCAGCTTGGAGAAGCCATTTGGTGGTGACTTTCGACATATTTTACCAGTCATTCCGAAGGGAAGCAGGCAAGACATAGTTTTCTCCTCGATTAACTCTTCCTATTTGTGGAATTTCTGTAAAGTGTTGAAGTTGACGAGAAACATGAGACTTGAAGTTGGATTTGTTGAATCAAATTCAAATGAGATAAAAGAATTTTCTGACTGGATACTAAAAGTTGGGGATGGGTGTATCGGAGAGCCAAATGATGGAGAAGCCATCATTGAGATACCAGATGACATCCTCATAAAGGATTCATGTGATCCACTAGCTTCGATAGTTGATTGCACATACCCTTCTATAACTGAGAACTAATGGATCCCAACTATTTCCAAGAGAGGGAAATTCTTGCCCCAACACATGAAATTGTGGAGATGGTAAATGAGTATATGCTTTCTAAAGTACATGGAGATGAAAAAGTATACTTCAGTTCAGACAACATTTCCAATGCTGACAGATGTGATATCACTGCAGAATGTCATGATGCTGTTTGTTCTCCTGAATTTCTAAACAGTATTAGATGCTCTGGATTGCCTAATCACAAGTTGAAGGTAAAGGTTGGTGTCCCAGTAATGCTTATCAGAAACATTGATCAACCTTCTGGCTTATGTAATGGTACAAGGTTGCAAGTTACTCAATTGGGCAATCATGTAATTGAAGCTAAAATCATAACAGGTTGCAATATTGGGCACAAGATTTTTATACCTCGCATGTTATTGAGCCCATCAGATAATAGACTACCTTTTAAGATGCAACGCAGGTAAATTTCCATTGGTTCTTTGTTTTGCTATGACGATAAACAAAAGTCAGGGCCAATCTCTCTCACAAATTGGATTATACTTACCCAGACCAGTTTTTAGTCATGGGCAACTTTATGTTGCAATTTCAAGGGTAAAATCCAGAAAAGGTTTAAAAATCCTTATTTCTGACAAGGAAGGTCAAATAAGTACTACTACCACAAATATAGTATATAAAGAGGTTTTCCAGAATTTGTGATCCTAAGGTATTATATTTTTGCTTTTTCCCGTATTAAATCAATTTACTCAAATTTATATCTTCAATTATTTGTTATTACAAGCTTAGTTATTTGTTATTACAACCTTACTTTCTTCATCTTTGTAAATTTTTGCATAGGTTATACTCCCAATAAGAAGTGCTTGCAGATAAATATTAGACAAAAACCAATTGCTAAGGTAATAATTAAACTTCAGCGTTTTTTTGATGAATTTTTTTCATGTAATCTGTTGCAACACTAGACAGATTTATGGTTGAGACTAAAACACAAAGAATGCTTAGATCTGACATTAAAAGCTTTGACACACATGTAAAAAAACAATAAACTCACATCCATTGTAAAAAAATCATACAAACCGGAAAGTGGAAACATACCTATTTTGACAATGCTTCAAGTATTAGCAATTGATTCCCTCTTCCACTGAAGTTTAGATTCACACCAAAATAAACGTACCCATGTCAGAAGGTGTTCTCAACTCTTGCAATTGAAAAATCATGCTCTCAAAATCAACTTCACCTATTTTATATACCACGCATATGGTTGTTTGATTGAGCTTCAGAAAATCTCCATAAAAATTCTGACAAAAGATGTTTGAAAAATGCAGGAGCAAGCTGAATTTACTACCGTGATTGACAAAGGCGAGAATAGAACAACTCAAATCTAGCTTGAATTGCTCATCCATCTAAGATCCAACCCCATCTTTATTAGTATTTTGTTCAATTTCATCATGCTCTAGAGTGTGATGTTAGTTTTGAAAAGGAATGAGAGTGAGATTGATGAGTTAGAACTTAGAAATTAAATACAAGGCTATCAAAAGGAGTATTGGTTTGAGCAACTGGATGCCTCTAGATTACTCGGCAATATAATACTATGCTTTACTTTTTTCTATTAACAATTTTTTTCTTTTTTGGTGGGGATATCCTATTAAATATTAACACTTACAATTAACCTTTTATGAACTTAGATTATCTATTACAAACTTTTAATGATGGTAAAGGCTAACATGAATTCTAATTTTTTTATTAAGAGAAAGGTTATTGGAATAATTTCTCTTGATAATGACACTTTAAGAGAGATTAATTGCAGGCTAACCCAAATCAAATTGCAATATATTTTTGTTCCTCAATGTATTTTTGATAAAAAAAAATTAATTATCTTTTTTGATGAACTTTATGAGTTTGTACGGGCATCAAACATTTCTATGTTATTTCCACATAAAAAAAATTTAAAAAAAATGATGAATATTGATTATTTCATCTTTATTAAATGTTGAAAAAAGTATTAAAATGAACATATTACTGCTCATAGCAAGTTTAGAAACCAATATTTTTCCAGATACAATTATTAATACCGTGCATCGCATGGGTGCTAATTATTTCTTTTAACAAAAAGAAAGAAAAAAAGGAATTAAGCAATGCAACAAATAAATCATATTGAGACATCAAAATCCTGAGATAATATGTCAAATTTCAGCACACATGCAAAATCTATTGTAGAGATAGAAGCTCTTTAATTTTAGCCAAAGTTATGTATATCTAATCAATTTTGCAATTAAAAAAACTCACCTCAGCTTTATTAAAATCAATTGAAGAAAACACGATCCACCATTAACACCACCATTAAGACCACCATTCTCATTTTCTCTCTAATTAGCTTCTAGGATTAAAGGTTGAGAGCTTAATTTTGGTGGAAAATAAAGCCTAAGCATTTACGGGAATTGGGTTTGATTTTTGAGAGAAAATGTGAAGCATGAGGGGAAAGTGAAGAACATAGAAGAGAGAGAAAAAATATATCTCTTGATCTTAAAAGATGTTGGGCTATGTCAGCAAGTTAGGGGAAGTGAAGAGCACTTCCAAGAATTGGGCTAGGATGGTTTAAAGGCTAGGAAAACATTGTCTTTTTAGAAATATACTAGTTTTTTGACCCGTGCAAACTGCACGGGAAGTTTTTTGTTTTATAAAGTAAAGATTTTAAGAAGTTTCTCCTAAAATCATGGTGGTGAATATTAATTTGGGATTTAAAATTTTATAATTATGGTATTGAGATTATTTTAAAAGTGACTTATGACCCGTGTGTTCAATGGTTGATGTAGTAGTGTCATGGCGGATCACGTGACGCACCTTTTTTTATAAAAAAAAGAGTTGATTGAAATAGTCTTTGCTCTGTCTGCTAGTTCCCTTAGAGGCTCGGATGAGATCACAATTCGCATCACCACTGACACTCATCCATACACCCACTTTCGCTCCCACTTCTGGCAATCCAGCTCACCCTCTCTCTTGCCTTCTTGCACCATCGCTGCACCATATTTGGCCACTGCCCACTTAACCATGTTTTTAGTTTTAGACCCGTGCAAGTTGCACGGGATGTTTTTTATTTTATAAATTTAAGATTTTAAGAAGTTTGACCTAAACTCATGGTGGTGAATATTAACTTGAAATTTAATTTTTTATAATCATATATTGAGATTATTTTTAAACTGACTTATGACCCGTGTGTTCAGTGCCTGATGTAATTAATGTCATGGCGGATCACGTGACCTACCTTTTAAAAAAAAAGAGTTTATTGAAATCGTCTTTGCTCTGTCTGCTGCTTCCCTTAGAGGCTCGGATGAAATCACAATTCGCACCACCACTGACACTCATCCATACACCCATTTTTGCTCCCACTTGCAGTCCAGCTCACCCTTTCTCTTGCCTTCTTGCACCACCGCTGCACTATATTTGGCCACCCACTGCCCACTTAACCATGTTTTTAGTTTTAGACCCGTGCAAATTGCACGGGATGTTTTTTGTTTTATAAATTTAAGATTTTATGTTATTTTCCTAAAATTAGGTGGAAATATTTAACCAGTTAATTTGTAAATATGATAATATAAAAGTTAAGAATATAATAAAAATACATATAAACATGTAAGTTTGAAAAAGTAAATTTTAATATGCTATTAACCATATACAGGTTTTTAAAAGCATGAGTGGTTACTATAGAAAATCAATGGGTGAATTCATGATTATTTACTTATTTTAAAAAAATGTCGCACTCCATCAGTGATGCTGTTATCTTTGCTTGTTCAGGGTCTTGAATGCACACATTTGATCACCAACGTATGGTAATAAACCTAACAAATAAAATGGATTCAGACAAATGATCTTATACGATATAATTAACACATACAGAGTATCAAGATAAAATTATACTACAATTTTCAAAATTTGGACCTTGAAACAAAAGTGAATGGACATTTTAGAGAAGGAAAAAAATAATGTTTACTTATTATTTTTACTTATTATCATCAATGGAATTGACTATAGTTAATGCTTTTAGACTTTGAGAACTCCACTAAAATAACTCTATCTAAATTTCAAAACTAATAACTTTATATTATATAATCTTGTATTAAGAATAATTATAATTGGTTTATGACCCGTATGTTATACAATTATGATTTTCGTAAAATGGACTTGATATCTGAAATTTTTTAATACTTTTAAATTGGCAATATGAAATCCTTTTTACATATTACCATCAATGTCATTAACTATAGTCAATGACTCAATGCTTTAGAATTTTAGAACTCCATGAGAATAATTCTATCTAAATTTCAAAACTAATAACTTGTGATTTAAATTCTATGTTCTTGTACAGAGAATAATTAAAAGTGGTTTATAACCCGTATGTTATACAGTTATGGGGTTTAGTAAAATGGACTTGATATGTGAAGATTTTGTTTAATACTAATATGAAATACTTTTTACATATAGTAATGCTTTTAGACTTTGAGAACTCCATGAGAACAATTCTATCTAAATTCAAAACTAATAACTTGTGATTTAAATTTTATGATCTTGTATTGACAATAATTAAAATTGGCTTATAACTTGTACGCTGCACATTTATAATTTTTGTAAAATGGACTTGATATCTGAAAAAATTTGTTCAATACTAATATGAAATACTTATTTCACTTTGGATTTTTTATATTAGTATTGAACAAATTTTATTTCAACCTGCGATCTACATGTACCCTTTTTTATTTCACCATAGAAAAGGCTGCATTACAACCTGCGATCTACATGTACCCTTTTTTATTTCACTTTGGATTTTTTTTTCTATTGATTTTGTAATTTATTGATGGGTTTTAGTTAATTTGTAAGGAGGTAAGTAGTACTGCTGAATTTTGATCGACATAATTAGAAAATGCTAGCTTATCATTAGTTTTAGTTTTTGAAACATTTTTTTAAATATCTTATAGTAGTTCGTGTTCAATTCAATGTGATTTTTTTGGTGAAAAATACCTTTTTTCTCTCTCTTCTCTTTTCCACAATAGTTTTCATGGGTTCTTTCTATTGTCTTTTGTTTTGTTTATTATATTTTTGAAAGTATAGGTTTTGGTTTATTATCTAAATAGTAAGTTATAAAAATTCTAGTGAATTTTGATCGAAAAGATTAGAAATTTTTTTATGGATGTGGCTAAAATTGTGATATTAATGTACCTTTGGATATGGGTAAAATTTTTCTGGATATGGTCAAATTTGTGATAATAATTTTTTTATGGATATGGTTAGTGTTCGGAATATTACTTTCGGAACTTTTTAGGAAGTATTTCATGCATTTATATATTGATTGCTATTTTGTTGGTGGACGTGGTGACTCACCATATGCAAAATCCTGGATCCGCCACTGCAGGTGTACTGTTACACAATTATGACTTATGAATTATCTATATTAATTAGTATTATTGATATAATGGTTTTTAAAGTTTGTTACTAACTTGCCGAAAAATCACATTTTGAAAATATTATTTTTATACTCGTGTAAGTTGCACGAATAATTTTAATTTCTGAATACGATTAGTTTTAATACTATATAAGCTATACTTAATCACAACTAATGATTGTTTTTCATGATTGATGTTATCTTGTGTAAAGTTAGAAATATCATTTCCACCACAATCTATATTACCTATATGACTTTATATTAATTTTGAAAATATTATTTGTTAAGTGATATGATTTGAGTTGGGAATGAAATTGGGTGTATATAAATTAAAAGAAGCGAGAGAGTTATGCTGAATTATAATCATAATTTATAGACTAATTAAAATACTATTAATGTAATTTATAAACAACAGTATTGTGTGGACCTGATTCACACAAATATTAGTGTGGACCAACACCGTACATTGAATATTAATCACTTTTGTTACATAGTCACCTTTTCCAACCTATAGTTACTCTTATATGTACAATAATAACTTAATATAATGACATTATTTTTTCATAGTCACCCTTTTTTACATTATTTACCATAATAAGAATTACCTCTTATTAACATAGTAACCTTTTTTCTTCTCATGTAGTAATCACGTACAACTACAAACTTAGAAACTAAGCTTTGTATATCTATTTTTTTAGACAAAGTGACCCTTTTTGTCATAAATCACATGTGCTAGTATTAGATCCAAAATATATATATAATGTGCATCACATCCATTTAATTTTAAAAAAAAAAGTGAACCAAAAATCATCCTTGATGATATTAAATTTGTAGATAACAAATCATTTATAATCTAACAAAACCCATTTTTTTTTTCCTTTTGTTTAGACATCTCTAGAACAATCAGTTTGTTATGCTCCGTCATACTTCTTTTTGTTGATATATTGTGGGACCCCCATATTCACACACCATCCTCTTCCTCCCTCATATATTGTGGGACCCTCACGGTTACAAACTTACAACTCTATCTTCAATCCTTTGCAAAATTATGAGCTTCCACCACAGAAAACAAAAAATGTGGTACTATCCAAGTGGCTCTACAAATGATTCCACCAATTTTAACTTTTGGAATCCACATTGTGTTAAAAGATCCAAATTATACAAAAATTAGTGCCCAAAATAAATAAACCCCCATTAAAATCTCTGTCTCTTTTGATTTCTAGCTTATAGACATGCACAAATGATGGCCGATTAAATGTCCGACGAAGATTTTCTGGTAGATTAATCGATGGTCGAAGATATTCCTGCAAAAGCTATCAGCTTATAGACATGCAAATTTCATAATAACTTTCGGAATTACCCAAATAAATTTCAAGGTATTCCATATATCACTCATCTAATATTATATGTTCTATGTACTGAGAAACCTTCTATATATACCGAAAAACGATAAAATCTCTTTTGATAACTTTTGATTTTGATTTTCTAAGTTTTTTTTGGGTGGTTTGATTGTCCGGTTTTGAGTTTTTTATGGGTTTAGTTTGTTCTTTCTTCTTTGTTAAAAAAAGAGAGAGAATTAGGAGGAAACCAAAGTGTTTGATTTTATTTCTTAATTTGTTGTACGTAAATGGTTAATTTAATATCAAAGATGATGAAGTTGACAGCAGCAATTTAGGAAGGAATTGATTTGTTGAGCATAATAATTTCATCATATAGCTCCGCTGAAGGAAAGGAATGCTAGGAAACAAATTATCATAATATGAGGTGACACGTGGCATGTATATCCTTGCTCTATAAATTTGTGGTGCAATGTGAAGGCTGAATTCCTAAGAGCTTGACACATAGGACGGAAGTTTTCTTGCTTTAATATTATATATGATGCACAAATGATGACCGATTAAATGTCCGACGAAGATTTTCTGGTAGATTAATCGATGGTCGAAGATATTCCTGCAAAAGCTATCAGCTTATAGACATGCATATTTCATAATAACTTTCGGAATTACCCAAATAAATTTCAAGGTATTCCATATATCACTCATCTAATATTATATGTTCTATGTACTGAGAAACCTTCTATATATACCGAAAAACGATAAAATCTCTTTTGATAACTTTTGATTTTGATTTTCTAAGTTTTTTTTTGGGTGATTTGATTGTCTGGTTTTGAGTTTTTTATGGGTTTAGTTTGTTCTTTCTTCTTTGTTAAAAAAAGAGAGAGAATTAGGAGGAAACCAAAGTGTTTGATTTTATTTCTTAATTTGTTTTACGTAAATGGTTAATTTAATATCAAAGATGATGAAGTTGATTTTGAGTTTTTTATGGGTTTAGTTTGTTCTTTCTTCTTTGTTAAAAAAGAGAGAGAATTAGGAGGAAACCAAAGTGTTTGATTTTATTTCTTAATTTGTTGTACGTAAATGGTTAATTTAATATCAAAGATGATGAAGTTGACAAGCAAAGAATTTAGGAAGGAATCGATTTGTTGAGCATAATAATTCCATCATATAGCTCCTGAAGGAAAGGAATGCTAGGAAACAAATTATCATAATCTGAGGTGACACGTGGCATGTATATCCTTGCTCTATAAATCTGTGGTGCAATGTGAGGGCTGAATTCCTAAGAGCTTGCCATATAGGACGGAAGTTTTCTTGCTTTAATATTATATATGATGCACAAATGATGACCGATTAAATGTCCGACGAAGATTTTCTGGTAGATTAATCGATGGTCGAAGATATTCCTGCAAAAGCTATCAGCTTATAGACATGCATATTTCATAATAACTTTCGGAATTACCCAAATAAATTTCAAGGTATTCCATATATCACTCATCTAATATTATATGTTCTATGTACTGAGAAACCTTCTATATATACCGAAAAACGATAAAATCTCTTTTGATAACTTTTGATTTTGATTTTCTATGTTTTTTTTTGGGTGGTTTGATTGTCCGGTTTTGAGTTTTTTATGGGTTTAGTTTGTTCTTTCTTCTTTGTTAAAAAAAGAGAGAGAATTAGGAGGAAACCAAAGTGTTTGATTTTATTTCTTAATTTGTTGTACGTAAATGGTTAATTTAATATCAAAGATGATGAAGTTGACAGCAGCAATTTAGGAAGGAATTGATTTGTTGAGCATAATAATTTCATCATATAGCTCCGCTGAAGGAAAGGAATGCTAGGAAACAAATTTCATAATATGAGGTGACACGTGGCATGTATATCCTTGCTCTATAAATCTGTGGTGCAATGTGAGGGCTGAATTCCTAAGAGCTTGCCACATAGGACGGAAGTTTTCTTGCTTTAATATTATATATGATGCACAAATGATGGCCGATTAAATGTCCGACGAAGATTTTCTGTTAGATTAATCGATGGTCGAAGATATTCCTGCAAAAGCTATCAGCTTATAGACATGCATATTTCATAATAACTTTCGGAATTACCCAAATAAATTTCAAGGTATTCCATATATCACTCATCTAATATTATATGTTCTATGTACTGAGAAACCTTCTATATATACCGAAAAACGATAAAATCTCTTTTGATAACTTTTGATTTTGATTTTCTAAGTTTTTTTTTGGGTGGTTTGATTGTCCGGTTTTGAGTTTTTTATGGGTTTAGTTTGTTCTTTCTTCTTTGTTAAAAAAAGAGAGAGAATTAGGAGGAAACCAAAGTGTTTGATTTTATTTCTTAATTTGTTGTACGTAAATGGTTAATTTAATATCGAAGATGATGAAGTTGACAGCAGCAATTTAGGAAGGAATTGATTTGTTGAGCATAATAATTTCATCATATAGCTCCGCTGAAGGAAAGGAATGCTAGGAAACAAATTATCATAATATGAGGTGACACGTGGCATGTATATCCTTGCTCTATAAATCTGTGGTGCAATGTGAGGGCTGAATTCCTAAGAGCTTGCCACATAGGACGGAAGTTTTCTTGCTTTAATATTATATATGATGCACAAATGATGGCCGATTAAATGTCCGACGAAGATTTTCTGGTAGATTAATCGATGGTCGAAGATATTCCTGCAAAAGCTATTAGCTTATAGACATGCATATTTCATAATAACTTTCGGAATTACCCAAATTAATTTCAAGGTATTCCATATATCACTCATCTAATATTATATGTTCTATGTACTGAGAAACCTTCTATATATACCGAAAAACGATAAAATCTCTTTTGATAACTTTTGATTTTGATTTTCTAAGTTTTTTTTTGGGTGGTTTTATTGTCCGGTTTTGAGTTTTTTATGGGTTTAGTTTGTTCTTTCTTCTTTGTTAAAAAAAGAGAGAGAATTAGGAGGAAACCAAAGTGTTTGATTTTATTTCTTAATTTGTTGTACGTAAATGGTTAATTTAATATCAAAGATGATGAAGTTGACAACAGCAATTTAGGAAGGAATTGATTTGTTGAGCATAATAATTCCATCATATAGCTCCGCTGAAGGAAAGGAATGCTAGGAAATAAATTATCATAATATGAGGTGACACGTGGCATGTATATCCTTGCTCTATAAATCTGTGGTGCAATGTGAGGGCTGAATTCCTAAGAGCTTGCCACATAGGACGGAAGTTTTCTTGCTTTAATATTATATATGATTGCAACTATTTTCCTAAAAAAAGGAAATTTATTGCAACAACTTTGAGACATTTCTTGAATAGAAAAAAGTAGGGCTTAAATAATATTGCCCCTCAAAAAAGAAAATTAAAATTGCAATTATTTTAGAATAAAGTAGTATTGTTAAGAAAAAAAAGGTGTATTAGACATTTTATTATTTATGAAACACTCACTTTATCATATTTGTATTTATAACCCCAATGAAAAACATTTAAAGCTGAATGAATTAACAATTTAGCTTAAAAAAGTATTATAATAAATCACTATATCAAAACCGTGCATCGCATGGGTTCTAACCTAGTATAAGATATTCTTCATACATTACTGTAGACACATAATCGTGTCTCCCCATTTAGTACCCTATGATGACCAATACCCTGCTCCAATTGGTCCAAATCAAGGAAAGAATAAAGAACGAGTCTAAAATAAAATGTTTTAAGCCCAAAACCATTTTCTACCCCTTTTTATTAATCCATTTCCGAAAACCTTTTTTATAACTAGTTTTACTAAGCCCACTTTCTAAAACGTTTTGAAATAACCTTTTAAAACCCATCTTCGAAAACCTTTTAAAAAATAGTTTTTACGAAAGCCCAATTTATAAAATCACTTTTCTAGCCCAATTTAATTAATAGAATTAATTAATTTTATTAATTAGTTTTATTAATAAAAATATCTTTTATAAAAAATAATCTTTTCCCAAAGTGTTTTTAAATATCTTTTACTAACTATTTTCTAAAATCTTTTTTTAATAAAAATCTTTTCTAAAACCTATTATCTTTTAAAAACCTATTGCATCTCAACTACCTAAACCTCCCTAAACCTATATATATCCTCCATCTCATAATTCACGAGGAAGTTATCGGCATCCTCACAAAAATTCACTCGGCAGCTCCACCAACAAAAAACTCTCATAAATCACACGGCTCATCTCACAAATAACACTCGGCATACCTCGATAATCTATCTCGCCTAACTATACTGCATCTTCTCCACTCCACGCCAAAATCCATACCCCAACATTCATCTGATCATAACATCTAGTAGTCCCCTACTGCTACTCTCCTTAAAAGTCCATTCATCACCATCATCGTGATATCACAGCACCACCAAATATTATCATTCATTAATCATCACCATACTACAAAGTACAAACTAATCTACATCATACTACGTACTACAATTATAAAATCTTGATTCATACAATTGTTTTGGTTGGACGCAAGACGCAAGACGCAAACAACAAATCTTTTTCTTTTTTAAAGACTCGTACGATAATTCAATTTTCCAAGATCCGTACAAATCAACGACCCCGAACGGTGGTATAATTTCTGAGGGTCAACTAAATTAATCATCTTTATTTTATTTTTTTATTAATTTTTATTATTTTCTTGAAGTTACTAAGGGCATCCTTAATGGTGAAAATAAAAAAAAGATCATGTACATAATCTTAAAAAACCTCCCTTAATGGTGAGTGAAACAAAGATTGTAGGTTGATTGGCAAAAAAAATTTGTATGGAACGATTGAATTGATGATCAGGCGTGGGAGTGGGACCCACCGCCTGATCTGGTAAAATATAATTTTTTTTGGCTTTCTCTCAGCCAAAACGACGAGTTTAGGTGAGCTTCACAAAACGACGTCGTTTTGGCTAAGAGAAAGCCAAAAAAATTATATTTCGTCAGATTTCGACGCGTGTGTCGATTTTCGGCGCGCGCGCGAATTTGACACTTGTCAAATTCTGACAGGTTAGATAAATAATACAATTACAAATATTAAAAATGCAATATCTTAAAAAATACAAAGCCAAAAAAAATAAAAAAATTACCAATGGCTCTATTTTTCAGAGATCTACAAATAGAGACCCATTTTGTAATATTTTGGACAACTTTTTTTTTCTAGCTATTTACTAATTTTCTATAATTTTGCTTATTTTATATGAAATATCTTCCACTTTTACACTCTAAAAAAAATAAACAATATTTTTGTACATTTAATTTAGTTAATGCTAAAAACGCTAATTATGTATTTATTTAATTAATTTTGTTATCAATTAGTAATAAATATTAAATATTATTAAAAAGTAAATAATAAAAATATTGTATAATGGTGGTTGGGTGATGAGAGAGAAAAAATAATTGGGTGGGGTAAAAGGTAATTGGGTAGGAAAAAGTAGTTGGGATGATCTTTTTTTTGGTTCACCATTAAGAAGAAAGTGGGAAAAGATTGTAGGATGTAATTTTTTAGAGAGAGAAAGTTAGAAAGAGAGTGGGATGATCTTTTTTTTCATTCACCATTAATGGTGCTCTAACATTCTATTCATGATGTAGATTGTTAACTCGTCCCTGCGACTGTAAGTATTGTACATATTATACTAACTCCCTGCGATATTTTATTTATTGTCATGAACATGGAGTATTTTTTATATGCTTGACTGCAATATTTATCACCCACATATTATTATTGCTAATCAAGACCTAAATAACTGTTCTAATTAATTCAGATAATTTGGAAAACCTACTAGGAACCTTGTAATATGATTGCATAATAACTTGTCACTAAATAATTAGTCTTTTTATGTGTTTCCTGAACCAATCTAGATTAATTATTTTTAGGGTGTATTAAAACGTTATATGATTATTCTTTGGTATAAAATCTATTGAGAATCGTTACTTAGTAGAGGCCAGCAATGGGCAATATAGTTCCTGACTATATTGTACCCTCACCCCCGAACTCAACTTTTGGTTCATGACCATCTATGGAATCATGATGGGGAAATCTACATTGGATAAGTCCCTAAGATGTCCATTCCGTTTCAATATCCAATTAGGTTTATGATTCTTCCTTTAAAGAATTGTTGGCGACTTCAAAACGTATTTTTAATACAACTCCGCTTTTTTTTATTTGCTACATTTTCCTTAAATGGTTACTTTTTTTTATTTGCTACATTGTTTCAACTTTCCTTATTAGGAAACTTGGCCCACCAAAAAGTAATACTATTATATTTGTTTCTCTCTTTTTCCACCAAAAAGTAATACTATTATATTTGTTTCTCTCTTTTTCCACCCAAAAGTACTACTTTTTCACCTTCTCCCAACCTCATTTAATGCTAAAGGGATCAAAAAGTACACCAAAAAAGATGGAAAGGGACATGTCCTAAAAACTAGTGAAAACAAGAATGTAGCAAATAAAAAAAAGCAGAGGGAGTAAAACCTTAACAATGGGGTAGTCAAATAAACGCGCTCACACCGCGTGTAGGCATAAAGGTATTAAAAATCCACACCTACAATTTGGCGACTTCACTGGGGAGGATTTTAAAAAATTATTTTTTTTAATGAGTGGGTGAAACTTGAAAAATACGATTCATTCTTATTTTATGCCTTAGAATAATATATTGTTTTGCATATGCATGGCTATTGTTCAGCCACCATAAGGACAATCTACCTTGCCTCATTAGCACATGTTCTATGTGTGAGGTCACCCCGGGGAGTTTGCGATTTGTCCTTCCAAAAAGCTTTCTGAGCGATAGTGTTGGATCTTAGTTATAAGCAAACCTACCCAACCTTGGCATTGTTCTCTTGTTCCTGACTTGAGAACTGGAGTGCGTCTTACACGTGGTCACCTCTTTAAGCAGGGGTACGAAATGTGGGATCAATCTCTTAGTCATGGACCCTTTTCAGACTTAACCTAAACCTGACCATAGTTGAAATGTAGAAGTGGACTTTAGGTTGAGAACTTTGCATATTATTATTCTAGTTGTGCATATTTGCGTGTGCTTGCCTCTAATTGTTTTTGGTACTACGCGAGTTTCGAGTCAAAATGGTCGAACGAATCAAACGAAAATCTGGAAGGCGTGTTCTTCAATAGATGCACGCTGCGCGCCGTTCTTCGCTCCACGCATAGCTCCTACGCATCACGCGTCGCTCCTGCGTCCCACGCTTTTTACTCGCGTCCAGCGCAGAGCGCTGCGTCTGACGCAATGTCTTCCCTGCGTTGGGCGCGCCTTACTCGGGTCCCCCGCTTTTTCCCGCGTTCGACGCATTCCTTTGTTTGCTTGCTTTGCTTCTCACCTACGAGTCGCGCGCGCGAATCTCATCCATGGTTATGACTTGCTGCATACATACTCGTTCCAAGTTGTTCGTGTTCCTTGTGATTCTAGGTTAAATAATATTCTATATTTTCCTATCCTCTTTTTTTTACCACTTTATTCTTTCCTTCTAAAAAAAAAATCTCATCACCCTTTTCCTATCTATTTCAAAATTTCTATCATATTTTTCCAAAAACTATATCTCCCATCCTTTTTGAAATTTCATCCTCATCTTTTTTTTTTTTTCAAAAATTATTCTCCTATCTTTTTTAAAAATTTCATCCCATCTTCAATCTCCTATCTACTTCAAAAATTCTATCTCCACTTTTTTTTCAAAAAAAATCTCCATCCTTTTTCCTATCACATATCTTCTTTCAAAAAATTCATGCTTTTCCTATATCCTGTCTTTTCATGTATATCATCTATCCTTTATGTGCACATCATTTAAGATTCCTTTTAGTGTCCATCTTGTTGTAAAAGTCTCATCCGCTTAGGAATTCTAACTCCATTAGAAGTCCATCTAGCTCATATGTCTAGGTTCATCCAGTTTCACCCTATTTAGAATTCTTAACCCCGTCTAGGTTCACCCATCTAAGAAGTCTAGGGTCGTTAGAATTCTTGCCATCTTAGAAGTCTATAATCCATAGAAAGTCCATGCATAATAGGAGTCTAAAATCGTTAGAGTTCTATCCATCTTAGGAGTCTAAATCCGTTAGAATTCTGTTCATCTTAGGAGTCTCGAATCCATTAGAGTTCTGCCCATATTAGGAGTCCAAATCCATCAGAATTCCGTCCATTGTAGGAGTCCAGGTCCACTAGAGTTTCATGCATATAAGGAATCTAGCATCCCTGAAAGTTCGTCGAATCTAGAATTCTAACATCATTTGAAGTCTATCAAGTCTAGGATTCTCAAGTCATTAGAATTACATATCAATTAGGATTGCAATCATACTAGAGTCCCTCTGCATTGCATAGTCCATCGTTCATACACTTCATGCATAACTAGAGTTATTAGGCATTTATGAGTCTCGTTGCCTCCACACTCTCCATGTCATCTCATGCATTGCGCATTTAGTAATCCTGAACTACAAGCGATCTGATTCTCTCTTTTGGGATATGTAGGCAGTCTTTACAGGTTCGAACGCATAGATTGAGTCATGCATACATACATTAGGTCTAGGTGCATCAAAATAAAAATCCAAAAAAAATCATTCATTTAGGAGATCCTATTTTGTTCCTAGAGGCTCAACTATTTAAACAAACATACATTTTTTCATTCCATTTCTCTCTCTCCATCATCATTTTATCTCTAAATCTCCTTTGATGATCCATGTAGAAATCAAGCGACATTGAAATGGGCAATCCATCGAATAACGAGTAACAACTTGCTGAAATGGCTAGAGCTTTAGCCAAGCTGTCTAGCATGATGGAAGACATAGCTATAAGGCTTGAGAAGATCGAGTCTGGTGAATCTCCTGGATTCAACAAGACAATGGAGAGCGTTGTTCATAGGGTAACCAATGCAAATTCCTATTTTGAGCCCATTGATAATACCAAACTGAAGGGGAATCTTCCCGAAAAATTCTCTGCTCATTAAAGCATTTGGACTCGCTTAGGTCCAATCAGCACGAAAAAATACTCTTCTTCTCTTTTCATTTAGAGAGAGACCTCCTGAAGATCGAAGCAACGAAGTTGTCTCGTCACGTGACGTAGGAGTCTAGACTTAGGATTTCGTTTTCTGTTTCATCTCTCTCATTTTGCCCAGTCTAATATAGGATTTTCCCTCTTATTGCATGTACTCATAATTTTCAATTAATAAATGAGTATTTGTTTATTCTCTAACCTTGCAGTAATGAGCATCAATGATCATGATTGTCGCCTTAAAAGAAATGAATTTCTAGTTCTCATGACTATTCTAATAAAGGCAATGAACAACTGGCATATATAAAAGAGGCATTCCTCCCTTCATTACAACTATTCCTCCATTTCAACCTAAATGCATAACACCCCTCTCCCTTTAACCTACCTCATAGGAAGTACACTTGACAACAATTCAACGTAAAGGACAAGTAAAAAAAAAAAAGGAGAGAGCAACAAAAAAAAAGAAGCAAAAGCAAAATATGAAAAAAAGAGGTGTTGCAAATAAGCCCATCAATAGCTTTGTCAAAAGTACTTTCTTTTCAAAACCTTAAACCTTCGATTCTAAACCTCAACTTCAAATATTCTGTGATAAACCTTCTTAACAACCCACAATCACACTGTATTCCAATAAACCATAAAAGACAAACCCAAGCCCGCTAGGTCGAAAACCCAAAAGGGCGACTTAGGCAAAAGTCAGGGCACCTTCTCATTCATTAGCCTGAACTACGCTTGGTCTGATTCTGCTAAAGATACGTAGGAAACCTCACCCTGAGGTCCGACCGCTTTAAACCAAACCAAACCTACATTATTATCCACTCTTGCCAAAGACCTCTTCCAAATCAATGCCTAATTCATTGCAAATGGCTCCAAAGCAAAATGCTCGGCCACCAATAAAAATGTTAAGAGCTATGACTGGCCTGATTCCATCATGGATACGTAGGCAACCTCTTTCGAGGCCCGGCCATTTTAATTCAAAACACATTATTAAGGCTCGCCTAGGCCCATGAGAAAAGCGTGATCTCCCAAATCCTGAATTTCCAATGCTCATCCCTACCCTTAGAACTAGACTGGGATTCGAACCTGCATCATTAGCCCACCTTATTGCACGAGTCAATTCATTATGACTCTGCCTTTTCTTATTTTAATCACTTTCTTTTTCTAAGCCACATTATTGCTTCTAAGCCAACTTTAGCATAACCTTTCAACACTCAGCGCTATGACCGCGCCTCATCCCTTGAGTGTTCTTTTCTTTGACCTTTCTTGTCTTTTTTCACCTTAGTAACCCTATATGGAATCTTCGGTCGAAACTTCCGCTAAACGTGACGAGATATCTTCAAAATCAAGCAATCAAGCTAAGTACTTCATAAACTCCATCTTACTGGAGGCTTCGTCACTGTTTCACACAGAAAAGCATAGGCTCCAAGTCTAAGTCTATCGGAATAAGGACTTCATTACGAGTCCATACATGACATCTTGGGTTTTAAAACCCACACGGATACAACATCGCATCTATTCATGGGCTCACTTAGGCCCTTGACATACAAAACTCGAAGCATATACAACTCAAGCGCTACAAAAGCTCGTTCTATGACGTATTTCAAATCCAACATAATCTATTAACTGAATAGAGTATCCTTGGGCTCAATGTGTACCTTGATAAGGACTTCATTATGAGTCGATACAAAATATTGTGGGCTCCAGACCCATACGAGATTATAACTGTTTTATGGGCTCGCTTAGGCCCGTAACAACTACAACACATTTCGAATCAAACACAGCTTACATGGATCATCCTTGGGGGCTTCCCCTTTCTCCTCTTTCAAAAACAGTTTTCTAAAAAGAAAATCTGAGCTTCTAATGGAACGATCAAATCATATCATCTGCATTAGTGTCACATCGTTGCATTTGCATTACATATCTGCATCATCCAATATTGGTGTCAAGTATCGCATCAGTCGTCCTTAGCCATAGGATTCTAGCATCAATAATCGAGTCTCACACACATACACACACGTATGCACACACGATAGCACCTTTAAGTCTAGAGTATTAGAGGTCACTCTTTACACGTCAAGTCATGTCCTATCCATACACTAGCACCCACATCACGGGACACATGCATGTCCCCTAATTGTTTGTCTGCGCATCTGTTTGTTATTTGTATTCACAGGTACCCAACATTAAATGACTCTATATGAGTTATATTCCGTCAAGGTCTGCGGACCACTACAAATTAACAAAAGAAGACAAGTGCTATATACATGGTGCGTCCAGCGCACCGACAACGCTGTGCCACATGCAACAAACTGCGTCCAGCGCAGCATACCACGCCAACACCCTGTACAACGCTGTAACACCCCCAAAATCCATACACATCTAAACTACGTTGCATCGACTTTGGGAGTGTTACCGCCGCGGTGAAACGCAAGGCTTATTGAATTAAAACACTAACTTACTCTCTACTATGAAAACTAAATTGCAGCGGAAATAAAATGTTAACTTAACTACAACTCGGGAATCACCATTGACCCCTTTTATTTAAACCATTAATTAAGTGAATCATAAACAAACTCTAGAATGTTCAACCAAAACACTTTAAAAGTTTATAAACCAGTGAATATCCCCCGTTATGCCCAAACTCATGCAGCATCACCAGCATACCTAATCTGCTCCCCATTGAAACATCAATGGTTCATCACAGGTCAACAAACAATACAAATAACAAACAATCAGCTATGCTGAGTACGTACATAATCAGTTACATAATACACTAAACATAATAAGAATAATAATAACAATTCCTAAACATGATTCTACAAAAACATTAAATTCCGTTTTTACAATTTATTTGGCATCGAACGGGCACCGTCATCTTTCTAGAATCATACAGGCTACTTAATCCTTAATAGACAACTTGGTCTATTAGATGAAATGTAAATACGGTTTCGTTCCGTTCCACATCCATCGTACGGAACCTACCCCAAGATCTATTAGATGAAATGTCTATTAGATGAAATGTAAATGTCTATTAGATGAAATGTCTATTAGATGAAATCGTACGGATCCTTAATAGACAACTTGGTCTATTAGATGAAATGTCTATTAGATGAAATGTAAATGCATACCCCCAAGATCGTACGGAACCTTCCGCCTACTTGAGTTATCAAAATTTATAAGGACACTACCGTCGTCACAGTAGGCCTGCATAGGAGTGTAGAACAAGTCCCACACTCCCCCCATTGTTCATCACTTGTAGGGAGTCCAACTACAAGTTATTGCCAAAATCCTTTCTTAGTATTGTCCATTCATACCGCATTAAACATATAATCATTTAACATTCCTTCTTAGATACAATACTCAAATCTTTACTTCTTGTAACATCCTTGTTACACCATAGATCAAATAATACAAATCCAATCATCATGCTTATGATACGATAGAATTTCGCATAACCATGCTACATATCGATTTCCAATCACAATCATGTTACCAAACAATCTCAGCAATCACAATTGTTCCCTATCATGGTTCTAGGTTCCAATAGAATAAATCACAACCTAACATGATACTAGTAACTGCAACTGAACTGGTACGCGTACGTACCTTGTAACGAAGAATCTTCACGGATTAATTAAACGTTCCGCTTATGAAATTGGGACCTAAACGAATAAGGAAGTACTTCAGTGCTACGTCCTTGATATTATTAACATATAACACGTGACTAATTATATAAAACTTAGTATTTCGGAGTATAAAATAAGTAATCTTGTTGTTCATTAACTTTCTTTTCTTTCATAACTCTATTGAACTTAACGTCTTCTAAGAACCAATAACAGTGGGCAAAGCTGATTTTAGTTAGTTTAATAACATAGTACCTTTACCAACTCCATTTAAATCCTTATATCCAATACTACTAAAATCAGATTTGAATAACAAGGCCATTATAACATTCTAACTATAACTAATAATCTGATTTCTTAACTTTTTATACCACTTTATGTATAGTAACAAACTTAAATAGGTACATATATAAGAACTTATAAAATCAGAATTGAAGAATTAAAAGAACACAAAGTAAGAATTAATAATATGTAATAAATCTGATTTCTTTTAGTTCACAATATACTTTTATTTAAAGTCACAAACTTAAACCAATATACATAAGTATAATAAAAACAGAATTAAGAAATATAATTATCATAAGAGCTATAAACATAATTCTAAATCTGATTTATATTCTTTACATTATGCCTTATTTAAAGTCATCAAATTTACTCAAAGATACTCAAAGAATAACCAAAATCAGATTATATAACTTGATGTAAATAAGAAAAGAGAGTTTTTTTTTTAAAAGCATACAGCAGCCACTGACGACCACCAACAACTGGCGGACGCGCGAGACTGAACCACCGGCGAGCACAAACCGACTCCGACGACTGCGAACGACGGCACGACGTGGCTCTGACTCGAGCCACTTACTCCCAGCGAGGCCCCGACACACTTGACACCAACGCGAAACCCGAACCACGAACTGGCGTGCAGCACCGGCGAGGACCCCGACGAACCGCGAACCTCCGGCGAGCAGGCGCGACCTCCGACGAGCAGGCGTGGCCTCCGGAGAGTGGGTGCCCAGATGTTGGGAAGAAGAAAGAGAAAGTAGAAGTGTTGTTCGCTGGAGAAGAAAAGGGAAGGAGAGAGGAAATTCTCTTTGGTAAAAAAAAAAAACGGCTGATGACCAGTGAATAGGGTTTTCTAAATTTTAAATTTTTTTTTCTCTTCCTTTTCTTATTTATAGTATGAGAAACCTTAGGTTATTAGGATTTGTTTCTCAGTCAAACTCTGATTTATTATTTAACAAAAATCGAATTAAAATATAATTAAGTATAAAAGTAGGTTGTATATTTAAATTATAACTGTAGGCTTACCTAAACTATACTATAATTTACTTTCACTTTTACTTTATATTTTCTTATTTATAGCAAGATAACTCCCAAAATACGGAGTATTACAAACGCGCTTTGGGGCTTCTTAGCCAAGTGGGGCCACATGCTCAACTTCTTACGATTTCAAATGTTCATTATGACATCGCAGGCAGCAAACTGCGTTCAGCGCATAATCCAGCGCCAAGCGCAGGCCTGGGCGTCTGGCGCACAACTCTGTACAACACGCTTGGGGGCTTCTTAGCCATGTGGAGCCCACACACCCAATTCCAAATGATTTTAAATGTTCGTTACGACATTGCGCGCAACAACACGGACTTTCAAAAGTTTGCAAAAAATACGATTTTGACATCCTACAAATTCTCAATGCATGTCATTCAAGAAACGATGAATAGTCAGAAAAATCAATGACGGCACACAAACCGTCAACAACGGGACACAAACCGTTGGGTCTGCAGACCACTTTCAATCAACTACATCATTTTTCTGGGAGCAGGACAAACAACATATTGCTCAGTCCCGTAGAGTGGGATGCAAATACTCTACACCATTTGTCTGGGAGCGAAACAAACAACATATTGCTCAGCCCCGTGGAGTGGGATACAAATACTCTACATCATTTGTCCGAGAGCAGTACAAACGACATACTGCTCAGCCCCATAGAGTGGGATGCAAATATTCTACAGCATTTGTCTGGGAGCGGGACAAACGACATACTGCTCAGCCCCGTAGAGTGGGATATAAATACTCTACATCATTTGTCTAGGAGCGGGACAAACGACATACTGCTCAGCCCCGTAGAGTGGGATATAAATACTCTACACCATTTGTCTAGGAGCGGGGCAAACGACATACTGTTCAGCCCCGTGGAGTGGGATACAAATACTCTACACTACTTGTCTGGGAGCGGGACAACCAACAGCTCAGCCCTGTGGAGCGGGATACAAATTCTCAACAACATCTATTTCACATCCACCTGTCATTTCATTTTTGCAACTTACAATTACTTTGCAAATATGTTTCATGTATGTCTGTTCCTGAAGCTCTTGCTTGTTTTTTGCAGGTACAGGCGTAAAAGAGTGATTTTGGATTGCAGAGCATCTAGAATCATTCTCCGTCCCAACACGTATACTTTGACTTTCGGTTTTACAAAGCTCAGTCAAAGTGGGGGGATTTGTAGACACATAATCGTGTCTCCCCATTTAGTACCCTATGATGACCAATACCCTGCTCCAATTTGTCCGGATCAAGGAAAGAATAAAGAACGAGTCTAAAATAAAATGGTTTAAGCCCAAAACCATTTCTACCCCTTTTTATTAATCCATTTCCGAAAACCTTTTTTATAACTAGTTTTACTAAGCCCACTTTCTAAAACGTTTTAAAATAACCTTTTATAGCCCATCTTCGAAAACCTTTTAAAAAATAGTTTTTACGAAAGCCCAATTTATAAAATCCCTTTTATAGCCCAATTTAATTAATAGAATTAATTAATTTTATTAATTAGTTTTATTAATAAAAATATCTTTTATAAAAAATAATCTTTTCCCAAAGTGTTTTTAAATATCTTTTACTAACTATTTTCTAAAATCTTTTTTTAATGAAAATCTTTTCCAAAAACCTATTATCTTTTAAAAATCTATTGCATCTCAACTACCTAAACCTCCCTAAACCTATATATATCCTCCATCTCATAATTCACGAGGAACTGATCGGCATCCTCACAAAAATTCACTCGGCAGCTCCACCAACAAAAAAACTCTCATAAATCACACGGCTCATCTCACAAATAACACTCGGCATACCTCGATAATCTATCTCGCCTAACTATACTGCATCTTCTCCACTCCACGCCAAAATCCATACCCCAACATTATCTGATCAACATCTAGTAGTCCCCTACTGCTACTCTCCTTAAAAGTCCATTCATCACCATCATCGTGATATCACAGCACCACCAAATATTATCATTCATTAATCATCACCATACTACAACGCACTAATCTACATCATACTACGTACTACAATTATAAAATCTTGATTCATACAATTGTTTTGGTTGGACGCAAGACGCAAGACGCAAGACGCAAGACGCAAGACGCAAACAACAAATCTTTTTCTTTTTTAAAGACTCGTACGATAATTCAATTTTCCAAGATCCGTACAAATCAACGACCTCAGACGGTGGTATAATTTATGAGGGTCAACTAAATTAATCATCTTTATTTTATTTTTTTATTAATTTTTATTATTTTCTTGAAGTTACTAACATTCTATTTATGATGTAGATTGTTAACTCGTCCCTGCGACTGTAAGTATTGTACATATTATACTAACTCCCTGCGATATTTTATTTTCTTATTTTTATTTATTGTCATGAACATGGCATATTTTTTATATGCTTGATTGCAATATTTATCACCCACATATTATTATTGCTAATCAAGACCTAAATAACTGTTCTAATTAATTCAGATAATTTGGAAAACCTACTAGGAACCTTGTAATATGATTGCATAATAACTTGTCACTAAATAATTAGTCTTTTTATGTGTTTCCTGAACCAATCTAGATTAATTATTTTTAGGGTGTATTAAAACGTTATATGATTATTCTTTGGTATAAAATCTATTGAGAATCGTTATTTAGTAGAGGCCAGCAATGGGCAATATAGTTCCTGACTATATTGTACCCTCACCCCGAACTCAACTTTTGGTTCCTGACCATCTATGGAGTCATGATGGGGAAATCTACATTGGATAAGTCCCTAAGATGTCCCTTCCGTTTCAATATCCAATTAGGTTTATGATTCTTCCTTTAAAGAATTGTTGGCGACTTCAAAACGTATTTTTAATAAAACCTTAACAATGGGGTAGTCAAATAAACGCGCTCACACCGCGTGTAGGCATAAAAGAATTAAAAATCCACGCCTACAATTACACTATATTTTATTTCCTTATAAACAAAGAGACACTTGGCATGAAAAAGAAGAGCCAAGTGTAGAAACCTAGGCGAATCTATACGGTTTTATGCACTTCCTCTGTTTGTAAATACATGCAACATGTGACTTTCACACATGTCAAGATACTACTTTGAGTTTAACTGTTGATATATTTAGTTATTGATTAATTAGTAAAACTGTGAAAATATGATATTTAAATATACATATTAAGACTTATCCAACAACATATTACATGAAGCATTTGCATTTTACATATTAGCATTGAATTACGGTCAAAATTCGTCTTTGAGTAGTTCAATATTTCCAATGATGCATGTATCGAGAAACAGAGGCAATATACTTTTTCCATTATGAAATAAGTGAAACACTTCTCTAAAAAATTCTCTCAAATAAGAGAGGGGAGTGTTTCACTTATTTCAGACTAGATAAAGTATATTATTTCTCTCTCTCCCCTTCTTAAAATTTGTACCTCCCCTCTTGTTGCCATTGAAAGTAAACGGAGAAGTATATGTAAGTAGCATTTCGGCATGGCTTCTAACTTGAACGTCGAAGTTCTTCCAAAATTAAATTAAAAAATACTAACCGGGTTCTAATATCCTATCCAAAATACGGATATATCCTATCTTTCCATATCGGATATTGATCACCAAGCAAGGCTTGGCCTAGTGGTAAATATTTGGCCTCATGACTTCAAGGTCATGGGATCAAATCCCACTAGGGGCTCTTTGGGGTGATGTTTCCCTTACCATCCCCTCCTCCAGGGAGTCCGACCTCGCAAACCCTGGTTATACCGTGCGAGTCTTGGATTCAAGAGGCCCTTCATCTTACCAACTTAAAAAAAAAAAAAATATCGGATATTAATCAGGTTATTCTCGTAAAAAAAAAAGATATTGATCAGGTTATTTCTTATTGGATCTGATCAGACCCGACATCTGAAGATACACCCCCTAACCCGTGGGCCAGACGGAATGGGCTTGTCATCAACACTTCGTGGTTAGCTCAGTCCCGACTTCCAAACTTTTTTTTTTTGAAAGAACCGACTTCCAAACTTAACACTTCCGCAAAACTTCAGAAATTGGTGCCTTGGTGGGAGCACAGCACAACTGCACAACTGCACAACTGAAAAAAAAAACAGCGAAATCGATGGCGTCTTCCGCCGCAGCAATGAAAGAGTTGCAGCACGAGCTTGAAAACAAGGCAAACGATCTCCGTAAACTTCAAAAAGGTAAACTTAAGCCCCTAAATTTCCCCCCTTTTTACACTCCTTATCCTAATTTCTACAAAAATTCTCAATCCCTTCCTTTTTTAATTGTAATTTCATTCTGATCGAGCAGATATTGCGAAAAATCATGAAATCAGAAAGAAGTACACCGTGCAACTCGGCGAAAACGAGCTCGTCCTCAAGGTTTTTGTTGTTGTTGTTGTTGTTGCTGAATTTCTTAAATTTTTTGTTCAAATTTTTGTATTTAGTATTAATTGGTGTGTTAATTGTGGGTGAATTTGGTGTAGGAGTTGGATTTTCTGAATGAAGATGCAAATGTGTACAAATTGATAGGTCCAGTTTTAGTCAAGCAGGATTTAGCGGAGGCAAATGCAAATGTGCGCAAAAGAATCGAGTATATATCTACTGAATTGTACGTTCTCTATTCTTTTATAACCTGTATTTTGCTCCTATTTCTTTTTCTATTGCATTGATGTATAGTGGAAATGAAAATTAGTATCCTTATTGCAAGAGCGGACCTACTTGCTTCATTTCTTTCTTGGCGGTGTTCCTTGATTGTTGTTGGTCTAATAGCCATATAATCACCACGATGGTTCGGAGCAGCGTAAAACGTTCATTTTCGAACTAACTTATGATGACAGGATTCTGATTATTATGGTATAGGTAGTGTTTTATTGTATGGGTTTTTATGTTGACCAATTTTTGTTTTGGGGTAATGTTGTAAAAGAGAAATGATGATGGAGAAGGATAATGGTAATGCTGTTGAAGGAGGGCATGAAGTGGTAATGAAGGTGTCACCATGTTAGAAATTAGAAGTGCTTTTTTAATTTATTATTTTGTTTCTGACTGAGGGAAATAGGAAGCAAAGGGGTGAGTGTGACGGGTTTGTTCGGTTTGTGTATCTCCAAATTTATCTTCCAATTAGGTTTCAGCACACATATTAAGGAAATGAGCAGGGGGGTTGAGCCAAAAAGAGGTGTAATGTGGATAACAAATTGGAAGTGGATGGAGAGAAAGTTATACGAGAGTGTATAGATTTGTTAGAGAAACTTGGTTGGTGTGATGGATATTGAAAAAGCATCAAGAGAATGTGGGGCCCAATTTTTCTTTGAGGGTTCTATTAAACTTCAAAGGAATGGTTAAGTGGAAGATAAATGCTATCCACCTATTATTTGTGTGTACTATTTTTATAAATGTAATGTTAACGTGTAAGGCTGAATGATACCATGTTCGCAACCTAGATATAGGGCACATCTTGCAAGATGTCGATTCATTTTCTGCCCTCAACAAGAAGGGATATTTTGAACCTCCTATTTATTAGGACTTCTGGGCCCTTTATCTTTTTGAAGCGAGGCCCAACCTGGCTCGTGTCGTTCCAACAACCACACCTCCCTTCTTCCACAGTTGAAGACCTGGAGGCTGGAATCCCCAATCGAAAACCTTTCACCGTGCCACACAATTCTTTTGTGAAGCGCTATCTCAGACATTTGATATGCATTCAAAATGGATGACCAAGTGATTATATATATCACGAGCGATATGGAAATGGATCGAGTAATCTGTTCTTTTATCCAAGAAAAGGTATTTATAGTTTGCATGTTTCCACCCGCGCGTGGTGGATTCACAATCCACTTCCTTGATCCACTTGGCTACACCCGCCCTTACCATCTGTGATGGTTTTTAATCTGATATCTTATCTCAAGAGTTCCCATGGTTCGGTTCCATTTTGCTAACTATTATCTTATCTCATATTAAGCATCTTAGCTTGTGTAGATGGCCATTTGGTTTCTGGACCTTTATAATAAATGATGTATTTCACCATGCTTTCGGTGCAGTTTGCCTACCCAACATGACTCTAGTCTAACATTATACAAAATGCTAATTATTCTGATGACGTGTGGAATTTCAGATTATAGAAAGAGTTGTTCCATCAACATTTGACCTGAAGTCAGCCATGATTGATAACCTGCTTACATTGGATGACTAGAATAATATGTTCTGTTGACGTAATTTAAGTCACAGTTTCAGTATCCTAAAAGATACTACCCAGCGCCTTAGCAAATTATGGGACTAAATCATCATTAGCACCCACAACAGTGGAATTTCTTCAATCCATAATCTTTGCTGCTAATCCATCCACCAAGGACTACCCTATGTACCTTCCCATGGTTAAAGGTGTAACAAGAGTGATAGTTGTGCTCTATTCCGTGCCTGGTCTTGGAGTTTGCCAAGATACAAGTCCACATTAGTAGCAATCAGAATATAACTAAAATCTGTAGAACTAGTTGCAATTCAAACATGTGTTTGTCATTAGTTTTCAGGGACAATATTGGTGACAAGGAGTTATTTAGAATTTTTGACATAACAAAATTCCAAGCCTACCTGTAGTAAGTTGCAAACAAGTCACAGCTTTTGGTATATGTTCCATGCACCACCTTACATTCCTTGTATAAGTTTGGTGGTGGTGGTGGTTAAATTTCAAAAGATCTTCTCTCTTTCTTCTGTCATGCAAAATTGATTCATTTTGTTTAGGGTAGAACAGAGTTAAGTCAAGTGGTCAAATACTTTGACCCAGCTATCACCATCATTGAGAATCGGAGGAGGTTTTGGTTGACATCCTTATGACAAAAAAAGATGGATGTTTTTATCATCAATTTGTACAAGTAACGAGACAAGTAACAAATATTTCAATCCATTAGTATCTAGTTGTTGTGTAGCTTGTTTGTCAATGTGCAATAGGTTAATATGAAAAAATGTTGCATATTTATTAGCATGGAAGCCATCCATCTGGTGAGCTAAGGAACTATAGCAGTATTCAGTGGTATTTAAAGATAAGTCAATCACTAGAAGGGCTTTCCTTTTAGTTCCGGTGGCTGTGCAGAAGCCTTATTCTTTATGTCTTTAATGGAGACTATGTCATCTACAAACATCCGAAAAAGTGTAATCCATAAACTGACTTTTACATACATATTTTCCTTTGTCTTGTCACTTATTCCATTGTCTCAATTTGATTTGACAATACATTTTTGCTTGATTAGAATCCTGTCATCTACAGACATCCTAATAAATGATTTCCAAGATATGAAGATTGAGCTTTAGTTCCTCTAAGTAAAGCGATGTTGATGTGCTCCTTAGTGGCATAATCCCCATATTCTTGATGAGGATTAATCTGGTCTTTGGTGAAAGTTCATGAAAGAGACTTGTTTTGCAAAAAGATTAAATCATCTCAAGGTTTAAGGCTTTAAGTTCATTCTATAGTGTATGATGACTTGATGAGTTTTAAAGAAGCTTGCTAAAAGCCAAGCCCATAATGTATTCTTGACTCACAAAGAATTAAGTTAAACTACTAAATGTTTAGGTTCAATCTTAAATTCGGGAAGAACTTAAGATTGAGATTTAATTTTCTCAAAGAAAACACAAGATGACCGCAATACATGGATAAATACATCTATTTGAATGCATCACTAATTTTAGAGTATTCTCATCGAGTAAAGAAAGCCTAAACTAAATTTGAAACTAGTAAAACTCCTTAATGAACCATATCCCCGCTCCTAGAGCCTTAAGATAAGAGAAAGGCCAGGTGTCTAATTGTTAGATATTTAAATGGGAAATAGAGAGAGATGGTAGGCGGTGGGCCCCACTTTAATAGAAATTACAATAATGCCCCAAACATTTATATTTCAAAATTTAGATATCTAGCCTTTCTCTAACGAAACAGCACCTGGCAGCCCAAGAATTGTCCACGGGTTGTAATTTTTAGCTAGAAAAACTATATACTCGTTAGAATCAGAACAAGAAGTGAATTGCAATTAAAACTGGACTGAGGTATCTAAAAATATTTGTCATGAACTCGATAATGAAAGTGAAATTATGAGAAAAGAAGAGAATAAACAAGAGAATACATAGAAGAACTGAAGAAGAGAGAAATTTTATATTATATTGCTAAAGATTGCTGCTTAGTGAACTTTTAAGCGTTTGAATACACTCCCAAAAGAATTGATACCACAATTCTCAAAGTAATGTTTTCTCCCTGCTCACTTCCCTTTTGTCATGCAGATTAGTAGGTTACTTCCTGTGATCTATACCTTCCTTTTACCAATCTTTCTTCCCTTGTTTTTCCTCAAACCTGATTGCATTGTGTTACTGTTCTCAGTCATTGTCAAATTTCACATATGCAGTTTTGTTGAAAACAATGTCTGCTGCTCATATTGTCTTCACGCACTTATGCTTTAGACCCTTTCATTCCAGTCCCTGCCTCCTATAAGCCCTACTCTTTACTTCTTCGGAATGCAGTCAAGTGCCATACAAACTTGGTTCATGTACTCGCATATTAAGACTACGTTTGTCTAGACTACTCTAGCGGCTTTGATAATTGGGTACTCCTCCAAGTAGATTGCCTATCCTTGAAGTTTGATAACCTCTTCTATGAGCTATAACCAGATTTTTGTGCATCTTGCATCAGCTCCAAGGTTGGTAATTCTGCTGCTTCTTACCTAGACACAGTGCGAATGAGCATCTCCTCCTTCATGATCAATTTGTGTGCACCACTCTTATATTCGTTGCCAATGTCACTTGCATGTTTTTGATACTGACTAATTTAATTGACTTCTCACAATCGGATCCAATTTCCATGGTTATTACTTGTTAAGTAAACAGAAGATGAAGGAGAGAAGATTGATATGTTCCAGAAAAAAGGGATAAGTAAGAAATACCACATTTAAAAAGTATGCATATGCTTTGCAACTATGGAAAGGTCCATTGTACTTAGATATGATATAGAAAATGAACTGCACCTATACTATATTGTTATTGCACATCTAGTAGACTTGAACTTAAATTTAAATGAATATAAAGGAGAGAATAGGGTACTTGTGGGATACTGTTAGTGGCAACTGGCAAGCAATACTTTGCAGTGAGGAGGTGGGTGGAACTGCTTTCAGGAGACGTGTGCTGTTATTTCTATTTATTGAAATTTATGAAATGTGGAGGACTGGAGGAATACCTATATAGTAGTTGAGAATAGAGATGGAGAAATGGTTAGCCATAAAAAGAAGGAATAAATTCTATCTTGGAAAGGGCAGCAAATGGCTTGTCCATTGAGGGATCTAGGAAGCTATATTCATTGATGCTATTTCTTTTTCTTTAAGAGAGGGAAGTGATTGTCGTTGAAGCCACCACCACGAAAGTAATTTGATCAATTAGCCTAGAATATGAGGGGCTATCGCATGCTATATGTTACCATGCATGCATTCATCCAGCAAATTGAGCAAAATACGAGATTGAAAGGCTCGCTGACCTTTAGGTGTGCCAAGATGCAAGGCATAGTGCGTGGCATAATTGCGAGGTGCATGGGGCATACTCCTCTCTTCATTCTTTTGTTGATATGACCGGTTCTTCTTACTCTTCTTCATTTCTTTTGCTGCTTTATAAATTACCTCTCCTCAATACTTCATCCTTTCTACATTAATCTTAACATCAAAAATTTTAACCCCTTTCACCACCTATCGTGATTTGTCTCTAAAGATTAACATAGTAATGTGGGATCTTATTAGATTTGTCTCGATATATGCTTCAAAATATCAACTTTTTATAATTGTTACAGGTAGAAGATGTTAATGGTTAAAGTTGTGCGTTGGGAGAAAACTCTATATGTTGCCATTAATATGAATTGGAGGAAGTACAGTGTTTTTTGCAGATATTAGAATCTCTATAACTTATAAGGCTTTCTAGTTTCTATGCTATTTTAGCCTTTAGGGAAAACCTGCCAGGCATTTTAAACTTGAAAGTGTAAGTATTATAAAGTTTCTTTGGTGTGTTGGGTATACCTTCTCCTTATCTAGCTACTTATATGCAATGTTGTTAAAATCCCGATCCGACTCTTACGATCCTACGATTCTACGATCCGGAAGGACCTCACCGATCCCGATCCTACGTAGGATCTTAATTTTGTAGGATCTTTCGATCCTACCCAGCCACAAAAAATCACATGGTAGGATCTTAATACGATTATACGATCCTACGACTCTACGATCCGATCCTATCGTAAAAAAATCATAAAGTATTTTCACATATTATATTTCTTCTATTATATTTTGGTTGCATTTTACTTCAAATCTTATAGCATTGAAAAATTACCACCATTTACTAATCAAATAAGTCATTATTAATATGTGTAAATTTTTAACATCAGAGTCTCACCATTTTCAAGCATAATTATCTCTATTTTACCGAATTGTAGGATCTTACGATTCTACGATCCGATCTCACCGATTCGATCCTACCAACTCCTACGATCCAAAGTAGGATCCCGATCCTGATAACATTGCTTATATGAGACATAATTTCCGCCTCAAATGTGTGTGCGAGTGGTGCGTGCTTGCGTGTGTGTGCGTGCTGTGTGCGTGTGTTGTGTTGTGTGCGCTTGAGTGTGTTTATCATGTCTCACTATTTTGATGCTATTCTGATTTTTGATATCTTAAAGAATTATCAGCACATCATTTTAGGTATGCGCAAAGGGTTATTTTCTAAAGAGCTTAAGAGCTTTTAAATATAAGATGTTTTAAGTGGTTTTCGGCGTAGGAGGTGGGTGTTTGTCGCTAACGATGCCTACCACTTGATCTGTCAAACCATTTTGTGTTGTTTGGGCAATGGAAGAGGTTAACCTTGTTGAATTCTATGCTTATACTCCCTTCTGTTGTCTTACTCTTCTTCATCTGTAACACAGGAAACATCTTGATGCAACTCTGCAAGATATGGAAGAAAAACAAAATAGCAAGAAGGAGGGGGTAATATATAGTCTATGATGTTTTTAATATATTTGATAACTTAAATCTTACTTCTCGTCCTTATAAGTGCCTTGTTATTGTTCGTCTGTGCTCACCATAGACTTTATGCTTTATTGAAATTTCTGAATTAACATTGTAATGACCATGTCACTAGAAGTAAAGATTTAGAACATACTCAACTCCTTAAGAAAATCGTACAATATAAATCATGGAAGTTGAATATCATTCTTTCGTTTTTTATTGCACAATTCAGTTGATCGCCATGGAAACAATCATTAATTGGGCTGTTTGCTTTCTCTAATATGCTTCTTTAGGCTTTGATCTCGTCGTGGATAAACATTGCTTCTTTAGACATGTGGAGTCATATTTTTGCTGTTGATAGGAGATGATCTAAGATTATAAATTTCTAATAATCCCTTTAGCCGTTTCTCTAAAGGAGGAAACATAAGTAGTTGTAATTTCGTGGGTTAAAGGCAATTATAATGCTAGGGAATAAAAGGGTAGGAGATGAGTAAGAGAATTCTTGATAAATTTTTGCAAGGGCCTAGGTCACCAGTCACCTACAAAAGGAATGGAAATGAAGATTTCATCTAAGGAGATATGGCCTGTGCAACGGATGAATATAATGTATCACCGCTAACACGGCATGAACTTTTTGAAAAAAATTCACATTTAAGGAATTCTAACCTTAAATTTGCAATTTTATAGTCTAAGAAGTATTCTTTTAACATAGTATGACTAATCCTATAAAATGATTCGGCTGTATATCTAATGAATGAATAATTACTTGAAAAGTAGATGCTCCATTTTATTATACTTCCTCCGTAACAGAAATAATGCAACAATTGGGTATTATTTGTGAGGTATAAAATATTCAATTGTTGCATTCTTTCTGTTACGGAGGAAGTATTTATTAATATAAATAGACACAACTCACATACAATACCCAACCTTAAAGGCCACGTCGCATTCTTCTTTCTTCTTTAGTGTTTGTATGTGTATACTATTGAAATGTATGTTCTCCATCTCCCTGATTCTAAAAGGAAAATTCGTAACGGCAAAAGAACGCTTTAACATGGCGAGTCACCGTTACGTACCATTGTACCAAATGATGCAACGAGAAGTTGTCATGCTCAAACCCGGCAGTTGTCACTCGCTTTACCTGTGTTGCCCAGTGTCGCTGAGTGGAAGGCGATTGGTGTCACGCTTTTTATGTTCTAGGTGAAGCGGATTCAAAGAGGTGCACAAAAGCGCACCGAGGCGCAAAAAAGCGCCCATGGGCGCACAAAATGCTTACTGAGGTGTTACATTTTTTTAACCATCAGATATATTGAATTTTCCTTGGTTGCATATTTCTTCAATGAGGCGCACTGAGGCACGCCTATGGCGCACTAGGATTTCTCGCCTAAATGCGCCTTGAGCTTTGTTATACATTGGTGTCGACAGTTCGACACGCCTGACTTGGGTGGTCGCACTGTGGGAGCAATTTAGGAGTTAGGAAAGTGAATTGTTAGTATTTTGAAAACCTTAGATCATAAAGTTGAGGCATTAATTAGGAGGATGGAGAAAAAATAGTTGGGGCTTTTGGTCGCCTAAGTGCTGCAAGTCCGTCTGATTCTTCGCCGGCCTCTCTGAAAGAGAGGGAGGCGATGTTGCATATTTCAGAGAGAGGGAGGGAGAGAGAGAAAGGGGGGGAGGGGAGGGAGGGAGGGAGATGGGGAGGGGGAGAGAGAGAGCGCGCGCGAGGGTGGGAGGGAGGGAGGGAGAGAGAGTTGGGAGGCGACAGTAGTATGGGGTGGGGGTATTGGGCATGGGTGAGGCCGTAAGGGTGAAGAAAAGTCAAAATTAGCTTAAATAATTTACTGTTCTAAAAGTTTAATTTTCTTTCTCCTTATTTAAGTCATTGTCTTATTTGCCTATTCCCTATGTGTGCGACCAGATGGCAACTCCTCTTTTTTTTTTTTCTTTTTTTTTTCGGTGCTTCAAAGCAGTAAAGTAAAATCACTTCATCTTTTCCATGTTATATTTATTTTGGATGTGTGTGCACTGGGCAGTGGGTAAATTATCCTCTTCTGTAAACTCAACCAAAACTTTGAGAGTTGATGGTGTTTACTTTACATGAATCACTCAAGCAATTTGGGTCATCTTGATCTTGTATCCTGTTAGTGCTCATTTACCTTTATGTGCATTACTCAGTGGTCTCCTTTAGTGTTTTCTAAATCCAGTGTTTAAAATTAACCATCTTAATATGTTGACAATTCGATTATAAGTTTATGCATACCATCCACCCTATATCCTTTTTATGGATAACTTGTTCAATTTCGAGACTTATCGTATTGCTTCTATTGATAGTTGATATAATGTTCTCCATTGACATTTGACATGCATCAAAAGCAATTATCTTGGGTAGCTTTAGCGAGTCACCTTTGGCAATGAAACGAAAAAGCACTTATGACTACAATTGTCAATACGGGTGTGTGGGTCGTGTTGGGGTTTGGGTCAGATCGTCTCTGGTTGGATCATGATTTGATTGGGTCATTTTCTGATCGGTAAGGTCAATTCGAGTTATTCATCGTGTTGGGTTCATGTCGGGTTGCGTTCGATTCTAGACAATTCAAGGTCAAAAAATCGAATTCAGTTGATATTGGGTAAGGACAAGTTGGATTTAATTCAGGTTGGGTTTGATGTGGGTCGTATTGGGGTAAAAATTGGTTTCGGGTTATCACGGATTGGGTGCAGTTCAAGTTCAAATCTATAGTTGTCCGGTCAATTGGGATGTTGGCTGATTTTCGGTAGGGTCAGGATGGTTTCGAGTACTCATTTTTTCTGGTCCAATCAGGTCAGGTCATGCTCCACATTGGGTTAGCTTTTGACAATTCTACTTCTCACGGACCCTTGATTAGATGCAATTACTGCTAGGTATTTTAAGTTAGATTATTCACCTACTTGGGTTTCCACAAACATCATTGCTCCATCAAGCAAATCTGATGCATAATGCAAGAATAGGCAGTAATTGGTAATTTGAGATTTGTGAAAACTATTTATTTTTATGGGAATCTTATAGTTTATTAAATCCTTGCAGTTTTAATGAGGTGCCATACTGCCTTGTACTAAATTATTTTGTTGGAATCAAGAATTCAACAAAACAACCTCCATGTTATGCACTCTCCCATATTTTGTGGTTCAGGTGCAATATTAATTATGATCATGACTGATTGAATACTTGGACATGTTCCATTTCTGAATTTAGATAACACAGGACTAATGATATTATATGGCACCTATTGTTTCTTATTCTGATATCAAATGATGTTCTTTCTCCTTCCACTTTTGCAAGGTGTCCTTAAAGGACTTTATAATCAAATATTCAAATGCCTTGATATTCTTTTCAGTTTCTTTATCCATATCTTATCTTAATCTTATTCCAGTGCATCTTTCCCACAATTTCATAGTTATCTTCTTGAGTTGATAGGAATAGAAGTCTGCATTCTGGATGGAATAAATGTGCCAGACATTCTCCTTTTCTTCATTGACTCTTGCCACAAGTTTTCAATGTATTCAGAAAGCAAGGTCCACCTAATTCATGCATCACAAATCTGAACTTCTATATATATATATATATATATATATATATATATATATATATATATATATATATATGAAGCATGGAATTGCTTGGCACGTGATTTTACGAAATCCCTGAAGTGTTTGAAACAAGATTGTGAACCAAATGCTTCAATAATTTTTGGAGAGGCTGTTAATTTTTTTTCCTCTGAAGTGCAAAATAGTTGGTGAAACCATGAAACTAAAACTCTCCCGTTCTGTTACAGAACGCCATAATAAAAATCACATACTTCCCGCCGTGTTGTCCGTTGCGTAACGCGAACTCGCCACGTTAGAACGCTTTTATCCCCGTTACATCCGTTCTTTTCAAACATTGGCCAAAAATATTTTACGATTTAATGATATAGCTGATGAAACATGATATTCTCATAGATTTGATTATATTATATTGTAATAATGCTTCATAAACTAAAACAATGTAAATAAGGTTAGAACATATTAATGTGATTTTTTTTTTAAAAATTCACGCCGCGTCGACCGCGAAACGTTCTATTTCCCCGTTACAAGCCGTTCCCGCGACCACGCGACCGTTCCCACGAACGCGACCGCTTTTTTTTTCCCTGGGTGAAACAGACCTGAAATAGCTTAATGTGCAACACATCTGTCAGACTAGCATTCCAATCAAAATAAGGTAAAAAATGTGACAAGAATAAGGCACAAAGCATACCCTATGGTCCATAGATCATTGAAAACCCCCAACTTGCTTGTTGTAGGCTTGTAGTTCCCATCTAGCCACGCCTCTGTCAAACACACCATGCTGAGTTGCTGAGGGTTCAGCTCATCTGGAGGTTGTTGAAAGACTTAAAAAATTAAGGGTTTGACTAGTGTAAGAAATGCTAAGCAGGGGTTGGGGGGGGGGAGAGATTTGTGAAATCCTTTGCTTCAAAGGTGGTGGAGCTTTAATATTATTGCTAAATATGAAAGATGGAATATTGTGTAACATTTTCAAATTTTGTGTCTTTTTCTTTGATATGTTCTGATTACTTTTTTTTTCTTCAAATAAAAACTGTGAAAACTAGAATTTCAAAAAATATCTGAAAATCATGAATGCCCAAGAGGCAGGAACTTATTGAAAATTCGTAGTTTCAATAAAAAATCTCTGCTAGTAGCTGTTTTCACATTCTTGCTTACTTGAGATTTTCCCTTCTCATATACTCCCTCCGGTCTTTATTAGTTTACCCCTTTCTATGGGGCACATTTGCCGATACACTAATTTGAACCTTAATATCTCTAATTATCAATAAGCAAAAATTACAAAAAGTTGATATTTGGATACTACACATTGAGATGAATATAACAAGATCTCACATGACTATATTTTTCCTTAAGTACAAATCACAAGAGATAGTCAAAGTCATGTATGTGAATAGTGTCAAAAGTCAAAAGGGGTAAACTAATAAAGACCGGAGGGAGTATGTTTTTATTTTCATTCTCATTTTCTTTTCCATGCTACATAGGTTAGAAAGTTTAAAATTTGAATTGGTGCGTTGGCAAGTTGCATAAATGAGTCAATATGGTTGAGTATAATTCAGGAATAATTATTTATATTTCAAGTCTTTCAACTTTTATGTCCATCCAAGTTCTTAGGGACATCATTCAGTCCAACAGTGTCTGAATGAGCATTTTCATTGTCCACTTTCATATCCTAAAAAAATCGTGAAAGCTGCACTTACATTTTCTGCAGAATTTGGAGTTCCCCTTGCTTCTTGCATCCGTTGAGAAGGCTCTGGAGAGTACCACCTCTGTTTCTGTTTAAGTTGCTACATGAATAATTACTACCAAAAAGAATTCGGAATATTGTTTTATGGAGCTGACCTTTATCCTAGATGATTGTGGGACTCAATTTTAAATAATTTTTTTGTCCTTTTCTAAAAGACACTTAAACTTCGAACTTGCATCTTTATGGCAGAGTTCACTTTTCAAATAGAAATCTTGGATGCGTGAACTTTTTCATGTTTAATCAGTATGATTAGAACTGTGGCAAATAGCTATGACACTTGTGGACTTGCTAAATTAGAAGCTGTGAGTTAACAGTGGGTTAATTGATGTTGACTTACCTCCTGTTTGTGTACTTGTGTCCATTTTTCTGTTTTTGTTTTATTTTAGTATCTATGTTGAAATTGATAAACTTTATATGAAACGAAGTTCTGAAGATAGGATAAAGTTCTATTGGTTGATGTTAACATTGTTGCATAGTCATTACTTCTTTAAAGTATTGTTTTTTAGAAGCCCGTTTGCAATCCCTTGTAGCTTAGATATGAAGAAGATAGGGGAAGTAGGGATATGCAACCTCTTAACACTGATTATCCAGCTTTGCTAAATTGAGTTGCTCTGTGGAGCAAAGGGTTTCTAGAGTCTAAGTTTGAGGCAAAGTCACTCATCATAAACATGAGGAGCAAGTGCTCTTTTTATTTTTTGCAAGATGCTAATACTTTATTTTTACTTCATTCTTTATTTTTGTAAGGAGGGTTAATGTTTTGATGGGATGGGGGAGTAATTCTGGAAAAATTGCGAACATGAATTTTAAAAGAGGTCAATATTAAAGTATTGTACCATGTGGTTGCTATTTTTTTTATATATTTGAAATGATCTCCATGCCCCTTGTATTTGGATTGCCTATATGTGCCTTTTGCACAACGTATCAGTCCTCGTGTTCTTGCTGTGACCAGGATTGCTGGATGTGATGAGGATCTGCTTTATAAACCAGTGGTGTGACAGATTCTGGAGGATAAAGGGTTGAAAGATTGAAGCATACTCGCTTGCTCATTATCCGTGAACATTCCATCAGTGTGGTCTCAACCCCATAACTGATCACTGATGGGACCCTCAACCAGTTTAGACTATTTGCCTTCCATGATATCATGTAAATGTGGGAGATAATCAAGCAAAAACTCAGTATGAAAAGGGTTGCCAGGTTGGGGGGGCATTTCTATAACCAGGATTTTTGGAGATGATGTGGCTGGTGCAGAGAGGCGCCTCGCTCGTAGGTGTGCTTTAAAGCAGGAGATTTATTTAATGATCTCATTGTTGCTGAAGGCCAAAGGCTCAACCTTATAATTAGTGGGGACCTTCTGCTTCCCGTTTCAGACTTTTGGCTTCCGTAATCCTATAGCATTAAACAAGCAATTTGGGGCCTTGCCTTGTGGGAATAGGAAGATTAGCTAGAAGTTGACTCGACCACCTGTTCAATCGCAATTTCGAGAGGATAGAATTACTATTAGGTGTTTCTGGCTAGTAAAATTACCGTCTTTTTTGATGTTCTTATCTATGTGGAAATCATTCTCTTCTTTCAGTTTCTCTGGTACAAAAACTGTTAGATGTAGGCTCTAGATCCTTGAGACTGTACGCTTGTCTCTCTCTTTCCCCTACTCTCAATAATTAAATTCAAATTCTATGAAACTCTGCTGTTGCCTGTCCAGCTGGTATCCTTGCCATGTTTGAAGCTATGATGCATGGGTACGCCTCCCAGGCACCGTTTCCCGTACCAGGTACGGGTACGTCCTGGGTACGGTACGGATTCACCTGGGATTCGTACCCAGAAGAATCCAGTGGGTTGGGTACGTGGGTTGCTTTTGGGGACGGATGGGCCAACTTTGGGTACGGGTTGGGTACGTTTTTGAGGGGAAAGCCACGTACCCAACCTGTTTTAATGAAATTCGAAAGCCCCAAATTCAGATTCTAGGGTTTTAGGGTTATAGCGACGTTGCGATGCGGCCGAGATGATGCGGATTTAAAGCTTGAATTGCCGGAAAAAAATTCAACCATTACTGGTTAAAAAAACAGAGGGAGGAGAGAGATAGAAACAGTCGTGCTGAAGAAGATGATAATTTGGAAGTGGAAGTGGGAGTTGGTCCTTGCTTGGACTTTCTTTATTAGATGTGGCCATGTGGGGTACAGCAGTAAAGTTGAAACATAAAAATTTACTTTTTTTTCTTATTATATTAAATGTGGGGCACAACTATCAATCCAACAGCTTTCTGTTTTTTTTTCTCTTTTCTAATACTCCCTCACCTTTCCTTTTTCCACTTTTCCCCTTTTTTTCTTTTTCCTACTCCGTACTTCACAGTTTAACTACTCGAGTCGTGCTATGTACTACTTCCTATGCTTTTTTTTATTTGTTACATTTTTGGTGCGCGGATTTCAAGACATTATATAATCCTTAATATCTCTTATTTCGTTTAAGTAAAAATTATAAAAATTTGATATTATGAATCTACACATCGATGCGAATCTAACAAGACCACACATAACTATATTTTTACTTATTAAAAGATCAAAATAATCGGTCAAAGTTAGTTGTTCAATTCCCAAAACAACAATGTAGCAAATAAAAAAAAGCAGAGGAAGTACTATGCTAGCACAAGTACAATACACAATACGCCCAATTCCTAATGATTTGATATTTTCCAAACAAGGATTTAATATAAATATGTTAAAAAAAAATTAATGGAGATTTTATGTAGGAAAAATTACGTATTATTTTTCATTAAAATGTATTACATTTTTTTTTTGCCGAATCCACGCCGTACCCGTTTTCGGAAATGTTGATTTTGCCGTTTTCCGTTCCCGTACCCGTACCCGTATCCGTCCCCGTACCCGTGTCGGTGCTACCTAGGTTTGAAGTACCTTACAAGCCCATGCTGTGGCCATTTTTTAGCCCTCATTCTATCTAGTACTCAAGCCAATGTAATCAAATTCAAGTTCAATTTTTCTGGAATCATGTAAATGTTCGGTTTCTCCTGAAAAACCCCAGTCTCGACTTGTTTGTGATGTTTTAAGGCTTAAGCCATAGCTTTGCTTTAGTGTTGATGGCGTCAAATGGTTGCTACTAGCTAGTTAGTCTTCTTTCCTGCAAATGGCAATCTTTCTTTGCGTAAGTAGGGGAGCGCCTTTGTTCTATTGCTCTGATTGTGACAGGAAATTTTTAGTTAAGTAATGTGCTGGCAAAAGAGAGATTTGCTAATTAAAGAAGGCTTATCACATGTCATTGTATTTTCTGATGATTCGAACGAAAGGAAGGGAAAGGAATGGAAAAAAAATGAACATAACTGGATTTTCTGTCCTGTGGTTATATTATTAAAAATTGAGAGGAACAAGGTTTGCCCATTCGTTAGCTCATCTCCAACCTATGGTGGTGGGTTCCTGTACTTGGGACAATTACTTCCCTTCTGTTATTGTCAATTGTGCTCCCTGTGATCTTATGAAGTAATCTCTCTTGAGTTTCCTCAAAATCAAATTTTTTTTGGAGAGGAATATGTTGTTTGGTTAGCTAGTTATGGAGGAATTGAAGACTATTACGAAGGAACTTTCCTCATCATCCTTTTTGGCCCACTTCCCATGTGCATAATTAACACCAACCATGGGAAAGCTTCCCATGTGCTTAAATTAACATCAACCATTAATTTTACATCAGCAGTTCCTTTCAATCAGAGGATCTCCTAATCTTCTCGATTAGGAAGTCATGCTTGTTTTCTGCTGGCTCATTTTTATAATAATGCATAACTGTGGTACTTCTAAGTTCTAACATATATATGAACTGTGGGACATGAAAACGATATCTTTATTTTATCTCAATTCAAACCACTCAATGTGGTCACCTACATGAATATCCTTGTGATCAATTTAGTGTATCGAGTCTGTGATGCACATTGATTTGAGGTACCTAATGCAACCCTCTCCTGATGGTTTGAAAGGAAACCTTGGACCCATTTGTAATATTTTTTTCTAATATATTTTGGCTTGTTAGCTGGTTGGATAAGCAAATTAACAGATATTTACTACATAATGATCAAAAAGAAATTGCAGTTTTGGTTAGAAGCTTCTAAGTCAATTATCTTGAAGGTGAGATATTGGGGTTAGTCTTGCTTGCTTGAAGCTGCTAGCGATGGATCCCTTGTCAGACCCTTTTCTGCTAAGGATTGTATGTAGGGATTTGAAACTGTAAAGTTGCTTGCTTTGTGCTGCTAGTGGCTGTATGCACGAGATCCCCTGTCACAGACCTTTCTGCCAAATTTATTTTGCAAGGTTTTGCAGCGCCTAATATATGGTGGTAATGTTTGCAAATGGTATATAGCTGTAAAGGCAGACCTATAAGCTATGTAGAATTATCTTCTTCTGGAATGATCAAATTTTATGTGGAAGTGCTGACATTCTGTTTGTTTATTTTATTACTTGTAGATAATGAAGATTCAGCAGAAAATTCAAGCTCTTCAAGCTGGGAAGTCAAAGGTGTAATGACTCACTGGATTGAAGTGCCTTGTCCAGGAGTAAAACTGTTTCCTGCTTAAATGTAGTTTTTTTTTTAAAATTATTAGAGAAACCTGGAAAATATTGTTGTCCAGGGTTGATATAGCTAAATTAGAGGAATCAGTATTAGAATATCTTCAAATTTTGGACTCAAAAAGGAAAAAAGAAAATGGTGTGAGCATCTGTATCTTGAGTTAGAACTGACTGCCTAGGGCTTACAAGTTACTAGCCTATTTGGCTGGTTTTTGAATCACATTTATTTTACTGTGAGAAAGTGCTTCACAACTGATGCTTGCAAAGGACCATATACTGAGAAAAGTTTATCATATGTGGATCAAATTATTTTACAGGCACGAAACACAGCGTGAGCAACGCGATGTTCTGCTCTGCTTGCATCAAATGTGATTGCTAAAATATTGACAGTTCAATGTGCCCCAAAGCTGATCATTCTGGAATTTTATGTCATGGCATACACTTATTCTACATGAGGTTACATTATTATATGTCAGCTCATATGACAAGCCATTCATATAACCTTCCTTCCTTCTTACCTTTGATACTAATTCTCTTTCCACATGGAGTAATAAATTTCCGCAAAAAGCTGGCATGGGGTTGGACCAGTCACAGTGTAGTACGATTGTCATGGAGAACCACTTGCTTCTCCACTTCTAGATCAGTTTAGCTTTAGAATATGGCAATATGAATCCAATCAGAGTATGTAGAAATTGGGTGAATTTTTTTTATGCTGAGGAAGTAAAGGGGTGAATTTTTATGATTATTGCACGGATGTTTGATTATTTATAGTTGCAAATTCCGCGGGAAATTGATAATAAAGCGCACTGAGGTTCTAAAGTGCTTCTACAATGTGGCACTCAAGATTTTACCTATTTATGTAAGTTGTGAATATCATTCTCTTACCTTTTATGGAGGGAAATTATGTTGTGGAAGAGGTTAACTTCCCATTTGCAATGGAACTCACGTTTGAGTGTTGGAGTTGTGTGAATGAAATCAATACTTGTACAAGTGAATTTCATCATTTTATCTGGAAGTGTCGCAATGACGCAATCCCTTCTTTGTTTGGTTGAAAGTTAGAAATGGCGCAATTGTATTATAAAAAAGCCACCGTTGATTACAATACAATATGAACATCAATAAGTCTTGGTGGATCGGATTCACAATAATTTATTGTGAACGTAAAGTGACTGTATCTCACAAAAAGTGACTATATTATAGGAAACTGATGATATCATACAAGATACGACTATATAAAAAACTGACTATATGATACAAAAACTAATTATACAAAAGGTGATTATATCATATAAAAATGATTGTATTAGATAAAAACTGACTATATCATACGATATTTGGTGCACATTAACTTATTGTGCACCGCCTCCATTCAATTTTTTTATATAAGCATTTGCCAACTACACGAAACAAAGATAAGTAGAAAATGAGTTGTTTGGTTGATATGAGAAAACATGGGAAATAGAAATTCCTAGGAATTGAAATTTTGGTGAGTTGTTTGGTTGACAATAAAATAGCAAAATGAAGGAATTAGATTTTCCTAGGAATTTTGAGTTCCCACAAAATGGAGGAAGTTACTTACCTAGGTCCCCCTAGGTAAGTAGAAATTCCCATGGGAATTTAATTCCCCCATTGTCAACCAAACAATTTAACCAATTTCCCATGAATTTAATTAAGTAATTTATTTCCTATGAATTACAATTTCATGGGAATTTTGACTTCCCATGTAAACCAAACGACCACTTAATAGTCCTCTAAAGAATGAGTATTGAATTTCACCTTTATACTAATACTAATACTAATACTAATACTAATACTAATACTAATTATAAAGCTTGTATGATGTACGCACTGCATTTTATAGTGTATGTTATAATTCTTTATATGCTAATCTTGAAAACTTGAGACTGTTATATATATAATTCTAATCTAAAAAACTCATAGTAATCAAACAGGTGCAGTCTATTACTTACCTGACCTACCTAAAAATAATAAAGGGAAATTCTACATGGTGGTTTCCTACTTTGAGTTTTTCTACTTGGTGGCAGGTCAAAAAAAATTTATACTAAGTGACCTCCTTCTTTGGCTAATTATACTTAGTGGCCTTAATTCACTTAAAACCTAACTAACCCATCATTTAAAGTATATTTACTAACACACGCTCTAATTAATTACCATCCCATTCTCGACTAAAACTCCCGCCTTCCTTTTTTTTCTCACTTCTATGTTCTTTTCCTCCTCTCCCTCTCACTCCTAGGGTTCCATGTGGACACAAGTAAAACGTAGGAACAACCTGCCAAAGAAGAGAGTAGCATCTTGACACAAGCACTGCAATCAAGTTCTTGGCTATCCGACGAACATATCGGCGTAGACCACAATCCAGATAGAGAAATTTTGGCAGTTCAACTGAACTATCTTAGTAAAAACACAGATCTCTAGAAATAAAATGCAAGGTTTCCTACTGAGTTCAGCACATATTCTAGGGCATTCAAAATCATTTAAACCTCTATTTACGAGCGACTTGAACGTAATTGAATTAGGACTTCCACCAGTCTTATGAATGTATGCAGCCTTACCATATGATAACAGAGGAAGAAAAGTTCTGCAACTTTTTTTTTTTGAGGGGAAAAGCAAGCAAGACTACTCCATTGATAGTTTGTCCACCAAAATGTAAGGAGCCACCTCCGGAGGAGAGTGGTTCTCCCAAATTTGTTCAACCCCAAAAGGGATAATTTTTGCTAAATTATGGGCAACGACATTCCCGTCTCGTTCAACATGATACCAAATGAGAGAAGACAAATGCACAATAGAAGCAAAAATATTATGGAGTACAATATCAAGGTCAGAGAGGAAGATAGCATGCTTAGAGAGTCGATTAATCACCGCTAGACAATTCGATTCAATAACCACATTTTGCAACCCATATCTGCGACAAAGACGAACCGCCATCTCAATGCCTTTTGCTTCGGCAATCTCTGCAGTCCAGCAAGCACGAACCGCCGAGTCGCAGCAAATCTCACATCACCGTTAGAGTCCCGGGCCACGACACCAATACCAACCCAACCATCGACATCAAGGGACGCATCGATGTTCAGCTTTGTCATACCGTCAGGGGGAGCCGACCAGATTCGAGGCCTAGTGCTGGGTGCTAACTCACGGACTGGGTAGATTTTAGAGCTATATGCTCCATGTTCATCCACAAGTCTGGCGACTCGAGCTAATAAAACATGGTGGGGGGGGGTAGCTTTGCTATTGAAAACTAGATGGTTTCGTTCGCCCCACAAAACCCAAGCAAGAAAAGCAGCTTTGATGACGAGAGCTTTGTCACACGCACGCCAAGCTTGCATTGTGTCACACATAGAGGGGAGGGAGGCCAGTTGGTGCATAGACTCGCAGCCACTGTCGAGCCATAAATCACGCACACTAGGGCAGTAAAAAATAGCATGTTGTTGTGTTTCAATTTCACCGCAACCCCAAGGGCATCGATTATCATCAAGCAAATGGCGGTGATGGAGCAAGCTACGAACCGGAAGAGAAGAAGAGCACATACGCCAAAGAAAATGACGGACTTTAGGACTAACCTCCAATCTCCAGATATCAACCCATGCTTGGTGAAAAAGATCAAGATTACCACCCTTTCCAAGCATATAAGCGGTTTTAACCGAGTAGCATGCATTCTTTGTAAAAGCCCAAGTGAGCTCTTCTCGCAAAGGGAAAGTACTAAGAGGGGTTGCAAGAATACATTGAATATCCCTCTCATTAAAATTTACTTCCAACACATCTACTTTCCACTCTCTTTTATCAAAATCAATTAAATCACTCACCATTTCAAGACCACCAATGCGAGTGCTAGTAAGGTAGCGCCCCTCCTCATCCACAACCCAAGGGTCCTCCCAAATTTTGATCTGAGAGCCATTACCTACTCTCCAAACAACCCCTTCCTTGATGAGAGCTTTGGAACTCCAAATACTACTCCATGAGTAACTACAAGAATGCCCAAGAGAAGCTTCCAAGAAATCACAATTTGGATAATATTTGGCTTTCATAACCCTAGCAAACAAGGATGATGGCTCGCGCACTAACCTCCAAGCTTGACGCCCCAACAAAGCGTCATTGAAAACTCTAAGATCTTTGAAGCCCATGCCTCCGAAACACTTCAAAGTGCATAATGAATCCCAACTTTTCCAGTGAATCTTCCGGTGATTATCCGAGCTACCCCACCAAAAACGAGCCATAGTTGAATGGATCTTTTGGATGACTCCAGCTGGAATCTTGTAGACCCCCATAAGATAGGTTGGGATAGCTTGTATGACAGACTTCAGCAAAACTTCCTTACCTACTCTTGAAAGTAATTTCTCCTTCCAACCTTGGAGTTTCTTTCAAATTCTATCTAGAAGAGAGTCAAAGATTTGCTTCTTTGATCTCCCAGAGATAGAGGGGATACCAAGGTAACGATCATGCTTTTCCACCTGTCTCATTTTCAAGATACTTGTCAACTCTTCTCTTCTTTCGATGCTGACTCCTCTGCTAAAAGAAACTTCCGAGTTCTCATGGTTAATTTTATGCTCGGATGCTGATTCATATTGGTTGAGCATGTTAACTATAATGGTGCATTCCTGAGGGGAAGCTCTAGTGAAGAGTAAACTGACATCTGCAAAGAAAAGGTGAGAAATATCCGGACCACTGCGACTGGCTCTAGCACCATGTATCTGCTTCTCCTGCATTTTCCTCTGAATCATCTTAGAGAAAGCGTTAGCAATCAGTATAAACATATAAGGAGATAAAGGGTCTCCCTGACGGAGACCTCTAGCAGGAAGGACCGAACCACAAACTCCACCATTGATAATGAAAGAGTAGGAAACAGATGTCACACATTCCATAATAAGATTCACCCATCTGCCATCAAACCCCATAGTAAGCAGGAGTTTTCGAAGAAAACCCCACTCCACTCTTTCATATGCTTTGCTCATATCTAGCTTCATGGCAATAATTCCTTTTCGACTTCGGTTTCTGTGCTTCATAGAGTGAAAAATTTCCAGGGCAATGAGAGCACTGCCAGTGATCAATCTCCCAAGGATAAAAGCACTCTGATTTTCAGAAACAATGCTAGGGAGAAACTCTTTAAGTCTAATCACAAGAGCCTTTGAAACCAGCTTGTAGAGAACATTACATAGTGCAATTGGACGAAATTCAGCTGCCTTTGTTGGATGTTTAACTTTTGGAATCAAAGCAATATTTGTATGATTCACACATCGAGGAGAAAGTGAACCATGCAAAATGTTGCTAACAAATGAAGTCACATCATCACCAACAATATGCCAGAAACATTGATAGAAAATGGCATGCATACCATCAGGCCCAGGAGCTTTGCAAGGGTGCATTTGTTGAAGAGCATAGTGGATCTCCTCCTTTGTAAAAGGCTTCAAAAGTATATGATTGAACTCATCCGTAACAATGGGGTCAATAAGATCCAACACCTCTTGAAGCTGCAACTCAGACGGGTTAAAAGAAGAAAAAATAGACTTAAAATAATCAGTGAAAATATTTTCAATTCTATTCCCATCCTCCTGCCAAATCGCATTGTCATCATAAAGACCTTTTACATAATTTCTCTTTTTTCTCTGAGAAGCTTTGTGATGAAAATATTTTGTGTTTCTATCACCATCACGAACTTCTGCCACCCTCGACCTTAGATACCAATAAGCTTCATGTTTGGAGTGTAAATCATCAAGCTTTTTCTCGCATTGCACACGCAAGTCACAATTCGCAGCGGAGATGGGAAGAGTTTGGACCCTTTCAAGCTCCTTTTCCGCGGCATCTAGTTGCTGGACCAATTTTCGAAACTTTACACTACTCCAGCGAACTAAAGCTTGGACCATTTCAGTAATCCGGCCCACTAACCCAGCTCCAGCAGAACCGGCCCAGGCGCCTTTTACCTCTTCCTCACACCTTGCGTCCAAGAGCCAAGAAGTCTCAAAATGGAATCTGCTCGTTTTACCTTTGGGCCGAAAATGTTGACTGGGCCTGACAATGATGGCCGAGTGATATGACTTGTACTTTAAGGTATGCTCAACAGTGGCAGTGGGATACAGATCAATCCAAGAGGGGGAGCTCACAAATCTATCAAGTCGTTCCCGAATGCAAGTCAAAGGTGAGTTACCCCGCTCCCAAGTGTGCCAAACACCAACATAGCCTAAGTCTCTCAAGGAAAGGTCATCCATAGTATCTCGAAAATTTTCCATCTCTCAACGGACTCGATCAACACCTCCCTCCTTTTCACCATAACTCAGAATCTCATTAAAATCTCCACCAAAAAGAATTGGAAGAGAAGTGTCAGTACATAAGAAACGAATGAGAGCCCAAGTATTGTGTTTTTCTTCCTCCTTTGCCCAACCATACAAACCAACGAAACGCCATTTTTTACCTCCATCATCTACATCACCACATATATGGTGTTGAGAGAAGGAAACTAGAGAAAACAGAACTTCCTCCTTCCAATACAAACACAAGCCTCCCGCCCTTCCTCTACTAGCAACACCAAAAGCATTACGAAAACCCAAACGACTCTTCAGAGCTTCAACATCATTTTTATTAATCATTGTTTCAGAAACAAAAATAATATCAAGGGCATAGAAAGAACTCCATCGACGGAGTTGACGAACTGACCAAGGGTTGCCCAACCCTCGGCAGTTCCAACATAGGAGATTCATAATGCTTGGCGGGGTTGGTCAGCACTAACCTCCACCTGAAAAATAGTAGCAGATTCATGAGAGGGACTTGACTTGGAGCGCTTCATAGTACCCTCAACCTGATCAACCACCACATCAACACACCCAATCTGACGTTTTTGTTCCCTCATAGGCGTATCCATATCCACCAAAGAGCGAACACCTTTTTCATCCATTAACCCTCGAGCCATTCTTTTCCACCCCTTGATTCTCTCTCCTCCTTTAACCTCCTTTTTGCTTTGTTTTTCGTGCTCCTTGTCCCCCACAGCAGCAACAATTAATTTGGTGGGTAAAGTGAGGCTTTGATCCCCATGCTCCAAAATACTATCAGAGGGCTTTAAAAGAGTTGAAGAAATCTCTCCCTGCTTGGTATCATTCCTCGTCAAACACACAGCATCAAACAGATTCTTTTTACAGTTTCTAAATTTTTCTCCTCCCCTATCTCTTTACTTCTACCTTTACGAGGGGTGGCCTTCAACCCCAAATGCCATCCCAGTTTCTCACACTTATCCTCCTCAAACACAACTTGACAATCCTTTTCAGAGTGTCCCATAACACCACATGCCAAACAAAAGAATGGGAGTCGCTCATAAGCAAAATCAATTTGTATCTCATTTCCTTTCTTACCTTTAAGTTTTCTATATCGTCTTAGGGGTTTCGTAGTGTCAAGCATAACTTTAATAAGACAAAATCTTCCAAAACCTAGAACATCTTCCTCAATTTCAATTATATCACCCATCTTACCAATCAAAGCTTTCACAACATCATTGGATCGCATATTAAAGGGAAGATTTTTTAACCTAATCCAAACGGGGATTGGTTTAGTGTTACCTGATCCGCGGGCTCGTCACCGTCGGCCTCCTTGAGAAGCATAAGCATATTATCAAAATTCCAGGGACGTCCATCAAGGACTTTCATCATATCGCGCCAATGGAAGAATTGAAAAGTGAATAAGTTCGGTCGAAGAGCCCTAATGACCAAACCATGGCTGGGCGCCCAAACAGTGGTGATAGTCAGCTTAAAAGCTTCCACATTAAAGGAACGTTCAGTGAGAAGTTTCCCTAAAAGCAGTAGAGAAACTGAATTTTCGGTGCTAGGGTTTATGGTGTCGAAGTCTAAAATCTATTCCTCCTCTTCATCGAGTCGCAGGTTCGAAATGAAGTTGGTGATCTCCTCCGCCATGGGCAAAGGAGGGTGGCCGCCGCAGGGGAGGGCAACCAGCCGGTAGGGTTCTCTTTTTCGGGGGGAAGAAGAGAGGTTTTCCTTTCTTTCAAGGGAGTAGTTTTTACTTTAAGTTTAAAGCTGCTGCAACTTAATTTCTATCAATTGAAAATTTTGGGATTTGATTAACCAGACTTGTTCTGTCCGTGAAGACTTGATTAACCAGAAGGACATGGAGTTCCTAAAACTCCTCAAATTCCCGAGATGGGATTTGGCGCCTTAAAACTTCAGCGGCAAGCTTTGGCATCATCATGAACTTTTCACCCAATGTAGGGTAAAGTTCTGATCTAAGAGTAGGGGTGTAAGTGGACTGCAAACAGTCCAGAGTCCAATCAAGTCAAGTCCAATCCAGTCGGACTGGACTGGAATGAAAAATGTTTGGATTGAACTCGAACTCAAATTTTCGAGTCCAAATATTTTCGGACTGGATTTGGACTCACCCTTTTGGAGTCAAATAAGTCCAATCCAGTCCAAAAAATATTTTAGCATATAATATATATACATATACATATAATGTATATTTAAAAAAAATCTTAATTTTTGTTGAAATTTTGGACTTTTTAACATTCCTGCTCTAAGTGCTTTTACGTGGCGCCAAATTTTGCACTTACCCTCCAAAAGTCCAAAGTGAGAACTGAAAACTTTAACCCTTTTGGCGCCTTTTCCATTTTGCAATTTGCATTTTGTAAGACTTTAAAAATGTACGTAACTTATTTTGTGGAATGGATGTAATAAGTCCAATTTTACAAATTTCAACGATTCAATCAGGAGAAAACATTGTGAACCTAAATAAGGAAAAAAAAAATTTATATTTAACTGGACTGGACAGGAGTTGGACTCAAGATAAAAATTTCTGACTGGACTGGACTGGACTCAGAAAAAGTTCGGATCAGATTTGGACTCGATTTCTCGAGTCCAAAAAACGTTGGACTGGATTTGGATTTGGTAAAGTCCAATCCAGTCCAATCCACTTACACCCCTATCTAAGAGCTATATGGTCTGAATTGCCAAAGTATGCTGCTAGAGAACGAGTGCTAGGATATCTTACAGTTGCAGTTACCTCAAAGAGTGATGAACAAACACATAAGCAATGATCATCAAAAAAAAAATTTAAACACAGCAGCTAAGTGTAGGCGTGTTTTTATTTCGCATACACGGTGTGAGCGCGTATTTGATTTAACTATCCCATTGTAAAGGTCTTAATGAAAAATATTTTGAAGTCGCCAACAAGTCTTTAAAGGAAGACTCATAAACCTAATTGGATATTGGGAAATCGTATGGACAAATTAGGGACTTATCCAATGTAGATTTCCCCGTCCGACTCCATAGATGGTCAAAATGAACCAAAGATTGAGTTCGGGGGTGAGGGTACAAATATGGTCATAATGATCCATGATTGCCCATTGCTGGCCTCTACTAAATATCGATTCACAATAAATTTTATGCCAAAGAATAATCATATAATATTTTATACACCCTAAAAATATTTAGTCTAGGTTGGTTCAGGAAACACATAAAAGACTAATTTTTAGTGATATGTTATTAGGCAATCGAATTGCAGGGAACCTAACAGGTTGTCTAAATTATCTGATTAATGTTAGAATAGTTCTTTAGGTCTTTGATTAACAATAATAACATGTGGGTGATAAAAAGCATGCAGGACAGTCATAATAATATGAATAAAACAATCAGACAAGTATATAACAGTGTATGAAAATAAATAAAAAGAAGGAAAGATTAGAATATACAGTAGAACGATTATCAATTAAAGATCTACATTATGAAATAAATTGTTAGTAACTTCAAAGCAATAAATATAATTGAATTATTCAAGGATCCTCAGGAATTATACCTATGCGGCTTAGGTCGAAGAGCGCAACGATCTTCAGGCGGAGCAATAGTGGAACCAAGAATGCAGTATGATCAGGAACTGGAAAAGGATTTGAAGTATTGAAAGTGTTTGAGTGTTTAGAGGTTCGTAATAGGATTCGTAAATATTCGGAAGTTTTTGTGTTCGTAATCATAAATTGAAAAGCCGTCCGTGATTCGAGGAATCACAGGTATTTATAGGAAAAAAGAGCGTGCGCCTCACGCGTCAACCTGCGCCTGGCACAGGCCTACGTGTCAAGCGCACGTCTACGTGTCAGGCGCAAATTGGTGTGCCTGACGCGGCCAGCCCAGCCAAACACGTATACGTGGTACGCGTATTTAAAAAGATAGAAAAGAAAAAGATACGGCTCACACAGAGAGGTGCGCTAGGTGTAGGAGTCTGTGTGAGTCACAAATCCACGTGCCAGGCGCGGATTGGCGCGCCTGACACAGCTTGGCCAATACGCTGGGCGCACGTGACGCGCTAGGCGCACCGCATGCGTCCATCTCATTTGTCAGCCTTTTTTCCTTAAACGCGTTTTTGAAGATATTTTTATCCTTAAAATTCGGAGATTGAATTTTACGGAATAAAAATCTGATATTTATTAAAAATAATAAAAAATATTTATTAAAAAGAATAAATAAATAATTAGGCTTTTAAAATACTTTAAATGGACTTAAAATATTTTATGGGCTTAAAATAACTAATTATCATGAATAATTAATTTTGGCTTTAGAATAATATTTCAAAACACAATTTAAACTATATTTGGGTTGGCACTTCGGATTGCTCTTTCGTTGGGTTGCGCCAACTAATACCGCGGTATTTTTCATCATTGGACTCTTAAATGGGGAGACACGATTATGTGTCTACACTATGCTTTTGTTAATTATGATGATACAACTTCGCGAGGGATGATAAAACACTATCAGCTAGAGGGTACCTTTCCCACTATCAAGTACATTATTGTAATTTTAGCATATTAACAAACACAAACAGAGGTTGAATTGTAAATAACAAGTGTTTATGACACACAAACAGGTATTGATTTATAAATAACCAGTATTTTACACACACAAACATGAGTTTTTATAAATATCAAGTTGCACTTTTTTGGGAAAAAATCTGGCGAAAATGCGCAAATTGAGGCAACTTTTACTTTTTGTCAGAAATCACAGCCTTACTTTTTGACAAAAGCTACATTTAATTCACACCAACAAGGATTGTTTTGTAAGTAACAAGTGTCTCAAACACATAAACATGGGTTGGTTTATCAATAACAAGTGTTTTTGATACACAAACATGGGTTTATAAATTACAACATTGTCCCTAATAGTGGGAAAGGTGTCCTCTAGCTGATAGTATTTTATCATCCAACTTTACCACTAATTACAAAATTCAGTGAAAGAAATCATAATTAACCAGGGGGTAGGTTAGTAAATTTACTTTAAATAATGGGTTAGCTAGGTTTTAAGTGAATTAAGGCCAATAAGTATAATTAGCCAAAGTAGGAGGTCACTTGATATAATTTTTTTTGGCCTGCCACAAAGTAGCAAAATCCAAAGTAGGAATCTACCATGTCGAATTTCCCAAAAATAAATTATTATATCTTGTACTGGGGCTGTTAACGAGGCGAATGGAGATCGAGTGTGGGCAAGGTCGGCTCAGCTAAAAAATGGGTTGAGCCCGACTCGGCTCGAGCTCGAGAAAACTAAACACAAGCTCAACTCGATTCAAGGCTCGACTTCAGCTAAAAATTGCTAAATATGAGCTCGGCCGACTTGATGCTCGACTCGAGCTCGAGCTGATCCATATACCTTGAATTAAGGTATTTGGAGTAGTCCTTTATAGGGAAAGAAAACTGAATGTTTGATTCTCCAAATGTGTGACTTTATGAATTAGTCAAGAAATGCTTTATAATTTGTTTTCCATCCCATGAGAGAACTCATAAAAGTTTTCTTGCTCCTTTTGCAAAGAGCATAGACTTAAACTTTTGATTCCCAACCAATGTGGGACAAGATCAAATTATAAAAAACAAAGGCTTTATAATTCGTTACCATACCAATGAAAGAAATCATAACATATTCTTTGTTCCTTTTACAAAGAAAATATGCTTAAACTTTTGATTCCCAACCAATGTGGGACAAGATCATATTATAGAAACAAAGCCTTTATAATTTGTTTCCCAACAAATGAAACAACTCATAAAATATTCTTTGTTCATTTAATAAAGAACATAAGCTTAAACTTTTTGGTTTCCAACCAATGTGGGACAAGATCAAATAATAAGTATTACTAGGGTAGTAACAGTTTATGGAAAAAAAGAAGCCATTGTTTACACTTTAAACCGATGCAAGACACTTAATATTTTACATAAATTTCATATTTAAAGAATTTTCGAGCTTGTTCATGAGCTTCTGACCCGAGCCAAGGCTAGCTCAGCCTTAGCTCGTTAGAATATCGAGCCAAACTCATGCTCGAGTTAAGCCCCCTCGAGCCGGGATATGACCGAGCCCAGGTCGAATTGTTCACGATCAGGCTTGAATGGGAGAACTGTAGACACCAAATTTTGAACCCCTGTTATATATAAAATGTCGCAATAAAGTTTTTGAAAAAGAAATAAAATAATGAGAACCGTCGTACATCGTGGAGCGCACGCCCTGCCAGAGGCACGTCTTGTCTCGGAACACGAGTTTCATTCCATGGTGTGGTCTTCCATTTTTACGTGTTTGTCGCACAATTGCGGTTTAGAAATATAATTTTTCGAAAATCATAATTTCAACAACTACCACCATCGACTTCAATAAAATGGTTTCTTGATGAATCATGTTCGTCTTTAATAATCTGATGAATGTTCGTTAATTATTTCAAGTTAGTTTTCGAAAATCTGAAAAAAAAGAGTCGTGATTGAGCGCCGAGATTTTAATCGTCTCCCAAAACTGGCGAGAATCAGTTTTCTTGATGGTCAAGTCATTGTTCATTGAATAAAGAATAAGAATATATTCTTTATCCACTAATCTCATCCTTTATCCATTAGTTAGGGAATAAGAATCATGAAAAGGGGTGAGAATAAGAATCAAATCCCATGTGTAAGAGTCAAGAATCCGGATTTTTTCCGACGGATTCGAGTTGTGCGCAAGACACATGATCATGCGCCAGACGCATGATTGTGCGCCTAGCGCACAACAACATTTAGCGCCAGACACAGGGCCATGCGCCTAGCGCACGGAGCTGTGCCTAGCGCAGGCTCATGCGTTTGGCGCAGTGATCCAGTTAGTTCCGTTTATCACGTTTTTCGATGCATTTTTACGTATTAGGATGTATTTAGGGAAGAATATTTTCTAAAAATCTGATTTTGCCTCATTGATGAGAAAATCCAAAAAGAATAAGAATATTTGTGTTTCCAAAGAAATTTGATGATGTCATTAGGGTGAGGTCATTAGAGTGATGTCATTAGGGTGATTAAGGATGGAAAAAAATCAGATTTTTTTGGGTTCAAAATCTGATTTTCTACTTCTTTGAAACCCTAATTCATCCACCTCATTTCCCTATAAATACCCTCCATTTTTTTACTTCAAAACAAGTTGAGCTAAAATCAACTTAATTTTACAACTTCTCTCAATACTACTCTCATCTTCTCTACTTCCTTCCTCTAAAAAATCTCATTCAAGAAAAAGAAAGTAAAAGTTAGGAAAGTAATTAGTAAGTAAAGAAGTTCATCAAAAGAAAAATACAAAAAAAGGGTTTAAGTTAGTAATTAAGTGGATTTAGAAACTCACTTAGAAATTAAGAAAATCACAGAAAAAGGTAGAAAACTTTGCAAAAGGAAGTACATCATTGAGCTATCAAGGTAAAGTTGAAGCTCTTGTTATTTTCTTGATTACCTTCTTAATCACATACTAACTCTCTCCTTGTTTCTTCTTATCATTTTTTTAATTTTTTGGAGTGATTTGGGTATGTGGAAGTCCTAATAGGTTCCCAACCTTAAATCACCCCACCTAGAATAGTCAACTCTAATAGGGAGACTCTTAGGAAATAATGTGTTTATGTGATTTTTATTAATCAAGTTGTTGTTCATCACCAAAAAAACATGTTTTCATAAAAAAATTCAAGAAGAGCTGTGCATAAACATCTCCATAAAAAGAAATGTGATGCTGTAATTAAAATCAGTTTTAATTTCGTACTTTATTTCATTTTTCGTTTGCATTAACTAAATAGTTGATAGGATGTAATATTTTCCTACGAAGTACATGATGTTTCCAGAAATTGGGCGTTGGAATTTCTAAAAACAGATTTTGTACAAATAATTAAAAATCATACAACTTTGTTGTACAAAATTGATTTTGTACAATATCACATAAGCTTGTCTTATTAATAAAGTTTAAAATAAAATTATTTAGATAAAACTAAAAACATAAAGTTTAAATAAAACATCAGTAGATTTCCAAAAATATAAAAATCATGTTCATATGAATTTTATACAATTTTATCTCATTTTTACAAAACCATTCATGTAGATCACTAAATTCCAGAAAACTGATTTTCTCTTCAGTTAAAAAAATGAATAAAAAGGGTCTTAAAAATGTCCAATTCAAGTGAAAATTTTTAGTCTAGTCCTTCAAAGTGTCTAGAATGATCATACCAAAATTCACTTCAAAATATGTTCAGCAAGTTGGATTTCAAAGAACAAAATTGGATAAAGGTCCTGTTTTGACCAGTTTTGGTATAAAATTCACCATAATTCGAATTGCCACTAAAAGCTTGTGAAATATTGACACAACATAAATAACGCACTGACCTATCCATATATATATCACATGCTCAATTTAACATTTTGTACAGAAAGTTATGAATTTTATAATTCAGTACAAGGACAAAAGTGCAATCTGGAAAATGAAATAAAGTGATTAACTCAAGTTTCATAAAAAAAAGGAAAAATTGATTCTAATAATCCAACTTTTCGATCATTCACTCAAATTAATCCCACCATTTGATTATTATTTAATAATCCAACCTTTTACCTGTATATGCTCATATTAAACCATGAAACCGGTAACCTGTTGAAGTTGTAATTTTTTTTTCCATATTTCTCTTTTCTGCTCTAATCTCTCCCTCCCTTTCTCTCTTCCTCCCCCTCACCATCCCTCGGTACTCACCAACATCCCCACCCCCCTCTTCCCACCCCCTACGAACAAGCCCCCACCCCACCGCCTACGAGCACCCCCTTCCCTCCCCAACCCCTGTGAGCATCCCCCAGCCCGCCGCCTGCGAGCACCCTCTTCCCTGTTTGCTCCGAAGGAAAAAAAAAGTGATGGAAAAAGAAGAGGCTCGAAGATGGAGAAGGAAGAGGAGCAGAAGAAAGGGATTTGGGGCAACTGTGACCACCAAACACTAATTTGTTGGTCTTTGTGTTGTTGTGATGCACTGATACAGATTAAGCACAGTAAAATATGCACTTCTAAATCATAATTGATGAAAATGGCGAGCACAACATTTAATGTCGGTAAATATATCAAACATCCATTTTAATTTTCCTTTCCATGGCAGAAGAAAGTGGTTGAGAATCAATGTCACAAGAAGTTGTCTTTCTTTTTCACAGTCACAACCCTCTTTTAGTCTCCCTAAATCCTCAATCTCCCAATTCCCAACATCTTCATCTGCTACAAGTTCCAAATTTCAATTCTTTTTCTGGTGATTATCCCTTAAACATTGTTGAAGAAAAAACCCCACAACACAACCATCTGTCCGTTCTTGGTAAATTTGTCTTCTTTTCCTTTCACTCTCAATTTCACGTTTTGATTAACTAATGTGATAATAATTATTGTTAAGCAAAAGCATATGGAAATGGAGGGGTTATTCAATTCGGTATCAATACTGTGGAAATACTGGCCCTATACTACTTCTCATCCATGGCTTCGGAGCTAACAAGTTTGTAGTGGGGAGGAGAGAGAAAGAAAGGCTGAATAAGGTGGTTTCTTGGTGGTGGAGTCAGAGAGGGGTGGAAGTGGTGGTGTTGTTGACAGTGGGTGGTGGTGTTGTTGACAGTGGGCGGTGGTGTTGGTCGTGGTGGTGGTTAGATTGTTGGGTTAAATTAAAAATAAAATTGATTAATTAAATTAGAACGAATTAGAATAAGACACGTGTACAATTAACCCATTCTACTGGTCACCAATCTGTTTCAACAGGTCACAGTTCAATATGAGCAGATACAGGTAAAAGGTTGGATTATTAAATAATAATTAAAAGGTGAGATTAATTTGAGCGAATCGTCCAAAGGTTGGATTATTAGAATCAATTTTTCCTAAAAAAAATGTTTTCTTTTCGCACGAAAATGTTAATTAAAAATCATGAAATATTAAGTTTATCCGATTAGCCAAACACAATCTCCAAATTTGATCTCAAATTGATCATTTTTCTCAAAATGACTTAATAATCTTCAATTAAGATTATTTCTCAAAAAGCCTTCAATTAGAAAGCAAACCTCTTTTCCTCAGACCTCTTGAAAATTATAAACGTGATCACTAATTGAAGTGATTATTTCAATCCTAAAAATTTGATCACTAAGTAGGGTGATTATTTTCCTCCTAAGTATAATCACTAATTAGGGTGATTGTCTTAAACCTTGGTTAATCACTAATTAGGGTGATTAGCTTAACCTTTCATCACATTTAATCACTAATTAAGGTGATTATCCTAACCTTCCTTTTAATCGCTAATTAGGGCGATTAACTCAAACTCTTCGTTTAATCACTAATTAGGGTGATTATCTTAAACCTTAATAATCGTTAATTAGGGCGATTATTTTCCTATTTAATCACTAATAGGGTGATTATCTTAAACCTTAATAATCGTTAATTAGGGCGATTATTTTTCCTCATTTAATCACGAATTAGAGTGATTATCTTAAACCTTAATAATCGTTAATTAGGGCGATTATTTTATCCTATTTAATCACTAATTAGAGTGATTATCTTAAGCCTTGAATAATCACTAATTAGGGTGATTATCTTAACCTCCATTCTTAATCACTAATTAAGGTGGTTATCTTAATCCTTCATATTTAATCACTAATTAAGGTGATTATCTTAATCTCATTTCAATCACTAATTGGAGTAATTACCTCATTTCTAATAGATTTGTTTAATTCTAAAGGTGAGTTATTCATAATCTATTCTCCTTCCTTTCCTCTTCTTCCCCAATGGAATTGGCCATTTAGGGTAAGACATAAGCTCGAACTACGATGGTTTTGATCCATGAGTGGATTCCAATCCCGCAATGATTGGTACGTAGTGCAACTTCAGTGCTCAAACCTACCATGTACAAAAGATATATTGGTCCTAGATAAAAATGGTTGATGCGTATATGTGCAAACTATGTGATTTTCTTTCTTTTTAATAGCCATGATTATTTTAAAATGGAAAATAACGCATTTAGTAAGAGCCAGTTATGTAGAACGGAAGAGGAGACGAGTTCCAGATGTTCGCACCTCTTAACCTAAACCCCGAACCCTATCTCATGGTATGAAATACCATTATTCAAAAAAGCCTTATCCATATGAAGTCATCATCGTTTTAAATGATATTTCTTGAAATTGATTTTAAAATATTTTATTAAATAAATCTGTCCCTATTCAGATATTAATAGGGTGGCGACTTCAAAGTTTATTAAAACTCATAGTCCAATGCGAGACTTTTGTGGGATTCAGACCGTTAATTAAGACAGTAAAAAATCGAATACCACATGAACCAATAGTGTTATGAATACTTAGAACCAATTGATATATTATTGTGAGCACTACCAGTTGACAGAAACAGGACAAGCAAGCGTGTCTATTTACTTGAACGATACCTAAATGTTGGCATTAAAACGATTTTTATGTTCTGACATTCTCATACTATATGTGTGTGTAATAAGAATGCAATAACAAAAGAACAGAAAAATTTGACGAGGTTCACCATACTCGGAGTCTACGTCCTCTAACCCAAAATCACTTTTATTTATCTTCTCTAAAAAACAAAAGTAACACACTATATTGGTTCACCTTACTCTAGATGAACAATACACTACACACCTGACTATAGATGTGTTGTTCGCACACTTGAACTTACACATACCTGCGTTTCACCTCACAAACACTCTCCAACCACTAACCCTTTAGGGGTTAAATTACAATCAACATTTTCTCTTAAAAAAGCTTACCCAAAAAACTAATGAAAAAGACAATGAAATTCTATGATAATGTGTACTCGACAATGGAAAACTATTGAACTCTTCTTAAAGAGCTTTTTAAAGAAATCAGTATTTTGGCGTTGTAATCTCAAACCTAGATTGAGCAAGAGATCTAATCAAGTTAAATAGCCTTAGGTCAGCATCAGTCATAAATCAATAGCATAGTACTTTGCAGCAACAAATCTAATTTTTCTTATATCTATGAGTTACAATACAATTATTTTTGAGTAAAACTGTTACTAAATTGCGTCTAGATAAATTTTTAATCCATCACCATAAATATTCTTATGAACAACTCCTATAATCATTTTGAGAATGATTTTTACCATGTATTTATTTCATGGAAGTTGTATATCTCAAAAACATAATAAATTTGGACTCAAGGATCACTTTATTTGGAATTGTGTGTCAGTGTTTATGCTATCAGGAACATTACTAATTTTAACTCTAAGAATAATGAAATATTTTTAACTTGCTTAACAGGTCACAAGTCATTCGGGACCACTTACATAGATTACAACTTAAATATTAGCGTGTTGTGGGATAATCAATAGTTGAGACTTTTTATGGAATTACGTGCATAGTTTGGAATATAATATATTGATATTGATATTGATATTGATATTGATATGGATCTCTTATAACAATTGTACCCAGTAACTCTCTTTATTTACTCATACATGAAACTGTTTTAAAAAAAGATTAAAATAATTACAAAAACTATTATATATTATTTTTCAGTTTGCAAATGTTTCTATTTCCACAAAAGCAAATCAACAAAAAGATCAACTTCCTACTCCATGTGCAATTTATATTATAATAATTTCATAAAGTTGAAGAATAAAAAAAAATATAGTTTTAGACTGATCAAGGAGATTACTTTAAAAGATAGTTTATTTGGTTTTTGTGCTCAATTTTGATGAAAAAATTAACAAGTTTTGTAATGATAATTTAAATATTCAAAAGGAAATATTGAAATATAAACCTACATAAAATAAATATATATTTCAGTAAATTCAATACATATTTAATATAAAATTATATATAATGACCATGACATCGCCCAGTCCAACAAATAGTTACAGCAAAATTGCGTTTAGAATGATGACTTTCATGAAGTACTTCTTATATGATTACTTAAAAACCATCACATTAAGATATGAAAGACTAAATCAGGCATATATCCATACAAGATTTAATTTCCTACAAACGGTATACATAATTTTATCATTAATTACAAAATTTCTTAAGTAGAAAATTGATAAACAAACTGTATATTTATCTTATCCAAAATATTATATACTTATTTAAATTATTAAAAGCTATTACTATTAATTCAAAATTGATTTTGTGATATCTAATATTTGCTCTATCCGTTTCTTTTTAATCTACACACTTCTTTTTGGTCTATTTCTCTTTAATCTACACACTGTTGCTTTTTCTAATTTCTCCTCTTTTTCCACCCATGTCATCCACTTTTTAATATTTTAACCCATTTTTTAGTTTTTCTCTCATACTTTTGTACTTTCTCATTGGTTCTCCCCCCAAAAAAAGAAATGAAGGGAACATATTTTAGTCTCATTACTCCCTTTTTACATAGATATTTAGATTTTTGATGGTGTCAGATAGTAGAGCTTTATTCGTACATTAGAGTGTACAGTGAGAATAATACACCTAAGGCTATGTTTTGGTTCATTGCTTATTTGAAATTAGGGGTAGCAATCAGGTCGAGTTGGGTTAGGTTCAGGTTGACCTGACTTCTATTTCGGGTCAATTACCCCTATCCCAAACCCGACCTTATTTTAATTTTAGGTCAAAATCCATAACCCGAATTTGACCTGCTAGCTTTCGGGTTGACCCGAATCCAACCCAATATGACCTGATTTATATTTTATAACTGCAATAATTATATATTATAAAATTATAGCATTGCAAATCCTAACTTCAAATGCCAATTAAATCAAAGATTCAAACTTCAAAGCCATAAATTAGCCACCGGCTTCAAATTAAAAAATGGTCTTGGCCCTATACTAGTTTATAATTAGGAAATAGGCGACTTAAGTTATAAAAGTGGGTTAATTTCAGGTTAACCCACCCCGAACCTAACCCAAATTCTAAATCAGGTTGTTCGAGTTATTTTCAGGTTCAAAAAGTCAATCTGAACCTAACCCGTTAAGGTTTCAAGTCGGGTTGAGTCGACCCATTTTTAATTTAAGGTCGAAAATCTCAACCCAAACCTGAAAATGTCGGGTTAGGTTCAGGTCGGGTTATCAGGTTGAGTCAACTTTTGCCAGTCTTATCCGAAATCTTCCAAATGAACAAAAATATACTTAAAAAGGGAGAATTCTAAAACAGCAAACAAAAGACTTGATGTACCATATAGATGATACATTTGGGTGTATAATGGATATACTACATCTGTTTTTATTTAGTTGCAAACTTGCAACAAATGCCTTTTTGCACAAATATTAAGGAAAGATGAGAGAGAACAAGATTTAACTCAATTGCCCATACTTTTTGCATGTGGAGCAGGTACAGGGAGGATAAAATGGTTAAATTGCCTCTAAACCTTTACCAAGAAAGGAAATGTTGGAAATAAATAAAAACACCTATAAATGAAAATTGTTGCAACTAAAAAAACAGAGGAAGTACTTGTTAGATCACCTTTTTTGTAACTCATGGATGTCAAACTAAGGTTACCTCTGATTTAATATTTCTTATAAAAACATTCAAATGTCTACCTTTGTTATACTTCCTGCATTTTTTCCTTATTTGAATAAAAAGGTAAATGAGTGAAGGACTTGCCAATAGCATAATAAAAGAAAGTAGTACTATTATGCGAAATCTGACAAAAGATTGGACCAATGTAAACGAACAAATCGACTCATCATATGTGCCTAGTAGCGTGGAATAATACAGGGACCATTACATCCTCTTCGGCAGCGAGAATGACTTCTATGATTCCAAGTCATTCGCCAAATTGATAGATTTGGTGAGATATCAAAGCACACACACATGACTATATCTAGATGAGTCCTCACTCTACGTTGTTTAGACTTGGCTATCGTCTGTATGGATGTCGGATATAGTACCTTTTCTCCCAAAGGCATAGAACATGGTGGTCATCAAAATTCAAACAGTTATTTTTCATGATCAACTTCATATCCAATTTATAATCAGTGCTCTTAACAATGGGTTTGACAATTTCATATATCTGAGGGAAGTTTCATATAATCTTCCTCACCAAGATCGCCATGAAGAAATGCATTATGAACATCCATTTGATGAAGTTCTCAATTCTTAGAAGCAGCTATAGCAAGAAAAGCCCGAACAATAGTCATTTTTGCCACTGGAGCAAAAGTTTCATTATAGTCAACCTTGGCCTCCTGATGGTTGCCTAAAATAACCAAACGAGATTTCAAATGTTCCACAGAACCATCTGAAAGATATTTTATACGATACACCCATCGACTTCCTAAAGCACACTTGCCGGGAGGAAGCTCTTCTAAGGTCCATGTGCCATTATCCTCAGTGGCGGAGCCAGGATTCTCAAAGTGGGGGGACAAAATCTAGACGACGAATATTCGGAAAAAAATTTAGAAAAAAATACTACGAACACAAATGGTTTAATACTTAATGTTTTACGTCTAAAATTCAAAAATGCTTATAGTCTTACAATCCAAAGAATAGTTCTTTTTTGTGGGGAAGTATGAGAAGTGGGTGTAGTGAGTTGTTAATCCATCTTTATCAAATCGCAGTATGTTTTTCAACAAAATCAGCCAGAAATGTTAGGCGAAAGAAAAAAAAAACTCACACAACAACAACAGCAGAGCATCAACAAAAATAAAACTTTAAAAAAATCAATTACCTCAAAATCTAGGGCTTCATTCTAAGCTTCTTCAAATGAAAATCCAAGATTTTTTTGGAGATCTCCACGATTAATCACTTAAGAGAACTGTTAATTGAAATTTCTAGTTCAATTCACCAACATATGATTTTTTTCCCAACAAGTAATTCACGAAAATTGCAGGGGGTTGTGCTGCCTCAAACAAATTAAATTAAAACTTAGGGTTTAGAAAAAAAACAACTCACTGAGTAACATGGACTGGGCGACTGTCAACTCGTGTCTGAACGGTTCCGGCGGCGCTGGGCTAGCGTTAGCTCGTGGCTGGCAGGCTGGATTCCTCCCTTTCTCTCCTTCCTTCGTTTGAATCGTTTCTCACTTTAACTGGGTTCCTTCTCCTTCCTTCGTAGTTTGTTCCTCACAGGCGACTAGCGTCCCGCGTCACAGATGAACACAATTATGAGATCGAAATCGATGGCTCAGATTCGGCGAACTCGAGAGGAGAAAGAGGATAGAGAAAGAGGATAGAGAAAGAGGAGGGAGAGGAGAGAGAAAGAAAGAGGACAAATCGGGAGAGGAGAGAGGAGAGAGAAGAGAAATGGGAGCCGTTTCAAACTTTAGTTTTCACGCCTCCCAGCGTCCTTCCTTCCTTCTTTTTTTTCGATTTTTTTTTTTTTAAAAAAAAACGTGAAACTATTTTTTAAAAGTGGGGGGACATCTGTCCCCATGTCCCCCCTTCTGGCTCCGCCACTGATTATCCTCCAAGGCACGAATTTCATCACTCATGGAAGGTTTCCATCCATCATCCCTCATAGCTTCTTTAAAAGATATGGGTTCAGTGTTAGAAATAACAGCAGCAATAAAATTCCGATAATTCATAGAAATGTATATAATGAGCCATAGGGTAAGGAGTACCTGAGGAAGAATCATGAGACGAAGCGGGGAGAGATGGACTTTCAGCTACTACGAAGTGAGTAATATAGTCACGTAACAACACCGAGGGAATTTTCTCTCTTTTCCCTCGACCCAAATCCGAATTATCATGAGAAGGCAAGGAAATAGGTTCCATAGGGGGTCTACTGGACCTATATCAAGAGAAAAAGGAGAGGCGGCCTGATCAGGCGGGGGCTGTTGGACCTAGGCAGACACTAGAGACGTCTGCGGGGTCCAGGTGAGAGGAGAGGGGAGAAAATAGGCCTGGGGAGTTGGCAGGCGCGAGATTTGGGTGAGGTAAAGTGGAGGTGGGCGTAGGGCCTGTAACGGATGAGGGGAGGAGATGCACTGGATTTGGGGCAGCGTGTGATGGAGACAGGTCCAAAGGAGAGGAGTTGAGACCATGGGTTGCTGGCGGGCCAGCGGGTGAGACAGGAAGCTTCGAAGGAGAGAAAGGAGGACCATGGGGAGCTGGTTTTGGGCCAGCGGTAGATAGAGGGGGCTAGGGGAGGATTTGTGTTATATTTTGAGGAGAATTTGGGATATTTTTTGGAGCTAGGCTAATAGGAGAGGTAGGAAAATCATCGAAATTTGAGTGAATGGAAGTGGAGTCCAGGGAAAAGAGAGAAGAGGAATTAATATTGGTATCTTCAGGAGATTCAAAAGGAAAAACTTCTTCAAAAAATTTCACATCCTGTGAAACAAAAAATTCTTTGGTATCCAAATCAAACAACTTCCACCTCTTCTTGCCAAAAGGATATCCCACAAATATGCATTTTCAACTCCTACTAGCAAACTTATCACCCTTAGTTTTATGGTTATGAGCAAAACAAAGACATCCAAATGTACGAATAGCCTCATAAGCAGGAGTAAAACCATGAAGAATTTCAAAGGGAGATTTATTATCTAAGAGGACTCAAGGAGTGCAATTAATAAGATGAGCAGCAACAAGAACACTATCCCCCAAAAATAAATAGGTAAATGAGCTTGAAAATGCAAAGCCCTTGCTACATTGAGAATGTGTTTATGTTTTCTCTCAACCCTCCCATTTTATTGAGGTGTGGCAACACAAGATGTTTGGAAAATAATACCAGTGGCACGAAAATAATCAAGGAGATAATTAAATTCAGTGCCATTATCACTTTGAACTATTTTGATGGTTTCAGAGAATTGACGATCAACCATAGCAACAAAGACCATAAACATTCGAAATACTTCAGTTTTATCCTCCAATAAATAAATCCACAAAGCACGAGAAAAACCATCAACTATAGTGAGAAAATAACGTGCACCACAAGAAGAAACATGTCTATATGCACCCCATAAATCACAATGTATTTTCTCAAAAAGTCTACTAGCTTTATTGTCACTGGAAAGAAACTTATCTCTAGGATGTTTAGAACTAAAACAAATTTCACAATCCTTATGTAAACTACCCTTATGACCACAAAGAGGAGGAAGTAACTTCACCACTCTTTCCGAAGGATGTCCCATGCGCTTATACCAAAGCTCAAAATCCGAAGCAACACTGTGAATATAAACTGGTTGCAGAAGAGCATCCCCGCAGAAGTAGTAAAGTCCATCCCGCCTACGCCCCGTTCCAATCAGCTCCCTCATAGGGTCCTGTATAGCACACATAGAAGAGTTAAATCGCACAATACATTGCATATCAGCAGATAACTGTGAAACCGAAAGTAAATTGCAATTGAACTGAGGAACAAATAAAACATTTGTGAGAGTAATAGAATCAGACAGATGGACTGAACCCTTATGAGTAGCAGCCACTGTTGACCCGTTAGGAAGACCAACTGGACAATCCAATACCTCAACCAAATCAAATAACTAAGTTTTTTCTCCCGTAACATGATGAGAGGCCAAAATCTTTGCATTACCAATAAGGCCGGCAAGAGTTTTCCACTGATCGACGGAGAAGAGAGAGGCTAAAGAAGTGCTCGAAGATGCAATAACACTTGCAGCAGTGGGGTTAGGTGTGGCGTTGGCGTTGCCCTTGGCCGAGTCACGACCACAACTGGATGAAGAATACCGAGAGCCACGAGCCTCGATTTTGGTGCCATGCCAACCATCCAGATACCCAACAATTTCGTAACAGGTACTAACATCATGACCATGCTTCTTACAATGGGAACATTCATGGAGCACCCAATACTTAGACACATCGTGTCCCACCTCGTGACAATGCGTGCACGTAGGATGCTCACCGCATGCACGACCCCAACCCGTGCTGGATTGGACAGCAAAACCCAGCACGTCCGCGGGCTTATCATCTGAAGAGATGACGACCTAACCCTTTCGTCTTTAACCACCATGTGATAGGCATGGTCAACAGACGGAAGGGGCTAGGAGGATAATATATTGGATCGAATAGGAGTATAATCATGATGTAAACCCATAAAAAACATGTAACTTTTGTGCATCACGTTGAGATTCATGACGAGAACCAGCATCACAGTTAGAGCAACAAGAACATGAAATTAAAGGTTCATGTTTATACAATTCCTCCCACAAAGTATGGTGCTTTCCATAATAAGTTGAAACAGACATAGATTTAGGTTGCTCACATTTAGCTATAATAAAATCAAGTTGATGAATACGAGGACCATTCACCAACGCAAAAGGAGTTCATAAGTGATCCCAAAGACGATGAGCATCACAAAATTTCGAAAGAGTAGATTTTACCTCGGGTTAATAATGTTGATGATCCAAGAAACAAGCATAACATTAAATGTGACCCAATCGACCATAGTGTGTGGAGGGGCAACCTCGGTTATTGTGCCATTAAGAAATCTGAATTTCCAACGAGCTTGAAGGGCCATCTGAACATCAGCATCCCAATCATCATAATTATCAAGCTTGAGACGCGTATGAGTGATAAAATCGCCAGGCCGATCACCGAGACCGAGATAAAAGGGGGAGGTTATATCAATAGTGGGCGGTTGTGAGAAATTAGACGGTGGGGGAGGGGGAGGTGGTGCTGCGTCGTCACCTGCCATGGAAGAAAGTCACGGCAGCCAATAAAGGAGAAAAAAAATAGCACTCGATGAAGGAACGAGCAGGAGACGACTAGAGAGAAAAAAAAAAATCAGCCTTTCGGCTCCGATACCATGTAAGTAATATTAGGGCTCAAAGTTGTGTATTCTCATTAGGATGTCACAATATATAGTAGAAGATATTTTAGGAATCCTACAAAGAAAGGAATTCCTACAATACATACAATATTCTATTTAGAAGCTTATTCTTCTAACTACACATATCTCAGCACTTTGACATTTATTATAAATTATAGAACTTACAATTCAGTATTTACTTTTCACAATATAGTGTATGAACCATCTATCGACTATTATAGTGTATGAGACGGTGAGATGGGTAATAAATCACCTGTAGAAACATATAGATGCATATATAATGGAATTGTCGGAAACTATTTCCTAACATCTATCATAGGATCATATACATAACAAACAAGTGAATTAATCAATAAGGATTAGATGTACAACCTTTGTAGTGTGAATGCCCTGTTGTATGCAAGCTTTGAAGATATGAGAGTCTCGAGTGTTGCTCCTTTAATTAGTTAACGAACACCAGTTGAACACCAACGTCTGCTATAACGGAAGACTGAAACTCTTGCTTTTGGTGGTATAAACGCCGATTTCAATGGGGGGGATGAAGTAGGGTTTCTCTCTCTCTTTTGAGGTAAAGATACCGCTTAATGTGTGATGCATGCTTAAGTCCTAATATTATATCAATATATAATAGGACAATTCTAGGTTAATTAGGAGAACTAATTCTCCTCTCTTTCCCTTCTATGGCCGACCAACATAAGGCCCACAGTGGGCTTATTTTACTTTGTTCAACTTGTGCTATAATGTGCGACCTCACAGGATCAATGTATTTTAGTTATAGGCCCAATTATTATTGTCCTACTAATTACAATTATTCTCTACCAGCAAATATAATTACTTAAATAATTAACTTATTATCTTCATAATTAATTCCTATCTATATTTAGTAATTGTCGGGGATGTCTAAGGACATATTCTTTTGATCTTCCACTTGTCCAAAGACAAGAGCGCAATGCTAAATTACTTAAGTCACTCAATGCCATATTTGATAACACTATGTTATTCTCAAATTTTTGTTCCTTGATTGATGAGTTCGAACTGTTCAAATATGGATTAACATTTTAATCTTATTCCACTTGACCATGCAATTCTCAGTTCTCGTTCATCAAGAGCCCCAGACACCATTCCTATCTAATAGGAGGACTTATGTACTCTTATATGACTATAACTCCCACTCAATTCTTAGCCCACCTGATCACTGCCTTTATGACTCATTTTACGGCACGATGTTTAACAACGTCAAGGTTAAACTAATTGTAGTGTGGTTTTTAAGACATACTTATGTCAAAGAAATCCACTAAATATAGAAGTTTGATTCTACTTTTAGAATCTAATTAGATCAAGTCTCACTGTATCAAATATACATCCATATAATCAATTAGACATCTGTATGTCTCCATATCCCATGGAATTACGCTATCAATTAATTATATACTAGTCTTCAAATAAATCACTTATGTCCAATTTAGTGATTCAGACTAGGGACTTTATATAAATTGTGATTTCAGTTCACTTTATCGGGTTCCATTATCAAAAAGTTTTTGTTAATATTATTTGAAACACAAGTTACTTGGGACATTTTATTTAATACTAAACCAAACAATTAAATGAGAAATGAACTTTTATTGATAAACATTCAAAGCATAATAAATGTCTCTACAATTGTAAACATGAAGTAAACACCCTAAAGCCATTCTCCCATATACTTAAGCACAATATACCTACAATGATTCTCATGCTTAGCTAGTTGAGCAAGCGGTTTAGTCAGAGGATATGCCACGTTATCCTTTGTATGAACCTTGCTTACTTTCACGTCCTCTCTTCCAACGATCTCTCAAATAAGATGGAATTTCCTGAGCACATGTTTGGACCTTTGGTGTGATCTGGAGTTTTTGGACTGAGCAATAGCACCATTGTTGTAACAATATAACTCAATACCATCCTCAATGCTAGGAACTACACCAAGTTCACCAATGAACTTTTTGATCCAAACAGCTTCCTTTGCTGCATCTGTTGCTGCTGCAATATACTCAACCTCTGTTGTAGAATCTGCGATGATACTCTATCTTCCAGCTCACAGCTCCTCCATTGAGACAAAAAAATGAAACCAGATTCCTCTTCATTTCTGAGAAAGCCAAATTTTATGACTGCCTCAGAAAAACAAAGGTTCCAACTCCGAGATGTTTGCTTTAGTCTATAAATGAACTTGTTAAGGTTGCATACCCTCCCTAGATTTTTTGGATCTTCAAAACTTTGAGATTGTGTCATATACACATCCTCTTTCAAGAACCCATTCAAGAAACTGGTTTTGACGTCCATCTGCCATATTTCATATAGTCATGAAAGGCAACAATCGCAAGGATTATCCTAAGGACTTCAGCATGGCTACTGGTGAGAAGGTTTCATCATAGTCAATACCATGAATTTGTGTGAAACCTTTTGCCACCAATCTTGCCTTGAAAACACTAATGTTTCCATCCTTGTCTATTTTCAACTTGAAAATCTATTTGCTGCCAAGTGGGTTTTACCCCATCAGGCAAATCAACCAAGTCCCATACTTGATTTCACAGACATGTAATCCATTTTAGATCTCATGGCCTCAAGCCATTTTTCGGAGTCCTGACACTCCAATGCATCTTTGTAGCTAGTAGGTTCTTTTGATTCTAAAATCATTATTTAAAAACTTTCAGTGAAAAGGAAATCAATATATCTCTCTGACGGAATGATGGTCCTACTAGACCTACATTGGCGAACAATAGAAGAAGTCTACCTCATTAGGTTGAGAGACTTCGCAAGGATTATCTCCAAGTGGGACAGTAGGAGGTATGTGAATTCAATGCACCACCTCCTGAGCATTTTCATGCCAAACCTCCCCTGACGAGGTGTTAACCTCATCCCTTTATTGCTCATCTCGAATTTCTTTGAGATATACATTACTCCCACTTGTTTTTCTGGAAATGAAATCCTCGTTCAAAAAAACACCATTACGAGTAACAAACAATTTGTTTTCACTTTGGTTGTAGAAGTAGTATCCCTTAGTCTCTTTTGGGTAACCCACAAAAAGACATTTATCAGATTTCGGTGAAAACTTATCTGAGAGTAAACATTTTACATGAGCTTCACAATCCCGTATCCTTAGAAAAGACAATTTTGGAACCATATCTAATAGAGTTCGATTCCTTCTTTCGGAAACACCAGTCAATCGTGGTGTCTCTGGTGGACTCCATTGTGAAAGTATTCCACAATCTTTCAAATGATCACCAAACTTTTGAGATAAATATTCACCATCATGATTGGATCGCAATGCCTTAATTTTCTTCCCAATTTCGTTTCGTACATCATTTTGGAATTCCTTGAACTTTTAAAAGGATTCCGTCTTATGCCACATAAGATAAACATATCCAAATCTGCTTACAATATCAATAAAAGTTATGAAATATCCGTACCCTCCCCTAGCCAAAGTACTCATAGGTCCACAAACATCAGTATGTATGAGGGCTAAAAGATTATTGGCCCTTTGACTTGAGCTTGTAAAAGGTGACTTTGTCATGTTCCCCAGCAAATAAACTCACACAATTCAAATGATTCAAAATCAAATGATTTGAGGAATTCCATATTTATGAAGTTTCTTGATGCGCTTTGAGCTCTTGTGGCCTAATCGACAATGCCATAAATAAGTAGGATTCAAATCATTTGATTTGTGTTTCTTGCTGTCTATGTTGTAGATGTGGATTTCTAAGTTTAGCACATACAAACCATTTGCTAAATTAGTAGAGACATAGAGCAGATCATTCAAATATGCAGAACAACAATTATTCTTGATATGAAATGAAAATCCTTCTGAATCCAAAACCGGAATCAAAATTATGTTCTTGGTAATAACTGGAACATAATAACAATTATTTAGTTCTAATATCAAACCAGGGGCTAACGTAAACTATTATCTCTTACAGCTCAAGCAGCAACTTTTGCTCCATTGCCTACTCAGAGAGCTACTTCGCTTTTGCTCAAACTCCTACTTATTTTAAGTCTCTGTACATTACAAATAATGTGAGATCCACAAGCGGTATCAAATCACTAGTAGAAAAAACCTTAAATGACACAAAAGAATTGATCCGATTTAGTAAAAACCGGATCAGTTAAGGTAAACTGATCCGGTTGGCCAAGGTAACCGGATCAGTTTGTGAAGATTTTTGGGCCCCAAAATTTTGGTCCAATTAACTGATCTGGTTCAGCCCAAAATCGGATATGTTAATTGGTTCCATATAAGGCCCAGCGGTCAATCTTCTCTCGGCCCACTTCCCTACTCTCTAACCAGATCTCCATATAAAGCTCACACCTCTCTGACCTGTACTCAATCCTATCTCATTCCTCACTAACCCTAATCTCCTCAATCTCTAGTCTTCGCTCAACCCTAAGCCGACTTCAGCCCCTATCTCTCTCCTCTCCCTAGCCACCATGAAACCAACCACCCTCTCTCTCCTCCCTTCATCGCTTCATCGCTCGACACGCCAGCACCACCTTCATCCCTCGCTCGCTCGCCCACCTTCATCACTCGCTCATCACGCCAGCACCACCATCATCCCTCGGCTATCATCACTTTTACCGACGACAATGTACACCACCGACAAGCGCCACAACTGACGCCACGGCTTCAATAGCTTCTCTCTCTTCTCCTCTCATCCTCCTCCACTTCAGTACCTTCTCTGATCTACAATTTATGGCCGAAATCAGTCTCCTCAAACGCCGAGAAATCCATCAGTTGAGATTTCAAATTACGCGATCTTCTCGCTCGCCTCTTTTTTTTTGGCAAATGAAGTTATATATATATTATTAAAAAAACTATGTGATTACAAAAGCTAATCACATGAGGTACAAGCAACAAACTAAGTCCCCCTAAACACAAGGATTACATCAGAAATATTCTCGCTCGCCTATTTGGATCTAAGGTTTGCTTTATTTATTTGTAATTTAGGGTTTTAATTTTCGTTTAGATTTTCCGTTTCTTGTAATTTCTTTTTTATTTCCGTTTATATTTTTGTTTTCTTCTAATTTATTTTTTTAATTTCATTTATTAAATTTTTTTGGTTGATTTTCGTTTCTTGTATTATTAGTGTAGTTTCTAATTTATTTTCGTTATATTATAATTTCTTTTTGTAAATTTATTCAATTTATTCTTTGTTTAATTTTTTTCTTTTCGTCAGTTTTTGTTATTAGTGTAGTTTGGCTGGAAGTGTTGTGCAATTATTTTCTTTGTGTTACTAGTGTAGTTTATGTTATTTTCGTCAGTTTATGTTATTAGTGTAGTTTATTATTTCATTTAGAGTTTTGCTGTAATGTAGCATTGGACTGGATGAAGCAAATTTATTTTTTGTTTACCATTTATGTTCAACTGATCCGGTCATGGTACAAAACCGGATCATTTAATCAACTTAACAGATCCGGTTTTGTGCCAAGACCAGATCAGTTAATTCCTAACTAATCCGGTTTTATGTGATGACCAGTTCACTCTCACTAGCTACTCCGACCCCATCCGTTCTGGTCCAAAACCAGATGAGTAAGGCCCATTTTGATTGGATCAGATGAGGTTTTTTCCACTAGTGAATGCCCAAAAAGCAGATGCAGCTCAATTAACTTCTTCAAATTGATACCTGAAGTCAAAGCACCACACTTCTTCTCCTCCAGATACTGGGGCAGTTCCTCTTCCAGTGGCCAATTCTTATGGCAGTGGTAGCACTTATATAGTGCTGCTACTTTAGTCTTAGGAGTAGCCTTTGGCTTGTCAGAAGTGTCATTGTTGGCAAATGCATTGCCCTTGTTCTTCTTCTTAGGATCCCCATTCTTCTTGAACTGATTACCCTTCATAATCATCTGAACATACTTATGCTCAGGTTCACTAGGTAAGCTCCTCTTAGCCTGAACCAGCATACCATGCAACTCTTGCAGGGTAGCCTCCTCTCCTTGCATGTAGAAATTCAAATGGAAGTTTTGAAAACCTTCAGGCAAGGATTTGATCACGATATCAGTTGTCATCTCTTGGGGATAAGGGAAGCCCAATTTCTCAATGATATGAAAGTGTCAATTCATGTTGAAAACGTGCGGACCAACGGCCTTCCCCTTGCCCAACTCGCATTCGAACAACTTACAGTTAACTTCCAACCTCTCTGAACTAGCATGCTTCTGAAACATGGTTTTTAGCTGCTGGATTATTGTGTAGGCATCCAGACCATCAAAACATTTCTGAAAGTCTAATTCCATGCAAGCAAGCATCATGCATGTTACTTGCACGTCGTTAGCCTCTAGAGTTTATCTAGCTCTCTATTCAGCTGGAGTAGCGATATCCGGCAGGGGTTCAGGGAGTGGAGAGTCAAGAACACTTTCCCTTCCTTCTGCTATGAGAACGATTCTCACAGCCATTTCCCATTCTAGAAAGTTGTGTGAATTCAGTTTGTCTATTTCGAGTACAGAGCGCAAATTAGAAGTAAAGGTGTTATTGTTGTTGGTACTAGACATGATAACTACAACAAGATAATAAAGCAAGATTCAATCAATGTTTATCAAAAGCAGCAACTAGACAAATTTTAATTAATTACTACCCTTTATTCAAAATAAAATTCCCCTATTGAATAAAGAAATAACCAAGATCCCCTCCCACTCCAGTCAAACGAAATTTGGCCATGACTTTAATGTATAGCAGTTGGCGTAAGTAAACATTTTACTCATTACGACTAATCATAATTCGTGGTAGACAGTTTAACAACTCCTTGTATACTCCTATCTCTTAGCTTCAAAATCCAAAACTTTGTCTTTTGATAGTTTTGTTGAGTTGAACCAAACATTAACATGTAAATTTTAAAAACCTATCCTATTATCCCCAGAATTATGAGCAACACCCTGCTTTGGTATTACTCATGATCTAAGGATTTATAGGTGTTGTTGGAAAAGCAATTAAACTCAATATTACATTTGGGGACCTAAGTTTACTAAGTTGGTCAATTAAAAGTGAACACAATAATAACTAACCACATGTAAACTTAGAAGCAAGCATTTGAAACAAAATAAATATCTAGTATGGCCCCTAAACTTATGAAAACTAATTTTCATAAATCTTGCCTTGAATCTCAATGGATCACCATTCTTGAAACTCCTTGGATTCTCATGCTTGATTACATAGTTTAAACTTATAAATAATTGAAATTTAAAACTACAAAAATACAAACGTTATGTAAACCGTATTTAATTTACATCCAAATTTAACGATTCACAAATCGTATTTTCTATCATAATTTGGGCCATACTAGTCACAACATGCAAAATATAATATCAGACGGGCTCGTTGTAAACATGCCAAAAATACCTAAACTATCCAATATAGGGCAAGTATAAGGTCGAATCCATAAGAACGTAAGGTCAATCAAGAGTTAATTCTCTAATTACAATGAGCTAAATCTATTTTTGGGGTTTTTGAAGGTTTAGTAACAATTCTAAAGTCTAAGAAAACTAAGATATTGCCAAAGAAAATTAACAAGGCACGTAAAGAAGATAAATCAAGGGTAAGGGAACTAGGGGATTCACCAACATTCAATTCAAGAATCCAATCATAAAAATCAAGGGTAAACAAATTAGGGATCACAAGGGGAAATCATGCACATAGGAACTTTAATTACTCTCTCTTGAGCTAATTAGAGGAGCTTAATTAGTCACTCATGACCTATTCTCATGGCATGAGAAACTAATCTAGCCAAATCAAGAACAACATGATAAATCAAGCTTCTCTAAACTAGAAATTACCTATTTTCATGGAGATCCTAGTCTAGCAAGCAAACTTAGTCTATCCCTAACATCATCTCCCGATCCTTCACTAGGGATTCCAAATAAGCAAGTCAAGTGGTGATCAATCACCCAACAAACCAAATCAAGTAAGTTTAATCAACAAGTTTAACCACAAATCTTAACCCTCTAACTTAGATTTAGGATCCAAAAAGTAAATGATGGCTACATCCCTTACCTAGTAGGAAATTACTCACAAATCATGGAAATAAAGCAAACCAAAACTTGAACTAACTTCATCACTATAACCATGGAGGAAAGAGATAAAGGGGGAAATAATCAACTAATAAAACAAGATATAAGCAAACAAAGCATGAACTAAACAAGATTAGAGGAAGAGAAAATGAAGTAAACAAGAAATTCCCAACTTTTAAGCTTGCATAAATCTGAAAATGGAGTTCAAAAGCCTCAAACCTCAACTTTCTCTCTCCTAGGGTTCTAAAACTTGAATGCTAAACAAAAAATAAATCTCTCTAATTAGAATCGAAATTAGCTTAACCTAAAAATGAGAGGATTTTCTCTTATATAGTTCTAAAGCAAACTAAGTTTTAATTACAAGAAAACCCCCGTACAAAAATCGAAAGAAAAAGAAAACGTTACGGAAAAACCAAGCGACCTGGGCGGGTGACCCGACCCGAGCGCTCAGGTGGGCCTGACCCGGGATGGTCACTTAAATAACCCCGGCGGGTCACTTCGTCAAGAAGAAATGGGCTTGCCCCAAGGTCTGACCCGGGCGGGTCAAGTCAACCTGAGCCCTCGGGTCAGCTGACCCGGACGGGTCAATTAACCGACCCGGACAGGTCGTTCTACCACTGAGGAAATTATGAGTCCCTTTGACTGACTCGGGTGGGTCAGGTTACCCGGACCCTCGGGTCAGTCCTTGATCCTCTTCTTCTCCTCCTTTGAGCTTCCATGATGCTTCTCTCTACGATCCCCTGGCCCCGGGTTTGTGCAAATGCCCTTCAATCATGATCATATGCCTTGAAAACAAACCAAACACCCAAAGAAAGTGCACAAAGAGGAATATTGCATAATCTGAAGGAAAAAGGAGCAAATTAGGCCTAAACTAACCTAAAAGCTACCACAAAATCTATTAAAAACTAATCAAAAGCCAAGTACATAAACCAATCATCAAACTCCCCCAAGCTAGATCTTTTCTTGTCCTCAAGAAAAATAGGACAAAACACAAGTAGGAGAATGAAATTATTTGGAAACAAAATCAAGAAGCAAGAAGAAAGGAAAAAGAAGGAAAGAGTGAATTTACACTAACTTATTTTCGTAGGAATCACGATTGTATTTAGCACATGCAACAAGCTCCTTAAACCCCTAGATCGCTCTAGAGGGCGAGTGGGATCTCACGAGTGTTTCCAATGAGTTTTAAACCCACAACTCTAGCTTTTCATCAACCATTTATTCAACACATTCAAGATTTATGCCTAAGTCAACTAGTAACGAAATGGTTCACAAGCAAAGATAAAGAGCAACTTTCAAGACAACAAATTTCTAAGTGTACTCATGGGTTATGGGTAGAGAAAGAGGTTGATCAAGATTGCAATAGGACACCTAATTAGACTTTTTACTCGCTCATTAGAGAAACACCTAGCTATCCAAAATACTTTGGGCTCTTCAAGTGTTATAGAAGCTGAAACCACTAGTCCACCTTCTCTAAACACACAAATAGGCCTTAAACTCCACTCTACTCGAAACTTAAGAAAAATAGAACTAAGTGTGGGAGGCATCCACAAATTGACCTCTTTTATTGAATTTCTTCTACTCTTTTTGTGCTTTTTGTTTTTTCACTTTTTTTTTCATTCTTCACGCCTTTTTTGACTGTTTCTGGCTTTTTCTAATTTACTTATTATGGGTTTTTTTCGATACAAAGGTGAAGTATCTACTCACTAAAGAGAGACATAAGAACTTGTTGCTTTTTGTACCACTTATTTCATGCAAAGAGAAGTAAAATACTAAGTTTCTTCTAGAGCTTTGTTTGGGGACATGATGAGCATATCTAGGGACACAAGAGACCGCAAATTTAAAGCTAAAATTATCCAAGCATGAGCAACTTAGTCAAGATTCAAGTCTAGACATCCAATTAAGCATTCATTAGTTTTATTTTAGTAGACCCTAATAATGCAATCAAGATTAAACACCTCCTAAAAGACCTTAACCCATGCTCACACTCTTGCAGAAGGAGCCTCTAAACATATACTCAAAGGTAAAGCAAGGAATCCACATATATCATTAACTAGCATCGTCCTTGGGCAAGGAAACCAAAGCTTTATTCAAAGCTAACACTTCTTTTTGTTTTTTTCTTTGTTTTTCAATTTCTTTTTGTTGTTTTTGCTCTTTTTCAATTTTTTTGTTTGAACTAAGAAAAATGGAGAAAGCAAATATTGAAAGAGAAGGAAAAGAAAATGAAGAAAGAAAGGTAAATAAAGAAAGGAAATGAATAAAAAGAAAGAAAATTGTTTTTGGATTTTTGAAATATATTTCTTTTTTATTTTTTTTTTAAAAAAATATGGGAAGCAAACAAATAAGAAAAAATGAAATCATGGCTTAACACATATTAACAAGCAATTGGCCCATTCACCAAGCATAACCACAATAACAAGCAACAAATCAATCAAAAATAGCAACAAGGGCCTCCTAACACTGACCCACAAGAGTAAAAACCACACAAACAATGAAAAAGCCCCTCAAGCCAAACCAAATACCGTCCTCGTTGTGAAAAATAAGAACAATAGGGGAGGGGGGTGGGGAGAAGGACCAACTCATGGGTTTAGGTCCTCGTTCCCCTTGGGGGTCAGGCAGGGGTTGCATATAAGAGGGGTATGGGGTGCCGGGGGGAACCATGTTGTTATCATGAAAGAATTGTAAGATGGGGGAAAAGCTATCCCGCATCTCTTGTTGAAAGTTGGTCAATCTTTGTTTAAAACTACCAAACCGCCTATCTATATGGACGTGGATAGGGGCATAGTCGGGAACATAGGTGGGATGAGTTTGGGAGGAAGAGGAGGGATGGGAGGAAGAGGAGGAGGCATGCTCATGGGGATCCCACCTTTGGTAGGTATGGATCTCCGGGCCCTCCTCCGGGACTTGAAAGAGGTGGTAGTTTTCTTGCTCAGTTTTTATCACGGCAAGGTTACAGTTTGAAGTTGGATGAAAGGCGTTTTACCAATCTTCCAAGTAAAATGAATTCCATCCACACTAAACCAACGCGCATCCTGCAAGTGTTGTTGATTAATGAGGTTCGGCCCTTGGACTTCACGGGTCCAAGGGCGGACCCCAAAATGCTCAGCAATGGCGGTAATTAAACCGCCCATAACAATCTTCCAACGTCCGTGAGTCCTTGGAGTTCCTACCCTTTAGAGATGTTGGGCAAACATCAAAGGTATGTTCAGCCTCCTAAGGTCCAATAGGTAAGAACCTATGATACTTAGTTCACACTGACTTACCTTTGAGTTATCCTTCCTTCCAAATATAGTATTCCCCAACAACTAAAAACATTGAAGGAAGGTGCGGGAATGGTGCTATACTCAATTTTTAATTCAAAAATATCCACAAAATCAGAAATATTCAAAGAGCGAGCAACATTTACAAACCTAAAATGGAGAACGGTTTCAGCTCCAGTTGAGCATTGTAGCAGTTTGTCTCCATTTACCTCAAAAGAGCTAAGAAATTCAAATGTTAGGCACTTATAAGTTTTCTTTCTCATTGCCAACACTTTCTTCAAATTTAATCCATTTACCATTTTATTAACATCCCCCCTTATTCCCCACAATGAAAGCAAAGACTCGTCAACAAAACGGGTGGGAGCAAATTCCTTAGTCTTAAGAACTTGGAAGTTATTGAAATGTTCTAAACTACCAAACTCAATAAAAGGAAATTCAGGATCTCGAAACTCACCGGGCGCATTAATCCCCGAGACGTTTTCCTCCGATGCTCCTAGCGGTTGTTGGCTTGAGCTTCCTTCCCCCACTTGTCTAGACCTCTTTGAATTCCTCATTTACACTTGTTGGGTTACTTGCTGTTCACAATTTCAAAATCCCGTAACTAAGTAGGGTGGGTGAGGAAAAGTGAATTTTTTTTGTTTAGTTTTAGGTTTTTAGTGAAATAAATGGATGGGAAATGAGGTTTTAGGAAGAATTTGTGAAGAAAGTTGAGTGGAGATGGATGAATTTTAGAGTTATGGCAAAATTTTGAGGAGAGAGAAAATGGTGAGATGTATGTGAAAATGGGATTTATGGGGAGGAAAAAGTAGAAATTAGTGAAGGAAAGGAGATGAAGATGAAGATTTGTGAGGGATTTCAAGTTTTTGAGTGGTGAGATGAGTGATTTGAGTGAGTTTTGGAGATTTAGAGTTTATGGTGAGTTGGGGATTTGAGAGAAATGAGAGGATGAAGAAGATGAGAAATGAGAAAAAGAAAGAAGATGGCTCGGTTTTACCAACTGCCCAGACGACCCGTGCGGGTCGGCCAACCCGAGCGCTCGGGTGAGAGTGACCTGGGCAGGTTGACTCCAACCTGGGCGGGGTGGGCTTCACTACTGCCTTTTTTTTTTTTTTTTTTCACTCGAACTGACCCTGGCGGGTCCCCTCACCCGAGCCCTCGGGTTGAAAGGCACCCGGGCGGGTCAACTAGTCAGGCTATCTTACTCAGAGCGACCCGGGCGGGTTAGATGACCTGGGTGCTCGGGTCAGCACTTCTTTGGCCCTTTTTTCTTCCTTCTTCACCTCTCTTTGCTCCAAAGTTCACCAAACCCAATCCTAAATACAACAAATCACAAAATCACCACAATAAGTAATCCACAAGTCACAATAATAGGTGAAAAGCCATCATTCCAAAAGTAATAAAATAAATAAAAAGAAGGAAATAAGGATAAGTAAGAAAAACAGGTTGCCTCCCGCTAAGCGCTTGTTGCAAGTCACTAGCTTGACTACCATAAATCTTCATTCATCAGGATGGGAGTAGTCCTCAAGAGTAATAGAGTATGCTTCTTCAATAGGTGCACCATCATAATAAATCTTGAGTCTTTGCCCGTTCACCTTGAAACACCCTTTTGCATCATTGCAAATTTCAGCCGCCCCATGCGGGAATACTTGTTGCACGGTGAATGAACCACTCCACCTTGATTTGAGCTTTCCTGGAAATAACCTCAATCTTGAGTTGAACAAAAGAACCTTGTCACCAACTTTGAACTTTCGCTTCATGATTCGTTGGTCATGCCAAGCTTTGGTTCTCTATTTGTACTCCCGGGCACTCTCATAAGCATCCCTCCTAAGCTCTTCAAGCTCATGAATATCAAGCATCCTTCTTTCACCCGAAGCTTGAAGATCAAATTTTAAAGCCTTGATGGCCCAGTACGCTTTATGCTTCAATTCCACGGTTAAATGACACGATTTCCCATATACAAGCTTGTATAATGTCATGCCAATAGGGGTTTTCTAGGTCGTGCGGTAGGCCCACAATGCATCATCCAACTTGGATGACCAAGCGATATCTGTTCACTGTCTTCTCCAAAATAAGCTTTACCTCTCTATTAGATATCTCCGCTTGACCACTAGATTTGGGGTGGTAAGAGAGACCCATTTTGTGACGCCCCCCATACTTAGCAAGAAGGGCTTTGAATGATTAGCGAAGTGTGATACACTATCACTAATAATAGCTCTCGGAACTCCGAACCAGGGGAAAATCACCTTCTTGAATAGCTTCACAACTACCTTGGCATGATTTGTAGGGGAAGCAATTGCTTCAACCCATTTAGAAACATAATCAATCGCTACCAAGATGTAGCGGTTACCAAGGGAGGAGGGAAAAGGACCAATGAAATCAATCCCCCACACATCAAAAATTTCCAAGTCCAAGATACTTGTGAGGGGAAATTCATGCCTCTTTGAGATATTGCCAACTGTTTGGCACCGGTCACAAGCCTTGACAAATCAACAAACATCCTTGAACATGCTTGGCCAAAATAGTCGACATTGCAAGATCTTAGCCACGGTCCTGTCGGCGCCCATATGACCACCACATGGGGATGAATGACATCTCTATAACATCTTCAATCTCATCATCCGGGAGACATCTCCAATAGATACCATCCACCCCCCTCTTGAACAAGTATGTGTCCTCCCATGCATAGTGCTTGGCCTCATGCATAGACCTTCTCTTTTGTTGGTAGCTAAGGTCATCCAGTATGACTCCACTAGCATAAAATTTACAAAGTCCGTGAACAATGGAGCATACATGGCCTTAACGGCATAGAGAAAATCATCTTGGAGAGAATCATTGATTGGAGGATCTAAGCCTTGTGAATCATCCATGGGATGGCAAGAAAGGTGGTCGGCAACCGAATTTTCGGTGCCCTTCTTGTCCTTGATCTCAATATCAAACTCTTAAAGGAGAAGGATCCACATAATCAACCAAGGCTTGGCATCCTTCTTGGTCATGAGATACTTGATAGCCGCATGATCCGTATATACCACCACTTTGGAGCACACAAGATACAACCGGAACTTGTCAAAAGCAATACAATAGCTAGTATTTCCTTCTCCGTGGTGGCATAGTTACTTTGAGCCGAATCAAGCGTCTTGCTTGCATAGTAGATCACATGTAGCTTTCCTTCTTTTCTTTGCCCTAAAATGGCTCCCACTGCGCTATCACTAGCATCAAACATTAGTTCAAAAGGCAAGCTCCAATCCGGAGCTTGCACTATGGGACGGAGATTAGGGCCTTTTTGAGAGTTTCAAAAGCATGCATGCAATCATTGTTGTAGATACATAATCGTGTCTCCCAATTTAAGGGCCCAATGATGAAACATACCGCAGTCTTAATTGGTCCAACCCCAGGGGAGAGTAGTCCGAAGAGCCAGTCCCAAAATGATTTTTAAAGCGTAAAAGCTTATTAGTTTACAATAATGATCCAAAATCCTATTTAAAGCCCAATTAATTATTCCTAATAATTAATTTTATTTTTAGCCTATTTAAATATTTTGAGCGAAATCCTTTGAAAAAACCCAATTAATTTTTCATGATAATTAATTGTTTTTATTTATTATTTCAATAAATATTTTTTTATAAATAAATAAATAATTTCAAAGATATTTTCGAAAATTTTATATCGTAAAAGTTGATTTTTGGATTGAAAAGGATAAAAGAAAATCGTACAAAAACACGTCGAAGAAAAAGCTGTAAACGTGTCTGACGCAAAAGGTGCGTCTGGCGCGCCACGTGCGCGCAACGCATTGGTTGTGTCGCGTCAGGTGCACCAATCTGCGCCTGACACGTGGCTCTGTGTGTCACACAGAGACGTGCTCCTAGCGCACTCTTTGAGTGACGCGCAGTTTGCTTTTCTATCTTTAATTTTCTTATAAATATGCCGTGATTTTCCGGATAAAAAAGACACTTTCACGTACTCTTTGCGCCCGAATACTTGCGAATTCTCTTATACTCACATACTCACATACTCTCATACTTACAAACACATAAACACGTATTTGCATACACACATAAACACATACTTTCATCAATCTTCATAAGTTTTCCTCGAAAGGCTTCATGATGGCTCCTCCTAAGGTTGCTATTCTCTCAGACCCAAGCCGCACCGGTATATTCCTGAGGGTAATTGAATAAATCTCTCTTATTTTTATATTCAAGTTACTAACGTTTTCCTTCATGATGTATATCTCTAGTAAGAAAACAGTTCTTTTGTATATTCTAACCTCTCTTCCTTCTTTTTATTTTTCTTATATATTGTTATGATTGTCTTGTTCATGTTTTCATCACCTCACATGTTATTATTGCTAATAAAGACCTAAGGAATTGTTCTAATATTAATCAGATAATTTGGACAACCTGCTAGGAACCCAATAACATTGATTGCTTAATAACATGCAATAAAAAAAGTGGTCTTTTATGTGTTTCATGAACCGACCTAGACTAATCTTTTTTAGGGTGCTTAAAAACATTATGTGGTTATTCTTTCGCATAAAACTTGCTATGAATCGTATTAAGTAGCGGCCAGCAATGGGCGAACGTGGTTCATGACCGTGTTCGCACCCTCACCGCTGAACTTAATTTTTGGTTCCTGACCAACTATGAAGTTATGACGGGAAAATCTTCATTGGATAAGTCCCAAAGTTGTCCCTTAGGTTTCCCAATATCCAATTAGGTTTATGAGTCTTCCTATAAAATCTTGTTAGCGACTTCGAAAACGTATTTTAATAAAACCTTAACAATGGGGTAGTAAAATACGCTCTCACACCGCGTAGGCGAAATAAAATCACGCCTACAATTTGGCGACTCCACTGCAGAGGATTTTAAAAAATTAATTTTTTTAAATGAGTGGGTGAATTTTGAAAAATACGATTCATTCTCTTTTGGATTTTTTGTCCCAAACTACCTTTAACTTTCAAGTTTTTGCGAGAAACTACCTTATAAAAAATTTGTTGTCCTAAACTACTTTACTTTTACCATTTTGTGGTTGACAGCTACCTTATGCCGATTTTCGGCGTTGATTTGTTTTTCAGATCAAAATTGTGGGAGAAAACAAAATTATCCTTGTGGAAATTGCTTGAGATTCGAGGAGACTGAGAGGAGGATCGAGAGAATGATTGTTTCAATTTTAGTTTAAGTATTAGAAGAGGAATTTAATGGTGGATTGGTGTTATAAAGTGTCGACATAGATAGGAGAGAGAGAGAGAGAGAGAGAGAGAGAGAGAAAGAGAGAGAGCATAAGGAAATGGGGAAAATAGGGTGGGGAAAATGAAAAAAAAATGTTTGAAGAGGTCAAGTGATATTACGTGACATTAAAAAAAAACTGAAACAAAAAGTAAACGCCGAAAACCGGCATAAGGTAGCGGTCAACAACAAAATGGTAAAAGTAAGGTAGTCTGGGACAACAAAATTTTTATAAGGTAGTTTCTCGTAAAGACTTGAAAGTTAAAGGTAGTTTGGCACAAAAAATCCTTTTCTTTTTATGCTTTTGAATGACATAATGTTTTGCATATGCATGGCTATTGTTTATGGCACCATAAGGACAATCTTCCTTGCCTCATTAGTGCATGTTCTATGCGTGAGGCCACCCCGAGATGTTTGCGCTTTGTCCTTCCAAAAGCTTCCTGAGCGATAGTGTTGGATCTTAGTCATAAGCAAACCTACCCAACCATGGCATTGTTATCTTGTTCCTGACTTGAGAACTGGAGTGCGTCTTATACGTGGCCACCTTTTTAAGCATATGTACGAAGCGTGGGATCAATCTCTTAGTCATGGACCCTTTTGAGCCTTAACCTTAACCTGACGATAGTTGGAATGTAGAACTGGACTTTAGGTTGAGAACTTTTGCATCCATGTTATGTGACATTTGCTTGTGATTGCAATTTTGCATGTTATTAACTTTCAAAACGGTGATATGTATTGCACCTTAATTCGTGTAAAAAAAAGATCGTCAAATTGACCAAACTTCCGAGCTACTACTTAATCACACTTAATATACACAAATCTAAATTAACACTTAATAAACCTCGAATTACATTATCTTGCAGCGGAAACACAACCTTCTTATATGATCCTGGATCGGTGGGATCATGACCCAACAACAGAATCAGGAGCACTGCCGCTCATTCAGAAACAGAAATGGAAACTATAACGTTATTTGCTATCTATTACAAAGTGGAACGTCCTTGCTTCAAAAGCATATAAATAAGTACATTAGATCCAACTCTTAACTGCTTCTATCTTGGAACAGATGCTCCGGAACTTCAACCTGAAACTATTGCAGCGCTGCCGCCCACCAAGTGACAGGCCACAATAGTGACAAAATAAAACATTGATAGACACATCAGCCAAACGCTCAGTACTTACCCATAAAACATTCTTAACACACGTTTTGGTGTCTAGGATTCTTACATTATCAACACGTTCACATCATTCATAATCACATTACAACAACATAGCGACATTCACATTATTCATCATGTTTCATGACTTTTAAGTACTTTCAGAAATCATAACAGAGTCGTAACATCATCATAGTTCTTTCATATCAAAGCAGAAGACATACTTTCATATCATTTGAAATTCATAAAACATATAGTTTGAATCATACGGTTCATCATAGATCATTATCATCTTTCGTTTACTTCATTATCATAATACTTTCATTGGTTACGGGTGAGTACAACGGAAGGCAAAGCCACCGAGGACGTAGGTCCCCCATCAGAAGGTGGCATATAATGCCATAGATCGCAACAGAAAGCATAAGCCACCAAGGACGTTCGTCCCCCATCTGAAGGTGGCATATAATGCCGTTAGTAACAGAAGGCAGAGCCACCGAGGACATTGTCCCCCAGCAGAAGGTGGCATATAATGCCATTATGCGGGTGCCACCGAGGACATTGTCCCCCATCAGAAGGTGGCATTACCGCCAGAAGGTACATGCACGATCCAGGATAACAGAATACTCTTTCACTTAACTCTATTGCGTTTCGTATCTTCTACGTATCCTAGTAACATTAAATAACCGTAATCGTAATAGTGAAACGTAATCGTAAATATAACTTAGTCATAATAATATCCATAACGTAATCATGATCGTACTTTCGTAACATCATAGTTATTTCATAAAATTCGTTCATAACATCACTAATCATCATATTCATAAAACATCCGTATCCCACAATCTATATATCGATAACATAATGTTTGAAATCATAAAAAAGACTCGCAATCATAATCATACTTTCGTAACATCAAAGTCATCACACTTCATAGCATCAAATCATTTAATACACATCATTTGCATAGCAAGTATTTCATATCATATCATAAGCTTCACCATTATCTTTCCATCTTACTAAAATCATATTGGTAACTTGATAAGTATAATGGAAGGGACGTCTCCCTAGAAAGAAACATGCAGAAAGGCGGCCCCACATAGGTGACACTTTCGGTGCCTAATCATTAACCAGTACGGTGGCGACAACAAAGGTGACACTTGCGGTACCCAAATCATTAACCAGTAGGGTGGGCACAACAAAGGTGACACTTGCGGTACCCAAACCATTAACCAGTAGGGTGGCCACAACAATGGTGACACTTGCGGTACCCAAATCATTAACCAGTAGGGTGGCCACAACAAAGGTGACACTTGCGGTACCCAAATCATTAACCAGTAGGGTGGCCACAACAAAGGTGACACTTGTGGTACCCAAAAATACTGCCAGGATCCATCTTTCACTTAACTTTATCATGTCCCATTCGTTTTTGGAATCATAATTACATTACATAACCGTAATCGTAATCATGAAACGTAATCGTAGCATAGTCATAATCATAATCATAACGTAATTATAATCATACTTTCGTAGCATCATGGTTATTTCATGAAATTCGTTCATAATATCGATAATCATCACATTCATAAGAACATTTCATATCCCACAATCCATATAACAATAACATAATGCGTGAAATCATAGAATATACTTAGAAAGGGGTTGTGGGTGCTAGCAGTAGGCATTAGTTTGCACACCTTCAGATCGTTTCAGAATAATCATAACGTATACTTTTGCGTAATCGGGAATTTATAACCATAACTCATCACCTTAAGTATATCGGAAATACATAACAAAGTCATAATAATCCTTTCATACTTTCAGATCATTTACGGGAACGTAGCATGAGACCCTTTTCATAATACATCATGTTTTCACATATGTCATTTCTTAGTATACATCTCACCTTTCACAATTCATAATACACATAAGTCATCTTTACGTACTTTCATATCATTTCAAGAAATATAAGACGTACTTGTTCGGTAACGATAAGCTATTCATCGTGTATATTATTAATCTGCTTTAAACTTACTAAAAGATTATTAACCAGAATAATCATCGGTCTCTTGTTAGAGATTATCTAACGGGAGTTAGCTTTAACTTGGTAATCCGAAGTTCGTTAGACGTATGCTAGTTTGAGGTTTAGAAAATGCTTTATAGTCATATAACCTCTAATCCCTATCCAAATAGAATAACATTGATCTAGTTCAGATGTAGTTGTACTTCTTACCCACTTCTTTGGGTTAATCAAATACTAACAAATCCCTTCTTAATGAAATAACAACTATTTAGAAGTTGCGAACAAGATTACAAATTCACATTATCGAATGTGTTCAAAGAGAAATTCAGAATTATAATTACAAGGAGTACTTTAACTAATACTTACAAATCCTTATACTCCACAAATCTTCATGTTCTCTTAATTACCTCGATAAACCAACTCACTAATCAATTACTTAGTGATTGATTATTAGTTATACCTCAATGATTTCCATCAACAAAGAAACTATAATTTATACTGAACCATCCTTTAAACCAAGTTCATAACTTATGATTAAATTAGTATTCCAAGATACAACTAAAACCATCTAAGATGATCAATTATCATTAAGAATATTCTAATTTGGGTCCTCGACCAACCATTAGCAACAACTCAAATACATAGTGTATTTTAAGACTTTTAATAAATACTTAGCTTCATTGCATCACGTTTATTTCTCAAATAAAACCACCCTATTTACACTCTCATATAATCATCCAACATACCAACATCAATTTAAGATTTCAATACACAATCAAACCATAAATTTGACATCCTTATCAACATCACACACCTAACAATCATAATCCACATTTGAATCATAAATTTTCATCCATGAATTTGAACCACAAGAATAAGAACAAGGGAAGGAGTAAGGGGTTAGTACCTCATAAAGCAAAGAGAGGAAGAAGAAGAAAGCAGAGTAACAACAACAACACCACCACCACCAAAGGGAGAGAGGAAAGAGGACAACGACGGCGGCGGCAAGAGAACCACCAGCCATAACCTCGGCACTGGGCTGCGCACAAAGAACAACAGTGCACAGTAGCACCCACGAACAACAGTAGCAGCGAGGAGGAGAAGACACGAGCGAGAGAGAAAGCCAAGAGTAGTAGGACGGAGCCACAACAGCGCACACGCGGTGGCATAACAATAGCACCGCAACACCACAACCGCCTCACGCAACAGAGGAGAGAGAGAGAGAGAGAAAGTAGAGAGCTGTGTCGCTAGCTTGCGACGGCAGACGACGAAGCTCCGGCGAGCTTGAGGGAAACGCCGACGAGGGCCTGGTGGTTGGAGCGAGAGAAACAGGGGTCGGGGGAGAGGTGAGATGGGTTTGGGGTTTTGGGTGAGAATGACGAGAGAGAGAGAGAGAGAGAGAGAGAGAGAGAGATGGGGAATTGGGGTTTCTTCAGGAGAGAGAAGGAAATTAGGGGGGTTTTTGGTTTCCTCATTAAACCGACAAAAGGGGGGCCTTGGGGGTTTTGAGGGTTCGGTTTCCATATAAGGAAACTTAAGAAATAATATAATTGATTTCACTTTGGCAAATACTACTCAACTATTTATAGATAACTAAGCACCAATATATATATAATAATAACTTTATAGAAATAAATAAATAAACACGTTACAAACACGACAAGTAAATATTCATACTCTGAACTTAATAAAATAAGAATATTCAAAATATAACTAACTTAATAATTATAATTAACGTTAAATAAAACGACGCTCTTAAGAATCGGGGTATTACAGAATCTAATACGATCTCCCAAATCAACTCTAATCCCGACATATTCTAAGATATAGCAATATCTTCCACTTCTGTGTTTAAAAAGAATAACCTCTAATCCAAATATGTGCAACATAGCTAATTCCTTTCATAAATTCCTAACGAGTTTCTTAGTAATTCATTCCCATATTCAGCACATGAATTCCATAAAATTATGTGAGTAAAACATTAGTTCGGAATTAAAGTTTAAAATAACTTTCAACGAAACCCCTTGCATGTTCAAATATGTATTCTATTTTCTTTCAGAAATCATATTATACCGGGGAAGAGAACACGAATAGAGTAGCCATCTAGGCGAAGTCTCTAAGCTTTTACAAGGGACGTCTCCCTCTTCCGTTATGTATTGCTTGCAACACTTTTCAGGACATGTCCACAAAATACAGAAAATAAAATATAGAATATACAGAATACATAATGATGTTCATCACTGCTCTAGCAGCTTCTTCCCCCTTACAAAAACGGAATCAAAATACATAAATCATAATTCAGTATTCTCTTACGCTCTTATCCATAGTTCTCTGAGTCAAATATATCAAAATTTCATAACATAGTCGCATTTTGGGAAATCCATATACAACTCAAATTGTTTGCTAAACACAGTATGAGTTTCCAATAACTTAGTATAATTCAATCCTTTATAAAATCTATTTGCTAAAAACAACTCAAATAGGATTTTAAAGAAATTATGGTCCAATTCTATAGGCTTACCGAAAGATCAAAATAGAAATTTAAATCTTATATAAACTTCATATCTTAGTCACAAAAGTTTTCTATTAAGAAACATCTTTCCATTTAATTTAACAACCTATAAAGATTATAACCTAAGCAAATACCGATGTTTATACTTATATTAATCATATTAAACATTATACTCTTGCCACATCCCAAGTTGAAATCATGTTATTCTTTATGAATACTCTCTTAAATGTCAAAATGTATCACAATAGATTTCAAAGTTCGTATCACATATACTTCAACCTTATGTTACACAACATCTCATAACATAACTCTGTAATTTTGATGCATGGAAACTTATGTCTTCTAGAATTTTAAACACACGAATCATTCAATAGGGATTAGATGTAAAACCATTGTAGCGTGATTTCCCTGTTGTATGCAAGTTTTGAAAATCTGAGAGCCCCAAGTGTTGCTCCTGTAACCAGTCCACGAGCAACAGTTGAACACCAACATCTGCTAGAACGAAAGAGAAGAAATTCTCTTGCTTTTCATGGCATAGGCGCCGGTCACTAGGGGAGATTTTTAGGGTTTCTCAAGCTCTCTTTAATATGAAATGAAACTGCTTAATGAATTAATTGCCTAAACCCTAGTATTATATCATATATATAATAAAAGAATCATAGCCCAATTAGGAGAACCAATTCTCCTACTACTCCCTTTATGGCAGGCCAACTCAAGGCCTTTATGGGCCTTATGTTGTTTTGTTCAACTCGTGCCACAATGTGTGACCTCATAGAATTAATATATTTTAGTTATAGGCCCAATCAATATTGTCCTATTAATCATATTTATTCTCATGCAAGAAAATACGATTACTAAAATAATTAACTTAATTATCTTCATAATTTAATTCCTATTTATATTTAGTAATTGTCGGGATGTCTAAGGACATATTCCTTCAATCACCCACTTATCCGAAGACAAGAGCGCAATGTTAAATTCCTTAAGTCACTTAATGCCAAGTTAAATAATACTATGTTATTCTCAAATTTTTGTTCCTTAATTCCTGAGTTCGAACTGCTCAAATAAGGGTTAACTCTTTAATCCTATTCCGCATGGCCATGCAATTTTTCCAGTTCTCGCTCATCAAGAGGCCCATACACTATTCCTATTTAATAGGAGGATTTATCCACTCTTGTATGACCATAACTCCCACTCAATACTTAGCCCACTTGATCACTGCCTTTATAACCTCCTTTTATGGTGCGGTGTTTAACAGTGTCAACGTTAAACTAATTATATTGTGGCTATTAAGACATACTCATGTTTAAGGAATCCACTAAATATAGTGGTTTGATTCTACTTGTAGAATCTAATTAGGTCATGTCTCAATATATCAAATATACATCCATATAATCAATTTGACATCTCTATGTCTCCATAGCCCGTGGAACTGCGCTAACAATTAAATATATACTGTAGACACCAAATTTTGAACCCTTTTTTCGGATAAATAAAGGTTTTGAAAAATAAAAATAACAAAATCGTCATGCATCGTGGAGCGCGCGCCCCGGAGCGCGAGTTTCATTCCGTCGCACGATTTTCCATTTTTTGCGTATTAGTCATACAGTCTCGGCTTAGAAACGTAATTTTCCGTGAGTCGTAGTCAATAGCTACAACCACCGTATTAATAAAATGATTCGCAGTATAATCATGCTCGTCTTTATTAATTTGACGAATTTTCGTTAATTATCTTAAGTTAGTCTTTCGGAAAAATGAAAAACGAGTCGCGATTAGGCGTCGGGATTTTAGTCGTATCCCAAAACCGGCATTAATCAGTTTTCTTGATGGTCGAGTCATTGTTCATTGGATAAGGAATACGAATATATTCTTTATCCACTAAACACATCATTTATCCATTAGTGAGAGAATAAGAATCATGAAAAGATGTGAGAATAATAATCAAATCCCATGTGTAAGAGGGGGAAATCCGGATTCTTTCCGGAAAAATCAAGTGTGCGCCAAGCACACAATCATGCGCTAGACGCACAAGCATGCTCTGCGCCAGCCGCAGAACCTTGCGCCTAGCGCAAGGTGCTGTGCCTAGCGCAGCTTCCTGCGCTAGGCGCAGCATCCTCATCAGTTTCGTTTTGCACGATTTTCGATGCATTTTTTTACGTATTAGGATGTTTAGGGAAGAATATTTTCTGAAAATCTGATTTTACCTCATTTATGAGAAAATCCAAAAAGAATAAGAATATTTGTGTTTCCAAAGAGATTTGATGATGTCATTAGGGTGAGGTCATTAGAGTGATGTCATTAAGGTGATTAAGAATGAAGAAAATCAGATTTTTTGGGTGAAAAATCTGATTTTCTACCTCTTTGAAACCGTAGTTCACCTCCTTCATTTCTCTATAAATACCTTCATTTTTTCCACTTCAAGAGCAAGTTGAAAAGAGTTCAACTTAATTTCACTAATTCTCTCATCTTCTCTACTCCATTCCTCTAAAGAAATCACACTTAAGAAAAGAAAGTAAAAGTTAGTAAGATAATTAGTAAGTTAAGAAGTTCATCAAAAGAAGAAAAAACACAAAAAAAAGAGTTTAAGTTAGTAACTATGAGGATTTAGAAACTCACTTAGAAATTAAGAAAATCACAAAAAAGGTAGAAGAATTTACAAAAAAAGAAGTGCGTCATTGAGCTAGCAAGGTAAAGTGAAAACTCTTGTTTATTTTTGATTATCTTCTTAATCATCTACTAACTTCTTCCTTGTTTTCTTCTTATCATTTTTTTAATCTTTGGAGTGATTTGGGTATGTAGAAGTCCTAATAGGTTCCCAACCTTAAATCACCCCGCCTAGAATAGTCACCTCTAATGGGGTGACTCTTAGGAAATAATGTGATTATGTGATTTTCCTGAATCAAGTTGTTGTTCATCACAAAAAAATGTTTTCATAAAAAAATTCAAGACAAGTTGTGCATAAACATCTCCATAAAAAAAGAAAATGTGATGCTGTAATTATAATAAGTTTTAATTTCGTACTACATTTCATTTTTCGTCTATATTATCAGAATAGTTTGTAGGATTTAATATTTTTCCAATGAAGTGCAAGATGTTTCCAGCAACTGAGATTTGGAATTTCTAAAAAACGAATTTCTTGTAAATAATTAAAAATCATACAACTTTGTTGTGCAAAACTGATTTTGTCCAGTTCCACCTAAGCTTCTTCTGTCAATAAAGTTTAAAATAAAATTATTTAGATAAAACTAAAAACATCAAGTTTGAAGAAAACATCAGTAGCTTTTCAAAAATATAAAAATCATGTTCATATGAATTTTATACAATTTTACATCATTTTTACAAAACCATTCATGTAAATCACTAAATTCCAGAGAAAATTTCCAGTCTAGTTCTTCGAGGTGTCTAGAATGTTCATACCAAAATTTACTTCAAAATAAGTTCAATAAGCTGGATCTCAAAGAACAATTTCAATAAAGGTCCTGTTTTGACCAGTTTTGACATAAAATTCACCATAATTCAAGTTATCGCTAAAACCTTGTGAAATTTTGACACAACATAAAGAACTCAATTTGACTCTTTCTACAGAAAGTTATGATTTTTGTAAATCAGTGCAAGAACAAAAGTGCAATCTGCAAAATAAAAGAAAGTAATTAACTCAACTTTCATAAAAAAAAATATTTTCTTCATACGAAAATGTGAATAAAAAAATCATGAAATTTTTAAATTTCTCTTAAAATGACTCATTTCATCATGTAAATAAAAAACAATAAAAATTGTCATAAAAATCAAATCAAAGAAGTTAATTAATCTTTAACTTTCACAAATTCACAAATTCACAAATAAACATGAATTCCAAAGCCCCTTCAAGGAGGTGAAGATCAAGGAACATCATGGTGAAGACCAGGATTGAAGATTTGTATAGATCATAGATTTTGTGCATATCGTTGTAATAATAGTTTCTTTGTAAATAATTGTTGCATCACTCAATTAAAAAAAACATAGATATATTTATGCATGATGTTCATAAATAATTTCAAAATTCTTTTTAATAAAATGAGCAACCAATGTTACAAATGTTGCATGTTGGGCCCAATATGTCAAAGTACATGAATAAAATGACCCAATCTCAATTAAGAGGAAAAATTGCAAATCTAACTAAGTTAAATTGTATGATGATCCATCTTACATTTTAAAAATGTGTTCTCCATATTCAAATGGATTAATCATATAATTTGACATAATTAGATTGGTAATTATGATCTCCGAATTGATTTTAGGCCGTTTCACGTGTCTCGCTTTAAATGGCCAAATTCCAATTAGCCAAACACAAATTTCCAAATTCGGTCTCAAATTGATCATTTATCTCCAAATGACTTAATAATCTTCAATAAAGATTATTTCTCAAAAGCCTTCAATTAGAAAGCAAACCTTCTAAGACCTTTCGAAAATCATAAACGTAATCACTAATTAAGATGGTTATTTCAATCCTCGATTAATCTTTAATTAGAGCGGTTAATTCAAACTTTTCATTTAATCACTAATTAGAGTGATTATCTTAAACCTTAATAATCGTTAATTAGGACGGTTATTCTTCTTGTTTAATAACTAATTAGAGTAATTATCTTAACCTTAATAATCGTTAATTAGGACGATTATTTTTCTCATTTAATCACTAATTGGAGTGATTATCCTAAACCTTGAATAATCATCAATTAGGGTGATTACTTCCTAACTTTCATTGTTAGTCACTAATCAAGGTGATTATCTTTCCTTTTAATTTTAATTACTAATTAGGGTGATTATCTTAACCTCCATTTTTAATCACTAATTAAGGTGATTATCTTAATCCTTCATATTTTATCACTAATTAAAGTGATTATGTCTATCCCATTTCAATCAATATTTGGAGTGATTACCTCATTTTAGATAGATTTGTTTAATTCTAAAGGTGAGTTATTCATAATCTATTCCCTCATCTTCTTTCCCCAGTGGAATTGGCCATTTAGGGTGAGACATAAGCTCGAACTAAGACAGTTTTGATCCATGAGTGGATTCCAATCCCGCAATGATTGGTACGTAGTGCAACTTCAGTGCTCAAACCTACCATGTACAAATGATATATTGGTCCTAAATAAAAATGGTTGATGTGTATATGTGCAAACTATGTGATTTTCTTTCTTTTTAATAGCCATGATTACTTTAAAATGGAAAATAACGCATTTAGTAAGAGCCCGTTCTGTAGAACGGAAGAGGAGACGAGTTTCAGACGTTCGCACCTCTTAACCTAAACCCCGAACCCTATTTCATGGTATGAAAAACCAATTTGCAAAAAAGCCTTATCCATAAGAAGTCATCATCGTTTTAAATGATTTTTCTTGAAATTGATTTTAAAACGATTTATTAAATAAGTCTGTCCCTATTCAGATATTAATAGGGTGTCGACTTCCAAGTTTTCTAAAACTCAAAGTCCAATGAGAGACTTTCGTGGGATTCAGACCGTTAATTAAGACAATAAAAAATCGGATATCACTGGCTGGCGACTTCACTGGGGACTATACTTCCACTAGAAGAATATGAGGTTTAAACCTGAACAATGCGTTATTTTCCATATGTATATATAATAAAAAGTTAATCATGGTTATTCCCAATTTAATTTTTGTATATAGCATGCTTATGTGAAAATTACGTGTGCTTGGTAGTTTATCGATCCATACACGTGCACTCTTTTTAACCATTTTCTTATTAGGTCTGATACCTCTGTCTATTGGCAAGGGTCAGAATTTTAGAATGACAAATTAATGAATTTTAGAATCTTTTCATGATACCTCTGTCTATTAGCTATTGCGACCGGCTCTGTCAGGAGCGTCCACCCTCGATGGACACAATGGAAGTGACTCGAGGCCACTTTAACATAATCTCTTATTTAATGAATCACCCTTTAGTTGACTTTTATGACACAAGGATCAATGCACAAATAATGTCCTTTATTTATTTCAGTTATTGAATAATGTGAAAAACTTTCAAAAAATTCCTCAGTCCGTTTTCAGTCGGTCGATATTTCAGTAATCATTAAGTGTAGCTGAATTGCTGCCGAAATGATTATTGAAATATTAAGAGTATTCTTGTTTATTTATCACTAGTGTCATAAAACAAATGTGTGTGTGCTCACCCATTTTCAAAAAAAATCACATTTACTTCATTATTCTTTTTCAAAAACGAAATTGATTTTTTAAAAAGAAAGCAAAAAAAAAAAGTCCTGTTTTGAAAATATGATCCCAAATTTAAAAAAAATGATGAAAAATGGAAAATGAAAAAAAGTCATAATCACGAGTTCAAAACGTGTCATGTTTAGGAATTAGAATGTAATTAAAACATGTAGTCTAAAACACGAGAAGTCTAGTTTAAAAAAAAAAGAAAAAATTTTGTCAAAAGGGATAATTGTTTCTTTAAAAAAAAAAGAGAAGGAAAGAAATAAAAATTGTGTCAAAAGGGATAATTGTTTTTTTTTTTAAAAAAAGAAGAAAAAATTGTGTCAAAAGGGATAATTGTTTAAAAAAAAAAGGATTCTTCCATTTCCTGCTAAAAGAAAATATATAAAGAAAAATTCCTCAGTCATTGACTAACATTTTTAGTGTGTACATTTCAGGTACTTCACATAAAAAAAAAGGGAAAAGTAAAACTTGCATCATTTCACAATGTCTGATTTCGAAAAGCAAATTCAGACTAAATCTTCAGCAAAGGGCAAAGGTCGTTGGAGGTCTATTAATCAAATCTATGCAGACACGGAAGAATATTTGGGAACCATGTACAGTCGTCTAAAAAGACAGGGTCTTTTAGAAGCGAAGCATCACTGTTACACTTTGCCACCACCAGGGGTGAACATGGGATTATACTGTAACTTTTGCCATCAGTATGGACACGAAACAGACCGGTGTGTTGACCTTCGGCATGCCATCCACCAGCTAATAGAAGATGGAAAAATTCCCATTCCTCCATCATGGGTGTCCCCCAATTGTGTCCTTCACTAAGGATGATCTTCCCAAGGAACTGGATCCTCATCAAGCTTTATACATCACTTTGAAAAGCAATGGGCGAGAAATGACTAATGTACTAATAGATGATGGATCGGCACTTAATGTTTGCCCCAAAGGAACACTTTATGAGTTAGGGTATAACATCACGTTATTAAGCCCTACTGATACAGTATTGGCAGCATACGACAATTCTTCAGGGAGGACTATAGGAACGATCAATCTCCAACTGAGGTATAAAGACTGGATTTGTGATGCAGATTTCACGGTTGTCGAAGCTTTAACCTCATTCTCTTTATTGTTGGGGCGACCATGGCTCCATGCAAACAAAGCCGTTGCCTCTCCTGCACACCAAGAACTCAAATGCCCAACAACCTCGAGAACAATAACCATCCATGGGAATCCTACGCGACCAAGAAGTATCACCCCTGCACCGCCAATGGTAGAGGATGAAACAGGTCCTCAGGATGTTCCCCTCAACCCCTGCATGCTAGGGAGTAATGTTCCTTCAGTACCCCAAGGATCCAATTCAGTACCCCAAGGATCCCAATGACAATTGATCAACTCATCGCTTATGCCGACATCTGTTGTGCTCAGAATATGCCAATAGGACCTCTCAACACAGATCAGGCTAAAACCACCTCTGCCATAACCTTCTCTGATAAAGATCTCCCCGATAACCCAGTTCATAACAGTACTTTGTACATTGCTGTTGATCACATTGTCAGACATATCAAAGGTGTAATGGTCGATAACGGAGCTTCTGCCAATCTCTGTCTCCTCAGTACCCTTAAATGGCTCGGGTGTCCCCCTCCCCAAGGAGAAACCTCAATAGGGACCATGGTTGCATATGATGGTTCCAAGCGGGAAATTATGGGGTCAACATCTATGATTTTGCGTATCGGAGCTGTCATACGAAAGGTGGACTTTATGATCATCGATTGCGAAGCTCCTTTCACAATGTTGTTGGGACGGCCGTGGCTCCACGAAAACCATGCTATCATCTCGACGTTGCACCAAAAAGTAAAAATGGTAACTCCGCACGGAGTAATCACTATTCCAGGTGATATAGCCATGGGAGCAGCAATGCAAAAATCTCACATATCTCATGTGTGTCACTTAAATTACGAACAGAACGACAAGGATTCCGTAGGAACTACATCAAATATACCGCCCCTCAAACTAGAAAATCCCATTTCCACTAGCCTAATCCCGAGGAGGATCTTGATCAACCGAATTGGGTACCGGATATGAGAGAAGTTAAGAGAATTGAAGAGAAATTTCATTGGCTATACAAAGAAACATGGGTCGTTCAGTGTGAGGGAGAAGAAAGTCCAGCACACAAAGTTGCCGCCATCCAATCTATCATGGAACCCTATATATTCCTTGATGAAATTGATTATCAAACAAGAGCCTCTTGCATGCTGGTGTGCAAGGCATGGGCATCATGGCTCCTTAGCCGAGAAGACAACCCCTTATATGTCAAGAAGAAGAAAGAAAGGTGGGACAGACGTCTTCAAACAGGAGAACATATGGCTTGGCGCCCGGCAAATTGAAGTCTGAAAAGTTTAGGAAGTACCTGATTCATTTAATCGCTTTTATATTGTACTTTGTAGGTAGAGCTACGTGCGGCTTGATCTCCTAAGAAAAAAAAAAGAAAAAAAATTATGTAAAATCGCTTCAATGTTGTAATGCATCTATCTTAGCTTTCTCCACTATGTAATGTAGTAAAAGGGGTACGTAGGCAACTCATTTCCTGAGTGCAGCTGCAAAAAAAAAAAAAAAAAAGAGAAAAGTTATGTAAAATTTCGTATGTCAGAACTACGTTGGGCCTGATTCTCCATTCAAAAAAAATCATCACAAGAAAAATTTCTCCCCCAAATCCAAATCCAAATACACTCATGGAGATACGTAGGCAACCTTCAGGTGCGGCCCCTTTTGCATTTAATATTTTCTTTTGTGGTTTCAGCGCTTAGAAGCAATCAATACGTACAGATCACTACAAAGAAGAACGATATCTAGGGCATTATAATTTGCCAAAATGAGGACACATGCCTCGTTATACCTCTTTTCTCTTATTTCTGTAGTAGCAGGAAACGGAAGGATATTATCAAATTGATTTTGAAAAATATTTGTGTATTATCCCAAAACAAATGAGTCCAAGAGTGGCAGTTTAAAATGTAAATAAAAAGTCCAAGTCTAAAAAAAAAAGATAATAACAAGTCAAAGAAATCTAATGAAAAATCTCAAAACAAATGATAGAGTCAAGGTCTTACACCTTTTAATAAATGATAACTGAATTAAATTGGGGTAAAAAAAAAGAGAGAATTTTCAAAGATATCATTTTTTTCATTCCCTGCAAAAACAAAAAAAAAATAAATAAAAAGAAGAAAATAAGAAATAAAGTCTGGACAAACTTCTGTGCTAACCCTTCATCACATTTCACTGGAACTCTGCATGGGCCCGCTCAGGATCTAGGCTGATTCGCCGAAGTTCTGACCATAGTGAACGTTCTCTGTCAATAATACTGTCATCCTTCTCTACACCAGATGTATTCTCTGCTACACGTCTCAGTAACATGTCTCAAATTCCGAACAACGAGCACCAAAAAAACTCTACCCCTCCACCTGATCCAATGATTGAGCTCCGAGGACTTGTCCAGGCCATGCTTGACCGACAGGAAAATATTGAGCAAACTGTGTTGGGCATAATGCGCCAAAGCGCCCAGATGCCTCCTCCTCCGGAGTCGAAAGTAGCTTCGCCTTTTCATCTTAAGCCTCAAAACAATGAGAGAGAAATTCCCACTAAACTCGAAGAAGAATTAGTCAAGCTTAAAGAAGTCTTAAAAGACATGACTAAGGCTGAACCATGGATGGATATTCATGGATTAACTCTTTTCCCGAAGGCACGACTACCTCATGGTTTCAAAATGCCTAATCTGACAAAGCTTGATGGGACCGGTAGCCCCACCAATTTTCTGAAAATGTATGTAGGGGCAAGGAGTCCCTGGGGAGTGGAAGAATCCTTGATTGTCCAACTATTTCAACAATATTTAGATGGTGCTGCAGCACATTGGTTCCTTAACCTTGAAAATACAAAGAAATCCACTTGGACTGACATAGTCAGAGAGTTCTCAAACCAATACAAGTATAATGAAGAAATTGATGTTACTAGAAGGGATCTGGAGACCACTTCTCAAAACCTTAATGAGACCTTTTCTTCATTCATCACTCGATGGAGAAACAAGGCTTCCAAAATGATGAGTAGGCCTAATGAGGAGGAACAGCTGCAAATGGTTGTGAAGAATCTTCTTCCTGTCTATCAGAAGCATATGGCATACCCATATTTCCCGACTTTCAAAGCATTGATTGCTACGGGAACTCTAGTTGAGGATGCTGTGAAAAGGGGAGACATCAAGAAAGATGAACCTATTGGCGGCACTACTTATAATGCAAAATTTGGAAATAACAAAAGAGCCCCAAACAATGATTCAGCAGCTCCTAAGACAACTAATGCAATCCATGCCATTGGCGCATCGCCTGCATTCCAGTTGCGACCACAAAGGAACTTTACTCCTTTGAACATGACTTATTTCCAAGCTCTCTCCAAATTAAAAAAGGCTAATCTCATTCAACCCTTGAATCCACGCCAACCTCCTAAAAATCCTTACCCTGGTTATGACCCAAATCAAAACTGTGAATACCATCAAAGCCCGGGGCATAATACTGAAAGTTGCACGACTCTAAAGCATCAAATTCAAAACCTTGTGGATGATGGAATGCTCTCGTTAGGATCCATTTCCAGTAAACCAAACGACTCTCAGCCCAACATCACAAAAAACCCCCTTCCTAATCATAAGCCCTCATTTGCCATTAATGCCATCTATGCTAATTCGGACGGATGCGATCCAATTCAGTTAATCCGCAAGACAGTTCCTCAAATGTATGAAATGCCGATAGCCGTAGGTTATAAGTGCCTAGTCTATGACTATTCCACTCAAGAAAAAGTCAAAATGATGCCTTGTAAAGACCCCAACTTCACTCTCAACAAGGATCCTTTCTCTAACATGTGTGGAACTTTGGATTATGATGGTGCCTTCTTCATTTTGGAATCTGAAAAATTATGGAGAAAAACACTGGAGGACATTCCACCACTCCAAATACATACCGGCGCCCCATCTGCCTCGATAATCTTAGTGATGAGGAGTACGTGGATATATCTCATTTGACTAGAGCAAGTCGCCATTTTAAACCATCCCATTTGGAGGATGAAAATCCTTTGGAGGTGTTAAGAAGGAAGGAAAAGGGCAAAGAGCCAATGACAGAGGAAAGTAACAAGGAAGATGATGCTATCAAGCGCATGAAAGAAGTAAATGCTAATGTTTCTATCGGGAAATTGTTAATGCATTCCCAGCCTCATAGGACAGCTGTTCTAAAGCATCTTAATGAAGCCTCTGTAAGCTCTTCTATAACACCCGACCAGATGGTGGGGCTCATTCATGGGGTAGATCGAACTCTCATGTTCACAGACAATGATCTCCCTGACAATATCAACCACAACAATTCATTACACATCACTATACGCTGCAATGGATGGGAGATACCTAGGGTGTTGATCGACAATGGCTCTGCAATCAATGTTTGCCCTCTGCGTGTGCTAACAAGGCTTGGGTATTCAAAAGAAGATCTGGTACCATCCAACTAGGTGGTCAGAGCATATGACAATGCTAAGAGAGAAGTATTGGGTTTGATTAGCCTACTCATTGAATGTGGTCTCGTGGCAAGGAAAGTGGAATTCATGGTCATTGACATACAAGCCTGTTTTAACTTCTTATTAGGAAGACCATGGCTGTATGAAAATAGAGCAGTGGCCTCTACTCTACATCAGAAGGTAAAGCTTCTCATTGATCATGGTGCTGTGACTATTTCTGGTGATCCATAAATTATGACCATCTCCAACGCCGAAAAATCGGTATTGTATCTGAAAGAAGTGGAAGGCACTAGGTTGGATGGTTACACTATCCACTGTATTCTAGCAGCACCTGAAAATTCATGGATGAATGAGGTTCCAGCAGCCACACCAGATGAAAGTGATGAAGAAACAGAACCAGAATATAGTGAGGATGACGAGAAAGAAATAAGAGTTCCGAGCATCGGCACACATAATACGTCATCTGGAGCACCAGAAGAATCCTGTGTCGGCAATCCTCAAGATGATGATAATGACTCAAAGAAGAGATCTAGGACATATGATTTTGATCTGGACTTTAATGAAGTGAGTCCTATCCGAGAAGTTCACACCGAATCACTGATTCTCTTTCCAGGATATCAACATGAAGATCACTATCGTGAATTACCCCAATTCAGAAAATTTGACGGGAACAGTGATCCTTTTGTCCACTTAGTTGGATTTGTGAATGCCTTGCATCCATGGGGCATACCAGAAGAAGATTACCCCATGCTGTTTGACAAGAGTTTAGAAGGACCAGCTTTGGACTAGTACTACTCTTTGGATTATGTGGATAGAGCTAGTTGGGAAAATGCTAGCCAGACCTTTGTTAATTGGGCTCTCGAGCATAAACAGACTGATGTCAAGAAGCTGAAGCTAGTTACTTTGTGTCAAAGCGCCTTGGAAACTTTCTCGCACTTTTATTCAAGAAGCACTTATATCCGCACACAGCTTCGTTTCCCTATTACTGATCGAGAGTTCATGCTCATATTGCTGCAGAACCTGAATGATTTCTATTATCGTCACATGGTTACTATCAAATACACCTCCCTCAGCCACATGGAACAACATGGCTTTAACATCGATGCTCTGAAATTGCAAAAAAAACGACCTCGGGAAGATCTTGAAACTCCCAGCACAAATCCAAGGGTATATGCTAAGATAGATGAACCATTGAGTATGGTGTATGATCATCTTCGGAGGCAAGGTATACTTCAAGTTCCAGTGCATGTGCACTGTTTACCCCTTCCTGGAACAAGCATGAGCAAATTATGCTATTATTGTCGTCAATTTGGGCATGAAACTGATGGATGCCACTAGTGGAAAAAACTTATTTTCCTACTTTACAAATGCTTGGGTTATTTAAACAACCCGAGTATTTGACAGCCTTTCTAATTTTTTTGTAAAAAAATTCACTAATGCTTGGGTTTTTTAAAACAACCCGAGCATTTGACTATTTTAATAAAACTTTCTTTTTATTTATTCGCTTTTTCCCCTATTTGCTCATTGGAATTTGAAACCCCATAAATGGGTTTACCCCCCCTCCCCTTTCTCTCTCCTCTTTTCCTCTCTACCTCATATTTTCATTTCTCTTCATCGAGTTAGGGTTTTCTCGCCTTCTCTCTGTTTCTTCCTCTCCCTTGTAAAGCAAGTTATCAGTTTCTTCAAATTGAGCGTCATATATTAGCAACTTTCCACGAACAACAAAAGCAGTTTTTTTATGAAAGATGCTGCTGCCGCGACTATAAATGGCAGTTTTTTAGGGTTTAGGGTTTCACGTGTCTCGCTTAAAATGGCTAAATTCCAATTAGCCAAACACAAATCTCCAAATTCGATCTCAAATTGATCATTTCTCTCCAAATGACTTAATAATCTTCAATAAAGATTTCTCAAAAGCCTTCAATTAGGAAGCAAACCTTCTAAGACCTCTCGAAAATCATAAACGTAATCACTAATTAAGGTGGTTATTTCAATCCTCGATTAATCGCTAATTAGAGCGGTTAATTCAAACTTTTCATTTAATCACTAATTAGAGTGATTATCTTAAACCTTAATAATCGTTAATTAGGACGGTGATTCTTCTTGTTTAATCACTAATTAGAGTGATTATCTTAACCTTAATAATCGTTAATTAGGACGATTATTTTTCTCATTTAATCACTAATTGGAGTGATTATCCTAAACCTTGAATAATCATCAATTAGGGTGATTACTTCCTAACTTTCATTGTTAGTCACTAATCAAGGTGATTATCTTTCCTTTTAAGTTTAATCACTAATTAGGGTGATTATCTTAACCTCCATTTTTAATCACTAATTAAGGTGATTATCTTAATCCTTCATATTTTATCACTAATTAAAGTGATTATGTCAATCCCATTTTAATCACTAATTGGAGTGATTACCTCATTTCAGATAGATTTGTTTAATTCTAAAGGTGAGTTATTCATAATCTATTCCCTCCTCTTATTTCCCTAGTGGAATTGGCCATTTAGGGTGAGACATAAGCTCGAACTACGACGGTTTTGATCCATGAGTGGATTCCAATCCCGTAATGATTGGTACGTAGTGCAACTTCAGTGCTCAAACCTAGGGCCGGGGCTAGCATATTGGAGGCCCTGTGCGAATTCTTGAAAAGGGGCCCTTAAATCTTCTTTGTTTTTTTTTTGAGAAAAAGATGATTTTATTCACTCAAAATAATTCACTCATCGTAGAGAGTGTCAAATTACATAATATCTACTATGAAAAAAAATACTTTGTAATATTCACTTAAAAAGTGATGCTCGTCTTGCATTTTGTGAGGCAAAATCATCTATAACACTTTGAACATCAACTTCTTCCAAAAGATCACTCTCAATGGCCATTAAAGCAAGTCCATTTAGTCTTTCTTGCGACATGGTTGTGCGTAAGTATGACTTGAGCAGCTTCAGTTTTGAGAAACTCCTTTCTGCAGAAGCAACAGTTACAGGTAATGTCAATAAAATTTTGTATGCAATTGTCACATTTGGAAAGCAGTTTAAGCGTTTCAAGAACTTCAATAAATCCATTGCTCCCATTTTTTCCTTAGGTAAAATCTCTCTAAGTGATTTTAACTCAGTGAATATATCATTTCCATTACAATATGACATATCACCTTTCCTAAGAGCTTCTTCCAAGTTTCTACAACAAGATTGGAGCTTATTGTCATCCATTGATTGCAACTTATCAGAATTAAACAGAAATTCAAAAATACTATCATATAACTCATATTGTTCAAACCTCTTTTCCAATGATGAAATAGCTTGATCAACAATGTAGATAAAATATTGGATTCTAAATGATTCCTCTGGAGATAATGATGTTTCCTCACCATCAATCTCATCAAATTGTCTTTTTTCTATGTATTATACGCCTTTGAGGAAATATAGGGTCGATTCCAATTTCAATGGCTAATTTTTTTGCAATGTCCATGGCATTTGAAAATCCAACATCTCTATAATTTTTGAAAAAGGAAATCAACCCTTTTATCTCACTCATGGCAATATCAATCAACATGTCTTTTGACTGTAGATATTTGCTAACCAAGTTCACAACAGATAAAATTTCATACCAAATGATTATAGAAAGCAAAAATTCAAAACTACCAAGCTCATTTGTTGCCAAAGATTTTGTTTCAGTTTGAATTTTAGAATCATTATCTACATCAGCTACTTGAAACAAGGCTTCCCGAAATTCAACAATTTGAAATCTTATCGCCTTTAAACTATCAACACGACTTTCCCACCGTGTCGCCGACAATGATTTGGGAGTAAATTGTTTCACATTTTCTTATAGAATATGCCACCTTTTTGTAGAATTAGCAAATAGAGTATAAATACGTTGAACTATTCCAAAGAAGTCCCTTGCTTTATTTGAAGTATTTGCAATGTCACACAAGACCAAATTAAGACAATGACAACCACATGGAGTATAGAAAGCTCTAGGATTTAAATCTAATAGTCTTCTTTGCACACCTTGATTTTTACCTTTCATGTTAGATCCATTATCATAACCTTGACCTCTAATATTATCTATATCAAGATCATGAGATTTAAGCACATTTTGTAACACTTCAAATAGCCCTTGGCCAGTTGTATCATCAACTTGTAAGAATTCAATAAAAAATTCTTCAATTTCAAAAGTATTTGAAGAGCCCACAACACACCTTATAATTAAAGTCATTTGTTCCTGGTGACTAGCATCAGTTGTACAATCCAACATCACAGAAAAATATTTAGATTATTTTATTCTCTTAATAATAATAGATCTAATCTTAGAAGAAAGCAAGAATATCAACTCATTTTGAATATCATGACTCAAGTAGTGGTGATGAATCTTACCACTACTAATACGATCAACATGTTCCTTCATTATGGGATCAAACTCAGCCAACATTTCTATCAAACCTAAAAAATTTCCATTGCTCGTTTGATATAACCTTTCTTTTTTACCACGAAATGCAAGGTTATGTTTAGCAAGATATTTCACAATAGCAACAATTCTTATAATCACATTTTTCCAGTACTCCTTTTCTTTCTTGAATTGTTCTTAAGCAACTTTATCAATTGTTTCATTTTCTAGCAACCTATGTCGAAGTTCACACCAAGTTGCCATACTCAATACATGATCAACACTTGTTTCATGTTCTTTAAGTCTAGTGCTAAGATGCATCCAATCATTATACCCTTCATTTAGTAAATGACCTTTTCCAGGACCATTTTTAAAAACCTTACAACAAAAACAAAACACTTTGTCGAGTTCCTTTGAATAAACAAGCCAGTTTCTATCACATGTTTCACCATTAAACAAATATCTTATATAAAAAGTTGAAGAAAATCTACGAGAAAATTTATCTTTAGGGCCTTTTACAATGGTCAAGTCTGTTTTGGGGCCATTCATAGCCAAAATGTCAATCAAATTTAAATCAAGAGAATCCCAGTTTCGTGGATCATATATATCAACAAAAACAAATTCATTTTGTTCAGCATTCTGGTTAATATGATCAGAATTATGGTCTACATTTTGTTCAAAATCTTCTGTAACATTGGCATTCTCCCTATTAGCATCACCATCCACAGTTTCTACTTGCTCAACATTTTCACCATCAACATTAATCCCATCTAATTCATTTAAATTATCAGATTTTTCCTCTACTTGGGGATCCTTTAAGAAAAACTTATCTAGAGCACCTTTTTGAGATTGGATTAAATGTTCTACTCTTTTAGCTTTTTTACGCTTTTCATATCCAGATTGGTATTTTCGAACCATATTTCAGCACAAAGCAAACTCACATACCAAATGTCTAAACATATGATGTAATTGAAAAATACATAAACTAAATAAAGAGAGTGATAAGAGATAGCACCGGGGTTTCAATAATTGAATGCAGTGTGTTATGTTGTTTGTTACCGTCTTGCCGAGTACCCACAAGCCAAAACTTGCTGCTTTGTGTTGAGCTTCCACCTTCAACCTTCAACCTTTACCGAAATTCACAAGTGCACAGTACCCACAAGCCACAATTTGTATAATTTTGAAATATATTACTGAATTTCTTAATATTGTAATTTTATTGGTAAAAATTGCATAAATTGTGTACAATATATGTAGAGAAATTAGGAAGATTGATGATATCACTAACTCAATTCTTAACGGATTAATTATCAATTCAATAATGAAATTGAAGATTAAACCGTTAGATTGGAAAGTAGTAATAGCCATCTATTCAACTTCTCTTGAGAGGGGGATATTCAATTTCAAAGAATTTATTTTTTGCAAACAAAAATTTATAGTTGTTTGAAAATTGAAAGCAAACTAATTAATGAAAATATGGAAATTGGAGAAGTTTGTATGGAAATTTCAAGGTGAAGTATTAATGATTGTGTAGGAGTTGTTGAGTGAAGATGAAAGGACGAAGGTGAGAGAAAGTGAGAAACGTGAGATACAGAGATAATTAGATAAAAGATGTGGCATTTGTGATCTATGACCCTTTAAAAAAAATCAAAACGCACCTTCAACATATTCGAACCCTCGACTTCAGGGGCCTCATTAACTAGTTAACACCACTGATCCAACAAACTTCTTCTATTTCCATGTTGTAACAATAAATACATATAGTAAAATTCTGGGGCCCCTATCTTCGCGGGGACCCTGCGCGGTCGCGCGCGCCGCGCAGGTTGATCCCCGCCCCTGCTCAAACCTACCATGTACAAATGATATATTGGTCCTAAATAAAAATGGTTGATGTGTATATGTGCAAACTATGTGATTTTCTTTCTTTTGAATAGCCATGATTACTTTAAAATGGAAAATAACGCATTTAGTTAGAGCCCGTTCTGTAGAACGGAAGAGGAGACGAGTTCTAGACGTTCGTACCTTTTAACCTAAACCCCGAACCTTATTTCATGGTATGAAAGACCAATTTTCAAAAAAGCCTTATCCATATGAAGTCATCATCGTTTTAAATGATTTTTCTTGAAATTGATTTTAAAACGATTTATTAAATAAATCTGTCCCTATTCAGATATTAATAGGGTGGCGACTTCCAAATTTTCTAAAACTCAAAGTCCAATGAGAGACTTTCGTAGGATTCAGACCGTTAATTAAGACAGTCAAAAATCGGATACCACATATACTAGTCTTTTAAATAATTCACTTATGTCTAATTTAGTACTTTAGACTAGGGACTTTAAATAAATTGTGATTTCAGTTCAGTTTATAGGGTTCCATTATCAAAACGTTTTTTATAATCCTATTTGAAAACATAAATTATTTGGACATTTTATTTAGTACTAAACCAAACAATTAAATAAGAAAGGAATTTTTATTGATAAACATTCAAAACATAATGAATGTCATTACAATTGTAAACATAAAGTAAACAACCTAAAGCCATTCTCCCATATGCTTAATCGGCATAGACCTAGTATGACTATCATGCTTAGGTTGAGCAAGCGATTTAGTCAAAGGATCTGCTACATTATCCTCAGTATCAACCTTGCTTACTTTCACATCCTATCTTCCAACGATCTCTCGAATAAGATGGAATTTCCTGAGCATATGTTTGGATCTCTGGTGCGATCTGGGTTCCTTGGATTGAGCAATAGCACCATTGTTATCACAATACAACTCAATGCCATTATCAATACTAGAAACCACACCAAGCTCACTGATGAAATTTTTAATCCAAACCGCTTTCTTTGCTGCATTAGCTGCTGCAATGTACTCAACCTCTATTGTAGAATCCGCGATGGTACTCTGCTTTGAACTCTTCCAGCTCACAACTCCTCCATTGAGACAAAATATGAAACCGAATTGGGATCGGAAATCATCTTTGTCACTCTGGAAGCTTGCATCGGTGTATTCAGTAACAACCAACTCATCATCTCCACCATAAACCAAAAAATTATCCTTAGTCTTTCGCAAGTACTTAAGGATGTTTTTCGCTGCCTTCCAGTGCACGTCTTCCGGATTTGACTGGTATCTGCTGCATATACTCAAAGCATATGCAACATCCGATCGAGTGCATATCATTGCATACATAATGGATCCTAATGCAGAAGCATAGGGAACATTACTCATACGCTTGACCCCTTCAGGACTCGAAGGACACTGAATCTTGCCAAGTGTTATGCCATGTTGCATGGCAATGAAATCTCTTTTGGAGTTTTCCAGCTTGAACCTTGCAAGAACCTTATCAATATAAGTCTCTTGACTAAGTCCCATCAGCCTTTTCGATCTATCTCTATAGATCTTTTATTCCAAACATGTACTCTTCCTCTCCTAGGTCTTTCATAGAGAAACAATTTTTAAGCCATTCCTTGACTTACTCAAGCATGGTTTTATCATTTCCTATGAGAAGTATGTTATCCACATACAAAACCAGAAAAGTTATACTACTCCCACATAACTTCTTGTATACATAAGATTCCTCTTCGTTTATGAGAAAGCCAAATTTCTTGACTGCCTCATTAAATCTGAGGTTCCAACTCCTTGATGCTTACTTTAGTCCATAAATGAACTTCTTAAGCTTGCATACCCTTCCTGGATTTTTGGGATCTTCAAAACCTTGAGGTTGTGTCATGTACACATCCTCTTTCAATAATCCATTCAAGAAAGCGGTTTTGACATCCATCTGTCATATTTCATAATCATGAAAGGCAGCAATCGCAAAGATTATCCTAATGGACTTCAGCATGGCTACTGGTGAGAAGGTTTTATCATAGTCAATACCATGAATTTATTTGAAACCTTTCGCCACCAACCATACTTTGAAAACACTAATGTTTCCATCCTTGTTTGTTTTCAACTTGAAAATCATTTGCATCGAATGGTTTTACCCCATCAGGCAAATCAAACAAGTCCCATACTTGATTTTCAGATATGTAATCCATTTCAGATTTCATGGCCTCAAGCCATCTTTCGGAGTCTTAACTATCCAAAGCATCTTTGTAGCTAGTAGGTTCTTCTAATTCTAAAATCGTTATTTCAGAACTTTCAGTCAAAAGACAATCAATATATCTCTTTGACGGAATGATGATCCTACTAGACCTACGTTAGGGAACAGTAGAAGAAGTTTCTACCTCATTAGGTTGAGTGACTTCGCATTGAGTATCTCCAAGTGGGACGGTAGGAGGTACGTGAATTCAATGCACTGTCTCCTGAGCATTTTCATGCCAAGCCGCCTTTGATGAGGTGTTAACCTCATCCATTTGTTACTCATCTCGAATTTCTTCGAGATAAACATTACTCCCACTTGTTTTACTGGAAATAAACTCCTTTTCCAGATGGACACCATTACGAGCAACAAACACTTTGTTTTTTTGCTTTGGTTGTAGAAGTAGTATCCCTTAGTCTCTTTTGGGTAACCCACAAAGAGACATTTATCGGATTTGGGAAAAAGCATATTTGAAAGTAAACGTTTTACATAGGGATCACATCCCCATATCCTTGGATAAGACAATTTTGGATGGTGCTCTGTTAAAGTCCACATTTCATATGGTGTCTTTTCCACTACTTTGGATGGTGCTCTGTTAAGTGTGAATGCTGCCGTTTCAAGCGTAAATCCCCAGAATGAAATGGGAAGATCAGCAAGACTCATCATGGATCGAACCATATGTTGTAGAGTTTGATTCCTTCTTTTAGAAACGCCATTTAACTGCGGTGTTCCTGGTGGAGTCCATTGTGAAAGTATTCCACAATCTTTCGAATGATCACCAAATTCTTGAGATACCCTTCAAAAAAAAAATAACTAAATTTTTGAGTTAAATATTCACCACCACGATCGGATCACAATGCCTTAATTTTCTTCCCAAGTTGGTTTTGTACTTCATTTTGAAACTCCTTGAATTTTTCAAAGGATTCCGACTTATGCCGCATGAGGTAAACATATCCAAATCTGCTTACATCATCGGTAAAAGTTATGAAGTAACCATACCCTCCCCTAGCCAATGTACTCATAGGTCCGCACACATCCGTATGTATGAGGCCTATTGGCCCTTTCACTTGAACCCGTGAAAGGAGACTTTGTCATTTTCCCCATCAAGCAAAACTCACAAGTATCAAATGATTCGAAATCAAATGATTTGAGAATTCCATCTTTATGAACCTTCTCAATACGCTTTGAGCTTATGTGGCCTAATCAACAATGCCATATGTATGTAGGGTTTGATTCATTTGTTTTATGTTTCTTGCTTTCTATGTTATAGATGTGGGTTTCTAAGTCTATCTAGCACATATAAACCATTTGATAACTTGGCAGAGACATACACTAGAGGAAAAAAACCCAAGGGCTGCGGTCAAAAGGGGCCCAAGGGCTGCGTTTTTTAACCGCAACCATTGGACTAGCAGCCCTTGGCATTTAGGAAGGACTGCGGTTTTTAACCGCAGCCCTTAGAGCGTTAAGGGTTGCGGTCGGGGCAATAACCGCAACCCTTGGTGGGTTAAGGGCTGCGGTTAAGGGCCAAAACCGCAGCCCTTGTGACCCAAAAAAAATAAAAAAATAAATTTTTTTTTTTGCATTTTTTTGTCCTAAATGTTCCCAAACAGTTATATATATATATATATAAGTATCATTTTCATTACAAATTATATTTTTTTACACAAATATAGAGAAAATAATAACTAAATTACATTAGTTCGAGGCTGCCCTCGAATGTTCGAATTGCAATATATGAGCAGTATCACAACCATCAAAAAATAACTAACCAAAGAACAACCATGAAGACATTACAACAACACCACCAAGATCAGCATCTGAATCCCTCAAAAGCAACTTTTTTGGAAATGATAGAACCTGGCAAATAAAACCAAAATCGCTATAATTTGGAGGTTAAACTATATCTATGCAAGTACTACAAAGCAGAAGCTGGACAGACCCACTCCACAAGATCAACTTTCAATTAGTTGATGTTGTAAGTACATGGCAGCTTACAACACAACAACAAATGGCTAAACAAATGGCTAGCAGGGGGTTGCAGGGCTGAGGCTGTAGCAAGGGGGGGTTGCAAGGCCGGGTGTAGCGGGGGCAGCGGGGTGTCTGCTAGGCGGTGGGGGCCGGCAAGGGGGGGGAGGGGAGGGGGTCTTGGGCTGGGCTAGGGGTGTAGCGAGGGGGCAGCAGAGGGCTTGGGGTGGGGTGGGGGGCCTGGTAGGGGGCTGGTGGAGTGAAAGGGGGGCTGGTGGAGTGAAAGGTACTGGAGGTGTAGGATATGGAGCAAGAGGAACTTCCATCCTTAGATTATCCTCTTTCTTCTCCACCAAAAACTCTCTATTCTCTCCCTACTTTGATTCTTCAACCAACTTCAATCTTAGTTAAAAGAAGTTTGAATCACATATTCACCTGTTAGTTTTATTCATGAAAAACTATAAATAATCACATATTAATGGAAAGATATTGAAGATTAATAGTAAAGCAAACTTATGTTGCTTTTACTAAGAATTCCACACCACAGAAACAAAACAAAAAAAAAGAAAAAACTGAAAGCAAATGTAGGGAAATAGGGAAATTAATTTGGTGAAATTCATAATTGCATAATTCACCAAACAACAAACAACCAAAAATGGGAGCTTTTTGTCCTGTAAAATGTTCTAAAAAGAGACAACATGAACGAGAAGAATGGAGGGTGGTACATATTAGTAAATCACTTGGGAAAAAGAAAGCAAATGTAAGAAAGTAATAACTATTTCGATATCTCTAGTGTAAACTAACTATTATTATCAAATGTATAATCAAATTATATTACATGTGTAACACCCCAGAATTTCAAAGCCGGAAAGAAAGAAATAATAATAGTATTAATAGGACGATGGCGGAAACATCGTCTTCTGGGAATGTCACTACTACAAGAAATGTGTTTAAATAACTAAGTGATAAACCAACATAAGTAAATAGTATAAATAAATTAAATTAATTAAAGTAATAACCAAAAGATAAAATTAACTTTTCAACTAACTAAAAGTCTAGACCTAAAACATCCAGCTTTTTAATGCTCACAACTCAACCCGAACCCAAAACCAAAGAAGATTCCCATCAACATAACCTGCAAAATATATAACAACAATCCACAATCAGTGGGGACTAACTAGCAGTTCTCCCAGAACAAAAGAAATCAAAGCATGATTCAGACATAGATTAATAAGAAAGGAAATAATAAAGTCAAGTCAACAACAATATGCATCCACTTCCATATAACTCACAAATAACGCAAATGAACAATAAATAGCAAGTGAGTTGGATAAAAATAAATAAATCATCTCAAGAGTACTTTTATAAAAATAAAAAGTATAGGTAAAACAAGTTATTGAGTCAGAAACCGAACGCCAGTGAATCGCAATTCACTTCCTAAGGTTTGTCAGATCGCAATCTTCAGGTCAGTCTATGGGCTTACGTTCCCCACTGCCTGTGTCCAAGAATGGCCAAACTCCCGATGCAGGGTAGAACACGCAGAACTCCCTGACCTCTCGGACGACAACAATTAACCCAGGTGTACCCCTAGTTCGCAAACCAGGTGGTTGGTATGTTCTTCACCGGGGACTACATCTATCCCACCGGATATTCTTATCTCAAAAATAAAATCATAAATATCATCAAAGTATCATTCATCTTAAAATATTCATCAAAAAGGGATGCCACCCGGCCTTATACCCATAATTCATCAAAACAACTCATCATAATTCCTCAAAAATAATAACTTACAAACTTTCAACAAATGTCTCCCACAATAAACACTTGAACATCTCTAAACATCAACAATGATATTAAACTGGTTTTTACAGCACCAACAATTCAATCAAAAATACATCACCAATTAACTTCAAGGCTTATTCAATAAAAGAATAGTAACAATTAATCATTTTTCTCATAAATCAAACATAAACATAATGATACCCAATAATACTTACTACAACCTACTGAACATCAGCAACCAATAACATAATAGATTACAAATTATTTCTGATTAACAAGCTCTCAAATTTTTTTTTTTTTGAAAGAGAAATTTCATTAATTGAAGGCCAAACGGCATCTACAATAGGTATTAAAGAAAAACAAGATACAATTAAACAAGGCTAAATCAAATTCGTCTTCGAAAGAACTACAATGAACCAGATCGAGCAATACAGCGCAGCCCCCTTGTATTTGCTGAATCAAGCAGCTATTGTTGAGGAAGTCTATCATTTTGATGTAGTTTGAGAAGAACATTCTTGATCGAGTCATGTTGACCGCATCCGAGATTCCAATACCTTCATGTTGAGTCTCGAACTTCAACCAATGAGAACAATTTCTCATACCTAAAAACAAAAAAACCATACTCACAACTCCCATAGGGGAGAAGGAGATTTCCAAAACAGAAACTAAAAACCCCATAACAGGGTTTGAAAAGATCTCATAAAGAGAGACTAATTTATTAAACAAAACAAGAAAATAAATTAAAAACTGAAAATAAAAGGGGAAAAGGGGCTTACCATGGATGAAATCATCCATGGCAGCCCCTAACTGAAGAAGAAGGGGTAGGGGAGGCTAGGGTTTGAGAGAGAAAGAGAGAGGGGGGAGGCTAGCATAACTTTAACAACAAGCTCTCAAATAATTTAAAAGAGTATCCTCAATTTTACAACAAAACACAATAATAATTATTAAACTAATAACTTCGAGCAGTAAAATCACACAAAAATTATCATACGACCCTAATGGTTCAACTGGAATGGTAAAATTTTTATTTATAATTTTTGGACTCTAAAAGTATTTTTAAACGTTAATTTACAGAATACCCAATAAAGCCAATATAAGAATTTAAAATAAAAATAAACACCCAAAAATTACGGAAATACATAATAAATTATTCATATATACACACAAAACATGCATAAACTCACGGAAATACATAATATACAAAGAAATGAATTATTCGGCCTCCAAAAATATTATTCATGATTTATATACTGACAGAAATGAAATTGCAAAAACAGATAAATCAATTAAATAAATTTGTAAACAGAAGGAAAAATTATTATAAGGCATTAAATACATACTACACATATAACATGATCCACGAAAAATAATTTCATCAATTTTAACATTCGTTTAATAATTATTATGCAAATAAGCCAAAAACGCACAAAATACCAATTAAATCAAATAAATACTAAAAATCAGACGAAAATTATTTTTATTTTTAAAATAGTCACACAGAATGTATCAAGTATATTCATGTCAAATTTCGTCAATAATTGCATTCAAAAGGTATTTTAAATAATTCCTAGCGTAATAATCTAATACCGAATAATACTCTAATCACTATGGTTCTAAGATAACTACTAGTTACCTGGAACGTCGGGAGGTGAGCTGAATATTACTGGAAAATCCCGTTATAGGCGTGTACCCTTCTCCTTCTTCAATCCCCAAGCACCACGTACAAGAAAGAGGCAAGTAGAACAAGTCACGAACAATTGATGAAGAGTAGAAAATGAAAAATTTGAGAGAATGAAGAAGATGATGATGGCCGAATTTCTTTGAGTATGGCAGCAATAGAGTTCTGATTTTTAATCAGAATTTGGAGTGTTTAAAGGATGAATTAAATGGTTTCATTTAGGAGAAATGATGAGGGGGGTTATGGGGGTTACAAAACTACAAAGGGTCACAAAAGAAATAAAAAGAAATGAAAGAAGAGAAGCTCTTCTTCTCCTTCTCCTTGACTGGCTGTCCAAGCCCAAGACCACCAAAAATATTTCGGCCCAAATCAACAAGGATCCATGCAACAAAAGTCCGCCACGCGATAAATCGATAAATTCTTAAATCACGCCTAAACTTTGAAAATACTTAATAATGAAAATAATTCTAATAAATTATATTATAAATATAAATATAATGCACACATTAGCACGCCATATAATAAAATAATAATTCGGCTCCCAAGATTATAAAGAATAAAAATCATTAATTTAGAGAAAATAATAGTTTTAGGGAAAACTTTTGCGAAAAACTAGGAGCAAAATTATGGGTTGTTACAATCTCCCCTCCTTAAAAGAGTTTCGTCCTCGAAACTTCAAAACAACCAAGAGACAAAAGAAAATACTCTAAATAAAGAATATTAAGAAAACAGAAATCGATGGATTTTAGTTAAGAACTAAACAACTTTGCAGGCATAAAAATTTGATAACTCAAATAATATATATTTTATTTTGGAAGACCAAAAGAGTTGTATAGTAAAGAAGCACGGTAAAAACAATCATTTTATTAAATATGAAAGAACCAAAGACAAGTATTAGAAAGTTTAAGGTAAAAACTTTTGCACAATAAACTATAGGTAATTTTGTAAAAGAAGCAGAAATAAATATTTACGTAAAATTATAAAAGAATAAATCCGACCATACATAATTATTTTAGAAAAGAAACGAAGAAGAAAAAGTTCGTAAATAGATAGCCAAACCAATTTAAATAGAGGTAACCACACGGGCTTATACTCCACTTAAAGAGATAAGAACACTTTAATAAAGAGTAGCTAGCTGCTTTATTAAAGTAGCACTTACGAACACAAGTCATGACATATGTTATAAGAGCGTACGTCCTCCTAAACATATATATGAAATTTAAAGTTCACAAAAGAAATTGATAATTTTAAAATAAATTTTACAACGACGAAACACTATTAATAAATAGGCGATAAGTAATAAATTATAAACAACAATTATAAAATTTGCTAAGTCGACACAAATGTGCATGGAACCACCCACTGCAATCTAGTATCAACAAAACAATATTTGAAAGCCAACTTATCAAATGGACATTAGAGTTTACTGGAATCACCATCAACTGAAAAAGGAAATTAAATCAAAACAAATAAAATGTGTCAATTTATCAAATTGACATACAAGTCAAAGGAATCACCCATTATGACTCAATATCAACTCAAACAAGTTTAAAATTTAGACTTATCAAATTGACATACAAGTCAAAGGAATCACCCATTATGACTTAATATCAACTCAAACAAGTTTAAAATTTAGACTGAGTATATAAATTTCATTTTCAAAGAATATAAAACAGATCAGTCAAAACCAAAGAATTAAATAAGAAGTATTGAAAACAACCAAAATTTTGCTATGTAATGAGAAAGCACTAAATATTTAAACAAGAAACAACAAATAGTAAATGAGATCCTTTCACGTATTTGAGTTCGAAAAATAATGCTAATAAGAAAAGTAAGTAAAGTAAAAGTTGTTGAATGCTAACCTTTAAAACAAAATAGCTTGCGTCTATATTTCAATCTAACACCAAAACAACTCATTAAAGTACTTTTATTTTCAAAGAGTACAAAAGTTATCACCATAATTAAAGGCTAAACAAGGATTAGCATGAAAAATGAAAATATTAAAAGGAAAATATTTATAAATATAGATAGTCAAAGACGGTAAGAGAAATTTGAAGAATATCTTGAAAGACAATTTCATAACCCCTTTCTTTTTCCAAACCATTATAAAACACTTGACATTAAACGTTTTTCAAAAGAGTATGTCAAAATATTAACAATAACAAAATTTGAAAGTCAGAAAATAACTCTAACATAAGTATAAAATTTATTAAGTTCAAAGATATAAAATATAATTTGGAATATAAATTCAAACTAGAAAGTTTTGTAAATAATAAAATAGATACGTAGTACTCACATAAAAAACAACACTTAATTGAAAAAGAACAGAAAGTATATACTGTCTCACATAATAACATATACTATCAAGCAACTAGCAAATAAAATAAATGCAATGCAACACACATGACTATATTAAAATTAAAAGAAAAGTTTATTTTTAAAATTGCAAAACACAAAACAAATTAAACACACAACTAAACCGAGAAGGCTATGAATTACTTCGCTTTCGCTGCGCACTCTGATAAAAGAGAAAATAAATTACATGTAAGAGGCCCTGCAAATAAGATTAACAAACTTGGTAGACTAATTCCACCAATAATACAAGTAACTATACATATAACATATGCTCCATAAGCATGAGAGCACACCACATTCCCATAAGGCTTCCCTTTACTTACTCTACCCATCACACTCTCATTATAGTGAAACTACTAAACTTAATTCTAAACAAATTTTATCTCCTATGGCTAACTAATAATTCGAAAGAATCATTAGCAACTCTTTTTCAGAGTTTAGGAGTGTTTTGCTCTGATACCAACTGTAACACCCCAGAATTTCAAAGCAGAAAAGAAAGAAATAATAATAGTATTAATAGGACGATGGCGGAAACATCGTCTTCTGGGAATGTCACTACTACAAGAAATGTGTTTAAATAACTAAGTGATAAACCAACATAAGTAAATAGTATAAATAAATTAAATTAATTAAAGTAATAACCAAAAGATAAAACTAACTTTTCAACTAACTAAAAGTCTAGACCTAAAACATCTAGCTTTTTAATGCTCACAACTCAACCCGAACCCAAAACCAAAGAAGATTCCCATCAACATAACCTGCAAAATATATAACAACAATCCACAATCAGTGGGGAGTAACTAGCAGTTCTCCCAGAACAAAAGAAATCAATGCATGATTCAGACATAGATTAATAAGAAAGGAAATAATAAAGTCAAGTCAACTACAATATGCATCCACTTCCATATAACTCACAAATAACGCAAATGAACAATAAATAGCAAGTGAGTTGGATAAAAATAAATAAATCATCTCAAGAGTACTTTTATAAAAATAAAAAGTATAGGTAAAACAAGTTATTGAGTCAGAAACCGAACGCCAGTGAATCGCAATTCACTTCCTAAGGTTTGTCAGATCGCAATCTCCGAGTCGGCCTATGGGCTTACGTTCCCCCCGCCCGTGTTTAAGAATGGCCAAACTCCCGATGCAGGGTAGAACACGCAGAACTCCCTGACCTCTCGGACGACAACAATTAACCCAGGTGTACCCCTAGTTCGCAAACTAGGTGGTTGGCATGTTCTTCACCGGGGACTACATCTATCCCACCGGATATTCTTATCTAAAAAATAAAATCATAAATATCATCAAAGTATCATTCATCTTAAAATATTCATCAAAAAGGGATGCCACCCGACCTTATACCCATAATTCATCAAAACAACTCTTCATAATTCCTCAAAAATAATAACTTACAAACTTTCAACAAATGTCTCCCACAATAAACACTTGAACATCTCTAAACATCAACAATGATATTAAACTGGTTTTTACAGCACCAACAATTCAATCAAAAATACATCACCAATTAACTCCAAGGCTTATTCAATAAAAGAGTAGTAACAATTAATCATTTTTCTCATAAATCAAACATAAACATAATGATACCCAATAATACTTACTGCAACCTACTGAACATCAGAAATCAAGAACATAATAGATTACAAATTATTTCTGATGAACAAGCTCTCAAATAATTTAAAAGAGTATCCTCAATTTCACAACAAAACCCAATAATAATTATTAAACTAATAAGTTCGAGCAGTAAGATCACACAAAAATTATCATACGACCCTAATGGTTCTACTGGAATGGTAAAATTTTATTTATAATTTTCGGACTCTAAAAGTATTTTTAAACGTTAATTTACAGAATACCCAACAAAGCCAATATAATAATTAAAAATAAAAATAAACTCCCCAAAATTACCAACAATTTACACAACATGTATAAACTCACAGAAATACATAATATACAAAGAAATGAATTATTCGGCCTCCACAAATAATTTTCATGATTTATAAACTGACAGAAATGAAATTGCAAAAACAGCTAAATCAATTAAATAAACTGGTAAACAGTAGGTAAAAATTATTCTAAGGCATGAAATACATACTACACATATAACATGATCCAGTAAAAATAATTTCATCAATTTTAACATTCGTGTAATAATTATTATGCAAATAAGCCAAAAACGCACAAAATACCAATTAAATCAAATAAATACTAAAAATCAGATGAAAATTATTTTTTTTTATAAAATAGTCACACAGCATGCATCAAGTATATTCATGTCAAATTTCGTCAATAATTTCATTCAAAAGGTATTTTAAATAATTCTAGCGTAATAATCTAATACCGAATAATACTCTAATCACTATGGTTCTAAGATAACTACTAGTTACCTGGAACGTCGGGAGGTGAGCTGAATATTACTGGAAAATCCCGTTATAAGCGTGTACCCTTCTCCTTCTTCAATCCCCAAGCACCACGTACATGAAAGAGGCAAGTAGAACAAGTCACGAACAATTGATGAAGAGTAGAAAATGAAAAATTTGAGAGAATGAAGAAGATGATGATGGCTGAATTTCTTTGAGTATGGCAGCAATAGAGTTCTGATTTTTAATCAGAATTTGGAGTGTTTAAAGGATGAAGTAAATGGTTTCATTTAGTAGAAATGATGAGGGGGGCTATGGGGGTTACAAAACTACAAAGGGTCACAAAAGAAAATAAAAAGAAATGAAAGAAGAGAAGCTCTTCTTCTCCTTCTCCTTGGCCGGCTGTCCAAGCCCAAGACCACCAAAAATATTTCGGCCCAAATCTACAAGGATCCATGCAACAAAAGTCCGCCACGCGATAAATCGATAAATTCCTAAATCGCGCCTAAACTTTGAAAATACTTAATAATGAAAATAATTCTAATAAAGTATATTATAAATATAAATATAATGCACACATTAGCACGCCATATAATAAAATAATAATTCGGCTCACAAGATTATAAAGAATAAAAATCATTAATTTAGAGAAAATAATAGTTTTAGGGAAAACTTTTGCGAAAAACTAGGAACAAAATTATGGGTTGTTACAATCTCCCCTCCTTAAAAGAGTTTCGTCCTCGAAACTTCAAAACAACCAAGAGACAAAAGAAAATACTCTAAATAAAGAACATTAAGAAAACAGAAATCGATGGATTTTAGTTAAGAACTAAACAACTTTGCAGGCATAAAAATTTGATAACTCAAATAATATATATTTTATTTTGGAAGACCAAAAGAGTTGTATAGTAAAGAAGCACGGTAAAAACAATCATTTTATAAAATATGAAAGAACCAAAGACAAGTATTAGAAAGTTTAAGGTAAAAACTTTTGCACAATAAACTATAGGTAATTTTGTTAAAGAAGCAGAAATAAATATTTACGTAAAATTATAAAAGAATAAATCCGACCATACATAAATATTTTAGAAAAGAAACGAAGAAGAAAAAGTTCGTAAATAGATAGCCAAACCAATTTAAATAGAGGTAACCACACGGGCTTATACTCCACTTAAAGAGATAAGAACACTTTAATAAAGAGTTGCTAGCTGCTTTATTAAAGTAGCACTTACGAACACAAGTCATGACATATGTTATAAGAGCGTACGTCCTCCTAAACATATATATGAAATATAAAGTTCACAAAAGAAATTGATAATTTTAAAATAAATTTTACAACGACGAAACACTATTAATAAATAGGCGATAAGTAATAAATTATAAACAACAATTATAAAATTTGCTAAGTCGACACAAATGTGCATGGAACCACCCACTGCAATCAAGTATCAACAAAACAATATTTGAAAGCCAACTTATCAAATGGGCATTAGAGTTTACTGGAATCACCATCAACTGAAAAAGGAAATTAAATCAAAACAAATAAAATGTGTCAATTTATCAAATTGACATACAAGTCAAAGGAATCACCCATTATGACTCAATATCAACTCAAACAAGTTTAAAATTTAGACTTATCAAATTGACATACAAGTCAAAGGAATCACCCATTATGACTTAATATCAACTCAAACAAGTTTAAAATTTAGACTGAGTATATAAATTTTATTTTCAAAGAATATAAAACAGATCAGTCAAAACCAAAGAATTAAATAAGAAGTATTGAAAACAACCAAAATTTTGCTATGTAATGAGAAAGCACTAAATATTTAAACAAGAAACAACAAATAGTAAATGAGATCCTTTCACGTATTTGAGTTCGAAAAATAATGCTAATAAGAAAAGTAAGTAAAGTAAAAGTTGTTGAATGCTAACCTTTAAAGCAAAATAGCTTGCGTCTATATTTCAATCTAACACCAAAACAACTCATTAAAGTACTTTTATTTTCAAAGAGTACAAAACTTATCACCATAATTAAAGGCTAAACAAGGATTAGCATGAAAAATAAAAATATTAAAAGGAAAATATTTATAAATATAGATAGTCAAAGACGGTAAGAGAAATTTGAAGAATATCTTGAAAGACAATTTCATAACCCCTTTCTTTTTCCAAACCATTATAAAACAATTGAAATTAAACGTTTTTCAAAAGAGTATGTCAAAATATTAACAATAACAAAATTTGAAAGTCAGAAAATAACTCTAACATAAGTATAAAATTTATTAAGTTCAAAGATCTAAAATATAATTTGGAATATAAATTCAAACTAGAAAGTTTTGTAAATAATAAAATAGATACGTAGTACTCACATAAAAAACAACACTTAATTGAAAAAGAACAGAAAGTATATACTGTCTCACATAATAACATATACTATCAAGCAACTAGCAAATAAAATAAATGCAATGCAACACACATGACTATATTAAAATTAAAAGAAAAGTTTATTTTTAAAATTGCAAAACACAAAACAAATTAAACACACAACTAAACCGAGAAGGCTATGAATTACTTCGCTTTCGCTGCGCACTCTGATAAAAGAGAAAATAAATTACATGCTGCAAATAAGATTAACAAACTTGGTAGACTAATTCCACCAATAATACAAGTAACTATACATATAACATATGCTCCATAAGCATGAGAGCACACCACATTCCCATAAGACTTCCCTTTACTTACTCTACCCATCACACTCTCATTATAGTGAAACTACTAAACTTAATTCTAAACAAATTTTATCTCCTATGGCTAACTAATAATTCTAAAGAATCATTAGCAACTCTTTTCGAGTTTAGGAGCGTTTTGCTCGATACCAACCTGTAACACCCCGAATTTCAAAGCGTAAAAGAAAGAAATAATAATAGTATTAATAGGACGATGGCGGAAACATCGTCTTCTGGGAATGTCACTACTACAAGAAATGTGTTTAAATAACTAAGTGATAAACCAACATAAGTAAATAGTATAAATAAATTAAATTAATTAAAGTAATAACCAAAAGATAAAACTAACTTTTCAACTAACTAAAAGTCTAGACCTAAAACATCTAGCTTTTTAATGCTCACAACTCAACCCGAACCCAAAACCAAAGAAGATTCCCATCAACATAACCTGCAAAATATATAACAACAATCCACAATCAGTGGGGAGTAACTAGCAGTTCTCCCAAAACAAAAGAAATCAAAGCATGATTCAGACATAGATTAATAAGAAAGGAAATAATAAAGTCAAGTCAACTACAATATGCATCCACTTCCATATAACTCGCAAATAACGCAAATGAACAATAAATAGCAAGTGAGTTGGATAAAAATAAATAAATCATCTCAAGAGTACTTTTATAAAAATAAAAAGTATAGGTAAAACAAGTTATTGAGTCAGAAACCGAACGCCAGTGAATCGCAATTCACTTCCTAAGGTTTGTCAGATCGCAATCTCCAGGTCAGTCTATGGGCTTACGTTCCCCACTGCCTGTGTCTAAGAATGGCCAAACTCCCGATGCAGGGTAGAACACTCAGAACTCCCTGACCTCTCGGACGACAACAATTAACCCAGGTGTACCCCTAGTTCGCAAACTAGGTGGTTGGCATGTTCTTCATCGGGGACTACATCTATCCCACCGGTTATTCTTATCTCAAAAATAAAATCATAAATATCATCAAAGTATCATTCATCTTAAAATATTCATCAAAAAGGGATGCCACCCGGCCTTATACCCATAATTCATCAAAACAACTTTTCATAATTCCTCAAAAATAATAACTTACAAACTTTCAACAAATGTCTCCCACAATAAACACTTGAACATCTCTAAACATCAACAATGATATTAAACTGGTTTTTACAGCACCAACAATTCAATCAAAAATACATCACCAATTAACTCCAAGGCTTATTCAATAAAAGAGTAGTAACAATTAATTATTTTTCTCATAAATCAAACATAAACATAATGATACCCAATAATACTTACTGCAACCTACTGAACATCAGCAACCAAGAACATAATAGATTACAAATTATTTCTGATGAACAAGCTCTCAAATAATTTAAAAGAGTATCCTCAATTTCACAACAAAACACAATAATAATTATTAAACTAATAAGTTCGAGCAGTAAGATCACACAAAAATTATCATACGACCCTAATGGTTCTACTGGAATGGTTAAATTTTATTTATCATTTTCGGACTCTAAAAGTATTTTTAAACGTTAATTTACAGAATACCCAATAAACCCAATATAATAATTAAAAATAAAAATAAACGCCCAAAAATTACCAACAATTTACAATGCATAAACTCACAGAAATACATAATATAAAAAGAAATGAATTATTCGGCCTCCACAAATAATTTTCATGATTTATATACTGACAGAAATGAAATTGCAAAAACAGATAAATCAATTAAATAAACTGGTAAAGGTAGGTAAAAATTATTCTAAGGCATTAAATACATACTACACATATAACATGATCCACGAAAAATAATTTCATCAATTTTAACATTCGTTTAATAATTATTATGCAAATAAGCCAAAAACGCACAAAATACCAATTAAATCAAATAAATACTAAAAATCAGACGAAAATTATTTTTCTTTATACAATAGTCACACAGAATGCATCAAGTATATTCATGTCAAATTTCGTCAATAATTTCATTCAAAAGGTATTTTAAATAATTCCTAGTGTAATAATCTAATACCGAATAATACTCTAATAACTATGGTTCTAAGATAACTACTAGTTACCTGGAACGTCAGGAGGCGAGCTGAATATTACTGGAAAATCCCGTTATAGGCGTGTACCCTTCTCCTTCTTCAATCCCCAAGCACCACGTACAAGAAAGTGGCAAGTAGAACAAGTCACAAACAATTGATGAAGAGTAGAAAATGAAAAATTTGAGAGAATGAAGAAGATGATGGCCGAATTTCTTTGAGTATGGCAGCAATAGAGTTCTGATTTTTAATCAGAATTTGGAGTGTTTAAAGGATGAAGTAAATGGTTTCATTTAGGAGAAATGATGAGGGGGGTTATGGGGGTTACAAAACTACAAAGGGTCACAAAAGATAATAAAAAGAAATGAAAGAAGAGAAGCTCTTCTTCTCCTTCTCCTTGGCCGACTGTCCAAGCCCAAGACCACCAAAAATATTTCGGCCCAAATCAACAAGGATCCATGCAACAAAAGTCCGCCACGCGATAAATCGATAAATTCCTAAATCGCGCCTAAACTTTGAAAATACTTAATAATGAAAATAATTCTAATAAATTATATTATAAATATAAATATAATGCACACATTAGCACGCCATATAATAAAATAATAATTCGGCTCCCAAGATTATAAAGAATAAAAATCATTAATTTAGAGAAAATAATAGTTTTAGGGAAAACTTTTGCGAAAAACTAGGAGCAAAATTATGGGTTGTTACAACATGACCCTAAATGCGTGAAATTTTTCCTATATAATCGAAAATGTCCTAAAACGGCCTTTAATTACTCAAAATGGACTTAGAAACAAATAAATGATGTTATATAAGCCTAATAGTTTGTAAACTAATTTTTATTGCCAAATATATTGCCAAATTACTTTATATGATCCTAAATGTGTTAAAAGGTTCCTAATGGTCGAAAATAGCCTAAAATGTTCTCTTCTTATCCCAAAATAGCGGGTACCCGATTTTTACGGGTCGGGTCGTGGACCGTTCTTTTGACTACCCGCATATTCGGGTACCCGAAAATCGGGTACCCGGTTATGAACACCCCTATATACCACCATGTATTTGCATGAATCAATGGACAAAAAACCCATGAAAACATCCACTTAATTGCTTATTAGGCCAATAAATCACACAAATATCAAACTATTACCACTTCATTATCCATGGATCAAGCAATTAAAGTCCTAAAATAACCACTTAGATGCATATTAGGCCAAGAAATCCTACAAAAATCAATAACTAACTAATATTCACCAACTTTATGCATGAAGCAAACAATCAAGGCCAAAACAATTCAATAAAACCAGCACCATGATTCCAAAGGGGATACAATGCCCATACTAATTCCTCGAACAATCATCTTCAACTAAGGGGAAAAGGGGGATAAATAAGGTTCATCCTCGAATAATCAACTTCGGATAAAAGGGTTCTAATTTCTAAAACATAATCAGAAAAAGAATTCTAACCTGTCTCCCTTTGGTTTCTTCACACCATCTCCAGTAATAATATTAGCCATGGTATACTCGCATTATCGCAGCTCACCTGAAAAGCATTATAACCATGTATCATGCTATTAACAAGTGAACTTTCCACGTAAGAAAGATATATCCATCATCAACCTAAAGAATACAGATATACATAAAACTACAAGCTACTAATTGAATAACCATGTTAAACTAACATTTTATTTCACAAAAGATTTAGCCAAAGAAGTTGAAGGTATAAATTAAACAAAGTGACTTTATTAGAACTAAATAAATCAGTCCACTAAGCGAAGAAATAATAACGTTCATGAAAGCACAAATCAAGAAGAAAGTGAATGCTAAATTTTTAATTACCTTTAATTTGTTCTCTCAATTTTTGAGTTATTTTTTGTTGTGAACTATATAACTTTTTCCCATTCACTAAAAACTCTATGAAAATTTCTAAAAGTTAGATCTGAAGAAATGAAACAATAAAGGAGAATATAGACAACAATAAATTAGATTTCCCGGAAAAAACGCACAAACAAGATCAACAAGAACAAAAAATTCCCCATTTTTTACTTCCGTTTCCATTAATGCAAAGTTCAAAAAAAAAGTAAAATTACCAGAAGATTCGGCAGCGGAGGACGAAGAAGAAGACGAATAATCATTGCCGAACAGGAGCCGGTAATTCTCGTACTTTCCTCCAAATAGAGGGGTGGTTCATCAATCTACTGCGACTTGTTTGCCCCACTCTTTGTTCCACCCGAAACTTCTTCTCTTAATGTTTCATGTCAAAATTGCACACACCAGAAAACACAATGAGCTCAACTCCAAAAGAAAGAAAGAAAGAAAGAGAGAGAAATGGAGGACGAAGAACAGGCAATGGCAGGGAAGCGGCGGAGCAGAGGATCAAACGCAGCGTTAACCGCCCGAACACAAGCTCTACGCAACGGCGAAATTTATCAACTTAAATCCGTCCAATATAGCTAAAACACATTAAAGCAAAACAATAACTCAATCCCATCATTAGAGAGGTGAAAATGTATCTGGGTAGTCAAAAATTTTCATCCTTTCTAATCCATCGTCCCCCTCCCTCCCCATGGTGCTCTTCTTTCCCTTCTTGAGGTTGACATCAATTACAGTCGCATTTGCGAACAATCAAAGCCTCAAATCAATTCAATTTGTAGCAAAACAATCAATGAATCTCATAACACTACTTCCGAATTCCTACTCAAAACACTCATAAGCTAAAAAAAGCCCCCAAATTTATCTCATATTCATTGAACAGAAAAACAAACAACCTGAAATAGTCGAAAATCGAAAATTTGGAATTGAGGAGTGCGAAGAGGAGCAAACTTACTCTACAAAATTAGCAAACTTTAGATCCACAAACAACTAAAAAAAAAAAACCAAAAACTGACATCAAAACTCAGCAAAACTAACTCAAACTAAGTAAATGCACGAAAATCAGCCAACAACAAGAAAACGTAAAACAACAATCAAAATTTGAGCGAGAAGGCATCGAAAAGCAATAAATCGAACGAAAACTACAAGAAAATAGAAAACTTACAATGAATTTAACACATATTAAAAGTGATTTGCTGGTTTGGCGACCCTCTTTCTCGATGGAGGCGTTGCGAGGCGAGGATGATGGTGTGGCAGCGAAATTAGGGTTGCTACTGTTGTCGGTGGTTGAGTTGGGAAGTGCGAGTTGCAGGGAGGAGGTGAGCAAGTGCGAGGTCGAAGAGAGTGAGAGGCACGGTGTGAGTATGAGTGTTAGGGTTTTCGCTGTTTGAAGGAGGAACGAAAATGGGTGGGGGGAAGTAAAATAATGGGCGCGGTTTGTTTTGGCCTTTTGGGGATAAAAAAATAAAAAAAGGGCTGCGGTTAGGCCCGAAACCGCAGCCCTTCCGTAAAGGGCTGCGGTTAGGCCCGAAACCGCAGCCCTTTATCTAACTAAGGTCTGCGGTTTTGGGCCTGACCGCAGCCCTTAACGGAAGGGCTGCGGTTTTCAACACAAGCGCAACCCTTTTAAAACAGTAAATGACAATTTTTCCTCTAGTGCTAGAATAAATCATTCAAATAAGCAGAACAACAATTATTCTTGATTTGAAATGAAAAACCTTTCGAATCCAAAACCGGAATCGAAATAATATTCTTGGTAATAGTTGGAACATAATAACAATTAGAAAGTTCTAATACTAAACCAGAAGGCAAACGTAGACTACAATCTCCCACAACCAAAGCAGCAACTCGTGCTCCATTGCCCATGCGGAGGTCCACTTCTCCTTTGCTCAACGTTCTACTTCTTCTTAGTGCCTGCAGATTACAAATAATGTGAGATCCACACGTAGTACCAAATACCCATGATGTAGAAGTAGATAAGTTAATCTCTATAACATAAATACCTGAAGTCGAAGCGCCACTCTTCTTCTCCTGCAGATACTTGGGGAAATTCCTCTTCCAATGACCAATCTAGTGGCAGTGGTAGCACTCATGTAGTGCTGCTACTTTTGCTTTAGGAGTGGCCTTTGGCTTAGAAGTGTCATCAGTCGCAACAACCTTGCCCTTATTCTTCTTCATAACTGCCCCCTTTTTTTTAATTGCTTGCCCTTCCTAACCATATGAACACCCTTATGTTCAGGTTCAACAAGCAAGCTCCTTTGAGCCTAAGTTAGCATACCATGCAGCTCTTGCAAGATAGCTTCCCCTCCTTGCATGTAGAAATTCAACAGAAAGTTTTGAAAATATTCAAGCAAGGATTTGATCACAATATCAGTTGCCAGTTCTGAGGGATAAGGGAAGCCCAATTTTTCCATGATCTGAAAATGTCCAATCATATTGAAAACATGAGGACCAACATGTTTTCCTTTGCCCAATTTGCACTCCAACAACTTACAGTGAGCTTCAAACCTCTCTAATATAGCATTCTTATGAAACATAGTTTTCAGCTGCAGGAGGATAGAGTAGGCATCCAGACCATTAAAACGTTTTTGAAAGTCTGGTTCCATGCAAGCCAGTATCAAACATGTTACTTAGACAGAATTAGTGATACGCTCAAATTATACGATGTTTTTGTGGTATTTTAGGTACACTTTGCTAGGGGATTTATTTGTAATTGTTAATGTTGCATGTAAATCGACCTTAGCGGAAGTTCGGAATTTTATATATTAATTATTGTTAAAGTTGTAAGTTCCGAGCTTTTGGAAGCATGAATGGTTCCACAACATCGTCTCACCAACCAAGCTCCAAGCAACCACATCGCAAGCATGCCCAGCATCGCAAGCCCAAGCCTCGCCCATCGCATGCCAGCTCGAAGCAAGCTGCCCAGCCCAGCGCTCCATTATCGCACGCCCAGCGCTCGAAGCAAGCTGCCCAGCCCAGCGCTCCATCATCGCACGCCCAGCGCTCGAAGCAAGCCTGCCCAGCTCGCAGCTCGCACCTCGCGAGCTAGGTCGCACCTCACGACCAGCTTGCTCGCACCTCGCGATATTCTTCGCACGGTGCGACCTGCTTTGCCCAGCTAAATCTGCGGTAGGCAGAACACTCTTCGCACGGTGCGACCAGACTCGCACCTCGCGACCCCTAGGTCGGTCTAATTGTCGGCTGATTTATGAGCTTTAGTATAAATACTAAACTTGATTTTGGACCTAGGGGGGCAGCAGCCACAAGGAGAGGGAGTCTCCAAAACTCCACTCCTCTCTTGTTGTCTTCTCTTTTAGTTTTTATTTTCTAGTTTAGTTTTTGTAGATTTCAATTATGGGATTGGCTTATGCTATGCCGATTGTAGCTTGAACCGTTCTTGAACGAGATTAATATCGAGCTTCAAGCATTATTGTGAGATCTTTCCTCTCTATTTAGTTTCTTTGATTATGGTTTAATTTCTATGCTTGCTTTCTATGATTTTTGCATGATTATGCTAGGAACGTTACTAGTTTGATTGTGTAATTAATCTAATGCTAGATTTAAGAATAGAATCGGATTGTTTTATTCTTTTATCAATTGGTAGCAAACTAGGGAGTAACTCAGATGCTGATCGTCTTGGTTATTTCTTGGGGAAATTGAATTAACTGTTGAATGTTTATCGCTTGTATGACGTTAGCAGGTCTGTTGGTTCTCTGTGTTTATTGCTGCTATTGGATTGAACTTAGACGCTATCGGACTAGGTTATCCTTTAGTTAGGGTTTTATAGTCACGCTGATCGTGCTATTCAACTAAGAATAAGGAGAACACGAGATTAATTCTCGACAATAGATAATTATGGAAATAATTAGAGTGGATGTTCAAGGATCGATAATGAATTGAAGTGGATGTTAATCGGATTCAATATCTTGCCATATTGATTTCTCATCTTGTTTATATGCTAGTTAGTTGTAGTTTAGTTATAATCTACTTGAAACCCCCCTTTGTTATTATTATTAGGTTTCTCGGCCCTTAGCTTAATCTAGGATTTGAATCACGCTAAGTATTAAACTCGTCCCTGTTTCCCTGTGGATACGACCCCTACTTCCATTATACTACCTTAGTGTAAAAGAGAGTAGGAGAAATTTTATCTTTGGCCGGGTGCGGTGCACGACGACACATCCGCGCCTGCCCAAATTTTGGCGCCGTTGCCGGGGAAACGGTGTTACTTGTTTGTATTTAGCGTGATTTTTGGATGGTATTGCTTGTGCTCTTTGTTTTTGGTTGGCCACTCATATAAAGAATTCCCTTTTTGTTTTAGTTTCTAGTTTTCATCTTCCATTGAGCTCTATGCATTTACTTTTGTATTTTGGACAAGAAGCATGGAACTTGTTGCTTAAACTCTCTTGGGAATGGTTGATTGACTCATACTCTATATCTTGGTTATTGTCTAGCTTTACACATTCATATTAATGGTCATGACTTGGATTAGCTAAGAGTACTACTAGTTGATGTTTGTTGTTGACTTAATGCTAGGTTTTGGATATAATCTGATGTTATATGCTCAACCATGTTGTAGTAAGCTAGGTATTAACGATGCATTGCAAGAGTTCTTCTCAATCAATTTTGCAGGTACTTGAAGTGGAGATTGACATGGAACCACCATTGTCACACATGGAGCACAACCCAATGATTAAGCTTAAGGTACTAAGTCGAGCTCACGACTTTAAACAACAGTGCTTCTCGGGAGGCAACCCGAGATCCCTTTTATTTTCTTTCTTTTCCTTTATTTTTCATCAAATTTCCACCACCACAACAAATTGTCTTTCACCTACCGCCCACACACTACAAAAGATCCACAACCAATCTTAATTCACTTGTAATCAAAATCCACAAAAGAAAACCCGTTGGGAGGACTTCAATAGCTAGGAGTTGGTACAACTAGAGGGTTGAGATTGTTAATGTATCTTTTCGATCTCTAAAGCTAGGTGCAAATCTCAAAAATTCAAAACTTTTGAACTTGTCATTTGTTTGAGTGATTCGAGGGAGAGGGTTGTGAGTTGATTTATGAGATTTGAGTTGGTGTTGTTAAGAAATTTGAGTTTGACGGATTGCTTTTCATGAGTTTTGAGCATTCGATCTTCGATTTACCCGATTTTCGATTCTTTCCCCCCATTTTCCGTTTACTTTTTCTTTTAATTGTCGACACATTGAGGACAATGTGTAGTTTAAGTAGGGGGGAGGGTATTCTCATTCTCGTGTATCTATGTTGTATATATTACTTTCAATTTGAAAAAAAAATGAAAATGAAAAAAAAATGAAAAAAAAAGAATATAAAAAAAAAGAGTGATGAAATGAAACCCGCTGAGTTGAAAACCCACAAGGGTGGACGACTCAGGCAAAATTGGGGGCCCAGATAGGTTGAAAACCCGAAAGGGCAACCTATGCAAAAAAGTGGCTTATATTGAGCGGGTAAGATGGTGAGATAAAAAGAAATGTGTGAAGCTAGGATGAAAACCCGAAAGGGCTCCTAGGCAAAATGAGAGATTAAGAGAGAATTTTGTACTTTGAAAACTCATTTACCGGAGATGGTGTCATAAGGTGGAAAGCGTTTTCGGGTTGGGTTGGTTATTTCATCCTTGATTTTGTGAAGATTTATGTTGGCTTTCACATTCTTTTGGTTGATTGTTTGTTTTTGGGAGTAAGCATGGAATTTATCCCTTTTTGTCTTCATTCCATGGCTTGCTATTCTAAGTTAGTTGTAGTAGTAGTAGTTTTAGATCATCTTTTGGAGGTTTGGGAGAGCTGGTAGTTCAGTGTGTCGTGAGCTGGCATTTTGATTCTTGTTGGTGTTGTTGGTTAAACTTGTTGGCGTTGCTGGTTATTATTGTTGTCGCGTCTTTGTATATTTCAGGTGAGCTTGAATCTAAGTGTGGGGGAATCATTATCCCTTACGTTTAGGTTTTGAGCGTATTTTGTTAAGATGTAATGATGATGATGTAGTTGATGGGGAGTGTAGGTTGGTGTCGATAACTTGGGCGATGATTTAATTGGTATTTCTCATTTTTGAGTTTACTCGAGGTCGAGTAAAGTTCAAGTGTGGGGGTATTTGATACGCTCAAGTTATACGATGTTTTCGTGGTATTTTAGGTACACTTTGCTAGGGGATTTATTTGTAATTGTTAATGTTGCATGTAAATCGACCTTAGCGGAAGTTCGGAATTTTATATATTAATTATTGTTAAAGTTGTAAGTTCCGAGCTTTTGGAAGCATGAATGGTTCCACAACATCGTCTCACCAACCAAGCTCCAAGCAACCACATCGCAAGCATGCCCAGTATCGCAAGCCCAAGCCTCGCCCATCGCATGCCAGCTCGAAGCAAGCTGCCCAGCCCAGCGCTCCATCATCGCACGCCCAGCGCTCGAAGCAAGCTGCCCAGCCCAGCGCTCCATCATCGCACACCCAGCGCTCGAAGCAAGCCTGCCCAGCTCGCAGCTCGCACCTCGCGAGCTAGGTCGCACCTCGCGACCAGCTTGCTCGCACCTCGCGATATTCTTCGCACGGTGCGACCTGCTTTGCCCACCCAAATCTGCGGTAGGCGGAACACTCTTCGCACGGTGCGACCCGGACTCGCACCTCGCGACCCCCTAGGTCGGTCTAATTGTCGGGCGATTTATGAGCTTTAGTATAAATACTAAACTTGATTTTGGACCTAGGGGGGCAGCAGCCACAAGGAGAGGGAGTCTCCAAAACTCCACTCCTCTCTTGTTGTCTTCTCTTTTAGTTTTTATTTTCTAGTTTAGTTTTTGTAGATTTCAATTATGGGATTGGCTTATGCTATGCCGATTGTAGCTTGAACCGTTCTTGAACGAGATTAATATCGAGCTTCAAGCATTATTGTGAGATCTTTCCTCTCTATTTAGTTTCTTTGATTATGGTTTAATTTCTATGCTTGCTTTCTATGATTTTTGCATGATTATGCTAGGAACGTTACTAGTTTGATTGTGTAATTAATCTAATGCTAGATTTAAGAATAGAATCGGATTGTTTTATTCTTTTATCAATTGGTAGCAAACTAGGGAGTAACTCAGATGCTGATCGTCTTGGTTATTTCTTGGGGAAATTGAATTAAGCGTTGAATGTTTATCGCTTGTATGACGTTAGCGGTGTCTGTTGGTTCTCTGTGTTTATTCTTTGCTATTGGATTGAACTTAGACGCTATCGGACTAGGTTATCCTTTAGTTAGGGTTTTATAGTCACGCTGATCGTGCTATTCAACTAAGAATAAGGAGAACACGAGATTAATTCTCGACAATAGATAATTATGGAAATAATTAGAGTGGATGTTCAAGGATCGATAATGAATTGAAGTGGATGTTAATCGGATTCAAGATCTTCCCATATTGATTTCTCATCTTGTTTATATGCTAGTTAGTTGTAGTTTAGTTATAATCTACTTGAAACCCCCCTTTGTTATTATTATTAGGTTTCTCGGCCCTTAGCTTAATCTAGGATTTGAATCACGCTAAGTATTAAACTCGTCCCTGTTTCCCTGTGGATACGACCCCTACTTCCATTATACTACCTTAGTGTAAAAGAGAGTAGGAGAAATTTTATCTTTGGTCGGGTGCGGTGCACGACGACACATCCGCGCCCGCCCAATTTGCCTATAGGGTTTTCCTTGCTCTCCGTTCAGTTGGAGTAGCATTCTCTGGCAGGAGTTCAGGGAGAGGATTGTCAATAACATTTTCCCTTCCTTCGGCTATGAGAACGATTCTCACAGCCATTTCCCATTCTAGGAAGTTTTGTGCATTCAGTTTGTCCTTTTCGAGTAAATAGCGGAAATTAAAATCGGGGGTGTTGTTGTTGTTTTAACCATACATGATAACTACAACAAAAGAATAGTAAAGCAAGATTCAATCACTATTTATCAAGAAAGCAGCAATTAAACAAATTTTAATTAACTAGTACCCTTTATTAAAAATGAAAATCCTCTATTGAATAAAGGAATAACGAAGATCCCCTCCCACTACAACCAAACAACTTTGGCCTTACCTTCAATTTATAGTAGTTGAGGTAAGTAAATATTTTACTAATTATAACTAATTATAATTCTTGGTAGACATGTTAACAACTCCTTGTTTACTCCTATCTCTTAGCTTCAAAATCCAAAACTTTTTCTTTTGATAATTTTGCTGAGTTAAACCAAACATTAACATGTGAGTTTCAAAAACCTACCCTACCCCTTCGAAAATTTCAGAACCTCAAGCTGCGAAAATTCCGGCGAGCTGAAGTAACCCCCACCCCTTCGAAAATTTCCGCGTCTCTCTCTCTCTCGTCCTCGCACTTCAAGCTTCAGATCTCGCGTCTCCCCCTTCGAATTTCGAACCTCAAGCTTCATATCTCGCCTGAGTTTAGCCGCGAAAACTCAGCGTGGGCTTGTGGTTTGTCGGAGCTTGTGGTTTGTCAGCGAAACCTAAAATATTCAGCCGCGAAAAGTCGTGCTTCGTGTGTGCTTGTGGTGGCTAGAACCAGAGTGGGCTGAGTTGTTTGTCTGGGCGGGGGGGGACGGGGAATTCGACGGGGAGGGGGAGGGGATGGGGGAGGGGCGAGGGGGAGGGGTGGTGGGTCGGACCGGGAATTCGACGGGGAGGGGGAGGGGATGAGGGAGGGGTGATGGGGTTGGGGGGGTGGAGGGCATTGGGAGGGTTAGGGTAAGGGTTTAGGTTTAGGGTTAGGGTTAGGGTAAGGGTTAGGGTAAGGGTAAGGGTAAGGGTAAGGGTTTAGGATTAGGATTATAATTAGAGTTAGATTAGGGTTAGGGTTTGATTAGAATTAGGGTTTAGGATTAATAATGGTAAAATGGTAAATAAAGCTAACATTGGGTTCACGGAAGTTAGAAAAAGGGCATCTGGTGAACAGTTTTGAAAATTCAGGGGTATATGGTGAATTTTTGGAATATTGAAGGTATATTGTGAATTTTTTAATTTGTCGGGGGTATTTGGTGAAAAAACCGATTTTTTTTTTACAAACACGACAAATAAAAATCATACTCCACAACTCAAATAAAATTTGAAAATCCGAAACATAATTAACTCAATAAATATAATTAGCATTTAATAAACGCTTTGAAAAATAGGGCTATTACAACCAGATACCCCAACTTTTTTTCGATTTCACCATATACCCCTGACATTTAAAAAAATACAACCAAATGCCCTTAATGACTAACGGTAGTTAACTCCGTTGGTCATTAACGTTAATTAACCCTAAAAAATCATAATTAACCCTAAAAAACCCCAAGTTAACCCAATTAACCCTAAGTCAACATAATTCTCTCTCTCCCTAACCCACCCCCAACCCCACCGGCCCCACAATCCCACCCCCCAACCCTAGCCCCACCACCCCCCCAACCCCCAACCCCCCAGCCCCCTTCCCCCCCTCGCAGCTCCCCCTCCCCTTCCCCCGTAGCGGCGCCACCCTCTTCCCCCCCTCTTCGAACTCGGTCGCTCCCCCTCCCCGTCCCCACCGCAAAATCGCGAATCCCGAGCCCCCCCCCTTTTGAACTTAGTCGATGACTCGGATTTCTTCGACAAGAATGACGGATCTAGTGCGTCGGCGAGAGTGAGGGATGGGGACTCGGATTTCTTCGACAAGAATGGCGGATCTAGTGTACCGGTGAGAGTGAGGGAGGGGGAGGCGCCAATGAGAGTGAGGGAGGGGGACTCGCATTTTTTCAACAAGAATGACGGATCTAGTGCGCCGGCGAGAGTGAGGGAGGGGGGCACGGGGAGATCGGGGGGCTGCGCGGGGGGCTGTCGGGGGGGAGGGGGAGGGGGGGACCGGCGTGGGGGTTGCGGGTGAGGGGGAGGGTGGGGCTGGTGGAGTTGCGGTTGGGGGTGGTGGGGGCTGGGGTTGGGTTAGGGTTACTTAGAGTTTTTAGGGTTAATAGGGTTTACTTTGGATTTTTAGATTAATTCGGGTTTTTAGGGTTAATTAACGTTAATGACTAACAGACTTAACCGCCGTTAGTCATTAAGGGCATTTGGATGTGTTTTTCAGAAAGCCAGGGGTATATGGTGAATTCGGAAAAAAGTTGGGGTATCTGGTGAATAAAAAAATTTGTCAGGGGTATTTGGTGAAAAAGCCGTAGACTCAACCTTAAATCATATGTATGAAGAGATTGCTTTTTTTTGCTTGAATTAGGTGAGATTCATTTTTAGACAAAATAACTCCAAGAACGATCATGACTCTACATGAATGCAGACGAAAAAAACACAAAATTGACCACCACCACGACTAAATTGACAAAAACATGAGATGCACAGGATGCACGCCACGCAACAACGCTGTGCCCGGCGCTAAGCCATGCGCAATTTAATGCGTTTGGCGCAATACTCCCCGGCATGATTTTTGGTGATGTAGGAGACGTTCTGGCTAATTCCACAAAATTTCGGACACCACGACAAACATGACATAATGACAGATTAGTTGACAGAATTTTTAGGACTTAAACGACAGTCGAATTGACAATAGCATGAGACGCAAAGGCTGCGCGCCACGCAATAGTGCTGCGCTCGGTGCAAAGCTGCGCAACCGGAGCATCGTGGTGCGTCTGGCACCCAGCTTTGCGTTCGGCGCAAGGGCTGTGCGCTAAGCACACCGCGGTGCGTTTGGTGCACTGCCCCCCGGCATCCAATTTGTCAATTCGGCAAAAATTTGGTTAATTTGACGATGTTTTTAGATGCGATATGAGGTGCAATACATTTCAACGTTTTGACAAATTAGAAACAGGCAAAAATCGCAATCACAAGCAAATGTCACATAACATGGATGCGCAAAGTTGTCAACCTAAGGTCCAGTTCTACGTTTCAACTATGGTCAAATTTAGGTTAAGGCAGAAAAGGGTCAATGACTAAGAGATTGATCCCACGCTTCGTACGTTTGCTTAAAAAGGCGGCAACATGTTTGGGTAGGTCTGTTTATGACTAAGATCCAACACTATCACTCAGGAAGCTTTCGGAAGGACAAAACGCACACCACCTGGGGGTGGCCTCACGCATAGACCATGCGCTAGTGAGGAAAGGAAGATTGTCCTTATGGTGGCTTAAACAATAGCCATCCACATGCAAAATAATATGTTATTCAAAGGCATAAAAAAAGAATAAATCATATTTTTCAAGTGTCACCCACTCATTTACAAAAAAATTAATTTTTTAAAAATCCCCTCAAGTGGAGTCGCCAAATTACAAGCGTGATTTTATTTTGCCTACACGATGTGAGCGCGTATTTGACTATCCCATTGTTAAGGTTTTATAAAAAACGTTTTGAAGTCGCCAACAAGTCTTTACAGGAAGACTCATAAACCTAATTGGATATTGAGAAATCATAGAGACGACTTAGGGACTTATCCAATGTAGATTTCCCTCTCATGACTCCATTAATGCTCAATGAACCATAGATTGAGTTCGAGGGTGAGGGTACGAATAAGATCAGGAATCAAATTCGCTCACTGCTGGCCTCTACATAACACGATTTATAGCAAAGTGTATACAAAAGAACAAGCAAATAATATTTTCAAACACCCTAAAATTTTTAGTCTAAATTGGTTTATTACACATAAAAAGACTACCTTTATAGTGATACGTTATTAAGCAATCAAAATTATTGGGTTCCTAATAGGTTGTCCAAATTATCTGGTTAATGTTAGCACAATTTCTCAAGTCTTGATTAGTAATAATAACATGTTGTGATGAAAGCATAAATAGGACAATCATACAAAATATAGAAGAAAATAAGAAAGAAAGAATAGAGGTTAGAATGTACAAAAGAACGGATTTTTATTATAGATCAACATCATGAAAGAAATCGTTATTAACTTCAATAAAATAAATAAGAAAGATTTAAGGACTCTAAGGAATATACCGATGTGGCTTGGGTCTGAGGGAATAACAACCTTCGGGAAGAGCAAACGTGAAGCCTTTAGAGGAAAACTTATGAAGATTGATCAAAGTAAAAGTATGTGTTTCTGTGTTTGAGTAAGAAAGTATGAAAGTATGAGTGTTTGGGAATATTTTGTGCCTTGAGAGATCGCAAGTATTCGAGCGTATAAAAGTGTGTAAAATTCTCCTGTAGTATGAGCTTATTTAAACGAAAATATTGAAAAAAAGATAAGAAAGTGCAGTGCGCTTAGCGCAAAAGACTGGACGCACCGCCACGTATTAAGCGCACAGTGGTGCACTGAGCGCAATCCAGCCTGTGCGCCAAGCACACATTCTGCGCCAGACGCACCACTAATCTAGCCAGCCTTTTCTAACGCGATTTTCTAAAGATTCTTTTTTATCTTTCATCTTTAATTTTGGAAACTAGCTATATTACGAGATAAAATTAGATTTCAATTTAAAAATCTTTTACTTTAAAATATATTTGAAAATATTTATTTAAATAATAAATAAATACAATTAATTATCATGAATAACTAGTTGGGTTTTTCAAAAGATTGGGCTTAAAATATTTAATATGTGGGTTCAAAATACAATTAATTATCAGGAATAGTTAATTGGGCTTTAAAACAGGATTTTGGATCTTTAATGCAAATTTTAAAAAAAATTGGGCTTAGCTCATTGGACTGCTCTCCCCTTGGGTCGGACCAATTAAGACCGCGATATGTTTCATCATTGGGTCCTTAAATGGGGAGAAACGATTATGTGTCTACAATGAGAAAAGTTACCGCTTTGGAGGAAACAAAAGACTTCACGTACCAAGTTTATTTTGGATTAACTTGTTGGTTCCTTGATGACACATGAATTACAACTAGACTCATAAAATGGAGAACCATCTAGGCATAAGTCCATTGCATTAAGAGTTGATTAAGATTATGAAACTGATACAAATGATGATGAGTATGCTCACGTGGTCCGACAATTTGAAAAGATGTTTAGGAGCATGAAGAATGGAGACTACAATGGTAAGAATCGAAAACTCACTAATAAAACTGGTTGTCATAAATGTTGCAGTTTAGATCACTTCATCAAGGAATGTCCACAATGGGAACTGGAGAAAGTCAAGGACAAAGTAAAAGAACGCAATAAGGAAAGGAACAAGGAATTAAAATATCCTTTTCCAAAAACTGATTTGAGAAAGGCCATAATAGCTGAATGGCGAGATTTTAATTAAGAAGATGAAGAGCATGATCAAACTACTGACGAAATAGCTAATATATGCTTAATGGTTATTGATGAAATTGAATATGACGAGGAAATCGGGTCACTTGAGGTAAGTCTATGTACTATTAAAACTCGTTTGTCTAAAGAAAAAATCTATGACTTATTAGTTGATGCTGTTAAAGATTTTAAGGATGAATGCACTAAGAGAAGACAAATTGAGTATGCTCTAAAAGTAAATAAGGAGAACACGGATTGGCTTAAAAATATTCGAGTTGAAGATGAAAACCACTTCTTTGATCTATTTGACAAAAATCTAAAAATTTAGGAAAGGTATGAGAATTTGAAAAATGAGAAGAACTTTCTAAATCTAGAACTGAGTCAAATAACAGAGTTTGTTCCTGAAGTAAGTTCCTTTGATATAAAGTCTGTTCCTTCGAAGAGTTTTAGATCTGAGATTGAAAAACGAAAGAAGGAAGTAATAGCCTTAACAGAAGGGAACAACAACTTAATAAAGGAACTTGACTATGTTAGGAACAATAGAAAACCAATGGATGTTCCAAATTGGATAACTAAACCGCAAACTAAAAGATTTGAAGGGCTTGGGTATGTTTACGAAAAGAAAAAGGAGAAACCTAAGAAAAGAGTAAACATACCAAGTGACAGTCTGTGTATGTTTTGTGGTAAAACTGGGCATCAATGGAGAAACTACTTCACGAGACTCAAAATTGTTGAAAGGAATGTTGAGAACAGTAACCTAAAATGGAAAGTAAAAATGTTCTGAAAACAGGAACCCAACCAAAGTTGGGTCCCTAATGCTAATCATTTATTTATTTTGTAGGCTAGAGTGAGAGGGAACAACACATGGTACCTAGACAACGGTTGTTCCAAACACATGACAAGTTACAAAACTAGATTTCTCTAACTCACAGCTTTTGGAGGTGGAAGTGTGACATTTGGTGATATCAAGAAAGGTAACATCATGGCTATTGGTAAAGTAGGAACATCACCAACACAATCCATTGATAATATATTTCTAGTAGAAGGACTAAAACACAATATATTGCTCATCTCTCAATTATGTGACAAAGCTAAATTAGTTAAGTTTAACATCAATAAGTGTTAATCATTAACGATAACACAAAGAATGTTATTTTGGAAGGTACAAGAAAAGGGATCACTAATGTAGTGGATCTTGATCTTGTTCCTAAAAATAATTTAACATGTCTTACTATAATCAATGATGATCCATTACTATGTCACAAACGTTTGGGACATGCTAGTTTTTCTCTACTTGACAAACTTAGGTCCAAGGAACTTGTCTTACGCTTGGGTTCAATAAAATTCCAAATAGATCAAGTTTGTGAAGCATCCATAAAAGGCAAGCAAGTCTGTTTCTCCTTCAAATCTAAAACCATAGTAAGCACTACTAGACCATTAGAACTCATACAAATGGATTTATATGGACCAATGAGGATTCAAAGTAAAAGTGGAAAAAGGTATGTACTTGTTATTGTAGATGATTATTCTAGATTCACTTGGGTAATATTCCTCTCTAGTAAAGATGAAACCTTCCATTAATTTCTTGTCTTTGCAGAGAGGACTCAAAAACGTAAGTGGACACATATTATTGCAACTAAGATCTGATCATGGCAGGGAATTTGAAAATGACAAGTTCGATGAATTAAGCAGGGAACAAGGTTTGGATCACAACTTTTCAGCTACAAGAACTCCACGACAAGACAATGTTGTAGAAAGGAAAAATCGCACCCTATAAGACATGAGAAGAACAATGTTGATTGCTTGTAGTCTTCCAAAGAACTTTTGCGAAGCCATGAATACTGCTTGTTACATCATCAACAGAGCCATGATCTGGCCTTTGATCAACAAAACTCCATACGAATTGTTCTTTGGAAAACATCGAAATATTACTTATCTAAGAACATTGCGTGTAAATGTTTCGGTCATAATAATGGGAAATATAACTTAGGAAAATTTGATGCTATGAGCGATGAAGATGTGTTCCTACGATACGCTTCAAACAGTAAAGCATATTGAGTCTACAATAAAAGAACTATGTGTGTAGAAGAAAGTGTTCACATTATATTTGACTAGCCATATATCACGCGGTGCATGCGAAATCGTTATTGGAAATAAATTTGTTGCGTAATTACAACTGGTATTAATTTATAGAAAAACATATTCAGAATGTAACAATATAATAACAAAGATAGTAATTGAAACATCTAGTGTTACAACTACGTAATATGCCTTCATGGTGTTTGGTTAAGCACATGCACTCTTCAGCCCAATAGACCTGCAACACGTAGCTAACAGTATAAGAATGATGTGGATTGAACTCTTGCATCGGTGGATGCATAATCCAAGAGAAGGCTTTGTATTCAAGCTTTGAAAGTATTATTTCCATGACTCGGGTGCGTCCATTTGGCTGCATTAATGCAAACAATTGTACGATTATTTTTTAGGGGGAAATATAGGCTTTGAAATTATGCAGTGTATTTAAATGAAATGCTAGCTAGTTTGTAATAGATGATAACCTGTTGAAGTAATAATTTTATATCCGTACCTGGGCATCCCAAAATGAGTTGTGCAGGGTCATGAAGCATTCTAACTTTTAAAGTACCACTTCTATCGCAAATGGTAAGTCGAACTAACAATCTGTTATTAAAATAAGATATCAATTTATCAGATTAAGTAAATATTGGTTGTTTGATAACAGAGATTATATGAGATTGAGAATTATACCTTGAAATGGTTATAACATTCATAAGATCGCAAGACTTACATTTAGGAACTCCTTGGAAAATGTCAACCTCTTTTAGACAACGATGACATGCTTCATATACGATATTGTCAACATGCTCAAGATGACATGCATTGGTAATAACTCGACAATATTGTACCTACAAGAGGATTCAAAGTTATTTTTTGATCATGTATAGGTTTATGTTAGTTTAAAAATGAAGAGTAAGGGATTAATTATTCACTTTTGTCACAACATGAAAGGTAGCTAATCGGATCCGAGGAGCATTCGAAATATCAATGGATGATAGTAAGGAGAAAGGAGTTTAGCGGAACCAGGCAACCTTTTTTCCGCTAATTTATCGAATTCATACCAATAAATTTAGAAGATAAAGTAAATCAATAATGATAGTAAGTTAGGATGCACATGAATATAATTATCTTGTACATACCATGTAGAAAAGGAAGTAGTTAAGTCATCCACTTTGTTAACATAAATCCTGGTGTAAAATTCTAATGTAAGATATGTCCGACCTATATTTAAGAAACACATAAAACCACTTTCACATATTAATATCACGCTTTCATAAATGGAAATAAAATGAAAATGCTCATAATTCATGTAGATCAATAGTGTACCACAGAAGCTCTGTACATGAAGACCACATGCAGAAAGAATTAGACAAAAATTAGCTTTAGTATTACGATGGCCATCTCCAAGTATGTGCACAAATTCATTCCAAAGGGTTAACTTTATAATTGTCCAACTAGGAGTATGAAGTTCAATTGTGGTAAATGAATATAGAGATGGTATGTAAATAAGAATCATTTAATTAGAATAGACTTACGTTTTATCCATTATTGTGAAATCTCTTTTAATAGAGTTTCCTCCAGTATGCTCAATTGGTGAAGCATATAAAACTAATCCTATTGCATCTTAATACAATCAAAATTGTATAATTAAAGATAGCTTATTTCAATCTAAGTAAAATATTAATTTAATCTAGATAGATGGTGAGTAAAAGTACCGAACACAATATCAGTACGATTGGCATGAACATGAAACCGGTTCAAAGCAACTAAATTGTAGAAGAATGTAGGAATTGCAATGTAATCACGCTCTACACGTATCACAAATGTTTATGTTGTTATTATCATTTGTTTCCAGTTTAGGACAATTTTATTGTTCTCATCGGTGTTCACTACTTGTACCCCACGAAATACATATCCCTCGTGAAACCTTCTTATGAAGTTTTCAACATGGGGCGAGAATATAGTGCATTGTATGCACTCACCATATCATTAAAAAAAATTTGAAAGTTGCTAAGAATGTTTTGTACCATTGTGAAATAAATTGTTAAACATTATTTGAAAATTTCTTTTACCTCGACATCAACGAAAAGCATTTTTCAAATCAGCTTAGCTATTCTGTTGTGATTGTAATTGAATACGTCGTAGTTACGAACCAACCGAGCCCTGACATTATATCATCGTACAACGCAAGGATATAAATGCATAAAGGGTGGATAATGGAACTCCATCCTGAAGAAAGATGTTAGAGATAGAAATATATTTACATATAATTTGAAAATGACTAACGTAATGATTATCGTAATGATGCAATTAATTGAAGACTATATGATCACGATATGAACATGAGATTATTATGAAGTAAGTCATAACAGTAAAGTACATAAATTAGGTAGAAACATGACTATTTTTCAATCAGTCGCATTGTGCTCTTATTACAAAGTGGTATTTCAAGATTGTACACCTTGAATAAACTAATTAGAAGGCATTAAAACTTCTTTATATACAATGTTCTTTGTAAATACCCCTTGATGTCCTTGTACTTTTCCTTTTTTTTTACCACAATCTTTGTTGTGGTCTCTGAGGTTCCCCGTGATACTCCCACATAGAGTTGGTCGTGGCTGAATTCATGATCTGGAAGGTATATGCCAACATGGGGGTATAGTTTGCCCCTGAGACTTGTTTATTATCATGGCAAAACTAACCTTCACTGGAAACTGCTTTCTAACTAGCTCAAATGGCAATTTTATATCTTCGGCACTCTTCAACGAAATTCTAGGAAGAAAAACTCTGTTTCCCCTATAATGCCCTGTTAAAATCTTAGCATCTATAAAATGGTCATTGAGTGAACGGCAAAGTAATCGTGTTCCATTGCAAAGCCCATTTTTAGGATCCATGTTTCTCAAAAGCATTAAAGGTACCCCAGGTTTCAGACTGAGAGCATGAGGAGGCAATCCCGAAGCTGAAATTGAATTCAAAACCTCTTGCTGATACAAATTTCTCCGATCTTCGGGAACAAAATCAATCGAATATTATGATTTTCCTTCTCCAAGAAACTTCTCAACAACCTTATCAATTTTCTTGTCAGCATCTTCGATGATGGCCCTTTCAACCATATAATTTTCTTCTCCCACATGCTGACTTAGAGTTGGAAAAACCTGGTCAATCAAGAGACATCATCAATTGATGGTATGACCATATGGTTTGGCAGTTTTATCATCTGATCCGACACAGTAGGTTCATCTCCGTTGCCAATTGAGAGCAACCGAGTAGCAAATGCGCTGTCATCTCTTGATCTCATATTTTCTTTCAAATGCAAAAAACTGACGTGTCTCCAAATGGGGGACTTGACAAATGACGCATCTATCATCTGAGCCTTTGTTCTGTTTCGAACCTCTGGTAACACTTGTCTGATATCAGCACCGAACACAATAATTTCCCCCTCAAACGGTAAGTCGTTCCCCATTAAATCTCTTAGTGATCGATCAACGACTTCAAATTGATATTTGTGTGTCATTGAGCCTCATCCCATATAATTATGGCAGAGTGTTTCAGAATAGTGGCAGTTTTGGAATGCTTGGTGAATGAGCAAGTTGAGTTACTAGCAGGTTGCAATGGGAGCTGAAAACTCGAGTGCGAAGTTCTTCCCTGATGCAACAATGTTGCTACAATACCAGATGTCGCCGTCGGAACATCAATTTTACCTCTTCCTTTTACGGCAGCTAAGAGTGCTCTGTATAAGAATATTTTTCCTGTACCTCCTGGGCCATCAACGAAAAAAGCTCCACCGGTTTTTGAAATTACAGCATCCATAATTGTGTCGAACGCATGTCGTTGGTCGCTATTAAGAGTGTTTACACACACCAAGTCCTCTTCCGGAACTGGCAACTCTGTGAAGTCATAAATTCTTTTTCTGAGTGGCCGTAGTAAATGATATAAGTCCTGTAGAAGCTTATGAGTGAGAACATCATTGTTAGTTGTCGTGCTTGAAGATGGATAATCCTCAACCATGAAAGTGAAGAACTCGTCCCAAAGGGCACATAATCTAGTTGGCTGGCATTATACCAAGATGGTTGCGAATAATCTTCGCAATGATGATGGCATTCTTACAAAAGATGCTTCTAAAAGACACTGACGGATGCTTTCATCACTCTTAATTAGACCGAGGGATTCTGCAGCAGCTCTGAATGTTGGTTGTGTGACACCATTAACCGTTCTTAAATTTTCAAATGATTAGGGACCTCGCACGTGGTTGAACAATAATCTCAGGTAAAATCTATCTCCTTCAAGTGGAGAAGCTACGTACTCCATATCTCACTGAGTACTTCTCCTTTGTTCCGACTCACACATGGACTTAAGCCACCTATAATGCTCTGGGAATTTTGTCTAAATATATCTTCTGTCACCTGCATCAGTTTCACTCATCTTGAAGAATTGAGTCATCATTGTCCTGGAGTTTCTTGGGTCGTCTAATACGTCAGAGATTATGTTGTTCCCTTGAATCTCACTTGATGCATGTTTGGCAATTGGACCTGCGAACGGTCTACAGCTGGACACATCCGAGTTTAAGGGAATTTGTAAATTTTCCAAAAAGCTTCGGGTGCACAAATCCATCTTGCATCCACGTATTGTACAATCTCATGACCATTATTAACTTACATGGACACTCTATCCGAACCCTTATGTATATATTTGTAGAGATATTTGACACACTTAATGTTGCTGCATATCTCTATATTGATGTGGCAGTCGTACTTTAAGAGCAAAAATGCATTATAGGGAACTACCCATCGGTTGTTTACTTCTATCCGAGAATTTTGACGCAATGCTACAAGTGGACGATCTTGCCGGCGACGATATAGAGGATATGAGTCATTTCCTTGCATTGTTGCATTAGTAAATAACTTTGGGAATCCTTTCTTCCAACTCCGTTGTTTCAAGCATGGAGAATCCCTGTTGTGAACACCACATGGACCATTAATCATGTGTTTAAGAACTCTTTTGTACAATTCCGATTCTTGTTGTTCATCTGGTATTTCTGCTCTAACAATTATATCGTAGTAATCCGGAGTGGTTAGCTTGTCAGTTTGGTCGAGGATCAACAACATATGAACATGCGGAAGACCCATATTTTGGAATTCAACTACATATACATAAGCAACCACCTTTCAAAGGATTCCTCATTCTTGAACATCTTATTTCAACTCTTCAAATTTAACATGAAACACCCTTGTTAGTAGATCTAGCCGATCATTTGGAACTTGTCCAGGCAGTAATTCTGACTGTATTCCTGACCAAGATGGATAGCATGTCATTGTCAGAAATATATCCGGCTTGACAATCTTCTGTACCAAGGCCATGTCATCTTGGTACTTCTGGTGCATATCTCGTGGACTTCCTACGAATGAAGAAGGTTGTATCGTCCTTCGACCAACATTCTATGCTGATAAAAATTTAATGAGAAAAAAGTAATGTTAATGGAAGGGATTTGTTTCATTATGAAGAGTATTGGAATAGCTAAATGAATCTTAACTTGTGTTATGCTCTCCAGCATTAAGAGAATCCTCTAAACCCTTGTACAAATCAGCACGTATCTGGTCTTGATTAATTGATATCCATCTCAGCTTGGATGCTTGCATTTTTACACAGTTATCAACAACATATTGTTGGAGCAGACACCTCTTAGGAGAAGAGAATCAAGATGTTGTCGCATCTAAGGAACATATTTTTTATTGTTAGAATGAGATAAGTATAAAGCTGTAGGAAAATGAGACACACATAAGAGTTTTCAAATAATTTTCACCTGGAACATATATGCATAGAACTCCTGGCATGTCAGCTTCATGCTAGTCATTGTACGACTGTTCAAATCCCATCCATAAGAGCCATAAGGAAATAATAGTGGATATTATAGTGGGTCGTAATAACACGCATTGTCTTTGATATACATCAATTGTCCATTGACAGACTCAATCATAATATCTCTCTCTTTCATGTTAGCCATGTCATCCCCTCCAACAACGACGGCTGCCACCTGAGGTGCTCAAGGCATTCAGTATTAACGATTATTGGCTGGTTGCTCTTTGATGAAAAACTGGCAATCGTGTATGTCAGTACGTTATACAATATGACGAAGATTATGGACGAACGGATTATGAGCATTTAGAATATGCTTAATTCTTTCAATGATGTCGATCCGTAATGAAGAATTTTCAGCTGCACTTTTTTCATTTTCTTGATCAGTGTCATAGATGTAGAGTTGAAGGAATCGAGGATGATCACATGAGTTCAAAGGTAATAGACCATCGATGCGGTGATAAATTGACATTTGAGCACAAAATGGGTACACACCTTGACGTGCATTACCCAATTCGTCATCTATTTCTACTCCTATTGAAGTGAACACGAGGACATGCTTATAGTTACGGATGTTCAGTCTGAAGTGAATCCCATCATCCGACTGATCAGAGAACAGGGCAAGTAATACATGTAGATCGACCTTCCAGTTTAAGCTCGAAAATTCAGGAGATTTAGACCGAAAAAGGCGTGCATGACAATGTGGACACGTTGTCATTGTAGGCAACTTGAATATGGGCACCTCTTGTGACTCAGTGTGGTTTCTTGCACAATTTCGATTACCGTGTCTTCCCACTTTCCAAACCCGTAAATTATCAGAGATGAGACTTCATAAATTGTTCGAATGGGATCTATTGTTGTTACCGGTTTCAAATGTTTGACCATGCAATTAAATTTCTCTTTATGTCTCATCTAAGTGCGGAATGTCTCTTGCATCTGATGTGGGTTCCAATATATGTGCATTGGTTCTACTCCTTTCTCCCACACAAAAGAATCAATTGTGCAAGTTGTCTCAATTTGCGATGTCCCTATAACTTTGGTTTTGATTTTCAATGTGTGCCCGTGTGTCGAGTGAATAGAGTTCACCAATGGGGTGTACTGCATAATCGAAAAGGTTATTTTCATGTAAGTTTAATGAATGATCTTTTTTACGTATTTACACTAAGTTAATTAACTTTATAACACTCACCATTGTTTCTTTCGTGTCCGTCAATGACACGACTATTAGAGTTAGTAATGTCTGACATGGGCCTTCTAACTTTTGAAGGGTTTGAATGATCATTGCAATCTTCAATCATGTAATGACCTTGAGAAGCAACCACATTTTTTCCATGTCCATGGGTGTATTTAGATCGTCTTATTACATTCTAACGTCCTCTTTCTTCTAGAGTGAGTGATTGGCTTTGACGTCTTTTATATTTACTCCATTTCCTCCTTTTTGTAGTATTTTGAATTTCGTTTTCATCCATTCACTAGGGGAAAAAAAGGAAGGGCTGCGCTGGAAGGGCTGCGTTTTTTTAAAAACGCAGCCCTTCTTGTATGAAGGGCAGCGGTTTTAAAGGAAACCGCAGCCCTTTTACTGAAGGGCTGCGGTTAACAAGAAATCGTAGCCCTTCATACTGTATGAAGGGCTGCGGTTTTGAGGCTAACCGCAGCCCTATTAGTGAAGGGCTGCGATTATCCCAAAAACCGCAGCCCTTCATAAACGAAGGGCTGCGGTTTTTAAAAAAACGCAGCCCTTCTCATCCTTTTTTTTTTTATATGCATTTTGCGCGCATACACAGTGCCCCCATTTCAATTTCCCTCCCTTAGCCAAATTCACGAGCGAACTTCCCCTCTTTTATACATTTCTCACCACCAGCGCGAAACCCTATCTCCACCACTAGTGCGCCACCACCACTCATTTCACGCACCACCAGCGCGCACCGCCACGACGACGCACCAACTGCATTGACGCCACCACCAGTGCCCTGCCCTCCACTACATTGACGCCACCACCACGCACAGCTGCACCACCTTGCGCATCACCTTACGCTCCTGCTTCTCTTCTCTCCTCCACTACTGCATTGTTTGTGGATCATCCCTTCTCTCACTCTCTTTCGGTAAATCCCCTCTCACTCTCTATCCTCTTTTACATTTCTCTAATTTTTGTTTAATTTCATTGGATTTTGAAATCAACTTCTATTTTTTATTGTAAAATGTGCTTGTATTAGCTGAATATGTGATTATAGGGGGTGGGGGAGGGTGGGTAGGGGTGGGGCTGCTGGGCGGGTGGTGGGGAGGGGCGGGGGGGGTGGGGAGGGCTGTGGATGCTGGCCGCTGGGGTGGGGGGAGTACCGACGGGGGGGGGGGAGGGTTGGGGAGGCCGGACGGGGGGTAGGGGAGGGCCATCGGGGGTTGGGGGAGGGTCGGGATGCTAGGCGGGGGGTGGGGAGGGTCGTGGATGCTGGCCGGGGGTGGAGGAGGGGGGGGGGGTGGGGAGGGTTGGGGAGGGCCGGACGGGGGGGTGGGGGAGGGCGGGCGGGGGTGGGGGAGGGCTTAGGTATAATGTAACTATTGTGTAGATTTTTAGGCTTCCATCTGTTGGTTGAATTTCGGAAATGAAAATTAAAGGTCATTTTACGCCTACATGGTAATGAGGGAGTGCAGTGGGGGGCAGTAGTGGCGATGGTGGTGAGGCTGTTGTAAATGTGGAGAGTCAGGTGACATGGCAATCGAAAGCCCATCTGGTGCTCTCCACATTTATAACAGTTTCAACTCCGCCGCTACCAGCTGATGGGCATTCCATTGCCATGTGACCTGATTCTCGGGTCATTTTAGGCCTATTTTCGCCTTTCGTGTCCAATTCGTACCAGCTGATGGGAATTTCGGAGGGTTTGTGTAGTGTATGTATATTTCTTGATATGAGATTGTATGAAAACGCAATGTAATTTTGCTATGAAATCTATAAGCTGTTTGAATCGTCATCATATGCCTAGATACCCGTTCAAGACTTACTCATTAGGAGTAAGTCTTGAATAGTCCCCGATTTGGGACTGTTCTTGGACGTTTGATCTCACTTAGGTGGTGAATGTGTGTCTTCTTTTCAATTCTAAGGAAATTCTTGGCTTATCGTTTCTCTACATTGTTCTCTGGGTACATATGTAGATAAGTAATTATCTATATTGTGTACTTGGAGAACTGTAGGGAAATGCTGCCGGATTTTCTTTAGAATTGAAAAGTTGGCATATATTCACTAGTGAGATTAGACGTCCAAGGATGGGTTAGGTTGGAGTGGTAAGGACCTTCGGCTGCATGCATACAATTGAACATGTCACTATCTTAGATTGCTCTATACGTGTGTGATTTGAATATGTGAGTGTATGTACTTAAATAATGATTGATGCATTATAATGAATGGTTGTGTTTAATTATTAGAGGTCTTCTTGAATGAGATGGATCGTACTTGGATGTATGGTAGTCGTGAATCGATTGAGTTTGTGAAAGGGGTGTCGGAATTCTGTACAACTGCATTACAATATCAAACATCCTCGGGAGCAGTCGACTTTTATTGTCCTTGTTTCGATTGTAGAAATGTGAGCAAGGTTAGTAGTATACATGTGGTTAGGGAGCATGTCTTTCGCCGTGGGTTTAGGCCTCAATACCACGTATGGGTTTGGCATGGTGAGCAGGGGAAGTATATAGGAAGCTCTAGAGTAATGAACGATGTATGTGAAGAAAAGAAGGATTTAGAGAATTGGGATGATGAGTTCGGGGATGAGAATTGGGATGATGAGTTTGCAGATGATGATAGGGATCGGGTAGACGAGATGATACACGAGGTTGAAGATCAGTCGTGTAAACGACCTCGTATTTTTGAGTCTATGTCTGAGGCTGCTGAAAACCGTTGTATCCAGGTTGTACAAAGTACACCAAACTTTCCGCGGTGATAACACTATTCAACATTAAGTCGAAAGCTGGTTGGACGGACTCTAGTTTCACATCGTTGTTGGAAGTTTTAGCTGATATGCTCCCTGATGGAAATGAACTGCCAAAGTCGTACTATTATGCGAAGAAACTGATGTGTCCTTTCGGTTTAGAGTACGAGCGGATACATGCTTGTCCTAACGATTGTGTGCTTTATTGTAATGAGTATGAGCATTTACATGAGTGTCCACGTTGTGGATTGTCGAGGTACAAGCGTGAAGGAGCTGGAGGTAGTGAAGGACCACCAGCTAAGGTGTTGTGGTATCTACCCATAATACCTAGATTTAAGCGCATGTTCTCAATTAAAGGAGATGCGAAGAATTTAAGGTGACATGTAGATCGTAGGAAGAAAGACGGTCTGCTCAAACATCCGGCTGATTTGCCTGAGTGGAAAAGTATCAACAGGTTGCATAAGGCATTTGGTAATGAGGATAGGAATATGAGGCTTGGATTATGTACGGATGGCATGAACCCTTTTGGCAATCTCAGTTCGCAGCATAGTACATGGCCAGTAGTTTTAGTGGTTTATAACTTGCCTCCTTGGTTGTGCATGAAACGCAAGTATATGATGCTGTCGCTTCTTATATCGGGGCCCAAACAACCTGTAAATGACATTGATGTATACCTCCAGCCGCTTGTTGAACATTTACAGAAGATGTGGAACGAAGGAGTGTTAGTATTTGATGCGTATGCTAATGAGATGTTCACTCTGCGTGCCATGCTTTTTTGTACTATGAACGATTATCCAGCTTATGGGAACTTATTTGGGTATAAGACGAGAGGAAAACAACCCTGCCCGATTTGTGTAGATGACATGAAATCTACACACCTTAAGGGATGCAAACATGTGTATATGCGCACACGAAGGCTCCTCAGACGCGACCATCCCTATCGGTTTAAGAAGAAGGCATTCGATGGGACGGTTGAAGAAGAAGTTGCTCATAGAACATTAACTGGTGAAGGGCATTAAAACAATCTTTGGTAAACCTGCTAGTGAGGTTAAATATATGTGTAATATTACTTATAGCATATAAATTACAACATTTGCGAAAACTAATTTGTGAACTGCGTTTTTTGTAGAATCAATTCAATATCTAAGATGATGAAGCCAAGAAGAATGTATTTCTATCCGCGGTTGCCCAGAGATTCAGAGATTTCAAGGCTAAGTTAGTGTCTGGGTGGATCACTAAGCGGAGGAAAGTAGTAGGTACAAAGAAGAAGAACATCTACGGCGGAGAAACACAAGCCGGTCCTGAGGCTTCACCGGAAACATCATCTGGACCATCCAAATTACCATTTCAAATATGGAAAACTATCAAACCTGAAGAGTGGGAATCATTTGTTGCCAAAAAAACAACCCCAAAAGCTATTGTAAGAATATTTTATTAAGATTTATTACACTTAGATCCAGTATTATTGTATAACACCATACCTAACCTTTGTTTATAATTGTGTGTTTTAGGCAAGTCGTGAGAAAAGTAGCGCGAGTGCAAAAGCTATTATCATCATTTGGGTGCTCATTCGTACAATGAGGCGAGAGAGAAGTGGATGTTCAGCCATTACCCCACAATAGGGTCGACAACGGCAACGGGGACTAGCTCAACGACGACAGTTGCACAGCCTCGGCAACCAGATAGAGTCCTCGATTGGTGGTGTTCGATGCATGGGGTTGATGCAAAGGGAAAAAGAGTCTTGCCTGATCCCGGAACACAACATATAGCCAACGCCATTGTAAGTACAGATTATATGGTTATATAAGGTATATATAATATAACTTTTGCGCTCACGAGCATTTCTCTCTTATACTTATGTAGATTGGCTTGAAGGAAAAAGAGGCAACTGGTGAGTTCACTCCTAAAGGACACGTTGATGCATTGCACGAAACTTTAGGAAAGGATCACAGTGGACGCGTGAGGGGCGTAGGAGATGTCCGCCTCGGTTTGAGAAAGGTATATGGTGATCAATACACTACAGCGATAAAATCAAGTGTAAGTAGTGTGAATTCGGCAGCATCAGTAGATGTGGAGGCTATGAAAGCTGCAATTCGGGAGGAGCTAAGGGAGGAGATGACACATAACTTCAACGCCATTTTAGAGCAAATGGGTTTACCGACTTTTGCTGCAATCAAGAAGGGTAGTGATATTACACCTAGCCAGCCGATTAGTGATCCACGAACATCTATTGATCACATGATACCTTTACCCGATCCACCTGTAGTACCCGAGTTGAAGGTAATCACTTAATCCCTTTGCTTTGTTAAACAACTATTGTTCTTAAATGCATGAAATTTTTACTATATGTTGTTTCATAGACTAACTATAAATGGAGTTTTTTTAAAGGAAGAGACACCATGTGAACTATTAGCTCGAGGAGATGGTTATGATAGTTTCATTCTCGTAGCTTATGGCCATGCACAACCCCCTAGTGACCGAGTACGATTGCATAACCAGTTAGTAAATGATAATCACTATGTGGTCACCCTCAATGAAATTGTGTCTGGTTTCGAAGAATTACCGGCCTCTTCCGCTGCCGAAGCCATAAGTTGGTCTACAGTTACTGAATGATGCCCTTGGCAGTTATGTTCTATGGCCGCGTGCATTGGTGCGGTTTTCAGATGAGGTACAATGATTAACATACATATATATATGCGTGTTTTCTTTTATAGTTCCTATGATAGTCAGTAATATCTTTACTTTTAACTAATTACTAGGTTTGGGGGAAGGGAGACTCACATGACAGGAAGGGAAATAAGGCATGTTCACCTGATAAGAAAGCAAGTTTACGTGATGAAGGTGAACGAAATGTGGTGAAGGGAAATGTTTCTAGGACAAAGAATCCACTTATTATCGAGCCAGAGGTGGTGCGAGGCCTTAGTATTGCATGCTTTTGGTTACATGAGTGCGCTAGCGATTTACCCGATCATAGTACAATTGAGGTTCCTTTGGGGGAGCAACAATTCCACTACTTTGAGGAGTCATCGACATTCATTTCTAAGGTCGATATTAAAGAATTCTTATGTGGGGTAGAGTTGAATGTTTCCATGATATAAACATTCATGAGGTAATACATATGTATATAAATTAAATATACATATACATATGCCTTAAGTTCTTTTCAATTCAACTTCCATAATAAGTAAGTTTACTTTTAATCAATATGTGATTTCTCAGGTTATTATACAATGAATTGATTGCAACATCTAGTCATGAGTCAATGTTTGGTTGGTTATGTCCAAACATAATACGAGATGACAATTGCTTACAAAACAAAGCCGAAGTGAAAGAGTATCTCGAAATGAGTTTCAAAGCATCATCTCGTTTTGGATATCATCATATCATTCTTGTTCCTTATATTGAAAAGTATGCTTGTTAAACTCGCTTTACTTTTATTATTCGATAATTAAATTGACCTATTAATTGTTCTACGATTAATAATAACTATATTTTCTTGTTGTAGGGCTCATTGGACACAGCTTGCTATATGTTTGTCACGTAACGAAGTCTACCACTTTGATTCTTTGCGTCGACAACCACCACGGTCCTTACTAATCAAATCATTGTTAAATAGGTAGCCTAATCGAAACTCAATATATGCGCACTTATTAATATTACACATTATTCATCATCTTTATATATATAAACAGTTAGTACATCAAATCTTATAATAATGTATTGATGTAGTGTGATGAAGCATATTAGTGCAACAGGACTTCGAGCACCAAAGCTCCTGTTTGGATATCAGTCGAGGTAACATGACTAATTTATTTGTCCTTATATAGAAACACTTTTAGCCACATACTACACATCTAACATTGGATGCATCCTTTGGTGAACATTTAGTGTCCGCAACAAGATGATGGACTTGTTGTGGCTATTACGTGCTGAGGTACATGTTCGATATCGTCAACCATTGCACTAACGTCGATGATCTTCAAAAGGTATGTAACTTATTAGTATATGTTAGTTTAGTTTAGATCGATTGGTAATAGGTATTAATTGGTTTAGAAACCAAAGTAGCACATGCATATATTTGGGAACGAAAATGTCATTTTTAGGCCTATTTTTCCCTTTTACGCTTCCAAATCGTATTTATCGAGTCATTTAACCCCAAATTCATTTTGAACATGATAATATGAGGCATAATGCAACTATTGTGTAGATTTTTAGGTTTGCAATTGTTGTAGGTTGAATTTTGGGAACGAAAAGGACATTTTAGGCCTATTTTTGCCTTTTCACGTCCAATTCGTACTTATCGCGTCATTTAACCCCAATTTCATTTTGAACATGATAATATGAGGTATAATGTAACTATTATGTAGATTCTTAGGCTTGCATTTGTTGTAGGTTGTATATCGGGAACATAAATGTGATTTTAGGCCGATTTTTGCCTTTTCGCGTCCAATTCTTGTTTCTCGAGTCATTTAACTCCATTTTCTTTTTGAATATGATAATATAAGGTATAATATAACTAGTGTGTAGAGTTTTAGGCTTGCATTTGTTTTTGATTGAATTTTGGGAAGGTATATGTCATTTTTAGAACTACTAACTACGGTAAATGATTGAATTCTTATATTTTGTGTTTATTCCTTGGTTGTTTTGCAAGGTTTATATGAATAACATACCACGTTTGAGGGCCTTCACCACAGACGAATTACATGAAGTTCGGGATAAGTTGGCGTCCCACCTTTGTGATGATTGCTTATGATACATTTTGGTGGAATTCGTGATATAATTAGCTACATCTACTAGTTTGTATCAATTCTATGTACACTTTTTACATTATTAAATATACATATTTAAAGTTAATTATTACGCTCAAAAACTTGATCGGGTTTTTTTTGTGTCGAAGGGAGGTTTTGGGTGGGGGTGGGGTGGGGGGCCGCCATGGTGGGTCTTTGGCCGGGCTATGGAGGCTGGTTGGGTCTTGGGGTGGTTGCGGCAATGGGTGGAGGGGCCGCGGAGGGTGGGCCGGGGTGGGGGGTGCGGGGAGTGAAGGGGGTGGGGCTGGGGTAGGGGGGGGCGGGGGGACGGGCGGTGGGGGAGTGCGGGGGTGGATTGGGTTGGGCGGGACTTGGGGGGAGCGCGGGGGTGGGGTGGGGTGGGCGGGGCTTGGGGGGAGGGAGTGCGGGGGTGGGGGAGCGGGTGGGGTGGGGGTGGGAGGGAGTGGGGGGGGTGTGGGTGGGGGTGGGAGGAGTGGGGGGGGTGTGGGGTGGGGGTGGGGGGGCGGGGTGGGTGGGGTGGGGCGGGGGGGGCGGGGCGGGCGGGGGGGGAGTGCGGGGGGCGGGGGGTGGGGTGGGGGGCGGGGGGTGGGGTGCGGGGCGCGGGGGGGGTCTTGGGGGCGCGGGGGTGGGGGGCTGGGGGCGGGGTGGGGGGGTGGGGTGCGGGGCGCGGGGGTAGGGGTCTTTGGGGTGGGCAGGGCAGATTTAATTTATTTTTAAAAAAAAAAAATATGAATTTGAAGGGCTGCGGTTTAGGCTTAAAACCGCAGCCCTTCATTTAAAGAAGGGTTACGGTTTAATCCGAAAACGCAGCCCTTCAAGCTTAGAAGCACTGCGTTTTTGGCCTGAACCGCAGCCCTTCGTTGTGAAGGGCTGCGGTTAAAAACCGCAGCCCTTCTTTTCTAAGGAAGGGCTGCTATGGAAAGGGCTGCTGGCCAAAAACGCAGCCCTTAGGGCTGTTTTGACCGCAGCCCTTCCTTATTTTTCCACTAGTGATTATAAAACAACACATATCAATGTTAACGCATTTATTATAAATTGATGATATAATTTCACCTAATTATGCAGTTTTGTACTTGTTTTTGTTTTATTAGGATTACCCAATTCTATCTATACCTATCTAATTCTATCTGTTTGATTTTACTATTATCCGTTAGCTACCTATTTTAACAAATTAAAGTTAAAATAATTGTATGATACTATTTCACTTAATCTATATTATATAGTAATAAAAAAGTGCAATTTTTCAATACCTTTACCTCTTGAATGATAATTTCTCTAAATAATTAACACATTCATAATAATAATACTTTTATAACGCATATATAATAATAATAATAATACTTTTACATATTACGTTTATCTCAACAAAAATACTAACACGTATATGTACATATATAGCTCTTTCAATATAAGTTTTAGGTTTTAATACACAATTCAGAAAGTTAAGAAATTAGAAATGCTACATTAAATTCTCTAATATAATTGCATATCAATGTAAATGTAATTAAACTAATCAAGTTAAATGAACAAAGAATAACATAATCGTTAGGCAAAGCCCAAACATGAACATAAACTAATCAAGTAGAATAAATTTCAGGGATGATATGCTTCTTTTGATGCAATTTAAGTAACGTAACATCCATATTATAGTCTACTTGCTGCAAATTATTTGATTCAATATTTTACTCTACTTCATATATCTATCTTTGTTTATGCGATTTAATTGATATTGAAAAATATATTCAATGATTTTGATCAAGTTTAGTAATTTTATATTATACCACTATGACTTTTTTAAAAAGAATTGATAAAGTTGAGTTTGTATTTTTAAGCATATTTTTATCTCTTTTTATGGACATCAATTTATGGAGAATTGTGTTACATAAATACAGAAACAAATATTATCAATACTTTTCTAGATAAAACAACACAATACAAAATTTCCAACCTCTAGATCGATCTTTTTAAGCAAATTTCATGTTATATTAGCCACCATTTTTTTAGCTCATACCTATCTAAAGATTAAAATAATTCAACGGGTCATTAGTATCACATACTCACTGCATACTCATATCTATTTCCCTTCTCTCTTAAACTATTAAGCAAACCTATTTCCTCTTCCTAAAATCGTAATACTCATCTCCTTCCTTCCACCGCCACAACCACCCATCTTCCACCACCCACTAGTGGAAAAAAGCCCATCGGATCCGGTCAAAATCGGGCTTACAAATCCGGTTTTGGTCCGGATCCGCTGGGCTGCAGCAGCTCTTAGTGACTAACCGATCCGGCCCAAGACCGGATCAGTTTATCACTAACTGATCCAGTTGTGGGTGAAAACCGGATCAGTTGACTCCCCAAAAACCAAAAAAATAATATTTTTTTTTTCATTTTTTCTTTCTCAATTACAGCGAACAATACGTTTTGATAAATTATACTACGTTTGATGGATTTATAAAACAAACGAACCGATGGTTATATGAAATAAGATAAAGAAATCCTTTTCTACACAATTGCAGCTAAACACACACAGATGGTTTATAACAAACGGATTGATGGAATTATATTTTATACAATTGCAGGCAAACACATAAACAGAGCAAACGAAATTAATAGAAATTAAAACAATAAAAAGGAAGAAAGAATACGAGAACAAAGCATTGAACAGAGAATTAAAACAATAGAAATTACAACAACTTTCGATTTTTATCCAAACGTATTACAACTTTACAACGGATTAAATAAAAAGGAAGAAAAAAAAATCAGGCAAACAAATGCAAATAAAACAAACGAAACCCTAACTACAAAACGTAACCCTAAATAACAAAAACAAAAATTAATGGAGAATCACCGACGAGAAGTGATTGTGGCCGTTTGGTCTGAACGGCGAGAACAGAGCATCACCGACGACGATTGACCTTCCCTGATGAAGGCGACGACGAGAGAAGGTGACTGGCGAGGAGCATCACCAAGGAGAATCATCGACGAGAGAGAAGAAAGTGAGGAGCATAACCGACGAGAGAGAAGAGAGAGAAGAGAGATAAGACAAAAGCTGAGAGTGGGGAGTGGCGGGCAGCTACCAATGGATCGATGAGAGAGAAGAGAGTTGACGGCTGAGAGGATGAGAGAGGAGTGGGGGGATGAGAAAGAGAGAGAGGAGTGGGGGGAATGGGGGATGAGAGATAGAGAGGTTTAGGGTTTGAAGGGGGGGTGGGGTGAGAGGCGTGTGAAGGAATGAGAGAGGAGTGGGGGGTTCTGAGAGTTTAGGGTTTCTGCTGGGTTGGTGGGCCGCATCTTATATATTGAAGAAGCCCAAACTGATTCGCCCAGCTTTCCCTCCCAATTTTTTGTGGATTTTCGGATCCGGTTTTGTAAAAACCGGATCTGTTACTAGGCGACATATAAGGTTTTTTCCACTAGTGACCCTGAATTTCTCCCAAAAAACCCCTAAAAAATCGCATCTATCTCCTCCCTTCGCATCTCTTTCCTCCATTCGCATCTCTCTTTCGTCCTGGTTGCGTCACTCCTTTCAAGTACCACATTTAGCCACCACGACAACCACCTTTCCCTAACACCGCTCCACCATTAGCACTTCATATCACTCACCCCCACCAGAAAAACCAATTATAACTCATATTTTCGACGCCTGAAATCACCCCCACCATGAAAACCCCATTTTCCATCCTTCTAAACCCGAAAGATGTGAAACTCAAGGTCTGCGTTTATATTAGAGTTTGAAGATTTTATGAATTATATAAATACCTTTTAATGTATAATTATATATATTTTAATGTTTAAATAATTTATTTCTCAAAAGGTTGACTATTTGAAAGTCAAAAGAATTATTTAATGATTTGAAGTAATTAAATATTTTATTTAGTCATACTTTGAAAATTATTTAAATAGTTTAAACATCTTTGAGTTTAGTAAAAAGGATTTTTGAAATGGGTTACACGAACCCAACTATGCCAAGTACCAATCATTAAATGATTATTGAAGCCCAAATACACTTCCCTAAGCCCACAAGGGTTTACTATATAAACCCACAAAACCCAAAATTTTCCCCACATCAAACGCACCTTATTTCTCTCTCTTCTCTCTTTTTTTTCGGCCCCCTCTCCCGATTTCTCTCCTCGTCCTTCGGTCTTCTTCGGCCCAGCAGCACCGGGCAGCCACCACCGGCCGACCACCACCGCCACCGGCAGCAGCAGTCGGCGGCAGCAACGCCGCCCTTCCCCTTATCGTGACTTTCCTCCTTCTTTTGATTATTTCTTCCTCCTCTATTTTTATTTAATGCTTTAATGATTAGAGTTTATAGTTTGATGATTTAATTATAAAGTTCAGATTATGTAATTTATATAGTGAAGTAAAAAAAAGTTAGATTTATTAATTATGTTTAAACTAGGGTTTTAAGTATCAAAGTATGGATTTTTAGGGTTTTATGAGTTGAAAAATCATAGTATTATATTATAGTTTATGAAATTGGATACCCTTATGATTATGATTATGATTATGATTATGATTATGATTATGATTAAGCATGTTGTAAAGGGTTTTAAACACATTATAAGTTGCTGAAATTTGTATTAGTAAGCTTATGATGGATTTTTTAGGATTTTTAATGACTAGTATAGTGGTACTATACTAGGAAACATTAATAGTGAAGTTTTAATGGTTAAAAAGGATTTTAAACACTTTTAAAGAGGGTTTAACTTATTTTAATGTTGCTGGAATTTTGATTACGTATTGATTAGTGGTTGTGTTGATAATTGGTAGGCGGAGATTTCTCCTTAGGCGATTTCTAAAGTTGTTAAAGTGGTCGCGCATATTGTCTACACAAGGTACGTACATACCTATGTGTTGGTTGGATTAGTATCATGTCCAAGGATGGTATTGATGTAGTATCATGTATAGGTAAATATGTATAGTTCATATATGATTTATATTCAAGTGAAATTGCATGTTTTATGCCGTTGTGTGAAGCATGTTGATTATGTTGGTTAAACTATGTTTTTATGGATGATTGATGCAAGCATATGGGATTGGGAACTTTATTTTATTAATTCACATGAGGGATTAATAATTATGTTAAATTGGATCATGTTGTTGTTCCCTTTGGATTATTTTATTTACTTTATGAGGACTGAGGGCCTTATTTAGTAAGTTGGTTATTCACCTATGAAAGGTTGGTTGATTGTTGACTTGGATCAACAAATAAATAATGGTTATGGAATTTATAATAGGAATTATTCTTGGATTGTTAAGTTGATGATCACCTTATCTAATCTTAAGGTAAAATGGAAGTTTAAGTATCCTTGATGACTATATTATTTGTCTTACCTTTGTGAGTCATAACAAATAAATAAATTATTAATCACTTAAAGTGGAAAGTGAATAGCAATAAGCTTTAAACTTGTGCACGTCTGAAGTGTTGGACTAGTATGAGTTGGAGTACATGGTGGTAGCCCATGGCTTTCTTGGGACCGGATTGATCACCGTGTCCTATTTTATTTAAAAGGTTCCTCGATATCGTTGGTCAGGAGAGTACGAAGTCGCGCCCGTACTTCGTCTTCTAAATTGAAGACTGGTTTGGTTTGGACAACTCTTTCCATTGCCTATTCAATCTAAGTTATAATTAATTTGAGTTGTAGAGTCAAGTTCTGTAAAGTAGTCTGTTATGTTATTGTATTATTATATATCTTTGCTTAAATGTTCATTAGTATCATGTTAGGTATTATATTTGTTTATTATGTAGTTCTCAGCTTTGCTGATTACGTGCTTTTGTTGTGTATGTCGATCATGGTTGTGCCTTATTGATCCTGTGATGACCCATTTGGTGAGCAGTCTCTCGGGATCAATAGTGCATTATCCATTTCAGGTTTGGAGATGATGCATCATGGGTTCAGGTTGCGTGGAGAGCTTGTGTTTAACTTTTATACTTTATAGTTGTTTTAATTTGGTAGACTTTAGTTTGGTTGACTGTTGACTTTGGTTTTTGGAGTTTGACTTTTGGTTGACTAAGTTTATTATTTTCAAAGTTGTTTATTTATTTCCGCTGCAAAATTCTGAATAAGCCGATACGTTATCACACGGGCGATAATTCTTTGATAATTCTCTAAGTTTTATATTAAAAAGGTATTTTGGAAAATAGAGAATTGTCGGGGTGTTACAGTGGATCTCTTCATCTTTTAAGGTAATGATTAATTAGAATTGAATGATTTGAGATGTTTTACAGGTAACTGCAATGGTGTTTTTAATTTTTTCTTATAGTTTGAAGATTTATTGGAAAATGAATTCTTGTATGTGGTTCTTATAAAAATGTCGTTTTTTTGGGGGGTGGAGGGTTAGACTAGATGGAGATAATAAAAGGGAAGAAGAACATAAGTACTGTAATTAGTAACATTGAGTTTACATTGTGATAAGTACTGTAAGTAGTAACATTATTGAGTTAACATTGAGTAACATTGAGCTTACATCTCTTGAGTAATTGTCACTATTTTAGTTCATTTTGATCAATCTTATTTTTGAAATTAATGATTGCCACTTCAATGCAAGAAAGATTGGGCAATACTTACTAAATATTCGAAAGTGAAGAATAACTTGCCAAGTGCTGTTGAGTTTACATCAAAATGACCTAAATAACATTTAGTAAGTGAAGAATACATTGAATTTCCATCTCTTAATCTTATAAGGTAATGAGTAATTAACAATGTCATGACGCAAATTTAATTGAAGTATAAGTTTTGAAACTTAAGTATTGTAAGTAGTAACATTAATTTACATTGTGATTTTGGTGAATTCTTTGGGGAAAAAATTTACTTATACTTTATAATTACCTAATGTTGATTTTCAGTTATAAATTGCGTTGGTGCAATGGAAGAGGATGACCATAGTATCTGGTTGAATTGAAGATTTAGAAGAGGAAGAAGATGGAGAAAAAAAATTGTCGTGTAGTGCTTCTGTTTGTGTGGTTTTCTATTTTATATTTTTGGTTACTTTATTGGTTAACTGCTTCCAGGTAGTGGCGGATTTTTGGGATACGTTAGTTTCTTTTTAATTTACTGTTTGGAGGAGTTGTAATATTTGTTGGTGGTTCGGGGGGTTTAAGTAATTAAAGGTGGACACCAAAAGGTCAGGAGTTGACATATAGAATAGAGATGAAACTGACAATTCACTCTCAATGAACAAGAAGGAGATTTTGAGATTGGAGTGACGATATACATAAACTCAAGGGACATAGAAACTACAACCCTCGAAGATGAATAAATGAAACAAAGAACAAGGAAAAATAAACTAATCAAGCACTAGTTCGTAATGAAGAAGAACCAGATACCAAAAATCAGAGCAATGTTTCCACCTCAAGTTCCCAAATTAATGAACCACAAGATATGGGAACAACTTAAGAAAGAACTATTCCAGTTCAAGAGTTTGAAGCAAAGCCATGGAAACACCAAAAATCTCACCCAGTGGAACTAATAATTAGTGACATATCCAAAGGAACGCAATCAAGATCTCAACTAAGAATTTTTTGTGCGTTCCAAGCGTTCTCATCAATGATCGAACCAAATAATCATGAAGAAGCCATATCAGATTTTCATTGGATAGTTGCTAGGTAAGGTGAACTGAAACAATTTGAAAGAAACGAAGTATGGCATCTTGAACCACGTTCCAAACACTACAAGGTAATAGGCCTCAAATGGGTATTTAGGAATAAATGGGATGAGTATGGAACAATTGCTAGGAACAAAGCTCGTCTAGTTGCCAAAGGATACAACCAAAAAGAAGGTAACAATTATGACGAAACTTTTGCACCTGTTGCAAGGTTAAAAGCTATTCGAATTGTTCATGGGATTTATGTTGTACCAAATGGATGACAAGTGTGACTTCTAAAAATGGGTACCTAAACGAAGACGTCTATGTAGAACAACCACTTGGTTTTGAAACTCTTAATTTCAAAAACACGTTTTAAAACTAGATAAAGACTTGTATGGACTTAAACAAGCTCCTAGAGCTTAGTATGAGACACTATCTAAGTACCTACTTGCAAATAACTTTAAATGAGGTAGAGTTTTGACAAAACATTGTTCCTGAAATCCAAGAATACTAAATTGCTAATAGTGTAGATTTATGTAAATGATATTATTTTCGGTGCTACTTACGAATCTTTGTGTAAGTACTTTTCGGAAATAATGAGCAATGAATTCGAAATGAGCATGATGGGTGAGTTAAATTTCTTCCTTAGACTACAAATCAAGCAAACTTAAAAGGGTATTCTTGTTCATCAACAAAACATATGTTAAGGAACTGATTAATAATTTTTTTCTGGAAAACTCAAAAATCAATCATTCACCTATAAGAAGCGCCACTAGATTAGATGGGGATCCCATAAGAACAATGGTGGATCAAAAGAAGTATAGAGGTATCATTGGTTCCTTGTTATAACTAACTACAAGTCGTCTATATATTTTTTAGTGTCGGTGTGTGGGCCAAATTTCAATCAACCCCAAAGGAATCTCAGTTGACAGCTGTAAAGAGAATCTTTAAATACCTAAAAGGAACTGATGACCTCAGCTTCTTCTACTCAAGGAATGATACATTCTAACTCAAAGGATTTGAGGATGCATACTATGTTGGAGACTTAGTAAATAGAAAAAAGCACTTCAGGTATGGTACAATTTCTAGGTCATAATTTAGTTTCTTGGAGTAGTAAGAGACAAAACAATGTTGCTTTATCCACAGTAGATGCTGAGTATGTTGCTACAGTAGCATGCTGTTCCCAAATTCTATGGATAAAACAACAACTATGTGACTATGGAATTAAACTTAGTTGTGTTCCTATTTATTATGATATTACAAATGTTATAGTATCTCAAAAGATGTAATGCATCATTCTCGAGTCAAACATATTCTAATGAGCCACCACTTCTTGAAAGACAACGTTGAAAACGTATTGATCAATTTTGAATTTTACCAAACTGATCACCAAATTGCTGATATTCTAACTAAACTTTTGTGTAGAGAGAGATTTCAACAATTAAGGGTGGGACTAGGTCTGTTGAAATCATGATGATTGTGTTTGCCATGTACTTTTCCCTTGTAAATTGAATATTAATGTTTGTTTGAGAAAATCATTAAACAAAAATTAAAGGAAAAATTGATTTAAACAGTCCCAGCTATGGGCACCCTGACAAAAACAGTCCCAACTTCAATTTAATATTGTTAAGTCCCAATTTTGGGGGGTATTTTACAATAGTAGTCCCAGCATGTTCCTTAGCAGGTAACTTGCTAATTTTTTTTTCTTTTTTTTCTATCTTCTTCCTCCTCTTTCCTCCCTCCTTCCTTCACTGCTTCCTCCTCCTCTCCCCTGCCACCCAACCCCCTCCCTTTCCACCTCACAACCCCTCCTACACCTCCCCCTTACTGTCACCATTCCCCGCCACCCTCCCCTCCCCTCCCCTCCCACCCCATCCCGAAACCCCCTCTCTTTCCTCGCCACCACCTCCTCCACCCCAAAAAGACCTCTCCCCCCCTCAAAACCACCTCCCTTGCCTCCCGAACCTTCTCGCCCGCCTACTACCCTCTCGATTGCCTACCATTCCCTTTCGCACCCTTGAAAACACCTCCCAAGGATTCCACCTCCGCCATTAGAGCAACGGTGAAAGTATCGAGAATAAGAGCAAACAAGCGCAAAACAACTCACATAGGGGAGGGGGAGGGGGGTGTTTCGGGGGGGGAGGAGAGGGGGTTGTGGGGTGGGAGGGGAGGAGTATGTGGTGGCGGGGGTGGGGAGGGGGTTATAGGGTGGCGAGAGGAAGGAAGGTGGGAGGGAAGGGGATATGTGGGGGGAGGGGGGGGGGGGGGGTTGTGGGGTAGCAAGGTATGTGGCGGAGGGTCGACGGGGGAGGGCACGTGGCGGGGTGTCGGCGGGGGGGGGAGGGAGGTGGCGGGGCCAGCAGGGGAGGGCAGGTGGTAAGGGAGGGGGTGATGGCAAGGGAGAAGGAAGAAGAGGAGGGGAAGGGGAGGAAGGAGAGAGAAAGAGGAGGTAGAATATATAATTAAAACAATAAAAAAAGATAAGAATTTAAAAAAAAAATTACCTTCTTAAACTGGTTACCGTTTTACCTAGACTGCTTTTGTAAAACACCCCTCAAAGTTGGGACTGGTCAATATTAAATTGAACATGGGATTGTTTTTGTAAGGATGCCCATATTTGGGACTGTTTAAATCAAATTTTCAAAAATTAAGTGGTACCATGCATAAGTTCACCATGTTCCTAACATGGAATTGGATGGATTAGAAACCATTCACTAATGTCTTCTAATATGCCCCTTATTGTCTAATGTACTGCTACATGGAAATTTGTGACTATAAGTGACCTGTAAAATTTGGTTCCAAATACACTATGTTTATTTCAAGTATAAACCCTTATTCCCCTTTACTTATATCACAAAAGATGAACTGGTGATTGATTTTGGTGGAACCAAAGGAGACACCACCCTCGATCACAATCGCTTAAATCCTTTTCATAAAAACTTGTATAATTTGGTCAAAATATCTCTTCGCCCTAGACAAGCAAAAAAGAAAATAGTGCTGCTTTCTTGATATTATCTACAAGTATTGTCTTGAAACACACACCCCCATAAATATATCCTCTCTCATCATTCAACATCTCAACCCTGTATCTTAAATAAAATTGTTGTTGGTTATGGAGCTCTTCTGACTGAAGTAATGAAAGATGCTTGTGTTTGTCGGCTTTGTGTCCCAAGGAAAAAGTCATGGAAATATTTTGAATACCGTAGTAATTAAGTATTCGGGCTTATGTCTTCTTGATGGTCAGTTGGAAAGAAAGATGGATTAGGAGAAGAGGTGACAGAGGAAGTAGGAGAAGAAGAAGATCAAAAAGAAGAAGAAAAGGAACTAGTCATTCATGTTCCTAAGAGGAAGAGGAACAAGAAAGATGTTCCTAATGAGGAACAAAAACAAAAGTGCCGAAAGAAGAGTATTGCCAAGGAGAAAAAGGAAAAACAAAAAGTGGAACCTCAAAAGAGATGCTCTAGGCTTGCCAAGCAACTCTTCTCCACGAATGAGTTTGAGGAGGATAAAAAATCTGGATGAGCTGTAAATACTGGATGTTCCTCCCTCCACGGCATTAGTTGAAGCTCTGTCTGTTCCCTCACCTACTGTTCTTGAACCCCCTGTTGTTCTCTCGTCCTCTCTTGATATTAGGGGTGTAAGTGGATTGCGAAAAGTCAAGAGTCCAATCCAGTCCAGTCCAGTCCAATCCAGTCGGACTAGACTGGACTGGACTCGGACTCAAATTTTCGAGTCCAAATATTTTCGTACTGGGTTTGGACTCACCCTTTTGGATTCAAATAAGTCCAATCCAGTCCAAAAAATATTTTAGCATATAATATATATACATATACATATAATGTATATTTAAAAAAATTCTTAATTTTTGATGAAATTTTGGACTTTTTAACATTCCCGCTCTAAATTTTTTACGTGGCTCCAAAATTTACACTTACCCTCCAAAAGTCCAAAGTGAGAACTGAAAACTATAACCCTTTTGGCGCCTTTTGCATTTTGCAATTTGCATTTTGTAAGACTTTAAAAATGTACGTAACTTATTTTGTGGAATGGATGTAATGAATCCAATTTTACAAATTTCAACGATTCAATCATGAGAAAACATTGTGAACCTAAATAAGGAAAAAAAAAATATATTTAACTGGACTAGACTGGATTTGGACTCAAGAAAAAAACATCAGACTGGACTGGATTGGACTTAGAAAAAGTTCAGATCGAATTTGGACTCGATTTCTCGTGTCCAAAAAACGTTGGACTGGATTTGGATTGGGCAAAGTCCAATCCAGTCCAATCCACTTACACCCCTACTTGATACTGATATGTCGGATGCTCCCCCATCTACACTGGCTGATGATCCCCTCTCCTCTACTAATTCTCAAATCTAACCTACCAGCCATCCTGTTGCTGCTCCAGAATCTGTTGTTCTCTCCATCTAAATTCCCGTAATTGCTCCTACCTCTTCCCTAGATCCCCTCAGTATCCCCTCTCCATCTCATAGGCCTAGCTCACCCATAACTGCTAAACCTCTCACTTAACCAGTCTCCCAAGCTACATCTCCCTCTTCCCCACCTAGACCATCATCCACTACCAATCCTCCCCTCTCTATTAAGGAACAAGAAACCCTCATTCCCCTCTATTCACCAACCCTACACAGCCATGGATGCTGAAATAAATAAATGATGTCATTGATTCATTAAGCAAGTTGAACTCCAGGCTCATACAGTTGTATACCAAGGTGGAAATCGTATAAAATGGGTAAAAAGCTCCGTTTATCAAGTGGCTCCCAATCATGTTGTTGTGGAGAAATTGAAGGAGGTTGTTGTGGAGTCTGCTCCTTCTCCCCCTTATGCCCCCTAGATAATTTTTTGTTGCTCCCTCTTTAGACATATATTTTTGTTGTTCCTTCTATTTTGTTCTCTTTTGTTTGCCTTTATTTTGTTTTCGTCTGTACGCCTGTGCAGTACTTAATAAATTTGACCTTATTTTGCTATAACTTGTGCTACTTATTTCCTAACTTGCACTTTAGATGGGACATATTATAAGATTTAATGGCTCATACAGTGCTTTTGTAACGCCCCAATCCTCAATACAAGTAATACAAACCATAAAACATTAATCTCATAATTTGACTCGAAATTTCGGAAGAGTTCCCTCTGAAAATTAAATTGGACAACCCAAAAGGGGAAATAATTTAAACATGTCAACAAACTCAATAGAATAACCTCAAGAGGGAATCAAACCCAACTAATCTACTCAATATTAGAAACGCATCTAAAACATCTATAATAAAAACTCCAACAATAATAACTTAAATAATACATACATCAACCCAAGTTAATATTTACATTTGAAACTCTTCTCAATACAAAATTCCTCTATGAATTGTCGTCTTCACCTTAAACATCATGAATCCAACATGAAACCTGCTTCTAGTGTCAATTGCTAGCCATTGTACAAGGTACATGGGTCATCATAGGCTCGACCCCAAAGACAAATAACAACAACCACAAACAAAAACAAATACAGCACACATCAGTAAAAGCTAATTTTGGATTAAAAAAAACAAAAAGCTAAGTACCAACCCTCCTCTTTAAACAAAATAAGAAAGCATAAAAAATATATATTTCAAAAAATAAAAGTATTACTCAAATTCTCATTATATTCTTATCTCAAGTCGCCTATTTTGAACTTCTATGTCAATATATATCCATTCAAAGTCAAAGCATTGGAATCTCAAAGCCAGCTCAATTATACTCGATGTTCATAATCCTTAAGTTCCAAAACAAGTTAGATGATCATTATAAGAAATCACAAAGTAATCGAGTGTGAAGTTACGACGGTCACAACATTTGGGTATCTTAAGTTATTAATAATGATTGATTGAGTCCATACTCATGAATAATTCATCTTTGATAATCAAATACAAAACGAGGAATAAACATCAATTATTATCAAGTCCCAAGATCATTCCATTAAACAAGAGTTAACAAATAATCCAAACAGAAAGTCAGAGTGAATCTGAAAGCCCCGGCCGACCAACTAAATAGCAAACGATAAACCGGGGAGTCCCGACCGATCTATGATAATGTAAACCCGGGAGCCCCGACCGATTTACCAATAAGTTCAATGTCCAACAACCTATAATGTGCACACCCCTCAACTCAAGTTTTTATGTGAGCTGGGAGCCCTGGCCGGCCACACTAGAGAAGAGGACGGTTTAATATCTTGCCACATACGGCAAATATCAGTCAATCCAATATCTCTCCAATTCGGGCGAAGATAAAATAAAAAAATATTAATATCTCCAATAGTTAATCCATGTAATCTTTCACTTTCCGTTATTAATGTCTTTAAGAAATCAAGAGCTACAAAGGTACAATCTTTCTTTCACAATGATCAAATAACCAACAACTTCTTATGTATTGTTTATGTCTAAGGAATTAGGGATTATTGTAGGTTGAGATACTTGATGTGGGCCCCAAGAAGATACACCTGAGCTCTGTTATCCGTACACCGGAATCCTGCAAAACAAGATTAGATTACCCCGAGGGTTGTTTCGGGATCGCCCCTCCGACGCTCAAGTCAGATGTGATTGAGGTAGAGAGAGAATGCATTAATTGTAGAGACAGAAGCTCTAGCTTTTGGTAGGTTAGAACTGAATACTTGTTCATTGATGAGACTGGTGCTATTTATCTTGTTGGGAATTCCCAGACAGGTAACCTTGATAAGATGGGCCTTTCTTGGGATATCACTATAATCACACAAACTTATCAAATCATTCGATATCATATCATATTCTTCAATCTGAATCAACTCTAGATAGTTCCATATTCACTTCAAATAGGACCATTAATCTGATATAGATCATACTCTATAACACAAACATAGTAAAGCTCAGAAGAGGACTCATTATAGTTAATCATAACACTTTTCGCTACTTTTAAGCTTATTAACAATATTTAGGTATGATCTAGGTAATTGCAATAGTAATTTATGCCGGATGATACTCAATCTATACCAGAATCAATACACCATTTCAAACGAATATTCAAATGTTTTGTAGTCATACTGATCACATCTTTTCATATAAAGTCATTAAATGATTCAATATCATCTCTTAACAAAACAACCAAAAATCTCATGAAGTCTAATTAAGGATCGGAAGCGATAACTATTCCTATACTCTTTAAGTCCTAATTAGGGATTACACATGATATATATACTTCCAAGGATCGCATTATATAATCAAGTCTCACCAACTACTATGAATTCTAGTTTTTATGATAATTTAGTCCAACAATTCTAGCTTATATTATGAGATACAACATAATAATTCACAGCACAAAACTTCAATTACTACTAACAATCTGTCTAACAACTCAGTCCATCATCTATAATGCATACTTTCTCTAAGGATACTGAGCTCCTAGAATATGTAATAACGAATCAAGATATACAAGTTGATTCAAACTCATCTCTGAAAATAATTAACCAAATACTGTATTTAGTTCATTTCACATTCAACACTCAAAACCCAATAATCTAAAAACATATCATATAAATCTAAACAACTAGAGAGAGAAGAAGAGGAAGAGTGTGGCACTTCACGATGGGCCGTGATTAAGCGGTGGTAATGGAGGAGTAGACAACATCGGTCGGCAGGGCCGGGGCTAGCATATTAGAGGCCTTGTGCGAATTCTTGAAAAGGGGCCCTTAAATCTTCTTCTTTTTTTTTGACAAAAAGATGATTTTATTAACTCAAAATAATTCACTCATCGTAGAGAGTGTCAAATTACATAATATCTACTATGAAAAGAAATACTTTGTAATATTCACTTAAAAAGTGATGCTCGTTTTGCATTTTGTGAGGCAAAATCATCTATAACACTTTGAACATCAACTTCTTCCAAAAGATCAATCTCAATGGCCATTAAAGCAAGTCCATTTAGTCTTTCTTGCGACATGGTTGTGCGTAAGTATGACTTGAGCAACTTCAGTTTTGAGAAACTCCTTTCTGCAGAAGCAACAGTTACAGGTAATGTCAATAAAATTCTGTTTGCAATTGTCACATTTGGAAAGCAGTTTAAGCGTTTCAAGAACTTCAATAAATCCATTGCTCCCATTTTTTCCTTAGGTAAAATCTCTCTAAGTAATTTTAACTTAGTGAATAGATCATTTCCATTACAATCTGACATATCACCTTTCCTAAGAGTTTCTTCCAAGTTTCTACAACAAGATTGGAGCTTATTGTCATCCATTGATTGCAACTTATCAGAATTAAACAGAAATTCAAAAATACTATCATATAACTCATATTGTTCAAACCTCTTTTCCAATGATGAAATAGCTTGATCAACAATGTAGATAAAATATTGGATTCTAAATGATTCCTCTGGAGATAATGATGTTTCCTCACTATCAATCTCATCAAATTGTCTTTTCTACGTATTATACGCCTTTGAGGAAATATAGGGTCGATTCCAATTTCAATGGCTAATTTTTTTGCAATGTCCATGGCATTTGAAAATCCAACACCTCTATAATTTTTAAAAAAGGAAATCAACCCTTTTAGCTCACTCATGGCAATATCAATCAACATATCTTTTGACTGTAGATATTTGCTAACCAAGTTCACAATAGATAAAATTTCATACCAAATGATTATAGAAAGCAAAAATTCAAAACTACCAAGCTCATTTGTTGCCAAAGATTTTGCTTCACTTTGAATTTTAGAATCATTATCTACGTCAACTACTTGAAACAAGGCATCCCGAAATTCAACAATTTGAAATCTTATCACCTTTATACTATCAACACGACTTTCCCACCGTGTCGCCGACAATGATTTGGGATTAAATTGTTTCACATTATCTTTTAGAATATGCCACCTTTTTGTAGAATTAGCAAATAGAGTACTGTAGACACATAATCGTGTCTCCCCATTTAAGGATCCAATGATGAAACATACCGCGACATTAGTTGGCGCGACCCAACGGAGGAGCAATCAAAAGAACCATTCTAAAATGGTTTCGAAATGATATTCTAAAGTCCAATTAATTGTTCAAGATAATTAATTGTATTTCAAGCCCATAAAATGTTTTAAATTCATTTTAAAAGCCCAATCAAATATTAATTTTTTTAATAAATGTTTTTCATAATCATTTTCATTATCTTCAATCAAAAATCAGATTTTTGATCCGTAAAATTCCATCTCTGGAATTTTAGAGATACAAAAATATCTTCGAAAGACACGCAAAGGAATATGCGTCGGACGCAGGGGGCTGCGCTCAGCGCGCCACGTGCGTCCAACACATAGGCCAAAACAAGTCTAGTGTGAGACGCAACTTTCTTTTCTATCTTTTCAAAAACGCGTTTACACGTGCCTAAACTTGATTGGGCTGGCTGCGTCAGGCACACCAATGTGCGTCTGATGCGTGGCATTGCGCCTGCCACGTAGGCTTGCGCCTAGCGCAAGGCTTGCGTGGAGCGCAAGTCTGCTTTTTCCTATAAATACCCGTATTTTCCCGAATTACGGACGGCTTTTCATATTATGATTTCACGCACATAAATTCTCTCGACTATTCCGAAATACTTCGAAAACACTCAAATACTTCAAACACTCGAATACTTTCAATCAATCAATACTTTCACACTGCGTTCTTGGTTCCACGATTGCTCCGCCTAAAGATCGTTGCGCTCCTCAATCTAAGCCGCATAGGTATAATACCGAGGATCCTTGACTAAATTCTCTATTTTTATATTGAAGTTACTAATCATTTATTTCATGATGTAGATCTTTGGTATAAAATCGCTATACTGTATATTCTAACCTCTTTTCTCTTTCTTTATATTTATTTTTCATTATTATTATACTTGCCTGATCATTATATGCATGCTATTATGATTGTCCATGCTTTATTGCTTTTATCATCCACATGTTTTTTTTTGTTAATCAAGACCTAAAGAATTGTTCTAACATTAATCAGATTAATTTGGACAACTTGCTAGGTTCCCTGTAATTTGATTGCATAATAATTTGTCACTAAAAATTAGTCTTTTTATGTGTTTCCTGAACCAATTTAGACTAAATATTTTTAGGGTGTTTAAAACGTTGTATGGTTATCCTTTGGCATAAAATTTGCAATGAATCGATATTTAGTAGAGGCCAACTTTGGGCGAATGTGGTTCATTATGACTATATTCGTACCCTCACCCCCGAACTCAATCTTTGGTTCATTTAGACCATCTATGGAGTCATGACGGGAAAATCTACATTGGATAATTTGTCCCTATGATTTTCCTATATCCAATTAGGTTTATGATTCTTCCTAAAAAGAATTGTTGGCGACTTCTTTCAATACAAAACAATTTTCAATAAAACTTTAACAGTGGGGTAGTCAAATCTAATACGCGCTCACACCGCGTAGGGGAAATAAAAACACACCTACAAGTACAAATACATCGAACTATTCCAAAGAAGTCCCTTACTTTATTTGAAGTATTTGCAATGTCACACAAGACCAAATTAAGACAATGGCAACCACATGGAGTATAGAAAGCTCTAGGATTTAAATCTAATAGTCTTCTTTGCACACCTTAATTTTTACCTTTCATGTTAGATCCATTATCATAACCTTGGCCTCTAATATTATCTATATCAAGATCATGGGATTTAAGCACATTTCGTAACACTTCAAATAGCCCTTGGCCAGTTGTATCATCAACTTGTAAGAATTCAATAAAAAATTCTTCAATTTCAAAAGTATTTGAAGAGCCCACAACACACCTTTTAATTAAAGTCATCTGTTCCTGGTGACTAGCATCAGGTGTACAATCCAACATCATAGAAAAATATTTAGCTTCTTTTATTCTCTTAATAACAATAGATCTAATCTTAGAAGAAAGCAAGAGTATCAACTAATTTTGAATATCATGACTAAGTAGTGGTGATGAATCTTACCACTACTAATACGATCATCATGTTTCTTCATTATGGGATCAAACTCAGCCAACATTTCTATCAAACCTAAAAAATTTCCATTGCTCGTTTGATATAACCTTTCTTTTTTACCACGAAATGCAAGGTTATGTTTAGCAAGATATTTCACAATAGCAACAATTCTTATAATCACATTTTTCAAGTACTCCTTTTCTTTCTTGAATTGTTCTTGAGCAACTTTATCAATTGTTTCATTTTCTAGCAACCTATGTCGAAGTTCACACCAAGTTGCCATACTCAATACATGATCAACACTTGTTTCATGTTCTTTAAGTCTAGTGCTAAGATGCATCCAATCATTATACCCTTCATTTACTAAATGACCTTTTCCAGGACCTTTTTTAAAAATCTTACAACAAAAACAAACACTTTGTCGAGTTCCTTTGAATAAACAAGCCAGTTTCTATCACATGTTTCACCATTAGGCAAATATCTTATATAAAAAGTTGAAGAAAATCTACGAGCAAATTTGTCTTTGGGGCCTTTTACAATGGTCAAGTCTCTTTTGGGGCCATTCATCACCAAAATGTCAATCAAATTTGAATCAAAAGAATCCCAGTTTCTTGGATCATATATATCAACAAAAACAGATTCATTTTGTTCAGCATTCTGGTTAATATGATCAGAATTATGGTCTACATTTTGTTCAAAATCTTCTGTAACATTGGCATTCTCCCTATTAGCATCACCATCCACAGTTTCTACTTGCTCAACATTTTCACCATCAACATTAATCCCATCTAATTAATTTAAATTATCAGATTTTTCCTCTACTTGGGGATCCTTTAAGAAAAACTTATCTAGAGCACCTTTTTGAGATTGCATTAAATGTTCTACCCTTTTAGCTTTTTTACGCTTTTCATATCGAGATTGGTATTTTCGAACCATATTTCAGCACAAAGCAAACTCACATACCAAATGTCTAAACATATGATGTAATTGAAAAATTCATAAACTAAATAAAGAGAGTGATAAGAGATAGCAACGGGGTTTCAATAATTGAATGCAGTGTGTTATGTTGTTTGTTGTCGTCTTGCCGAGTACCCACAAGCCAAAACTTGCTGCTTGGTGTTGAGCTTCCACCTTCAACATTCAACCTTTGCCGAAATTCGCAAGTGCACGGTACCCACAAGCCACAATTTGTATAATTTTGAAATATATTACTGAATTTTTTAATATTGTAATTTTATTGGTAAAAATTGCATAAATTGTATACAGTATATGTAGAGAAATTAGGAAGATTGATGATATCACTAACTCAATTCTTAACAGATTAATTATCAATTCAATAATGAAATTGAAGATTAAACCGTTAGATTGGAAAGTAGTAATAGCCATCTATTCAACTTCTCTTGGGAGGGGGATATTCAATTTCAAAGAACTTATTTTTTGCAAAAAAAAAGTTGTAGTTGTTTGAAAATTGAAAGCAAACTAATTAGTGAAAATATGAAAATTGGAGAAGTTTGTATGGAAATTTCAAGGTGAAGTATTAATGATTGTGTGGGAGTTGTTGAGTGAAGATGAAAGGACGAAGGTGAGAGAAAGTGAGAAACGTGAGATACAGAGATAATCAGATAAAAGATGTGGCATTTGTGATCTATGATCCTTTAAAAAAAAATCAAAAGGCACCTTCAGCATATTCGAACCCTCGACTTCAGGGGGCCTCATTAACTAGTTAACACCACTGATCCAACAAACTTCTTCTATTTTCATGTTGTAACAATAAATACATATAGTAAAATTCTGGGGCCCCAATCTTCGGGCCCGCGCGTCCGCGCGCCGCGCAGGTTGAGCCCCGCCCCTGGTGGTTAAAATCCTTGGAGTCGAGGTTTTTTACTTATAAGGTATAGGAAGGTTTTCTCAAGTAAATCTCTTGTGCCTTTGCATTATTGTTTCTCTTGTTGTTCTTTAAATTACGCAAAAATTATTTAATGTTCCCAACATACAATTCATACCCCTCTTGTATTATTCCTAGTTAAATATCATATACCCTGCTTTTCCAATAAAAAATTATCTGCCCAATCTATAGGAGTTACAAAGCGTGATGATATATGGTTAGAATTGGTTGAAGATCTTGTGTATCATATTCGAAACTTCACCAAAAGGTAGCGCACATCCATTAAATCATCCTATTCATTGACCCTTCAACAAGTTCCTCCGATCCGTGACAGCTCACAGCATTATAGATATTGGTATGTCTTATGTAGGATGTACATTGTGTTAATATCTTGTTTGGAAAGAGAAGTCCTCAATCCCTTTCATTAACCTCACACGTCAATTGAAAATTCTTGTTCAAACAAAGAAACGTAATGGTACTAATATCCTCAAAAAATGCCTTAAATAGTGTTTAAGTGGCTTATGCCTATCATGATATTGATAGAGATATCGATGCATTAGAAAATGGCCTTGATTTACTGTATTCCTGAGCACAATGTCCCATATAAAGAATCTAGATAAGGAGACTTATAATTGGGTGATAAGCATTTGCAGCGAAAGAGTGGAGCATCTATTGTTCTTTTTTCCCGAAAACGATAAATGAGAGTCGCAACGCCACGTATATAACTGCATGGAAAGTGTTCAATGGAAGAAGTAGAAAAGAATAAATTTGTAATATTATTCAACTAATCTTATATGCAATGCATTTGCGCTACTTCATTTTCGTTCTTTTTTGTTTTTCTGAACGAAATATTTTGCCTGACATCGAACTGTCAATGGGTCACTTTTGGAATTTTTGCTTTATCTTTCCGAAACACTAGTGGAAAAAAGTCCATCCTACCCGGTCAAAATCGGGTTTACAGATCCGATTTTTAGTCCGGAGCAGTTGGGCTCTTAGCGGTTGACAAAAGTCAACTAATCCGGTTGAAAACCGGATTAGTTTACAACTTACTTATCCGGTTTTCACAAAAAGCCCGGACCAGTTAACTAGTTAACTGGTTTGGTTTTTTGTGAAAATCGGATTAGTAAGTTGTAAACTGATTCGGTTTTCATAAAGAACCTGATCATTAAATGGTAGGTAGGGTCCAAAAAAAACACGTCATTCACAACCCAGAAAATTAACATCAACACAACAACGCAAATTAATAAAGAAAATACGAAATGAACTCACATTACAACAGAAGAATAAAAGAAATCATTAAAGAAAATAAAAAACAAAAATCACCCAAAAAATAAGATAAACGAAAATCAAAAAATAATTACAAAATAACGAATCTAAACGTAAATAATTTACAAATAAAAGTTACAATAAAAACGAAAATCAACAAAAAAATAAATTAAAAAAATTACAAGCAAACGAAAAACTAATCAAATTAAACGAAAAATCTTAAGAAATTAAACGAAAAATCGAAATAAATTAAACGAAAATAGTCTTAGATCTGACTATTCCTCGCGCATCTTTCTTCTCATTTCGTTGCTTCGTGGGCACGGAGGAAGAGACGATTTGAGATTGCAAGGACCGTCGGTGGAGAAATTGCCGACTCGAAGAAAATTAGGGGTTTTACGAGCGAAATTAAGATCTTCAAGAAGCCAAACGGTTCTTTGAGCGAGGAGTATGAGAACTCTAATTTAGTTGGTGGTTGACTTAGATCGTCGTTCATCGTTCATTTGAGGTTAGATTTGAGAGTGGGATGGGAGAGAGGAGAGGAGACGATGAAATCAGGTGAGATTAGGAGAGAGGGTGGTTTCGTGAGTAGGAGAGAGAATAGAGAGAGTTAGGGTTTGTCGATTGAGGGTTTGAGGATTGAGGGTTAGGGTTTGTGGATTGAGAGGATCAAATGAGGGAAATGGCGTGAGTTGGACAGGAGGGAGGCGCGGTCCAACTCATTTATAAGGCCCAAAAGTAACTGATCAGGTTATTTGGCCAACCAGATTTGTTTCTTGAGGACACGAGTGATGGAACAATAAAGTTGGCCGAAATAATTTTTACTGATCCGGTTTGGGCCTTGACCTGATCAGTTGACATTAGCTGATCCGGTTTGGTCCAAAACAGATCAGTTATCTTGTGACAGATGCGCTTTTTTCCACTAGTGAAAGAACGTTAACATATTTTGCCTGACATCCAACCCTCAATGTGATATAGTGGCCCTTCTTTTTCATATAGTCACCTTTTACAATCTAAAGATAGACTAATCTACCATTATCTAATATAGTGGCAGTGTTTTTTTATATAATCACCGTTTCTTACACTAGTTTATTATAATGAAAGTTACACTTTATAACATAGTAAGATTTTTTTTCATATAATAACCATTAGAATCTATAGCTACTCCTCTTTTATATCTAGTGTTTCTTTTACATATATCGGATAAAGTGGGCGTACGATAATAATATTGATGCATCATGCATGTAAATTTACAAGCATTTTGATTTTGAAATGTGGTCTCAACTCTCAAGTACCAAATTTTGGTGGTTTTTCAAAAACTCTTTTTGTCAAAATTTTAGATCTCCAAATAATGCTATGTATTATCAGGGCTTAGATATATAGCATTTTTTAAAACCCTTTTCATTTATGTTGTGGGGTTCCTATTTAAGGGTAAACATATAAATATACATTGGCTTTAGAGTATGTAAGAGTTACATCAATAACCTCACTCTTACTTTAAACTCCCATCATCTTGGACCTATCTTATATGTCAGAGGAGACCGACGACACTCGCCACAATATGGTAAGGATGAATATTGTGTACGGTATGGATTTACGCCTGATCCAATCCGGTCCGAACAAAATTTGAATTTAAGTTTCCAATCCAAATCAAAACAAATTTGAGTTTGAGTCCAAACAAATCCAATTCGAATTTCCAAATACTAGATTGGATCCAATTCGAATTATTCAATTTTTCTAAACTCGTTTTTTCTATGAAATACATTTGACACGAGCATTTAAATAAAGTGTTCAATAACAGAAGTTGAAGGTTTGCAATGTACTCAAGAGGTGGCGGGGGTGAATTGAGTACTTAAACGATCTAGTGTCAAATTCAAATTATTTCGATTTAAAGGGGAACCAGTTGGGCTGGTTCCTGACAGCGGAAACACTAAAACTTGAAAGCAGTAATGACCATACCAAATTTAACGAGATTTAACCAAACAAGAGCCTACGTCATCCTATGCTAGTTTTCTTATTAATCAACTCAGAAAAATAAGAATACTCTCGCACTCTCTTGTTTCCCTTACTCCAGGGAAATAACACACCCCACACTAACTCTAGTGTGCTATTTCACACTTGAACTCACAAGCACTCGCGAATGAACTCACAAAACTCTACCCAGTCTCTAACCCCTTTGTTAGAGATTCAATACAACCAGTTTCACTTAACTCACACTTTCATACAAAGCAAATAAAGAGTAATGTAAAGCTCTATGAGATGCGTACTCTATTTTAGGAAACTATTTAGTTGTTCTCTTTGTGAAAGCTCTCGAAAATACTCAATAAAATTTGGGAGAGCATCAAGGGTGAAGGAGAATGATGATTCAATATTTATAGACCTAGGTCTAGTTGTTGCACGTGCCATAACTCAAGATATCAAATATATGATAATCCTAAGTTATAGAAAGTATATCTTGAACAATATCTTTCTCGGAGGGAAGATATTATCCAAGATATACACACGCTTTAAGGCAAGTAAATACTGAACTAGGATTCTAAAGGCTGACAAACATTTCTTATAGAAAGTACTTGAGAAAATATTTTTCCAAACTTCTTTTTTAAAACAGCCAGCTCAATCACCAGGTAAAGTAACTGATACCTAGACCTGTTACCCTACTTAGTATTATTCTAAATATGTAACCAACTTGTAACAGGTCGGATTCTCCCGGCCAGCTTACAGAAGGTTAAACACGGCGGAAGAGATTACGGTCGAGATAAACCGGACTATTACAATCACATTCATATAATTTATAAGCAAACCATCATTCAGTTAACCATAATTTCACAATTAAATTGCTAATCATATTCCAAACTTTGAATGGAACAAAACCCAAATTAAAATAGAGATTAAAAGGGTTAGTACCATCAAGGAAAGCACAACCATCTCATGGTGGCAAGACCAATGCCACAACGATGGCAAGACAGTGGCAAAACCACCACAGCCCCCAGTGCCATAGCAGCAACACAGGCAGACGAGTGAGGAGGAGAACGCGAGCAAGGGAAAACAGTGCAGCAACAACGTTGACGGCCAGAGCAGCGGCCCAGCAACGGTGGCAACCCCACCACCAAAAATAAGAGAGAGAAAGAACAAAACAACAACTGCAGCAGCACACAAAAAGATAGAGAGAGAGAGAGAGAACAACGGCACAGCGGCGCGACGCAAACAACCGCGCTGGTCTAAGACTGGCAGCATCACCGCAAGCAGAAGAGGACAACAACGCCAAACAGGGGGGGAGGGCGTCTGTGATGCGAGGAGAGAGAGAGATATCACAGGGAGAGAGAGAGAGAAATAGCTTAAAGGAATGGGTTTAAGTTTATCCATTCTACCGACAAGGGAGGGGGTTTAATTGTTCTAGACGGAAACCGATAAGCCAAAAAAGAAATGGACCCGACTCTCAATTTCTTATTTGGCCAAATACCACTTAACTAAATTTGATATAATTAAAACTCAAAATATTTTTAATAATAACTTCACAAAATTAAATAAATAAATAAATATACTACAAACACGACAAATAAATTCATAATAAGAATATTCGGAATATAATTAACTTAATAAATATGATTATCATTTAATAAGTGCTTTTCAGAATAGGGCTATTACCTACTACCACCCTTATTAAAAGTTTTGTCCTCAAAACTTGCAAATAATGATTTAGAAAAACAAAAATCTCAAGCTCTGAAGATATTAAGCGTCCCGCCTCCATTCCACCATCAGCTTACGTATCTCTACTTCAACTTGACTCGCGAAATCAAGGAACAAAGAAGACAAAAGGGGTAAACTTGTTGGCATTGGATTCCAGTAATCCCATTTGCAGAGATCTCGTTTGAAATTCATTTTAACTTAAGCAAAACATATAAGTTTCCTTGAAATACATACTTTAAATAAATAATATCACATACAATCAAGTCATGACAAGATAACACTATACATATTAACAAACATACAAACAAGGTACTAAATATGCACATAAATCGTTTCACATAGCACACGCATAAGCGCAAACATTCAAACGGCTTGATTCATTTATACCTAACGCTTAAGTCAATCCTTTATACCTATTTTCAACCTCTACGACATGATATGGAGATCACAATGTATCCAAAAATAATCAAGCTCTGATAACACTTGTAGCAACCGGGATTCTCCCGGCCAGCTTACAGAGGGTTAAACACAGCGGAAGAGATTATGGTCGAGATAAATAGGAGTATTACCATCACATTCATAAAATTTAAAGGCAACCCACCATTAAGTTAATCAGAATTTCATAATTAAGTTGCTAATCATATTCCAAACATTGAATGGAATAAAACCCAAATTAAAGTAGAGATTAAAAGGGTTGGTACCGTCAAGGGAAGCACAACCATCTCACGGTGGCAAGACCAACGCCACAACGACGGCAAGACAGTGGCGGAACCACCACAGCCCCCAATGTCGTAGCAGCAGCATAGGCAGACGAGTGAGGAGAACGCGAGCAAGGGAAAATAGGGCAGCAACAAGGTCGGCGGCCAGGGCAGCGGCCCAGCAATGGTGGCAACCCCACCACTAAAAATAAGAGAGAGAAAGAACAAAACAACAACTACAGCAGCACGCAGGAAGAGAGAGAGAGAGAGAGAGAGAACAATGGCACAGCGGCGCGGCGCAGACAACCACGCTGGTCTGAGCGCCGACAGCATCACCGCAAGCAAAAGGCGACAACGATGCCAAACAAAGGAAATGGAGTATGAGATGCGAGGAGAGAGAGAGATATCACAGGGTGAGAGAGAAATATCACAGGGAGAGAGAGAGAAAGAGCTTAAAGGGATGGGTTTAAGTTTATCCATTCTCCTGACAAGGGAGGGGCTTAATTGTTCTAGATCAAAATCGACAACGCAAAAGAAATGAACCCGACCCTCAATTTCCTTTTTGGCCAAATACCACTTTACTAAATTTTATATAATTAAAACTCAAAATATTTTTAATAAAAACATCACAAAATTAAATAAATATACTACAAAACGATAAATAAATTCATAATAAGAATATTCAGAATATAATTAACTTAATAAATATGATTATCATTTAATAAGTGCTTTTTATAATAGGGCTATTACATACTACCACCCTTATTAAAAGTTTTATCCTCAAAACTTGCAAATAATAAATTTTGAAAAACAAAAATCTCAAGCTCTCAAGATATTAAGCGTCCCGCCTCCATTCTACCATCACCTTATGTATCTCAACTTTAAATTGACTCGCAAAATCAAGGAGCAAAGAAGACAAAAGGGGCAAACTTGTTGGCATTGGATTCCAGTAATCTCATTTGCAGAGATCTCGTTTGATATTCATTTACTTAAGCAAAATATATAAGTTTTGTTGAAATACACACTTTAAATAAATAATATCACAGACAATCAAGTCACGATAAGATAACACTATACACATTAACAAACACACAAACAAGGTACTAAATATGCACATAAATCGTTTCATATAGCACACGCATAAGCGCAAACATTCAATCGGCTTGATTCATATATACCTAACCCTTTAGTCAATCCTTTATACCTATTTTCAACCTCTACGCCATGATATGGAGATCACAACATATCCAAAAAAAATCAAGCTCTGATAACACTTGTAGCAGCCCGGATTCTCTCGATCAGCTTACAGAGGGTTAAACACAACGGAAGAGATTATGGTCGAGATAAACCGGACTATTACCATCACATTCATATAATTTTCCAGCAAACCATCATTCAGTTCACCATAATTTCATAATTAAATTGCTAATCATATTCCAAACTTTGAATGGAACAAAACCCAAATTAAAATAGACCAACGCCACAAAGAAACCGACAAGCCAAATTAAATGGACCGGACTCTCGATTTCCTATTTAGCCAAATACCACTTAGCTAAATTTTATATACTTCCTCTGTTTCAAATTAGTTGTGACACTTTCACTTTTCACGTATGCCAATGCAAAACTTTGAGGACATCTATCTCTAATTTTGTATTTGTAAAAATTATAAAAAGTACATATTAAAAAAATACATATTAAGACAAATCTAACAAGATCTCACATGACTAAGTTTTTATTCACGTACAGATCATAAACGATGGTCAAAGTGAAATTTGTGAATAGTGTAAAATATCAAAGTGTCACATTTAATTTGAAACGGAGGAAGTAATTAAAACTCAAAAAAATAATAATAATAACTTCACAAAATTAAATAATAAATATACTACAATCACAACAAATAAATTCATAATAAAAATATTATGAATATAATTAAGTTAGTAAATATGATTATCATTTAATAAGTGCTTTTCATAATAGGGCTTTTACACAACTTGTTCCATATTCAAAACACTACTGTTTCACACTTAAGTACGACACAAACAATTCCACTAGAAATATCATACGCAAATATTACATGAAGACCTAAGATGAATCAATTAAAAAATCCTAAACTATCTTCATGCATTTTAATCCTTAAAGCTTCCCTTGAATCAACAATGAAAAACTTTATCTTTTCCTCGAACAACTTCGAGAGGGCTTCTTGGCTTCAAGTCTAGGAATAACAGGTTTGTTACACAAGAACACATCATAGCATAGCAAATATTCTTTTGACTGTTTCATTATGCAATCAGGAACAATTGGATACCCACTTTTCAATGTCCCTAAACACCCGTCCTCCTGTGTTTTTTGCTTTACAGAGATTATCCGAGGCAACAGCTCCTGGTTTATTATCATTATGAGTATCAGTTCATGAGTAGCATCTATAGATGCTATTAACTTCAGTTAGCATAACTTTAGGAATGATAAAAATTTGCCCGCAGTATACATGAATGCTCATCAAAACACTATTGACCAGTTTTGCTCTAGCTATAAAGGACAGGTTTCTGGAACTCTAAGTCCTAATTTTGCTCACCATCTTTAAAATCAAGCCCTGATAATCTTTAGCTTTAAATGTAGTGGTGGAAGTAGGCACACCAAGGTACTTGAAAGGCATTGAACCACAAGAAAACCCACAAACACCAGTGACTCTCAGAATCTCCTGAGCAGACATCCCAGCATAATACACTTCAGACTTACTTCTATTCACCTCCAAGGCAGATCCATTTGAGAACATTTGAAAACCTTGCAACATAGTGTATATTGATCTGAAGTTTCATTACAAAAAAGCAAGAGATCATTAGCAAAGCCTAAGTGAACCAATTTTAATTACTTGCATCTAGCATGATACTTGATGCCTTGCTTCCATTTCACCAATATATGCTAAGAATCTATCCAAATAGTCCATACCTAGGGCAAAGAGCAAAGGAGACATGGGATCTCCTTGCCTTAGCCCTCTATGAGCACTAAAAAAACCAGTAGGAACCCCATTTAGCATAACAGAAAACCTTACAGTTCTCACATAAATCATAATTAGATCCACAAAGTGTCTAGGAAACCCAACATTGTCAAGCATCTATTGAATAAAGTTTCAATTTACAATGTCATAAGCTTTTCTCAGATCCAACGTCATCAAGCAACTAGCTCTGGTGCTCTTTATATTGTACATTTTCACCAAGTCTTGACAGATTAAGACATTGTTCAGGATACTTCTTCCAGCTTCAAATGCTCCTTGGCTAGGAGGAATTATATCAGGCAACACTTTGTTAACCATCTCACTTATAAGCATTATCATACATTTATAAATCACAGTACAGCATGCTATGGGCCTGAAGTCGACCACAGTTAAGGGCAGTCCATTTTAGGCACCAATGTCAATGTAGTAACATTAACCACTTTTAGCAATTTTCCAGTTTTAAAAAAGTCCAGAACAACTTGAGAGACCTCCTTCCCAATAACATCCCATCTGTGTTCAAAAAATTTATTGTTAAAGCAATCTGCTCCAGGAGCCTGTAACCAAGAATACTGAAAATAATTCGCTTCACATCCTCCTTAGTGAATTCAACATTGATAATATTCAAGTGTGTAGGAGAAAGCTTCCTCCCTCTGTCAACCAGTGTATTCAAAACAACATATTTCTGCTCTTTGTAAGAGAAAAGGTTGTGATAATAATCAAGAAAAGCCATCTCAACCTTCTTATTTTCAGACACCCACTCTCCATATATATTATGAATTGAATGGACTTTATTCTTGTATCTTCTTGTTTTAATAGCTTGGTAAAAGATCTTGGTGTTTCCGTCACTATTCTTTAACCATGCTAACTTTGACTTCTGTTGCAAAAATGTAATATGATTCTTCTTTGCAAACTTATATCGAGCCATAACTGCCTTCTCTCTACTAATAAGCTCTCTACTCCATGTGTTGTTGTGCATTTCATCACGAGCCTAGTTGAGCTCCTCTTTAGCCTGTATTACAACAACTTCTAAATACCCAAATCCAGTGTTGTTAAGCTCAATTAAGGTTGTTTTAACATTCTTCATTTTCTGCTGCACTTTAAACATAGCACACCCATGCACCTGTATATTCCAAGTCTGGCTCACAACATTCATCATTGAGGGGTGGTTGCACCACATATTCTGAAACCTAAAAGGTTTCTTCTGGATAACTTTATGGTAAGCACTCAAGATCATAGGAGTATGATCAAAATTCCCTTCGGTAGAAAAACTACCTCTGCCATGCTATTGAAATCAATCCACTCAGCATTAGCCACGATTATGTCTACAAGAGAAAAAACTCTTTGCTCACCATCTTGTTTATTGTTCCAGGTAAAGTGTCTATCAATAGCTTTCACATCAACCTAATTGCAATAGCTCAAACAGTCAACCATAAGAGCGGTTTCAGATTGTCTAACAGGGGCACCAATCCTATCATCAATACTACTTATGGCATTAAAATCTCCCATCAATAACCAAGGCTTAATGGGATGTCTAACAAAACCTTTAAGCTAAGGCTAGACCATAGCTCTATTCTACTATTTTGGTTATTAAAGCTATAAACAAAGGTGCAGTCAAATTCATCACCATTCTTAGGCTTCACAGAGCAGTGCATAAACTGACTATTAACACACCTAATGTTGACAGTAAAAGACAAGGGGCACCATCCAAGAATAATCCTCCCATTGCTAAGATAATTATTAATGTGTGTGAAACACCACCCAAGGCACAAAGTTGAGTACACAACACTTAATTTAGGGGTTTAACCCTAGTTTTTAAGAGGCTAACTAACTTCACATCCTGAGAGGAGATAAACTGCCTTACCTTATGCAATTTAACTCAAGAGCTCAAACATATGATGATCTTAATTTAGGAAAGTATATCATGAACAATATCTTTGTCGAGGGAAAGATATCATCCAATATATACACACACCTAATGCAAGAAAATAGTAAATCATGATTCTAAAGGCTGGCAACCTTTTTATTGGAAAGTATTAATGAAAATATTTTTCCGAATTTTTTTCTAAAAAAACCCATTTCAATCACCCAATTAAGTAACCGGTAACCAAACTTGTTATTCGCTTAGTAGTGTTTTGAATATGTAACCAAGTGGTTCCAATATTCAAAACCCTACTGTTTCACATTAAGAACAACACAAATAATTCCTCTTAGAATATCATACACAAATATTACATGAATACCTAAGATGAATCAACTGAAAGATCTTATACTATCTTCATGCACTTTAATTCTTCAAGCTTCCCTTGAAGCAACAATTCAATACTTTATCTTTTCCTCGAACATCTTCGAGAGGGCCTCCCGGCTGCAAGTTTTGGAATAAACATGTTTGCTACATAAGGAACATCATAGAATAACAAATAGTCTTTGGCTTATTCAGTATACATTCGGGAACAGTTAGTTTCTTAGTTGTTTCCTAACTGCTCATAAACACATGTAAGAAATTGTTCCCTGCAACTGTTTGTCATCATTCAAAATTTAGGGGACTCAACAAATTCCTCCTTTTTGATGATGACAAACTCTTTGAAGTTTCATGCAACCAACAAGTTAATATAAACAAATAACTTCAACCAAAGCTCAAAAACTCAATAAAAGAGCTTACTTGACACAAAACTCAAAAGGTGAAATAGTTAACTCTTTCAATTGTTTCCTAAGAAAAGCTTGACTCAATCTATAATAGACTAAGGCGCTTCGACTTAAAACTAATTTTCCCCTTTTTGGCATCGTAAAAAGTACTCAATGAAAGACTCCTTTCACATAAGTTATCATTTCATCTAAGAATAGTAACATCAACTACCAATCAAGTCATCATGCTGCAAGAAATCAAGTTAGGCATGCAGCTCACAATCTATAAACCAAAATGCAAATTATCAAAGTAAAATCCAGCATAGTCAAACGAGAACCCAAATGACAGAATAGTTTATTTTGTAATAAGGGGCGGGAGAGCAGTAATGCAGAAACAGTAATCATAATAGGATGAAGGGAAACAACTGGAATAAGCAATCACTCCTCGTCATCCTCTTCATCCTCTCCTTCTTCCTCACCTTCAGAGGCATTATCATCATTATCTTCTTCATTCTTGGAGGAGGAGTGAGAGGAACCAGCACCATCTTCATCTTCATCATCACCATATTGATCCTCTTGCATAGGATCAGCAGGGAGAACGGGATCAGCTGGAAGACGGGGCTCAGCAGATGCTGTAGTAACATGAGTAGAAGGAAGTTGACCTTTGATCACGGGAAGATAGAGAACCAGCAACTCTGTCTCGGCAGCTTCTTCTCAAGCTTGGTGACCTTAGACTTATAAGATTTTGGACATACCCTCGATCATCTTATACATTTTATCTAATGTTTTCTCTTTGTTGTGCAACCTTTCAATCACAACACTATAAAAATTGATTCCCCCTATCTTTCTCTTCTTCTTCTCAGCTAGTGTCATAAACTCCTTAAACCTCACCATATATGAGGATACATCCAACCCTTTTTGCCCCAAGATATTCCTTGTGAAGACATGAATGGACCCGGTTTCCCCATTGAGAGGCATCTTTTGCTTTTAAAGCATAAGGGTGATGATTGAACCATATGCTAGGGCATGGTGGGGAGAGGAGAAACAGTTTATTATATGGTCAATAATGAGAGCGGGGAGATTGATCTTGATATTTTTCATCATTAAGTAAATCAAGACTATCTCCATGACGCGAACTATTCCCTTGTCCTAAACCCTAGGAATTAACGATTTGTTGCATATGGAGTGTAGGACCAGCATAATAGGTTCACGAAAATTAGCAGATTGATAACTAGCCTTCTTGTTGTAGGGAACATCAAACAAAAACTTATAAATCTCCTAGGTATATCAAGCGGAGAAGCCACGGAAGACACAAAAGCATTTTTAACCCCTAGGTATATCAAGCGGAGAAGCCATAGAATAGATAGACATAGATACTTTACTTCCAAACACAGAAGAACCCAAAGACATATCCAACAATTGTTTCAAATTAACATAGAATTCCCTAACAACATCCAGAAAAACATTTTTACCCCTTCAAACAAAGGCATCCCGCCTTGATATTCCAACAATTGACGCACTTAAGATAAATCAGACAAATTAAAATAATTATCTACAGTAGAACAACCACACAACACACTTCTTTTAATAATAGCAGTAGAACCAGTAGAAACAAGAGCTTCAACATATTTACCTTTTACTGCGCGAGAAAGTCTAGCTGGTACCCCTTTTCTCTTAGTTCCCCTAGTAGAACCGGCCAGTAGAATGTTCCTCAGAAACATCTTCTATTTTCTTCTTCATAGAAGATTTGGTCACTCTCCTTCCCCTTGCCCTAGTAGAGGTTGATGTAGACCTGTCCTTGTGACTGGTGACGACCACAGGTTCTTCCTCTTATTGGTTCTTCTAAAAAGGAACCCCTATAGAAAAATCTTCCAAAACCCCTTCAACGTAACAAGTAACATAATCCTTCTCATGTTCCCCCTCAAAAATAACTTCACCCTTTTTAGTGGAAATTAAGTTACGGGAAACAACAGAGGCGGTTGGAGGTTTGGCTGGTGAGGGAGTGGGATTAGGTTCATGAGTGAGAGGATGAGTAGGAGATGAAGTGACGAAAGGGGGTGGTTTGGTGGAGGAGGCTGATTTTGTGGTGAAAGTGGTTGATTTTGTGGTGAGGTGGTGGTTTGAGTTAGGGTGGTAAAGGGAGGATTTTCGGAGACACTAGTGGAAGAGGGTGGATTTTCAACAGGAGTTACAAAGGGAGTTTTCTTTGGAGATGAAGGCATTTCAGATGAACTTCTTGATTTTCCTCCTTTCTTTCATGCATTAACCGAACATTTATTTCCCATTGATGAAAAACAGAGAACCTTGGAGAAACCCCTTCAAAGAGAGAGAGGGGGAGATGGAGAGAGAGTGAGAGATTCTTCGAGTGTGACTTTTAGGTTGTATATATTAATAGAAATATAACACAAATTGATTGAAACTTAACAATGTCCATAGTTGTAAAATCCCTACAAACTGATTAATTATTATTATGTTCAACCTTTTACACGTTGTTTGCACACTCTAAAATCCTGTAAATTTGTACATTAGAGATATCCTCTTATTCATATTTGGGTCATTCTGATCTATAAAGTGGTTAGTTGTATATTTCATATGCTATTTGGTAGGCAAATGATTTGTACCTTGATATTCTTTTAATTTGTGTTTTGGCTTGTACATGTGCAAGAAATGATAAACATCTATCTACGAGATATATATATATATATATATATATAGAAGTGAGTTCATATGAGAATGCATACTTACATGAGAAATGAGAATGAATTTTACGCGCTATAACTCTAATGAACAAGTGATGCAACTCTAATTAAAAAGTGATGTAACTCAAAAAAAAAATATATTAGAATTTTTTTTTTTTTTAAATAATTTTTTTTTTGGGCTCGAAGGTTTTTTTAGGGGTATAACTCTAATGAACAAGTGTTGTAACTCTAATCCAATTGTGTGGTTGAGATTCATTCTCATTTCTCATATAAGGAGCATTCTCAGTTGATCATGCCCCTATATAGATATATATATATATATATATATATATATATATATATATATATATATATATATATATATATATATATATATATATATATATATATATATATATATATATATATATATATATATACACTGAGAGAATAACTAATGAAAGTGAATCAGTTGAGTTTTCAAAAAGCAATTCAAAAATATGGAAGTAAGCATAACTTCCCATAAATATCTTAACTGCCGAAAATAAAGGCGTGTACATTAGGCGCGCCTTTTTCTAGGAAAGACAACTGCAACATAATATCTCAACTTGCAGAAGTTAAGATACTCGCTTAATTTTCGGAAAGAATCAACTTCCTAAAACCATATCTATGCAATATTGTTGTTCTCCTTAGCTGTCTCCCCCGATGGTTCATTCAAGCAATGATTCTTTCCAATCTTGGGAGATATAGAAAGCATCTACTTGACAACCTCAAGGATTACGCAAAGATATATGTATGCAATTTCACATTAACGAGTACTGCTCTAACCTTCGGGGGAAACAACTGAAGCTAAAATACCTAAACCTAATAACTCCTTACAAGACACTTACTTAAACTTAATTAAACCTTTTAAGACTCTTAACTTACAAAATGACTCCCCACACAAAGGTTTTATGAAGATATCAGCAATTTGATCTTCACTCTTGCAAACAATAACTCAACCAAGCCTTTATCCCTAAGAAAATGATGTGTGATCTCAATGTGCTTGGTTTTAGAGTTCTGAAAGATTTTCTGAAATATTGATAGCACTAGTGTTGTCACACATGATGAACACTTTCATTAATAACACCAAAATATTTCAACTGGTTCTGTATCCACCAGAGCTGGAAACAAGCTGATGCAGCAATGTATTCCGATTCTACTGTCCAAAAGGCCACTGAATTTTGCTTTTTAGGGCCCCATAAGATCAGACATGAGCCAAAGAAGTGAGCCATACTTGATATATTTTTCCTATCCACAAGGAAACCAGCATAATTCGCATCTGTGTACCATACCAGCTCAATTAAGGTGTCTTTGGGGTACCATAAGCGCAAGTCATCTGTTACCACCAAATACATGAGTATCCTTCTAACAGCCTTTAGATGAGACTCCTTGGGATTGCTTTGAAATCTAGCACACAATCCTACAAATAATACAATGTCAAGTCTACTTGTTGTTAGGTACAATAGGGAACCAATCATCCCTCTATACAATGAAGCATCCACATCCTTCCCTTTTGAATCAGCATCTAGTTTTGTGGAAGTCGGGACATGAGTGTCATAAGCTTTGTTATTCTCAATACCATACTTCTTTAGAAGTTGTCTAAGGTACTTCTGCTGGTGGATCATGATTCCATCAGGTGTTTGTCTAATTTGTAAACCAAGGAAAAGCCAAGTTCTCCCATCATGCTCATTTTAAACTCACCCTACATAAGATTAGCAAACTCATCACATAGCGACTGATTAGTAGCTCCAAAAATGATATCATCAACATAAATTTGAAATACTAGCAAGTGCTTCCCCCTGGTTTTGATAAACTAATTTTTGTCAACTGTTCCCCTCTTATATTCATTTTCCATAAAAAAAACTTTGACAGTCTCTCGTACTAAACTCCTAGAGCTTGTTTGAGACCGTTCAAATCTTTATCAAGTTTAAAACATAAGGGGAAAACAGTTGATCCGTAAAACCAGATCGTTGGTCCACATACACGTCCTGTTTCGAATAGCAATTATAAAATGTCGTTTTTACCTCAATCTGAAACAATTTCATATTCATGTGCGCAGGAAATGCAATAAGAATTCTAATAGCCTCCAATCTAGCAATAGGTGCAAAGGTATCGTCATAGTCAATGCCTTCTTGTTAATTGTAGCCTTGTACCACAAGCCTTGCTTTTTTTCGGACTATTGTACCAAGGTCATCCAATTTGTTTTTGAGTACCCATCTAGTACCGATGACTAACCTATCTGGTGGTCTTGGATCAAGATACCATGCCTTGTTCCTTTCAAATTGATTCAATTCATCTTGGATAGCCAACACCCAATCAGGATCATTCACAGCCATTTTATAATCAGCTGGTTCTATGCTTGATAAGAAATAAAAGAAAGGATAAATGTTTTCATAAACAACTCTTCTTGTTTGAATTCCCTTATTGATATCACTAATGATTTTATCTTTGGGATGAAAGATTGATATCCAAAAAATTTTGGAACTGGATCATTTTGTGCTCTTAATTCAATATGACTGGAACTAGCTTGCACTCTAGCACCATCTAAGTTGGATCTCTCAGATGTGCTGAGATGCAAAGTGGATCCTCGCTCATTACTTATCCCTCATTACATTTATCACCTACTTGCATATTGGTTTCCCCTGAGGTGTTTACCTGTTGCTTTCCACGGGAACCATCAGCCTCTGGTTCCCCATCAGATAAATCCTCATTAACCTAATCTCATTCTAGATGAGGGCCTTCACTATCGGCAATTGGTGGATCAGTAGGTAGACATGTCTCCTCTTCTGGATCCTCAGCGGAACCATCAATCTATTTCCTAGTAAACTCATGCATTCCAATAATATCTCCTTGCTCAACCTGTACAATCTCAAAAGACATGTTAA